>OU963904.1:4534166-5148333 GCA_902850365.2 Chilo suppressalis | reverse complement strand
GATCTATTCCTACAATTCACAAATTATTTCATAAATTACAGTTTATAATGATAATATATATATAAAAATAATAAGAAGAAGTCAAATTATGACATTAACAAACACAAAAACAAATTACATTACATGTCAGTCGTGTCATGATTCAGGATGCTAATTGCACCCATCGTTTATACAATGTTAGGTTCCTGTCGACATCCGCTAGTAAGTAATGTTATAAATGGCAAATAACCGCCTCGTTGAACTAAAATTGACGGACTTAAATGCCGTAAACCTGAGTAAAATGCCCAAAGCGGCTTTTAAAGGGAGTTGTTTGCTCACAAATAGTACGACCGCAGACGAACCGCTCCCAAACGCGCCATAATGAGTGTTACGATCGAGCTGTTACCTTAAACGGTAGTAGAAGATATACTACCAACCCTACCAACTTTAGTAAGGGTCTAAAAATATCCAGCTGTTATTCTCCAACCTTACACGCTTTCCTCACCATGTCCCCCTAAGTAATTTTAAAGGACCTATACAACGATATCCCACACGATAAGGTACATGATGAAAAAAAAGTCATCCCCGGGCTACACTTTATTCTACCATTTTGGTCGGCGTGATCCATATACATATGCCCACAAAATAACAGCTCTCTAGTGCTAATAGTCTTTAAACAAAATCGGGGACGGACAGACAGACAGACCATAACGAGACTGTAAGGGTTCCTTGTCAGGACTACGAAACCCTAAAAAACAACAGATTAAATTTTCCTCAAATTTAAACTTTCAACAGCTCTGCTAAACAATTGAGTAAATGGTTTGGCAAAAACGTTTGTTTTTGCTTTCCACCGTTGCAGCGTTAATATGGTCTCGTCTTGGCAACACTTTACAGATTATGTTTTTTGATGAAATTATGAATACTCGAAGTACGTTTAAGAGAGTATTTTGTTTTATGTTTCAGGTACGTACTCCTGGTTCATCCTCGGTGCTTTATAAATCAAGATTCTCCTGTCATCTCATCATTCATCACGATTAATCTTCGATTATTGAGTGGTAAGAATGATACAATTGAACGTAGAAAACCATTTCTAATGAAATCTACTCCTACTATCTAATAAACATGAAATAATCACATTACCAATATTAATAATTTATTTATATTATCGGAAACAACGATTATTTATCAGGCAGGTACTTTTTACACGACTCACTATTACAGCGGACACACTGTAATATTTTAATACTACTTACATAATTATTATGCTTAAATTAATGAGAACTACATATTTGCGCTGTTTGGTGTTGAGACTATGGGCCCACGAGGTCCTAGCGCTCGTTCCCTTTTAAGGAATTGTCCTCTTTGACAATTCACCGAAGTGACTGGTGATCAAAAGGCTGGCAGCTATCTTGGTCAACCGATCAGCCTTGCCATCAAACGTGGGAAAGCTGCCAGCCTATTGGGCACCGTCCCTGATAGCGGCGCTGGGAGTGATTATTTTTATTTTGAAATTTATTTATTTAAGAGCCCTTTCACATTTTTTGCAAAAAATTGTAATTTTTGAGCGCCTCGTTTACCTCCTTAGCAAAGATTTTGACTAATTCCAATAGAAGTAAACAGTAGATTTATTCTTCCTATTGTAAGTTAATGTAGAATATTTGCAAATACTATTTTCCTTTTTTTGTAGTGATCGTTCTACTGCAGCTAGTTTATGGAAAAAACGATAATATGCACAACTTCAAACGCCTCAATCTGTCAATAATATTCAATAAATCAGATCAAATTAATTACTACGACATCAAAAATATGATTTTGTTGTAACATAATGTATTAAAATTTTGATTTTCCATCTCATTAACAAAAAAAAACATCTAACCTCCGTGAGTTTATCAAAAAAATAATGCAGGTTTACCTCGTATTTTGATATTGAATTAAATAGAATTATTATCAAAAACTTTCATAAAACTAATCTACCATCGTTGAACTATTGAAATATGTATATATTTTTATAATTAGTACATTAATAATTATTTTATAAGATTCGGAACATCACCCGTAAAATGCAATTTATACTAGTGCAAATCTACCTACGCGCCGATCAGTACGGCAGCGGCGCAATTTTATAAAAGGGCTCTTAAGAAGGTAAGTAGGTTAAGCTATAAAGTTATTAATGATATGTATAAAATAGTTTGATTATTGGTGATCAGGATCAGATTGAGGGATGGTATCAAATTCCATTTAATTAAAAGATTGTAAAATGCAGAAGATGATGCTGTGGTTTTATGGAATCAGGATACAAGTGAAACTTCTAATTGTTATTTATGATATCAGTGCGGTAAGTTGATTATTACAAAGAGTAGACGAATTATGGTACGCGCGACTAAGGATGAAACGACACCATCTAGGTATCGATACTTTTACTCGATACTGTATCGGTCATAAAGTATCGATGTCTACTCGGTATCGAATGAAAAGTATCGATACTTACTTGTATCGATAAATTTTGACGAACGATATTACAATTACAAATTCAGACACAGTTTTAATTTAAGGAAAACAAAATAACGGTTCACACCACACGATGAACGAATGATTGACTGAATAAATCATACGCAAGGCTGCCAAATGAGCAGTAGAAAAGATGTGTTCGCGAAACAAAAACTCAAACTAGACACCTTACCATATAGTAAATAATCTGCCTATCTAGTTTTTTTAAAACTTCTCAGTGATTGAACGACTGAGTACCGATACAAGTACTTACTTCACGATACTACTTGTTACTTAGTTCTAAATTATCGATGCCAAAAGTACGTGGTATCGAAAGAAAAGTATCGAGTAGTTACTTGTATTTACTCGTATCGTTTCATCCCTACGCGCGACTTCGTCTCGGGCTTACCAAAGTCACAAGTTTGTAAATACTATTTCCGCACGAATGTCATACAAGGTTTTTCAAAAAAATTGCAGAGTATCATACCCAATTTAAGTAACAATCTTTTTCTAATAATAAAATGGCGCGCCTTTCCAAATGGCGCCACGTGCGGGTGGTGAAGATTAGAACTACATCTTTCGTCTCTTATTCTTTTTAGTATTAAAGTAAAACAAAGGTATACATTAAAAGCATTCTCAAGGCGGTTCTACCGATTTTTAAAAAAAGCCATAAAGGTTACGCATTGCGCCATGTATGGGAGCAATGAGAGCGTGCGGTAAAACGTTTTACGGCTCCGTTGTATGGCCCGTAATTTTGAAATTTCGAACAATGTATACAGTCTCCGTAAATGCATTTTTTGAGCAAATTTATTGAAAAGTTTTTTACATTGCCTCAATATTTTCGGGTAGTTAATGTTATTCCGGCTTTCCAAAGAGACCACAAATATCGCATCACCTTTTCGTCATCGGTTTTCAAGCTGCACTTAAATATTTAACGAAGAAAGTTCTCTATCAAAGTTACTCACAAAGTGAGATCAAAAAAGTTGTTAAGTGTAAATAAGTATCTAAGTATATCGACGACACTCAGTAACGAGCTCTGTAGTTAATTGAACTTATGGTCATTGACTTTGTTAAGCTTGTTTGGTACTGAATGTTCTCTTAATATAACTACACAAGACAACAAATAAACCGGGTAACTTGCTACATCGGTACTACGATTTAATTTTCTCAAAAAGATTAAAAGTAACAATTGAGGAGCTGGCGAACAAAACGGTATCTTCTATATAAAACTCAAAGGTGAGTTACTGACATAGTGATCTATCAACGAACAGCCCAAACCACTGGACGGATCGGGCTCAAATTTGGCATGCAGGTAGATGTTATGACCTACCTATAATACTGTGGCGGCGACATCTATATGCCCCACATTTATACAACGGATGGAGGAAATCATTACTCACCATCCTCAAGAGATGGCGTTACCTGCATTGCGATCTTAATAGTATGGAAGCCTACATCGCGCAAATGAAATTCGGAGGCTAACTCTTCATATATATACGATGCCCGACTAATATCAAACGGGCCGCGGCCCCCGAGCTAACATCACCCAGCTCGGAGGAAGATCTTCCCCTTTGGCCTTCCTACAATACCTACATCCGCTAAGAAAGGATTTTGAATAATTCTACCGCCAAGGGGATAAAATAGGGAATGAAAGTTTGTATGAAAGTTTGTCAATTTTAAACCGATCGGGCTGAGACTTTGCATGCAGGTATAAGAGGAATCATAGATGAATGCCATTGTGTATAATACAAGCCTGAGAACAAAAACTGTAGTCTACACTTCAGCTCTACACCGAAGCGAAGCGAGGGTGGGCCGCTAGTAATTACATAAAATTAAATTTTACAGGAGCTGTATAACACTGAATGACTAACATACCTCCAGTGAGCTTTTGGCATGGTTTTTAATTCATAAAATTTAGTAATTTTAACATTGTTTTAGGCGATTTTGATTGAAAATTATTTGAGATTCAAATTCAATGGGCCCAAAACCTCCGGACTGAAAAAAATAGTTTGACCAGATGCATAGTTCGATAACTTAGTGTCTTCTATATGTGGATTTGTCAATAAAAAGACGGATATTCAGATTGTAGAATATTATTCATAGTAAAATACAGATCTTATTGAAATTATGTGCGTACGTTGTCTTTTTTGAATTCGAATTGCAAGAGGGAGAGTGAATCTATATAAATCAATATGAGTGAATGTAGTAACGAATGGGTACGAAATGAATGTATGAACGGGCAATGATGATAGACCGATTGTAGATTCTCTCACCGACGGATAGATGGCTCGGATAGATGGCGTTAACATGCGTAATTATAAAATTTTGTTCGCCAGCTCCTCAATCAACTACCAAAGTTATATCTACAGAAAGTGCGCTTCTTGATGTTTGTAATAAACAGGAATTTATTGAGGTTCATCACTTACTATTTTTTTATAAAAAAAACGTCTGAAAATGACTCGAATTCCAATTGTGTCGATCTTTAGTAAAAAACGTAGCGAAAATACACACGTCATAATAAGAAACTTTTACAAATTACCTATTAGAAAACTTAAAAAATAAGAGATATTATATTAATAGATAATTAATTTGATTAATTAATTTCATTTTAATTTTTGCTCCAACACACACCATTAGCTTCTTCGATATATATTATATTTATTGTATTTTATGTAACATACATACATGCATATATATATATATATATAGAGGACCTCAATGGCGCAAGTGGTTAGCGCGTTCCGCAGCGATTGTTGAATTTAAGCAACTTTCGCAGTGGTCGGTCATTGGATGGGTGACCGAAAATTTACTATCTGGAGCTCCTCCGTCAAGGCACGTTAAGCCGTTGGTCCCGGCTGCATCTGCAGTCGTTAGCACCCACCAACCCGCACTGGGCCCGCGTGGTGGGTTATGGCCCAATCTCCCTATTCCATCCATAGGGAAGCCTGTGCCCCAGCAGAGGGGACATTAATAGGCTGATGATATATGTATATATATATATATATTTATATGTGTATGTTTATGTATGGTTATATGAGTATTTTATATATGTGCATCAATTTGTATTTATTTTGTTAATGTTCATTTTATTTATTTTTTAGCAACTTTGCCCTATCGCCATACTATTTGTCCCCAACAATCATACTGGTTGACTGGTAGAGAATGCCTATGGCATTAAGTCCACCGTTTGCTCATGTTTAATAGTATTATGTTTCTCCCAAGGAATTTATATACCTAAAAGTATACATATAATAACTTCCTTGGTTCCTACTTTTAAAGGTGTATCACAAAGCACTACAGCGCTCTCCAATCTAAATCCCATTCTCTTTCCGCACAGACTCTACCTACTTTAACAAACTTAAAAAGTTATTGACATATCTGAGCTTACATACCTGCACAAATAGTTTTATTTACCACCATTGATTTCAGATTTCATTGGATTGTTATGAGCATTTATTCGATAGCAAGGTTACCGTAAACATTTTAAAGAAGTAGGACACACCTGATTTATCATGTACAAATTGGGGCGACTGCTGCGGAGACAAAACCGCCACCATACAGGCAACTTTTGCTTTAAACTTAAGCTAATACAGCGGATTTACAATCTCTTTTTTTCACCCTTTAAGTGCCTTGACCAGACACACACAATATACCGAGAGTTTTGAAAAAAGACTGACCGAGTGTAAATAGTCCTCGTGCTGCAATAGTTCCCTCAGCACGAACCATTATCGAATTCGAATAGTTTGCGATTGCGAAATGTCAATGTCAAATGTGTACTGATTTTAAGTTCCCGTTACGTCTACTTTAGCTCTGCAGTCAAGTTTCATTGGACATTTTGGACTCACAAACGTTACGAAATTGATATTGGTTCGTGCTAAGGGTGCTGTACCCTTAGCACGAACTAATATCGAAGCTTTCATCGATAAATGGACATGTACATGTTCAACCAAACAAACAAAGAGACTTTTAAGCTTTTTAATATTAGTATAGATTTTTGAAGTAAATCTTCTTTACGCACGCTTGACTTGGGGGGGTAAGCTGGCGTTACGCGTTACGGAAAGTGAACACACTTTGAGGGCGAGGCGAACGGGAGTTGAGGGGGAGATATAAGCAAGAGAAAGCAGTGCACGCGCACATTTTCTTTCTCGCTTTCTCTTATAGCTCATAAATGAAATATGTATATGTATTTACATGTATATATTGTACACACACACACACACACACATATATATATATATATATATATATATATATAGGTTTTTTAGTTAGGAAGTTTTTTTAGTGTGTGTTATTTTTACACATATCTAAAATACGGTAAAATACCGTAATAACTGTACATTCTTATAGCAATAATACATCTTTTATTACCTTCCTACGCTAGGGGCGTCCTTTCGAAATTGACTGAACTCCATTTTCAACAAAGTACAGATCCAATCGTCCCTCAGAAAATGGTCCTCATAGAAAATCATACACTACAATCTTGGCCTTATATAATATATTTTTTGATGTAGATAAGTAGATTGGTTGTTCATTCACTCGAATCACAAAGATGTGTCATCGTATTATGATATTTTTTATTGGAATAACTCACCTATTTTATCTAACATCAATAAGGGTTCACAGGTGCAAATTATTGTTCACAATACAACAAACATTTGGATTATTGCCATCCGTTCCTCGTAAGATATAATTGAAACTGGTCAAGTGCGTGTCGGACTTGTGCACTTAGGGTTTCATACAAACTTGTAGCTAAAATACGGGAATCGAATTTTTTTACATGTTTGAAGTGAAAATTCTTTTTGGACGGGGTGTATATGGAAAAATCCTATGGAAACGATGAAACTGAAATGCGTCACGCTCGTGACGCACACGCACACGACTATTATTATGTGTATGTGTGTAGGATGCGTGCCTAGCTCTTCCCGACGAGCATGAAAGTTGGAGTTCTCTCCAACTTTCATGCTCGTCGGGAAGAGCTACGAAGAACTCGGTGAAGGCTGAAACGCTACGAGCGTCACGAGCGTCACGAGCGTCAGACGCATCGATATATATATGAGTGATGCGTGCGCTGCTCCAGTCCCCTATGCCTTATGCACCGTTTAATGTAAGCTTATTTAAGAAAAGAAGTTTCACTTGCGCGCGTGCTCCGTGCAAACAATTTTTTTACTTGTTTTTTCATTATAATGTTTTAGCAGCGGCCGCCCACGACTTCGACCGCGTGAAGTTTGTTTTTTTGAAAATCATTTAGAAACCTAACCCTTTTCCGGGATAAAAAAATCTATATCTTTGCGTGATTTTTTCACATTTATAATATTAGTAGGATTTTAAGCATTGTAAATTTTACAAATAATTTATTTTTCCTGGTCTTAGAGATAATAGACTTCCTACCTAGAGGTATTGCTATTCATTTAGGCATAAAACTTCAATGTGTTCCTAAGGAAAAGGGTATTGACAAATTGACAGACGCATGCATGACAACGAAGTGTTTATAAGACATAAGGGCTCAGTATTTTTCTTTGGAGCCCTAAAAATAAAATTATTTATGCTGACAGCTATATTCAAATGTAGGTACTTTGTATAGTTATGTCAGGTAATTTAATTGATAACGAATTTCGACAAATGGAGCTGAATTTTATAAAGTATCTTTTGAGAATTTATTGCCTCGCGATTTCCATAGATTATATTTCACCCCAAGAAGTGCCAATGACCAAGATAAAAACACTACAAAAATCAGATCATCATTATCATAACCATCAGCCTATTAATGTCCCCACTGTTGGGGCACAGGCCTCCCTTATGGATGGAATAGAGATTGGGCCGGCCCATGACCCACCATGCGGGCCCAGTGCGAATTGGTGGGTTCCAACGACTACAAATGCAGCTGGGATCAACGGCTTATCGTGCCTTCCGAAGCACGAAGATATTCGTTTTGAGTATGTATACTGTTGGTAGCGGATGACCTATACAGCGTCACCGGGTTTGGGGACAGCGAGATCCTAAGGGGACCTCAAGCCGAGAATTGGCGAGTGCCTTTAGAGGTATTCCAGGCGGATGGCATCTCCCCACAGGGGGAATCTCCTCTCCGTCTAAAGCCTCCACACCACTCGAACCTGAGGGGGTCGGTTCAACTAGAGGGCGTCTCCGAGACTCGAACCTCGGCTCTAGTAACCCGTTGTCGTGGTGCACGAAAAAGCTCGAAATAGTAAATTTTTGGTCACCCATCCAATGACCGACCACTGCGAAAGTTGCTTAACTTCAACGATTGCAGCCGAACGCGCTAACCACTTGCGCCATCGAGCTCCTCGGGTGATGTCAAAAGTCAGATTTTTATTTTATTTTAATAGGTACAAATGGTAAAAAACCGGTTTTCTCCAGGAAAAAATTAATCCCATTACCGTGATGCACAAAGCGAGGACTTAAACTAATCTTTTGTCGTTAAAACCGGAGGACTCCATTAGGGCATGTTTTAAAGGATTAACCCAGAATCGGCCGGTACATACCTACTTACGTAGCTGTAACAATAAATTAAATTTTCCCGTGTCACGGCCAAAACGGAAATTCCTATTTCCCCTAATCTTTTGCGAATTATATTTTAAGATAATTCGGTATCATCTAAGCACTTGAATATACCCGAAATATTTAATATTTAAATACTTTGTTTGGTTTTATGTTGAGAGTAGTTTCGTTGTGCTTCTGTATGTGTTTTTATGTTAAAAGGGATTTTTTTTTCGTACGGTGTGATAGGAAATGGAATTCGTGTTCTAATTTCAAATCACACGTGGATTCCGTGATGAATAATTAGCTTTTTAGGGTTCCGTACCTCAAAAGGAAAAACGGAACCCTCATAGGATCACTTTCGTCCGTCCATCCTTCCATCCTTCTGTCAATACCGTTTTTCTCAGGAACGCGTGGAAGTATCAAACTGAAATTCATATCTAACACTCAGGTCTACTGTTCCTTGGAGTTGTAAAAATATCAAACTTTTACGCCAAAGCGATCAATAGATACAGCCGTTTATGCCGCAAATTTTCGAAATTCGCACGGGAATCAAGACCTACAGGGTACTTCCCGTGAACTTAGAATCTTGAAATTTGTTACGAAATAACGTCTTATAGTACAGAGCAAAAAATTGCAAAAACCGAAAATTTTTAGTTAAGTACATCATATTATAAAAAAATATTTGAAAATTCAGGTTTGTACGGTGCGCGAGTCCGACTCGCACTTGGCCGGTTTTTCTTAAAGGGTCTCCCATACGAGAGATCCTTAGGGGACCTCAAGCCGAGAATCGAGCCTCAAGGCAAGTGCCTTTAGAGGTATTCCTGGCGGATGGCATCACTCGAACCTGAGAGGGTTGGCTCAACTAGAGGACGTCTCTGAGACTCGGACCTCGGCTCTAGTTAGCCGTTGCCGTGGGGGGCGGGGAAAAACGCCCAGGTACGTACCTTTACCCGGTATAGTGTGTCATGTGTAGACCGGGTCTTCGCACTCTTATCCTACGGGTGCGGTGTCTGTCTAATGCTAAGCTAGTGTGCAAGTATGCTAGTTGTGTAGTGTTGGTGTTTGTGGCCTGTGTGGGAGGAGTCAGAGGCGAACTATACGGTCTTTGCTTTAGGTATTTTATAAGCATGGATGGTTACTTATGTATACCTTTTTTAATGTCTGGGAAATGTACTCTGACGCATCCTGCAGTCAACAGGGAACAAGAAGAAGGTGTTTGCGGAGTCCTCCCTGTCCGCTTCTGCCCTAAACTGCCCTAAACAGTAAAAACAGAAGGGTAGCATAATGGTCAGTGCATTCGCCCGGATAGCGAAGAGTGCGGGTTCAAGTCCCGTCTGGTGCCCCATTTGCGTGGATTTTTCTAGTAAAATTTTCTTTAGATTTAAACATCTAGCAGTTAATAAAATAATAAAGCTTAAAACAGAAAAAATATAAGTAAATCAGACAATACTTCTGGTATTAAGTGATTTTTTTGTGTTTCACTCGACAGGCAGTCTGAGGACCTTGGTCCCCATAATGCGTCTCGGGATGATGTTGTGGCACCCTTTTACGAATGTCCGCAAGGTGATAGGTATACGTAGGTATACGTACCTTTGATATTCTGCCAAAACTCACAAGGGTCAGGGGGCGAAGCTATTTAAACGTAATTCTGTACGTTCAGTGAAAAGTGCTCTAACTCGACTTAGATCAAAATTGGTTTTCTAACTTTTTATGAATCTTCGAAATAAGAAAGGAAAATATGTTTTTGTTAAATGATATGAGTAAGGCTTTGTGAACCCATTTTGAGATTTTTTTCGAGTTTTCGTTACTTTTAACAAAGTGAACTGGGATGTTCTTTCATTATTTTATTATGACAAAAGATGTAACTCGTGTTGCAAAATTGTTTATCGATAAAATAACCTGAATTTCCAAAACTGGTACGCTATCTGATAATTTTTAATCTTATCTTTCACCAAAAAAAAAATCATCGCGTTATCTCCAATAGCAAAATAGCAGAAGTTTTTCTTACTTCAAATGCGGTTTCCCAAAAATCGCTATTTTTCGACCTAGATCACTTTTCACTGAACGTACAAAATTATTCCCGTAATTAGAAGCAAGCAATTATAAACGTTTGTTCATAATTGGCGTTTCGGCCGTTCGACCGTCCACCTCGAATAATAAGCGATTGTCCGTCGATTCGTAGATTCGTTGGTCCAATCAGTCCAACCGGATTAATTGAGGTAAAAGCATATATGTCACTCCGGAAACAGGAAGCTGTGACGATTCGGTTCCGCTTAAACAAAAAAAGATATTTACTTAACGAAGAAAGAAATGATGTAAGGCATTTGTCCCGCCTGATAGTAATCGGCCACCATAGCCTATATAGACGGTTGCGATGCTATGTAAAGCATAGAGAATTTGCCGCTTGAATAATTAAACCACAATAACATAACACTAGCTTTTGGTTGTGTTGTGTTTCTGTGGATTAGTAAGTATCCAGGGGAAAAACTTTTTAACAAAAAAAATGAATCCCCGAAAACAGTGAATGTTTTTAATCTTTAGTCAAATTCATATTTAGAGTCGGTTCCAGTGCCAGGCTAACCCAAGTACCGTGCCGGTCACCGAGGGATCCCGTGACGGCAGCCCCTCATGTAGTTCTGTCCTGCAAAGAGGGGGGCGACGGATGGAGCTACACGGGCACGCCCAAGTAGTCCTCCGCAGCGGACGAGGAGGCGGTACGGTGGGCACTAGGCCGCGTACTCAGGCCCCACACGCGGGCCATCCTGCGCACGTCTGCGGGGTCCCCGCAACACCTCGGGAGACCCCTGCCGTGGAGCCCTGGCTAGGCCGGGAGGCTGCTGGGTGCGGAGACGCGGATCCCTAAACGAGGATCCCGCGGTTTCGCACTAAGCAGCTTAGAGGGTATTCGCGGATTATTTTGCTATGCCTTAAAGCGCCCGTAAGAGTTACGGGGTCCTCAGTGGGCAGCCACTGCGGGGGCTCGTAAGGCTTGCGGGAGCCAGTTGTGAGGTCCGTTCGGCGGTGTGCCTTTTAAAGGCGCCGTCGTCTGTAAACAGAGGTTTTGCCTGCGTCACAAATGGGAACTCAGATCTATTATCAGCCCTGCTTGGCACCGACTCCAAATATGAATTGGACTAAAGATAAAACAGGTTATTATTGTTTACTTTTTGGCGGTTTATTTTTTTTTGTTAAAATATTTTAATTTTACAATTTTTAGTGGCTATAATTTTTGTAATGTACAACTCGGACTCAAAATCTGTGAGTGAATAAATCAATCATACCCTGTTTTCATACCCTTAGGTTTGGTTTTTGTTTTCAAATTCTTGAAATACCCCGAAGTTGGTCGTATATTATTTAATAAAAAAAGACTTATCAAAATCGGACTGCTATGTAAAAAGTTATGCGTGATCATACATAAAAAAAAAAATTAAATATAGGCCTTGATTTGGGAACCACCTCGGTTATTTTTGTCGGTTAAAAAATAAACTAAAGTAATATCAGTCTCATTTTATAATATATAAATAACTTACGCTGATCTATTGATACTTTTTTTTCGACGCCATATTTCATATACAAAATACAAAAAAAAAAAATTACTCTTCTACATCAAAGTAGACCACGTAAGGTCTTCTTCTTTTAAGTTAAGTTACCTGTAAGAATCCTTCATTCATTCCTTCATTCCTGTCTTGATAAATAATAATACAGCAAAAATTATAATTTATAATATACACTGTGTGTGTGTGTGTGTGTGTGTGTGTGTACATATGTTTGCGTGCGAGTGTGGATGTGTGATGCGTTTGTGTGTATGGTGCATATGCGTGTATGTGCTGGAATGTGAATACTGAATATGGCAGTAAAAATGCATGTGATAGGGGTATTGTTATTCATGGGGTTAATTTATATATTATATCATTTTCATTAGCTATCCATATGTACTTTATCGATGCAATATTTGTTTCGTCTGTTCGTAATCAGTCCCTAAGTTCTAACGGATTGGCCGTTAGAATCTTCTTACACGAATTAACTGTCGTTGTATAAATGTGTTTTTTTTTGTTTACGTTATTGTATATTGTAATAGATAAGTTATGAAATTTCTGCTGTGCAAATGCTGTTCTTATGGAATCTTGTTTTATGATAGAGTGTAGATTTGTTTTTGAAACGACTGCAGGGTCTGTTGAGTTAACTTTATGAATTTTAAGAATACTTTTTATTATATAAAGTTGTCTTACTGTTAGGATATCTGAATCGCCATATAACTTGGAAGTGGATTCTAACCTTTTGTCTTTTTTTAAACATTATCTTCATATAACTGCTTACTTATTTTTTTAATTAGAATTTCTTTCAATTTACTAGAAAAATAAATCAAACAAATTGTTACTTATAATTTTTATTTTTTAAGCATCGATGTTTTAATCTAAATAAAATATTACTAGAAAAAAAGACATTGTGGGTTACTTACAATGCGAAGAGATGGCGCTTCCTTGCAGCTTACGAAAGGCTAGAAAGAATTCGAAACGGCCATTATGGTCAGTGTATTTGCCCGGATAGCGAAGGGTGGCTTCGAGTCCCGTCTGCTGCCTGGTCCGAGTGTAATTTTTTCTAGTAATATTTTATATTGTTACTTGTTAACAATGCTTTATATATGCCTCAACCTTAATCGGAGCGAGCGAAGCTTAAGCGCCATTCAGCTTTGCACCTACGTAATAAAACCATTTACGGTGTTTAATTCACAGACCAATAGAATGTTAGCGGGGCACAACACAACTGATTTATCTGTTCTGTTTAGCCCATTAATGTCCCCACTGCTGGGGCACAGGCCTTCTCTATGGATGGAATAGGGAGATTGGACCATGACCCACCACGCGGGTCCAGTGCGGATTGGCGGGTACTAACGACTGCAGATGCAGGCGGGATCAACGGCTTAACGTGCCTTCCGAAGCAAGGAGGAGCTCGAGATAGTAAATTTTTTGTCACCCATCCAATGACTGACCACTGAGAAAGTTGATTAATTTCAACGATCGCAGCTGAACGCGCTAACCACGTGCGCCATCGATGTCCTATATTGCACCTTATTTATGATCTTTTATCTTAGAGAAGATTTCAGTCAAACATATCTACGACGAGCTCCGTGGCCGAGTGTCTTGTACGCTTGGTTTCAAGGTGTCGACTGCTCGAGAGGTTCGAATCCCTGTGGAGGCAAATGCTTGTGTGACAAATACGAGCATTTGTACTCCAATAATGGATGTTTAATATGTATTTTTAAATAAAAATACTTATGTATGTATCAGTATATGTATTATATCGTTACCCTAGTATCCCATGTTAGAAGCCTACAGTGTTTACTTTGAGCTAGGCTAATTAGTGTGAGTGTATGAAAAAAATTAACTAAATGTGAATCATAATCACCTTTATGAATATTACCTCCAAATAACTTTCAGGTCATAGGGTTATTTTCAAGTTACTAACTTCCCTTAGAATTTTCAACTCTGTCACATGGAGTTTCTGTTTATAAACTTTGTACATAATGAACACTCTGACTTATCAAATATCAGATGACCTCTATACGCACTCTTGCGCAACAGTTGACTTTGTTAATAAACTCAATGCACTCTGCTCAAGACTTCTTTTTGAGCAATGTTAGGAATGATGTTAACCTTTAAAACGATTTTAATATAAATAGATGATTGTGTAATATATCGTATCGTGTCATATTACAAATGATCATATCGTGTTATTGTTTTTTTTAATATTTTTACAACCTTTTTAACACTCTTATTACCTTGTTATACCACTTATATACTCACTTAATTGATTTTAATATAAATAGATGATTGTGTAATATATCGTGTAATATATTGTGTAATATATAAGAAGAGTGTTATTTAGTTTTTAAATTTGAATTTGTCATGTTATAAATGCACATATCGTATTATTGATTTTTATATTTTTTACAACCATTTTAACATTTATTACACCACTTATATACCCACTTAATTGATTTTAATATAAATAGATGATTGTGTAATTTATCGTATCGTGTCATGTTATAAAAGCACATATCGTATTATTGTTAATTTTTAATATTTTTTACAACCATTTCAACACTTACCTTTTTTTACTTCAAAACAGAATGACAAGGATGCAAACGATTTAATCAATTAAGTGTTTTCACATTCATGATGTTAAGACTTCCTTATAACTTTATTTTGTAGATTTGGACGCGGGCCAATTCGCTAATATAATAAACTAATTCAGCAAGACTTCCGTTATAAGTACCCTATATAACAGCCGAATGCCGCACCCCCAAATAAACTACATTCCAACTAAATATAGCAAAAACATCAGTTGATTGAAACAATAATTGCTCTCTTAACGTTTCCCGAGGAATCACAATTCAAATAAGCCGATTTCATAAATTCTGTCTATGCAAATAATTCGTGCCGTTTCTAACTTTGTGGCCGCATTAAATCTTCACTCGTAATCCCATGTATTACCACTAAGGTAGATTACAAGCGAACGCTGAAATCTCGATCACGACGCAAATGGGATGATCGCAAATCTCCGAATGTCTCTATCGGTTGTCTTGTAAGGCCCCGATTTCTTGGGGCATTTTACTATTGCGCGCGCACCACCAAGCATGGAGCTTACTCCGCCGGCAGTATCCAGCCGGGCCGCACGCTTCCCCGCCTACGTCACCACAAAAACAAAACACGAACGCCCAGGCTGGATGCAAACATAATCTTAAAAAAAAAACCGCTTCTCTCGAACTGTTAAAAGTGAGCACTGGCCACTGAACGAACTGAAACAAAAAAGGAATTGAGAACTGTCAAGCAATAAACAGCAAAAAAAAAAGTGTTATTTAGTTTTTAAATTTGAATTTTTTAAGTGTAAAAAGGTAATGCTGGTTTCATTGTCAATTAATCTTCGAGCTGCGTGAGTATGTAGAATGAGCAAAGACACGCTTACGTAAGGTTTGCAGGGATGTTAGGTGAAATAGAGGGACGCGGTGCGAATATTGGATCGTAACCCGGTCCCTGTGTTTATGTAAGCTGGTGTGTACCTCAGCAATAATTATTTAGCTCGTTTCCCTTATTCCGTGTAGCGGCACTATTTTCGTGTTTACAACTCATTCGTTTGTAGCGTCTGAGTTAGTCGTCGTCAGTACAGCCTGTCCTGACCACTCAATTTCCGTCGTAACGATGATTGTAATAAGGACGATTGCCTTCCAATATTTCTACCAAATAGCCAACTATAAAAATTACTATTAAAAAACGTACAACAAGTACAATATTATACTATGAAACCAGCGACCATGGTTTATTATTTACTAACAGCTTTCCCCATAGCTGTACATACTTTTAATTGAGTGATACTTAAAGTTTAAAGAACTTAGAGTACAACATGATATACAAAAAAAACTATTATGCTAAATGAGAGCTTAAGTACAACGATTTGAATGTTTTCATTGTTTTGTTTCTGTAAAAAAAGGACGATTTGGCTTATATTTTTTATGTTATGATTTCAAAACTCAGATTATTACGTTCACCTGCATGTATTTACTTGACAAATGACTTATAGTGGCAGTCGACAGCTGATCGATTAAATAAAAACACAGCGAGCAAATGTTGCTGTATTTTCTTTCTAGTCAGCATTTTACCCTTGTCAATCTAAAAGCGACCTTATGCCGTTTAGCATAAGGGTGGTAGTAGCTTTGATGTAATTGAGTAAAATGATTTCACGTCTAAAGCGCCGAGGTTGAATCGAATTTGAAGAAATTCTGGAAGCTTATTGGTATGCAGATAACTTTGGGAAGTTAAATAGCCTACTAATAGGCACAGTCCTTGGCTGAATCGACGCAGCATTAAGAACGATGTTTGTAGTCCAAGTGGATCCATCTACCCTCGTGACCTCAATTCTACTAGTCCATGAACTTAGTCCTCGTGATTTCTGCCACAAATTGGTATCTGATTATTATTGTAATTAATTAACTGTTATAATTTCTATAACAAATTTTATTAAACCATATGCACACCATGAAATGTGCCCGCAACAATGCGTTGATATTTCCACATAAACTTTTGTAACTAACTTTGGGGTACTCGAGCCATAATTCAGGGGGGAATTCAACACAACTCGGTTTTAGGAGATTCATTTTGAGGGTATTTTTAATGCATTCAAATCGAACCTTTTTTGTTGAAATAAGATTTCATGGTATAAAAAAAGTAGGCCTCGGAAAGGACTCACTCGTGGGTACATTTCGGTGCAAAGGCGAGGAGCCTTATTGCACCGAGATGTACCCACCGACCAAGAACAACCAGTTGTATGTTATTACTATTGACTATTATTTGTCACTATGGGGGCTAGTCTCAGTTCACTATGGAAAAATAGTTATAGGTAAATGAAATCTATAAAAAAGTCTTATTTCTAAAGAATTTTTTTTACTTAAGAAAAAATCCACGCGGACCCGACAGCAGACGGGACTCGAACCCGCACCTTCGCTATCCGGGCGAATGCCATATTAGTTTGACATTGTGGGTAACCTACAATGTGAAGAGATGGCGCTGCCTTGCAGCCTAAGAAATGCTAGAGAAAATATATAAATCTTATTTCTGTTTATTTTGGGCTTCACATTTTTTTCAACAGCGAATTGATACCATAGTAACAAAGTCATAAGAAGAGCAATCTAACGACATATTACTGCTCGTTATCATTTGTTTTGTTTTTAAACGTAACTTAATAAAGCTGTTCAGAACTACGACCTCCACCATATTTTAAAATTAAACAAGACTAATTTCTTAATAAAATTAAGGTAAAAAAAACCTTTTTAAAAACAAGCGTTTATTCAAATGCGCTAAAAAGAAAAAAAGAAAATTTCAACTAAATTAGTTAAAGATATCTGTTTCTAAATAGATTTTTAAATTTTAGAAGTCCGCCATATTGGATTGAGAGTGACGTCACATTTTTTTCGAGTTACTCTCAGCAAGCCCTTTAATTTGATACCCATATTGTAGGAATGCATTAAAAATGATTGGTTCGCCATTTTGGGTATGCCACCATATTGGATTTAGAATGACGTCACACTGTTAATCATGCATTGTCATCCGAACTGAACGAGCATACCAAATTTCAGCTTAATCGGTTGAGGGCAAGTGCTTTAAAATTGAGTTGTAAGATTTGACCGTAACAAACATACATAGCAAGTTAAATAAAAGCTTGTAATAAAAGCTTCTAATAAAGTAAAAGCTTGTAATAAAAGCTTCTAATAAAAATGCTTATAAAAGATTGCGTAGATATATATAATGAGTATAGGTAGACCGCTTAACTGAGTCCGCGGTGTAAAAGGTGTGAGTGAGGATGAAAGCGGGGACCGTGAGAGGTGCGGGCGGCACATTCTTGTCAAAATTACAAGTGCCCGCCGCCCGCACCTCTCACCGGTCCCCGTTCTCGTCCTTCCCCCACACCCTGTACCCCGCAGACGATGACTCAGTTAAGCGGTTTTATCTATACCTATGTTGGTAAGTATATGCAGCGATTGATAAACGTAGCGGCAGAGAAAGGTGTATCAGGGCCATAGACAAAAAAAGGAGACCTCACAGGTTCGAGTGGTCTAGAGGCTCCAGACGGAGAGGAGACTCCTCGTGGGGAGATGCCAACAGCCTGGAATACCTCTAGAGCACTAGCCAATTCTCGGCTTGAGGTCCCCTAAGGATCCCGCCGTCCCCAAACCCGGTGACGCTGTAAAGGTCATCTGCGACTAACAGCATATACACTCAAAAAAATGTCTTACTCTGAGAAATACGCGTGAACTTATGCAGAGATAGATGGCTCTGTTGTTACCTACTTTATAACTTTTTCGTCACTATGGATGTAAAGTTTTCACGTATTTTATTTTAAACAGAGTAGCCTGGCTCTACCCACAAATATTTAAGTAGGGCTGTTATTACAATCACGGATTAAACCAAAACTTATCCGTCTAAGAAATTAATTATCATTACTCTTACCGAAAGAAATTAATGTCAATGGCAAAATCAAAAATTAAGTTAAGTAACAAACTAACACAACTTTTTAATTTGGTCCGTATAAAATTGGATTGAATAATCAACTCTGAAATTCGAAAACTCTTTTGCTCCGTAATGGTGTAATATTCAACGCTTAGTAAAAAAAAGAATCAGATCAGGAAAATTAAAAAAAGTTTTTTGTTCACTTTGTCAGTCTCCGTATTTGACAAAGAACCTTAGTACAATAACCATAAGACTTAAATCAAAAAGAAGGCTGTATTAAGACCGGATCCGATTTCGTAAATTGTTTACGGCTTCATTGTGAGTTGTTCCTAATTGGTCAGTTTAAATACTCGTTATCCTAATTCGTTCATGCTGGCTGGAATAAAGCTTACAAAGCAATTCAATTAGTTAAATATAATTAGGTAGCAGTAAGTAACTTTCGGAAACTAATACTAAGTAATGGACTGATAAATCGTAACTTATTGATCATGTTAATATAATAAACAATAAAATGTAGGCCCTGTATGACAGTATGTTCGCTCTTTCTCTCTATGATCTCTAAAATACTGAACGTATTTTCATGAGACTTTCACCATCAGATAGATATTATTACACAGAAAGGTTACACCCATCCTCCTAATATGATAAATGTAAAAGTTTGCTTGTTTGAGTGTATGTATGTTTGCTACTCAATCACGCAAATGTACTTGAATAGATTGGATGAAATTGGGTACGAATTATTTTATGACCTGGAATTCTCGAAATGCTAAAAATAATGCGGAAGGAGTCGCGGGCGTCTGCTAGTAATATTATAATCACGAAAACATCTCGTTAACCCCGACAAAAATCTTTAGAGATTTACGCAAGAATAGATTAATCACACTAATATCATAAAGTTTGTGACTGTGTATGTTTGTTCCTTCTTCACGTCTAAACGGCTGGAGCGAATTAAATACAATTTAGTATGGAGTTAGCTGACACCCTGGATTAACACATAGGCTACGTTTTGCTACGGGAAAATATCCCTATTAAATCGCGGGTAGCACCGCGGGGCACAGCACAATTATTTAGATTGATAAATATATTTTTTCAACAGTTACATCATAATGCATATCATAATTCTAACTTGGAAGACAGTTCATCGTCTGTTCTAATTCCGATAATTTTCCATTGATTAAAGAGTTAGTTGCCACATTGTCCGTTCTGTATATACGCAGTAGTTATACGTAGTTATATATCTTTTCATCTCATTCAGAATGGAATATGATTTAGCTGACATGTTCCAAATTGAAATGTAGGTACAGGATTTATGGATATGAATCCGTATCGTGCTGTAACCCTAGCACGAACCAATATCGAATTCGAAGAGTTTGCAAGTCCGAAATGACATTGTTAAATTTTGTATGGAAACTTGAACAGCAGCGCCACAAAGGACGTAACGAGAACTAAAAAAACAGGCCAAGTGCGTGTCGTGCCACGCGCAGTGTAGGGTTCCGTAGTACCACAATATATTTGAGCAGGAGTCTTCATTTTCTATATCGGAAATTACAAAAACCAATTACTTAATATTAATCTATGTATCTCAACTTAAATACCTAAATCAAAGTCAAACTGCGTCTCGAACTCAAAATCACTTCGATATTATTATTATCTTAAACACGTATGAAAACCATCGATTTTTGGTTCTTCCCAGGCGGAGGAGCGGGTGTGAAATCTTCATGGATACCCTACAGCCGGCTACAAGGTTTTGTCAGGATCTTACTGACTAAAACACACCCGTAGCTCATGATTATGGAAAGAAGGATCTTACAAGCTTCATCTGAAGCGATCATCCCCTGAGAAAGGGATGATGCGTTATAACCGCCGATCTTTTCAAGTGCTTATATACTTTAAAAATAACGTAACGTTAGCGCGACTCAGAAACCGTTGCCGTTGGTACTCGCGGTAGCATTGTGAAACTAATGATATTTTATTATGGTATTTAAATAGTGTTTTTTTAGATTTTGTTGCAATCTAAGGTTTTACGCTACAATAACTTCATCTATGTCACTATTAATATTTTCTTCTGAGGAATATTCAATAGGTAAAAAAAAATCTTTAACCTTGGTTGAACGACTACTCTTAAACTAACAAATCTATCATTACCGTTATAGTTTTCTTTAAAAGTTCATAAAAACACTTTTATCATGATTTTTTCTAGGTTTTTCGAGCCAATAGTTTAGCTTTTAGAGGAGAGGGACGCTGTACTCGAACAAAAATTAGCACTTTTAAATTGACTATTTCGCAAACGGATCCCTAAATCAATAAAATAGTCTTAAGAACCCCTAAGTTATTTTAAAGGACCTATTTAACGAAATTCCTCATGATGAAAAAAAAAACATCCCTGGGTCACATGTAGAATACCTACCCTAAAAAAATATTTTTCAAAATTTTATTCTACTATTTTGTGGTCGTGATCGATATACATATTTCAACAAAATTACAAGTGCAGTCGCCAAGCAAAACCGGGGACAGACAGACGGAGATGACGAAACTATAACCGTGGGGGTCTTTTGACGGATATTTTATTTATAATTTTTATTTTCAAGCATGTAACTGCTTGATGTTTAAATCTAAAGAAAATACCTATAACTAGAAAAAAAAATCCACGCGGACCAGGCAGCAGACGGGACTCGGGATATTTTATTTATCACAACTTTAAAAGAAAATACGAGTTTTTATTTAAAAATAAAAAAGTGCACTCTTTTTAATACTTTCTTTAAAAAATATTTTTTACAAAAACATATTTATCTACCTAGATACATTATTCATTCTCACTCACTCTGGGACTGCGTCAATTTGTGTGAAGAAATGTAAGATATATTTATTCTATTATTTTAATCATGTTTATACATACTAATATTATATATGTGAAAGTGTGTCTGTCTTTCTGTCTGTTTCATCTTCACGCTTAAGCCATTGGAGAGATTTAGACGGAATTTGGTAAAGCGATAGTTTGAGTCCGGAATATTTTTTTCCAGAAATCATTCTTTAAGGGGGTGATAAAAGGGTAGAAGTTGAAAACATTTTTTCCACGCAGACAAAGTTACGGACACCCACTAGTATAAACTAGTTGAATATCCTAACATTCCAAATTCAGCCAGATTCGTTGTGTTGTCGTAAATTTCTCTATTTTTTATCACTGAACCGGCTCCCAAATGTCGCTAAAGCTCGTTTGTCAAAACACACCGAATTTTCCCAAACTGCTTTTGCAGATACAGTCAACAAAAACGATAATTCTGAGCGAATTTAAAAACTATTTTGAGATTTTTTAAAGAAAAAATTAAGATGCTATTGTTAGTAACTTACACAAGTTACTCAATGCAGAACATTATCAATTTTTATCATGTCAAATGTATAATTTTGAAGATTACGCAAAAACCGTCGATCAATATTTAATTGCACATAAATATTTTTAATAATGTTTATAATTATCTATATTTTATTATGGAGGACTATAACAAAATTTCAGATTTTATTGTGTTATATTTGTATAGCTGGTAAACGTAGTGTAGTTTTAGATCGGAAAGAAGAGCCTGGGTAAAGCAACATTGTATGCGTAGGAAACGCATGTTTTTACATCAGATGAGATTGTATAAAATAATATCAGTTCAATCTAAAGAAAAAAATCCAGAAAATATTACACGTAATCCAGGCAACAGACGGGACTCAAACCCGCACCTTCAGCTATTCGGGTTGAGGTACTTAGATTAGATTTAAACAATTTTCACAACAACATTATAATTAAACATAGTAGTAAAATGCTTAAAAATAAGAATATTTTAAAGTATCAACCTGTTTTGCTAACGGTTCTGCATATATGCATTGAGATCGCGTCGTTTTTACACGATGGGCGTGGCTCTGTACCACTTCTGTGCTGACGGTACGTTCCTTAGTAGGGTGTCTTAGAACTATACTAAAATAAAGGATAAAATATTTTCATTTTATCTCATTGTAAGGTAAGCTGTAACTGTCATTTTTTATTTAAATTGTTAGGTTAAAAAAACAATAGTAATTTATAAAAATGCTATATAATAATTTAGAATTTTCTTAGTACATCGTCACCTTGTTAAAACAAGTTGCAAGTCAGTTTACTTGTTAGTTTCGGAAAATAACCTGTTCGTTCTTTGATCGATAAGTATTTAGATTACCGGCGGGGAAGTAAAGCATTCCATTGTTATATTCTCACATACAAAAAGGAAGTTGCGATCAAACAAATCAGTATCAAAAAATAATATGCACTCAGTATTTGAGCGGGTAAATTTCAGCTGCCATTTTCCGCCTATAAATAAATACATATTACAGAACAATAATTTATTTTTTATGAAAAATAAAAGGACCACATTAATAATATAATAAAATATATATGTATAATTGACTGAATTCAACCCAATACATTTTTCGCCACATTACGTTACATATTTTTAGTTACATATTCCAATTTCTTTAGAAAAGGTGGACACACTTGTTGTTTGTGAATTTCTCCGCTTCATTTTTCATATTGCCAGGAAAATTGAGATTTCACATTTCCGCAGGTTTGCGATTTGTACTATTGTATACAAAATATAACTTGTATGTTCTCGTAACTAAACTATTATTATCGTTTCTATAACAAAAAGTATAAGAGATGGTAACAACCAAGACCTTTGCTACCTGCACCTATGTTTAAAAAATAGTAGCCGGCTGTATAACAGTTATTTATACAACTGTTGTATAATGAGGGGAATTAAAACACGAATATGGGTTTCACATGAGTGTTTTAATACCTAATTATAATAGTTGCATACAAGACATTATCTACATCCATGATATGAATCCTCTATAAAAGCTTCTGAAAAAAATTGGGCATTCTAAGAACTTAAAATTCATGAAAAGTTTCGACGTCGTGGTAGTGAAGAGAGCATTAAAGAAAATGATCTTTTTTGAAATTCATAATACCACACATCCAGCAGTAAAAATTGTGGCTGTCTGTTGAGCAAGACCTTGGCGCGGAAGGGATTTCCGATTAGAAAGGGAAAGAGTTATTATGAAATTAAAAAAAAAACATTTGGGTGTTATAATAGTATCTTTTAAATTATGACATTTGATGTTTTATTATTGGCAATAAACTAACTGTTTCAGAATCTTTAATAGCGGTTTTAAAGCATGGGTGTAGATATGATTATTTATTTCACTCACAGTCCAAAATTAATGAATCGGGCAGGTATTAAAAAATAGACCAAGGTAACCCATTGTTCTTTTTCTTAATGTTTTCTTCCCTGTTGAAGGCCGGCGAATATTAAGATTATTTTGTTGAAGCACAAAAAATAAAGTCGGTATGCATCCCGAATCAGCCTTGAAGGCCAACTGAAAAAAAAATTGACAGCATTAGGCCGTTTGTCCACCGCGGTTGTCACCGGACCAAAAACGTCACCAAAAACGAGACTATTTCTGTATGAGATCAAGATGACGTGACGGGCTTGCAGTGGATACTGGACAAGCGGCTAAAGTAAGTGTAACACTGATAACAGTGTCATTCCAAAACAGTAGCAATTTTTATTAACAGAGAATCGTAAAAACTTGCAGTAATTTCGAAGTGAATCCGTCAGCGGCTAGAACGCTTAATAAAGCTATTTGGAGCAATGCCAGCGGAGCGACTTGAACGCGACTGTGCTTTAGCGGCTATTGTGTTAATGAACGTATCGTTATTTTAAACGTGATTGTTAAGAAATAGAGCTTGATTTCTCCGAGAGGTTTCGAAATTAAAAATGCTTACTTCTTTGCTAACACTATTTTAGAAAAATATGTATATACGTTGAAATTCTTTCTTTAATGTGGGGTGAAAGACGGTAAGAAACTTTGTAATTTACGGGCTTAGAAGAGTTGAAATTGGTCTTCCATTCTTTAATAATGTTTGTAACTGATTACTGAATAATTGGTTGTTGATGCTTTTTAGGCATTAGAAAAAAAAACTATTACTAAAGAGCATGTAAAAAACCATTAAGACACACATAAACTTTTCCATTAGTATTACAAAAGTCGTAAAAAATTCCATTCAATAATGAAATCTTTATTAATGAAACTGAATAGCTGAAATAAAACTTCCATGCGACTTTTTGTGTTTATTCTTTATTTCCAGAGCAAGGATTGTTTAAAAAAAAATTGAAAAATATTTATGAATCTTTTATTGTTATCAGGTTGTTTACAACTCGTTTTCGAAACACCCATCCATAATGGACGTATTACAAAAAAGTAATTCACAAAACTAATTAGGTTAATCGGTGATTAGAAAAACTTTGTTAACTTTTAAATTAAATTAAGTTACTCAAAAACCAACTGTTCAGTTATATTTTATAATATCATTTCAGTTATTTGAGTTTAGTTATAAACTACTGAACCATTTATTATATGCTGTCAAATTCAGTTCCGGTACTCTGTAACATAACAAAGTGTTGCGATAATTAAACACACTGGAGGTTTTTTCTAGGAATATTTTCTTAATTAATAGATCTAGCAGTTACTACATGCTTAAAAAATAAAAATTATAACACTTGAAGTGATTATTTACATAGAGTTTGCCTAACTACAACTATTTGTATTTGCTATTAAGCACTAAAACTAGCTATGAAAAGTGATGTAACTGTTAACCAAAACGATCGGTTACAGATTGCAGGGTTTGTTTTCGTTAAATGTTCGGTACATCCGCTGAATCGCGCTATAGAGATTGTTATATGCCTATATATAAGTTAAGTTTATAAAATTTGTAATTACAAATATATTGATTGTCGTGGTAGGTATTATGATTATACCACTCCCAATACCTATAAACGAGTAAGTAGTACGTACAGGGTTATACAGCAGAAGCAAAGCAGAGTAAGTTCTTACTCTTACAAATTAGATAATATACAGCTATAATTAGTCAGATAGTTATGTTGCAATAAATAACAAAATAATTAATCACATATCCAACTAGGCGTAGAGCTATAGTATAGACTATAGTTTTTGTTCACAGGCTTATATTATACACAATGACATTCTTCTAATACCTAATTACAATAGGCACGCGCTGCCAAGCCCCCCGCCCGGTAGCGTCGGAACCGCTATGTCCCTGCATTTAAAATCTGTAATATCTTCGCAAATATTTATTTAAATTACATGCGTTAAAGGGCCAAATTGGTCTGTTTTAAATGCAAAATGTATTTAAGGTACTTAATTGGATAAGGATGAATGTTATATTGCTGAAAATCACTTCGTAAATAATCTATTATTTCTCGTAAAAAGTATAGTATAATAAATGGTTATTGTGAGTTATTCCTAAGAGATAGACATATATCATCGCGGACTTTTATGTAGAAATTTTTAAGGTGTACAATACTGTAGTACATTATTTTGATCTAACACGTGAGGTTCAGCCAGCGTTTGCAATGTAAGCGCAAAAAATGTGTTTATTTACCTTACATTAAAAACCTCTAAAATTATCAGTGTTTCTCTATTATATTATGCATGTATTATACATATAAACCTTCCTCTTGAATCACTTTATCTATTAAAGAAAACCGTATCAAAATCCGTTGCTTTTGTTTAAAGATCTTAACATACATAGGGACATAGGGACAGACAGCGAGAAGCGACTTTGCTTTATACTATATAGTGATTACTGAACAAGTGTAAGAATTATCAAAATCATAGTTATATAAAAGAACAATTTTGAAAATTTTACATGTTTGTTTTGCTATAACAACATAACACTAATGCATGTGGTAACATTAAAGTGGTCTATTTTTACATTACCCATTTTGTACCCAAAAAAATTTTGTTGTCAGTAGATTATATTTAGTAAAGCTCGGAGCACTTTGGTTACTAGAGTAACACAAAAATAAGTTGAAAACAAATATTTTTGTTAAGCTATAGGTAACTTAACAATTTTAACAAAATCGAGTTTGGCTTTTAGTAACTATAGTTATGTAGTCACTGTATTTATGTTATAGGTAACATTTTTTTTTGTTATAAGTAACTCAAAACTTTTTTCAGATAGACCTACAGTAAGTGTGGAAATCCACTTATTCCAAATATGTTTACAAGAAATCGCTACGAAAATCGTAAATGCGAAGTCTTTAATGGTTAAGTTCGGTAGCCCGGTCCGATAAGTCACCCGAAAAGCTTTTTGTGAAACTGTTTTGCTCAGTTCCTACTTACCGTTGACCTTTTTTTTGTAATAAAGGGAAAGTTCATGTATCCGTTAAGCTCTCTATCGCCAATTAAATAAATGTTATACTCTGTTCCAATTTCCTTGAAACGTTTTCTTAATTTGTTTATTTTCGTTGTTTTTTTTGTCTCTTCTTTATTAACTTAGTCTGCCTTGTCACAGAATAATGATAAAGCTTAAGTAAGTACAGCCAACAAAAAATCAAGTTACGACAAAATGACAAAAGCTAAAGTTATGCAACATACATACGTAAAGAAAATTATATTAGGAAAAATTCTAAAGGGACCAGACAGCAGACGGGACTCGAACCCGCATCCTTTGCTATCCGGGCGAATGCACTGACCATTATGCTACCACGACACTGAAGGCCGTGTCGTATTTTCTCTAGCAATTCTTAGGCTGCAAGCCAGCGTCTTAAATTTTCTTTAGATGTAAACATCTAGCAGTTAAATGCAAAAAATATATATAACTATAAATTAAAAAGTTGAATTAAATCCTAAAATCAGGTGAACTGTGTCAGTTTGGGTATATTGGTAAATTGACTTATTGCTGACTGTACTTTTTTATTCGTACCTTATCATGTTTTATGCAATCTCAATACTCAGTCGTGTAAACGTGTTTGTATATTCGGTGAGCGTGAATGACTGTTGATTTTCTCTCACTTATCTCTTTAAAATTCGAGATTAAATAAATTTATGAACATGTTAAACATGTTGCGCAGAAGCGCAAATAAGTCGGCTTGCTTTTAATATGATTGCTGTAATATACAGGATTCGAAGCTGAATGAATAAGTGTCAATATGTTTTTTTATGTCTTGCTTCACCCTATATTATTTCACTGTGTATACTGGTTTATTTCTTTTTATTATGGCCAAAGGACAATGGGCAAAACGCACCCAGCCCCGCCAACAATGTAATTAGTATGAATCGATAGATCTATGAAAAACTAGCCTTTTTTATTATGACACCGAAAATAAATATCCTGGGAGTCAAAAGATATGACACCGTAAAAAATATCCTGGTAGTCAGTAGATATGACACATGGGCATATTTAAGTAGCTGAATAAATTCATTCTGTATTATTAATAATCATAATAATATGCCATATCGTACTATACAACCAGATATAAAACAAAGCCTGTCGACCATCCTGCGCTTGCTCTTACTGAGACATTTCAAAACGGTTTACGGATGCTGAAGGACTTGCATTTGCAAATAGTCAACTCGTCTTACTTCGTTGTGATTGTGCACTCCCTGCTACTAGATTGATTTTTATCTAACACGCTTTGGATATTAGAACACGATTATCGGTTTTGTCAATTAGTATGGATGAACTGGAATCATGTGTTCTCCGAAGCGTAGACAAGTTTCTGTAATCTGTGGTCGCTCCGTTTTACATAAAAGACAATTTACTATAACGACCAGAATGTTTAAAAAAAACCCAACCCAAGCGGGGATTTTTGGATTTACTCTAGCGCGGCAGAATAACATAAGGGGGCTCCCTTGCACCTTGTGAAGTACTCCCATAATTCCTGAGCACCTTGTAGGGTCGATCTAACTAACTAAATTCATTCTCTTGTTTCATTAATGTTCGTTCGTTATAATACTTGTACATATTTAACTTAAAATAACTAAAGACCCCCGGATGGAATATGATGCGCTATGGCACAGATGATCTCGACTATAATACCTTTCAAACAAATGTACATAGTTTAAGCCGTGGCGGACGTGGGTGCAGCGTCCATACATTTTTGCCCAATGTCCTTTTAGTAAAACATTTGCTAACTACACCTCATACACAACTGTCTAAGTGACTGGCTCGGTGAAAACTCGGGTACGCCGACTTTGGTGTATTTGTTGCCGCATTTGACAAGCACGCTGCGGTACATAGTCAAGCGAAGCCAAATCAATCATTTATCTGTTTCTGCGATGGTAACCGTACTAAACATAAATAATTGAAAGCAATAATAAATACGAAGACGCAAAATAAAATTCTTCAATACAAAAAAGTATTAGAAAATTATGATTATTTCATATTCTGCATAATGTACATCCAGGTACAATTCATCGGCGTGACATTCTACGGGGTACGCTTAAAACAAACTGTAAATAAATATAAGACACTAGAGAAGCCCATTTTAGGTTTTACCCGCATTAATTTGAGTCTGATAGTTCGATTTATTTCAAATCGGACTAACAGTTCCTGCGATTACCACGTTGAACCACACAAACAAATAAACTGTTCAGTTTAATAATATTACTATAGATTACGTAACCAGAACAGAAATTTACAACGGGCAATCCTGACAATGCTTTTCAAGAGCGCTTTTTCGAATATTTATTGGGCAACAACTTTGTATACAAGGACTGCTTATTCAACCGTCTTATGCACTTGGAGCAAGGCCAACTAAAACGAAACAACAGCTACAAAGACCTCCCCGAACATCCTTATGTCACAGACAAAAGTAGTTTTTCACGGCAGTACCAAGACTGTATCTACATTAAGTCGAAACTTGCCGCTTTCTGTGTTAAATATTGTGTAGTTGCAAATACAATATGTCTATCGGGTTACATAATTCATTCGACTTATATGTTGCAATGCTCCGGCTTATAAAGTTGAACATATTTTACGAAACATTAATATTAATGTTGATGTTTTTTGTTAATATGTAAAAGTTACAGTTGGCTCAAGTTTATTGATCAGCTACAATTATTGCTCAATTTAAGCATAATAAAATTAACCATTGTTATCATTACAATTGCGCTGATCATTGAGCTTTTCTCATGTCTTATTTAATAATAATATAATAATAAAACTCAATTAATACTTATCATCATCATCATCATCAGCCTATTAATGTCCCCACTGCTGGGGCACAGGCCTTCCCATGGATGGAATAGGGAGATTGGGCCATGACCCACCACAAGGCCCAGTGCGGATTGGTGGGTGCTAACGACTTCAGATGCAGCCGGGACCAACGGATTAACGTGCCTTCCGAAGCACGGAGGAGCTCGAGATAGTAAATTTTTTTTTGGTCACCCATCCAATGACGGACCACTGCGAAAGTTGCTTAACTTCAACGATCGCAGGCGAACGCGCTAACCACTTGCGCCATCGACCTCCTCTAATTCTAATAATTAATACTTATGCATGTAATTAACCCTTTTTGAGGGGTATAAAGGGCGATTCATTGAAGTTTTCATTATTCGTAACATTTTAATTTTATTTGTTTAACGTTTGAATAAAGACAATATAATCCAAAATGTGTTAATAGATTATATTATATGTTAGTACTTCATTACATTTCGGATAATGTAAATTACAGACTCCATAGCCGCAAGACGATGACAAAGTTGTCATGAATAATATAAAATTGAATAAATCGCGCGTTATACCCATTTGAAAAGTGTTTTATAACATAAATAATAATAAATAAATAAATAAATATTTCTAGCACTCACACCAATTAGCCTAGCCCCAATGTAAGCACTATAAGGCTTGTGTTATGGGATACTAGGGTAATGGATAGAATACTGTACATATATAAGTTTTTTTTATATAAATAGGATAGAAAAATACATATTAAACTTCCATGACTGCTCGTATTCATCACACAAACATCTCCCCCCACCGGGATTTGAACCCGGGACCTCTCGAGTCGGCGACACCATGAAATCCGGCGTACAAACCTCTCGGCCAAGGAGGTCTTCAAAGGGTACATGATTGGTATTCTTGAAAACAGAAACTTAACCATATTTTGGTAGAGGATTCTGGACAGGACACATTTCTAAACAGATCTCGTTACTCGGTAGTAGTGAATCGTGTGGGACAAAGAAGGTTTTATCGCCGAGTTTGAATGTGGAGGGGAAATATGTCCCTGGATTGTTGGGAGCGTCCGGGGGCTTAGTGTTGCGACAATGTTTACAAGGAAACTATGTTTCTGTGATGGATTGTTACACACACGTATCGTGTTCGGTTGCGGAGTACAATGAATGACGTCACGTTTACTTGGGGAGGATTTGAATTGAAATACGCTTGGAATTCGAATCAAATAACATCAGAACGTCATTTCGACTCAATATCAAAGAGGGTGGGTTAATTTACTGAGCCTTGTATTAAATAGATATAAATAATGATACTAGGGACTTTATTAGAGTGAAACTTTTATCGCCACATTTTCTTGCATTACATTTTTAATATTTTTTTTTAAATATAAAACCTCAGGTCATTGGTAGAAGGCTTGCCTGCTACGCACGCGGGCGGCCTTGGTTCGGTTCCCAGCCGAGTAAGAACTTTTTTTATTTACCGCTTTTTATAAGCAAGTAACATGCCTACGATCCGAAAACAAATTGAGACAATGAAAAGCACTTTAGAAGTTACACTTGGACCGTGATTTATTTTAAACAAGTCTATTAATAGGTACCTACTCAGAGGTGGCTACACTGAGGCCCGTATTACAGAATGACAACTAAGTGTTGATCTTAACTTGAGTATAGTTAGTATGGGATACCTTTTTAACTATGCTCAAGACTAGATCAATCACTGAGAATCTTTCTATAATATGGGCCTGAGAGTTCCATACGAGCTTGCAGAAATTGTAAATAGTCCGTCTTCACAAAAGAAGGTTTGCACGCACGCACCACGCACCGAATGCGTGGTGCATTCGGCAAACGGCGAGCAGTCCTAGGGCCGCTAGTCGGGGGTATACTTAGACGTGCACTCACGCAAGCGTGGCATACGTCAAACCACCCCGCCTCCGACCGACAGCCCGGTCCACACCCGCTTTAGCCGATCCTGGTCTTCTCCGGTCACAGCGACACCTGACTAGTCTCACGGACCGCAGTCCGAGCGGGTACCAGAGTTGGGCAGCGGCGAGCCAGCTGACTGGTACCTATGAGGTGAACCAACTTCCCGATCTACCCCTCACCCTCCAGGCGTAACTGCGGGATCCAGTTATGAGTCGCCGCTTGTTACGCCTGGGTTCCTATCCCCTCGCGATGGTGCCGCGGAGCACCCCCTCCCTGGCAGTCACAGAAGGTTCCGCTAGAGAACTAGTAAGCGGGCTCGGCGCCGCCGACCAGTCCTCTCCCTTCTGCGTCGAAGAGAGTTCGCGTGGGCTTGTTCTTCGCGAACTCTCTCCGCCGCCTCATTCCGTGAGATGACCTCCTCACAGAAGGAGACCACCACCTGCCTGGATCTGTCATTTCCCAGCTTGGCCCGTACCATGCTGAGAAGCGAAAGATCCACACCCTCCAGGCGTAACCACGGGGTCCAGTTATGAGTCGCCGCGTTCTACCGGCTGCCCTACCTCTCTTAATGCAATGTCCGTTGTGATTCATACCTGATTCATTGCCAAAAGCTCCGAGTGGTTTGTACGCCGGGTTTTATGGTGTCGCCGACTCGAGAGGTCCCGGGTTCGAATCCCGGTGGGGGCAGATGTCTTTATGATGAATACGTGCATTTGTACTCCAGTCATAGATGTTTAATATGTATTTCTATTTAAATATACCGTTAGCCTAGTATCACATAACACAAGCCTTATAGTGCTTACTTTGGGGCTAGGCTGCTAGGTGTGTGTTGGAAATATTTATTTATTTACGTTTGTACGTAATTTGGTTTAGTGTTTCCGCCCAGATAGCGGAAGGTTCGGTTTGCTGCCTGCACCATGTGGTTTCTTTTTTGGAAAGCCGCTCTGCCTGCTGCCGTTATTTTTTTTTCGATGACTGGGAGAAAACATGCATTATATCCACGATAATGACCAACGCCACGTTGGTTTGCTGTTAACAAACCCTCGTGACGCAAATTGCGTGGTGCATTCGGCAAACGGCGAGCAGCCCGAGGGCCGCTAGTCGGTGCGGGTATACTTTGACGTGCACTCACGCAAGCGTGGCATACGTCAAACCACCCCGCCTCCGACCGACAGCCCGGTCCGCACCCGCTTAACCGATCCTGGGCTTCTCCGTTCACAGCGTCACCTGACTAGTCTCACGGACCGCAGTCCGAAGGGCTAGCCAGCTGACCAGCTCCCGTACCTACGAGGTGAAACAACTCCCCGATCTACCCCTCATCCTCCAGGCGTAACTGCGGGATCCAGTTATGAGTCGCCACTTGTTACGCCTGGGTTCCTATCCCTCGCGGTGGTGCCGCGGAGCACCCACTCCCTGGCACAGAAGGTTCCGCTAGAGGACTAGTAGGCAGGCTCGGCGTCGCCGACCAGTCCTCCCCCTCCTGCGTCAAAGAGAGTTCGCGTGGGCTTGTTCCTCGCGAACTCTCTCCGCCGCCTCATTCCGTGAGATGACCTCCTCACAAAAGGAGACCACCACCTGCCAGGATCTGTCACTTCCCAGCATGGCCCGTACCACGCTGGGAAGCGAGAGATCCACACCCTCCAGGCGTAACTACGGGATCCAGTTATGAGTCGCCGCTTTCTGCCGGCTACCTCGCCCCTACCTCTCTTAACGCAATGTCCGTTGTGATTCATACCTGATTCATTGCCAAACGCTCCTCATTGTGCTCAAGCAGTTCATTTACCTCTATAAACAGGGGTGTATAGTTATATTTAACGTTGTTAACACGTAGGGGCAGTTCACTCGCTGTAGTCACGCAAACGTGCTCTAATTAAAAATATTTTAGGTAATAAGTTATAGCTAATTTTGAATTGTACTGTAACTAGTCGTAGCCTGCTGTTTTGTCTTTCAATTTCTTATAGTTTTCTTTTTTCAAACAAATGTAGCTTATGTCGTTCTCAAAGATTGTATATATCTCTGTGCTAAAATTTATCAGATTTTTTTCAGCAGTTCAGACGTGAAAGATTTTTATAATTAGCATCAAATGCCATAGTAAATGTATTTATTTAAATCCGTTTGCTGTAACTTTGATATGACAACTAACTGAAAGTGTGATGGTATTATCCGTACTTTTTTTCCTATTTTTTGTATACCAAATAATGTTAAGTAAGGTTAATAATGTTATGTAAGGTTTTATTACAAGAAAATATCGCCCCAGCGGTAACAGTTATCGCTGAATTTTTCCTGTAAAAAAATTGTTTCAATAGATTCAAAATGACCGTTTTTACGTGTGACCTGTTTAAACAGTGTTATATTTTATGAATTTTTCCGTATGTTTTTATTTTGGTAAGTAATCTTAGCTTTATCGCAAATAGTTAACGAAACTTTAATTACACGCCACCCGCTAATAATAACTTTTCTTTAACAAAGACAGCTTAATAACACATAAGCCGTTAAAGCATTATTGTTTATATGTACCGAATGTTGGAGGTTACTAAAGAAATAACATTAATTTCACTCGTAACATTGTTGGTTAGTCGTTCTTATTGGCTAAGGAACTTTCATAGTACTCGACTACATATGCTACGAAACAATATTGCTATTATAATTACGCCAGTACGTACGCAAATACTTTTTTCTGTAATAAATATCCGAAGAGTTTCTTTCAAACCAATCAATGTTATGAAAAAAACAAAATAATCAATGTTAGTCTGTGCGGAAAGAGAATGGGATTTAGATTGGAGGGCGCTGTAGTGCTTTTCTACCATATTTGTAAGGTTTTACCCCTTTTAGACATGATTAAATACAAAAAACCGCAAGAAATCACAACGACAAACAAATCCGTATCAATACAAAATTGACGCTTTACAGATTGCTGGGTTTGATTGCCAAATTAAAATCTTAATGTTAGTTCCGTTTTTTGCCACGCCCATTCTCTTTCTGCACAGACTCTACGTGTTTTTGCAGAGTACGAAGAACGGATTCGGTTTAATTTCCTTCTGTTTAGCCGAAACCGTCTTCCAGCCCGTTTTCCAGTGTAAATATTGCTTCGGGTGCCCGAATTCGAGTAATGCCTTTCGTGCACCCGAATACGTGCTAATAACCAAATATGTTTGCGGCATGAGAAAATTAAAAATCGTATAAATAAAAATAGTTGGAACAGTATCCTTAGCACGAACCAATATCGAATTCGTATCGTTTGCAAGTACGAAATGTCATTATAAATGTGTACTGATTTTTAGTTCTCGTTACGTACGTTATGGCGTAAAATGATCAAGTTTTCATACAAAATTTGACAATGATATTTCATACAAAATGATATTTCGGACTGGCAAACTATTTAAATTCGATAATGGTTCGTGCTGAGGGTAGTAATGTTAGAGTCGTTGACGTACGACGACTTACTAGTCCAGCATAGGTATTCTGTAAGATGCAATTTCATTTACGATATATTTTTTTCGGATTTCTAACAAATGTCAAATCCCGTCTGCTGTCTGGTCCGCGAGGATTTTTTTCTAGTTATATTTTCTTTAGATTTAAATATCAAGCAGTTACATGTTTAAAAAATAAAATTTATAAAAATGACAAATATCTAATTCTGGCTGCTTCTACAGACAAAGCGACATTTTGGCAGCTACCGAAATCGGAAGTGAAATTCTATTTTACAGAATCGCCCTATAGCCAACTTTTACTGAAATCAATTTAGTCATTTATTGAACATCAAAAGTTCAAAGGCTTTCTACTAGACGATTGAGCTAACATAATACGTACGCATTTATTTATTTTATTTATATTTCGAAGCCTCATTGTTTTCTTAACGAAAAATTATGTCAATATTATAAAAAAAAATATTAGTATACATTGATAGAATACTCGTATAGCGTTGCTAATATAAGGTCCACGAAATGGCACAGCTAGAACAAGAATATAAGTACTAGACAATAATATAAGGTTGTTCGTGAACAAACAAAAATTAGCTGCTATTAAAAAAATAACAGTTTGCGTGCGAGATTACGGTTGGGAACATTTTATTTCCACGACCGCTCTTATCCGCGCCAACCATCGACTGATTATTGAATTGGGTCAATGTGATTTATGTATTTGTACATTTTGTTCGTGAATGCGAAGTTTGTTAAAACTAATGCGCAGATAGTTTCACGATATATCTAATTACGGCGTTACAGACGACCACGGTGAGATTAAACATACATATTTATGTGGATGATTAATATAAAACTTGAAACTCCTTTTTTATAGTTTATTATACATAATTGATTTTAATCCATTTAACTGCTAGATATATAAATCTAAAGGAAAAAAAATATTAGAAAAAAGAACCACATGGTGCAGGCAGAAAACCGAACCTTCCGCTATCTGGTCGGAAACACTAACCAAATATGCTGCTGCGACCTTAACGGTCGTGTCGAATCTCTTTTAGTATTTCCTAGGCTGCTTTGCAATTGCTTAGTGAAAACGCCAAGTATGAGTCATACTTATATGTGAAGGACTCTCTACCATCGGACATAGTTTAACGTCGGACCCGCATCGGATTTGCTCAACTTTTGTTGTGGATTCAAGAGAGGCAGGACACAGCAAATTTTCCCCGCCTTACAGATAAAATAACATTAGTAGGTAGGTATTGCGTTGAAGCTAGCATGGTGAGGATTGCTGGGAGCGGCAAACTTTCTGTCACATCATCTATCTTTTCGACCGGACTCTACCTAAGTGTAGAGCGAGAGCTGGCTTTCCTTAAAACCTAGCCGAACATGTGCACATGATGTGTACATTTTTTTCAAATGTATAAATATTAATTTATTTTTACACAGATTATCGATCGGGTTTATATCCACTAATTTTGCAGGCCAAGGAATCACTTTAAAATCAGGATGCCCATGTAACCACTCTTTAACGATACTTGCCGAGTGGATACGGGCGTTGTCGTGGACATTTCAATTATGTTCGTTCATTTCTCGGAAGTCCAGTAGGAACGCTTGGAAACATGCTGTGCTCCAGAGTAGTTATGTAACTTGTAATGTTTACCCCAGGCGGAAGGTCAACAAGCTCGCCTACTCCATCAGCAGACATCCAATCCCAAATGTTTGCAGATTTGCGTCCAGAACTGAAATTTGGACACAATATAGTCCTCCGAATACCTCGTTCCAATTATTCTCCACAGGTGTAGTCTACCATGTTGGGATGATTGGAAGCTCTTTTCATTCGTAAAAATGGTGTAAAACCAACCGTAATTTAAATATGATCGGGCAAAACGTAAACGTTGAGTTTTATGGGCACAAGTTAAACTTTTTTGGCAGAACGGTGGTGATGTGATCCCATTGAGTGCAATGTATTTCTTATTACTTTTTGTGACACGTCAAACATTCAGCAAAAAAAGTAGTTTTCTCAACATTGTTTTCTTCATATTTTTGCTTCATAAATTAATTGTTCATGGGTGAGGGTCGGGCGGCGTCCAGAACTAGTATGGCGATGATCAGTAAGATTACTCTCTTCCCTGTTGTTATGTTGAGATTTGACGAAATTTCACTAATATTATACCCAGCTTCATGTAGGTACCCCTAGCACGAACCAAAATCGAATTCGTAACGTTTGCGAGTCCGAAATGTCATTGTCAAATGTGTACCTATTTTTAGTTCCCGTTACATCCAAAGTGGCGCTGCTGTTCAAGTTTCCATACAAAATTTGACATTGACATTTCGGTTTGCAAACTATTCGAATTCGATATTGGTTCGTGCTAGGGGTAATGGTCTGCAACAATTGCAGCTCCTTCTTTTCTCGATGCTTAAATTCCTCTAAATAAAATATTATTGCAAAATATGTGTCAGTGACAGACATTGACAATTAAACACTAGATATCGTACCTAATTAAAAGTTAGTAATAACTAAATAGGCCATTATAATGTTTGATGTTGATATGAAACTGGACGTAAGTCAAAGGTGTGCACTAATTTGACCCTTGTTATTATACTATGTTAGTATAATTTACTGTGCGATTGTCTCCGTAATGCTTAAGTTTCAAAAGGTACTAAAAGTTTACGACTTGACAAAGGAATGAAAAAGATAACTGGCGAAGGTTTTCTTAACCCGTCTGTACATATACGATTTTGCGGCGAATGAAATAGGCTCGTCCATCGTGAGTGCTGGTGACTGCATAAGGCGCAGCGTACATCAGGAAAGGCACGGCGAATATACTACACGCGGTGACTCCGAGCGCAGCCAAGAGCAACGCAGCGGCGCGCGGCGACAGAAGTAGTCACGCGACAGCTCTCGTGGCCGCTTCAAAGCGCTGTTAGCCGCTTACTCTTTTCCGTGTTTGCCATGTTTTTTTTAAACTTATGATATAGGAATTATGGTTTAATGAAATTGTTAACTTCTCAGTATCTTCGCCTAAAGCGTTGTAAGCGGGCAGCTACGTGTAGAACTGCTTTGAGAAAAACGAAAGCGCTACGATTCACGAGCATTCATGCGTGATTGATCAATAATTTTCGTTATTGTTTAGGTGGATAATAAATAAGAAGTACAATGCACCCGACATCACTTGCCCGTTATGAAGTTAGAAGTAATAAGTCAGTAAGCAATGTCATTCCTAAAAAAACTATTTGTAGCCAAACTTCTAAGTTCAGACCGGCTAAAATAAATCAAACGAACTTGTCAGTTCATTATCATAGCACAATTAAATGCCTTTATATTTAATATTCACTTATTTACTAAAACTGCAATCGTGATATTCTTTATGCTTACGATTAACTGGTAAATGATTTAGTGTTAATATAGCCATTCTTGGAATCGTGGATAGAAAAAGTTTGAATATATAAAATAAGAAATAAACAGTTCACGCTGTCAACCTGTGTCATCTGTGAGTTTATCTCCATTTATTCGGCTTCTTTTAATAACACTTCCGATATTATCGACCGGTTATAACGCACCCATGGACGGGAGGCTTAATGAGAGAAGGCCCTACAGTGGGTCGATGGAGCGTGAATAAAGGTGCGATGCCACGTTACGTCATATCCGGATCAGGTCTAGGGTTGTGGGAAGGGCAAAGTCACAACAATAACAAAACATTAAAGAAATATTTTGAACATACGCAATATTTCTTTTGGCTATTAAAGGTGACATTGGAAGTATGGTTTCCAACAACTCCCTTGTGGAATGTTTCTCTCAGTGACGGCAACAACTCTTGCAAATAAAAGATGCGCAGATGCTTCTTAGATTCGTGTTCATCATCATCATCAGCTTATTATTGTCCCCACTGCTGGGGCACAGGCCTTCCCTATGGATGGAATAGGGAGATTGGGCCATGACCCACCACGCGGGCCCAGTGCGGATTGGCGAGTGCTAACGACTGCAGATGCAGCCGGGCTTAACGTGCCTTCCGAAGCACGGAGGAACTCGAGATAGAAAATTTTTGGTCACCAACGACCGACCACTGCGAAAGTTGCTTAACTTCAACGATCACAGCTGAACGCGCTAACCACCTGCGCCAACGAGCTCCTCGAGATTCGTGTTATTCCTTTTATATTGCACAAATAATTTCAATGCACAGATAAGAAAACAAAGACTTTTAGAAAAACAGATGTAGAGTATTATCATACTGAACCTCCGAACATTAATTGGGCCATTTTGATTCGGTCTTTGATTTACTTCACATGTAAGAGTAATTTGGCAATATTTGCAATTATTAAAAAAAAAACAATCTTTTATTTTCTTCACAGATACTGATAGAGTCTGTGCGGAAAGAGAATGGGCGTGGCGAAAAACGGAACTAACATTAAGATTTTTATTTGGCAATCAAACCCAGCAATATGTAAAACGTCAAAGTTTTGTATTGATACGGATTTGTTTGTTGTTGTGATTTCATGCGGTTTTTTGTATTTAATCATATCTAAAAGGGGTAAAACCTTACAAATACGGTAGGAAAGCACTACAGCGCCCTCCAATCTAAATCTCATTCTCTTTCCGCACAGACTCTAATAATTGATCATTATACTTTATTTTTAAGGTTAACTCAAGGCAATTTTTGCAAATATTAACGCTGGCAATTTAGTCAGTTAAGTCATAGAGATATATTCTTGTGTAAATCCTAGCGTAATCATAATAGCAATATTGTTTCGTAGCTATGTAGTCAACTGATACTGTTCTGTCGTAGCATTGTTGTTGTGACACAGACAACAATGCTACGACAGAACAGTATCAGTCAACGAGTAAAATGATTGTTATTTCTTTAATAACCTCCAACATTCGGTACTCATAAACAAGAATGATGTAACAGCTTATGTTATAGCTATTTTCTAGTAGTTAGAAGTAGTTATTAGCGGCGGTGTGTAATTAAATTCCAAAGCCTGCCAGCGATAAAACACAGACTAATAATTTAAATGAATACAAAAGGAAAAATAATAATTACAGTTATATTTTTTTTATTTTTTAAGTATGTTGACGATGAAGTATGATGAAGCTTGATGTTTAAATCTAAAGAAAATATAACTAGAAAAAAATCCACGCGGACCAGGCAGCAGACGGGACTCGAACCGGCCCCCTTAGCTATCCAGGCGATGTAATAATTAAAGTATTGTACATGTAATATTTACAGTTGTCATCTAAAAGGTAATGCGTTCGATTACCGGCAGTCGAAGAAAAAACATTCTAAGGAAAATCTAGAAAAAAATCCACGCGGACCTGGCAGCAGACGGGACTCAGACCCGCACCCTTCGCTGTCCAGGCGAATGCACTGACCAATAATGCTACCGCGGTGCTGATGGCCGAATCGAAATTCTATTTTAGCCATTCTTAAGCTGCAAGGCAGCGCCATCTCTTCGCATTATAGGTAACCCACAATGTCAAATGAATACTTTTACAAGTATTAAACATTTGAAAGAAGAGATAACAATTATAGTAAATAAAATTAAGGTACAAAAACCTTTTTAAAAACAAGCTTTTATTCAAATGCGCTAAAAAGAAAATTTAGTTAAAGTTTGTTTCTAAATAGATTTTCAAATTTTAGAAGTCCGCCATATTGGATTGAGAGTGACGTCACATTTTTTTCGAGTTACTCTCAGCAAGCCCTTTAATTTGATACCCATATTGTAGGAATGCATTAAAAATGATTGGTCCGCCATTTTGGGTATGCCGCCATATTGGATTTAGAATGACGTCACATTGTTAAGCATGCATTGTCATCCGTACTGAACGAGCATACCAAATTTCAGCTTAATCGGTTGAGGGCAAGAGCTTTAAAATTGAGTTGTAAGATTTGACCGTAACAAACATACATAGCAAGTTAAATAAAAGCTTGTAAAAAAATCTTTTGATTTTATTTTTTTGTGTTATAAGGGTGGCAAACACGCATATCGTCTGCCTGATGTCAAGCGGCCACCATATCCTTTAGACGCTTGCGATACCAAAGATATCACTCGCGCCATTGCCTTACTTGACCCAATAACCTACCCCGTCGAGTCTTGGAACCTTACTCGCTGACAGAAACACAATACTACCAAAAGTCAAGGTTTTTTTTTTGTTGAAGTTCTCCCGTTCTAGGGAAGGCAAAGGGAACAATGCCCATACAGCCTGGTCTTTAATTAAATTTATCTTCTTTTTGTTTATACATTAGAATGTCGGTGTGACGCATTCTAATGTTTCTTGGAGTGTTTGGCACGAAATGTATCGAGTTGGCTTTTTCGATAAGCTTCTGTGAGGTAGTCAACACTACAATAAAATTCTCACGTCCACTTGACCGGAATAGCGTATATTTTAATGATTCCACTAATTCTTCAGTTACGCAGACAGTTGTTACACAAAACCACACCAATTTTATTTCACAATATCCACTATGAACGAATTTAAGAATAATTAAAATAAGACGCCAACCGCACTCGATGAAATCCCGCCAAAAACCCTCTCAAGGTTTTTTTACTGTGGTCTTCTATAAGTTGGATGTGGACTACCCCAGGCAGACAGTCCAATTCAAGCGGAATTTCCGCTATGTCCTACTTCTCTTATGGTTCAGATCTATCAGTATATGTAATTGTAGAACTTTCTCGTTGTCCGATATCCCTTTCGTTTTTTCGTTGTGAAAGAGAAAGCTTTTCTTTAGCTGCGAATGCTCGAGGGAAAAGCGAACATTGATTTGATTTCAAGAAAGCCCGGGGGTTAGAACAGTACAAGACAATCGGACTTTTATCTCCTGTCAGGTTTTACAGTTCCTACAGTTATAGTAAAATTTATAGTTTCGTCCACGATTAGCTTTAGTTTTTTGAGGATTCTTTAGGAACCTAACATTTTATCGGGATTATAATAATTGATCCTTTGTCTCGATCCAGGTAATAAACTATATGTGTGCCAAATGTTATCTAAATCCATGCAGCTGTTTTTGCGTGTTTGAGAAACAAACACACAAACTTTCACGATTATGACGTATATACGAATGACGACCTCCGTGGCCGAGTGGTTTGTACGCCAGGTTTAATAGTGTCGCCGACTCGAGAGGTCCCGGGTTCGAATCCCGGTGGGGCAGTTGTTTGTGTGATGAATACGTGCATTTGTACTCCAGTCATGGATATTTAATATGTATTTCTGTAGAAAAAATGTGTGCGTGTACTAGTGTACACACGTAAGAAGTGAAACTTCTTTATGGCCTTATTTTTCGAAAAATGATGTACATGCAACTTTCCAGAAATTGGTTAAATAAAGTTAAATTAGATAAAGTTTAAACAAAAGGATTTTATTATCATAGACATGAATACAAACAAGATTTCATTTCGTTTCGTTTCGTTTCGTTTCGTTTCGTTTCGTTTCGTTTCGTTTCGTTTCGTTTCGTTTCATTTCATTTCATTTATATGTTCATCGTCGTTGTTATTACCAAAAAAAAGATGGCGCGTAACCAAAAAATGTGACGCGTAACCGAAAAATGTGACGGTAAATTTTTTTCCAACGCCGATAAAGAAGTTTCACTTCAAATATACTTATATATGTACAGTATATGTATACTATCCATTACCCTAGTATCCCATAACACAAGCCTTATAGTGCTTACTTTGGGGCTAGGCTAATTGGTGTGTGTGTTGGAAATATTTATTATTTTTTATTTATTATTATTATTATGATTATAATATTACAGTATAGTGCGTTTCATCACATAGTTCCTATTCCGTCATGTTGGTTTATCGTGATGACACTGTTGAAAGACAGTGTGCCAACATGACGGCATAGGAACTATTTGATGAAACGCACTCTAGGATTAAACAGTATTTGAAATCGGATAATTATTAATAAAATAGTTAAAATGAAGTTGAAAAGATAAGAAGGAATACTGTTACATTTTTTTATTGTATTTACTTTAACCATTGGTTAGACTCATGTCGTAATTACATTTGGTCGTTACCTCATATTCGGGTGCATGAAAGACAGTACTCGAATTCGGGCACCCGAAGCAATATTAACACTGGAATACGGGCTAGAAGATGGTGTTGGATAAACAAAAGGAAATCTACCCGAATACAGGCGTACTCGACTCCGTTCATATACACTTAGGCCCGTATTATAGAAAGATTCCATGACAGACCCATCATACCTCTAGCCATACCCCAGGGTGTAGGGTGGGACTGAACCATACCACCGTTGTAGTGCTGGGATTTTATGGAAAAATAGAATAAAAATAGAGACCTAACAGATAAAAATATTTAGTTTATTAAAAAAACCGAAATCCGTTCTGGCAAAATCTAAAAATATAACAAATACTTATTTTGTTATTTATCTTAAACAAAAAAAAACTTAAAAGATGTTAATTAATGCTCTTAATTTGTCTAACGCATGCCTAATGGTGATTTCGTTGTGCACTAACTGCATTTACTACGTACAAAAGGATACTTGAAATAAATACACGATAAGACTATTATTGAGAAAAATCAAGTAAAAATGAATTATAAGTAGGTACATATTTATGCTATGTCGTATGGGATGCTATTGACACCAGGTACCTGCGTAATATTCGTTAAAACAAAACCTGAAAGCATATAGTGCACAGCACTACGGTGGTATGGTTCAGTCCCACCCTACCCCTGGGGGTATCGCTAGGGGTATGGTGGGTCTGTCATGAAAGATTCTCAGAGATTGATCTACTCTTGAGCATAGTTAGAAAGGGATGTCGCTATATATACCACATAGCGACATCCCTTTCTAACTGTACTCAAGTAAAGATCAACACTTAGTTGTCATTCTGTAATACGGGCCTTAGTCGTTTACCCGAATTCCATTGGCACTCATATTCGAGCTAACGACCCAGTGTAACCGCTCCATTACACTTTATTATCTTAGTTATTTTAACTTTTACTACAGACATATTGACTAGAGACTCAAAACGAACAATTAACAAAAGTCCTTACACAACAACACAAAGCTGATTCTCTAGTCAGCATTTTAAAGCCAATACTTAAAACAGTGTAAGCAAGTAATGTTTTATTAGCCGTAAATTTTAAAACACACCTTATGACTACTAAATATTTATCACAAGGTCAAAATCCTACTTCTTACTTAATAATGTAAATGTGAAAGTTTGTATGTTTGCTTCTCTATCACAGAAAAATGGCTGCGCGGATTTAAATAAAATTCGGCACACATTTAGTTTATTACCTGGATTGAGACATGAAACTTTTTGTCCCGAGAAAATCTTAAATGAAAAAACGCGGACAAAGTCACGGGCGGCTGTTAGTTAAAGAAATACATTAGAAATCACGAACTTGCTCTCTTTCTTATTCTCCTTTGTTTCCTGGATCCTTATTCTGGCATAATGTTGATTTATGTGAACATTATAATAGAGAAAATGCCTTGATAGAAACCTACGCGCGAAAAATATTCTACGCGGAACTGTTAGGAGTCTTTCACACAAGCTCCTTTTCTATACACGCATTTTTTTATACGAGTTGAAACAACTTACCCCACACCGCCTGATGTTAAGTGTAACTGGAGTCCAGTCGCGAAGATAAATGATGTGGCAGAAAAATGATGCCGCTTCAGCCATCCTTACCTAGCCGCCTGTACCAACTCCCCTACCCCGCGTAGCTCTGGACCCCTAATCACCACCACCAAAAAGTTTTGTTATTATCAGAGGTCTTCTGCTGGTGGGTGGACCACCACCGTACAGAAGACTATTGTAAAATAACCAGCTTAATGAAATAACCAAACGCTCAATAAAAGTCTTTCGAAGGTAGCTCAACAAATTAAATACAAATTTTATTCTGACGACGATGCCTGTAAAGGCTACGAAACGTCAATAAATAAATAAAGTTTCGTGCATTAACCCGTAAAAACTAGTTTTATTTAATGAGTGATGTGCGTGAAAACCTAAGAAACAAATTTAACCAGCTTCCTCAGACGGGCGCTCCAATGCGAGCTAAAAAGCCGCTGTGCTCTACATCTCATAAAATTTTTGTCGGTATCGCTTTTGTAAGGATTTTTATTTCTACTTACGCACGTCCCTTACAAATTAAAATATCTATAGTCAAAATAGTTGTTTTATTTTGCTTTTCGTTTTCTGCGTCTTTGAAGTATCAAAGCCAACAGTAGTGTTTCCATTCTGTTACTAAGTGTACGAAACAAAAAAAACCGAGTGTGCTTATGACCACACGAGTGAAGTGATTTTAGCTTCATCTTTAAATACAGATATATATACAGGGTGAAATTGAATGTTTCTATGAAACTTCGTGAGATTGATGGGTTACATGTATAGAGTATGCCTGATTTTTATCGGATTTTTTAAAATAATTATTTTCGTTTTTTAATTTTTTATTTGGTTATTTTTTTGTCATTTCTTCCTTATGAGTAATTATTCATTTTAAACACGTCTACATAGAAGTTATAAAGCAACTTAAAATAAGCACTACTAAAAAAACGGAAACTTAATGAATGCCTTCATTATGCCTCCAGTCGAGATCAGCGCCGGTCGGGGCGACGACCGGCGGCCGCCTGTAGGTACCTAACTACACGCACTGATGACTCGGCGCTTACCTACTCGCTTTGATCCACACTATTTAAAAACAATACAATAAAATAGTCTTAGATGCTATATTATAATTATTTATTCACTGATACACAATACCTTTGAATATTATTTCATAAAGCACAGGTAATTAATCAATAAAATAAATCTTCTTAAAATTAAGAGCAAATCGGTATAACTTACGAGCTTAGTGAAGGAAGGAACTCTTCGTGTCTGATTTGCCCACGTCATGAAATTCCGAACACATTTAATCACAGCCACAGTCACACATACACACACACACACACACACATAATAATATGTTGTTTTGCGGCAAGCACGGGCGGGCGGCGCGCCGCACGCTGGCAACTAGCGCCGGTTACGGCGTCTTTGATGATGTGAATTCCGCCCACCTCCCCTCTTCCCCGCACGCGGACGTTTGCTTTGATTGCATGCAAAACGCAGTCGCAAGTATATCAATCGCGCGTGAGCGTGCGCATCTTTTGACTTGGTGACTGTGATAATTTCATTATGCCTCGGTATACAAACCAAGAATATTTAGAGATGGTGTACTGCTATCGCGAGTGTGACGAAGTAGGTTTGGTTTACGAATGAGTCCCTAAACCATAGAAGTTGCATTTTGTGCAGTGAGTAGTTATAGGGACACTTTAAAAAAGGTGAAAAGACACGTCCGCAAACAGGCAACCTTTGTTTGCAGCAAAATGGTGGTTTAGAGCAACAATTTTGCAGATAATAATTTAAGTCTCTTTTTATTGCTAGTGTAAATACTTTTTGATTAGAAACAACTAATTGTGTACTACCAGTGTGATTGATTTGATAAAAAGTTCTAGTGAAAAAAATGAATATGTTCCTCGTTCCTCGTTGTACCTACCTAAATCGCCGGTCTCGTAAGTACTTTTGAATACTTGGTTATAAATTTCATTCTTGGGGTATTAAGCAATAAGTATTTCTTTTTGTTTAACATTTGCCTATTTCCAATCGTGACAAAATTATTATTAACTTTTAAAGTTTTTCTCTGCTTAAGAAAAGATGACATTTGTGCTTCTTATTTCAATTTCAATAAAGGCATCTAAGACGATTTTATTGTACCTATTGTGTGGAATCAAACGAGTCAGTGAGCTCTGTGTAGAGTTAGGTAGCTACTTACTCAACGGCTGGCGGGCGCGGTCGGTCGTTGACCCGCGGTGGAATTTCAATGTTTTTCCGTTTTTTAGAAGTGCTTATTTATTAGTTGTTTTTCACTGGATATGTAAGTTTGTTTGTTTAAAATGAATTAACTACTCAAAACGAGGAAAGGACATAAAAATACACAAATTATAAATAAATACATGAAAAAAATATACTTCAAAAAAATCCGAAAAAAGACAGGCATACTCTATACACATAACCCAACAATCTCACGAAGTTTCATAGAAACATTCAATTTCACCCTATATACATACTAGCTGACTCGGCGAACTTCGTACCGCCCAAAAGTAATAATTTGCAATAAATTAAAATTGCGACTATAATTTGAGATTTAAACTATCCTATCTCTCAAGTTGGATCGAACTGCACATGGTGTGCGAATTTTATTATAATCGGTTCAGTGGTTTAGGAGTCCATTGAGGACAAACATTGTGACACGAGATTTATATATATTAAGATATACACATACCCCTATTTTTTATGGTGGTACGAAGTTCGCTGGGTCATAAAAAATAGGGGTTGGTGGTAGAAGGGTGAAAATTTAGGGTTGTATGTATTTTTGAATGCTGTATCAAAAAAAAATAAAAAAAAAATATCTAAAATTTAAATAAAAAATTAGGGGTGGATTACCCTTTATATTTAGGGGGATGAAAAATAGATTACATCCGATTCTCCGACCTAAATATGCATATAAAATTTCACGAAAATCGGTCGAGCCGTTTCGGAGGAGTTTAACCACAAACACCGCGACACGAGAATTTTATATATTAGATTTATATATATGTGTTGTAGTATAGTGGCGATTTCGTAGCGAGTCGCATTGATACGTGGTTACTGTGGAATAATTGTCGTCTCGAAAAGATTACCCGGCGACAGTGGCTATATATAGCTGTACCTACCTGTATATATATATATATATATATTTAGGTACATATACATATTTCATTAACTAGCTATAAGAGAAAGAGAGAAAGAAAATGTGCGCGCGCACTGTTTTCTCTTGTTTATATCACCCAGACAACCCCCGTTCGCCTCGTCCGAACACAACACTTTTCGTAACGCTTAACGCATTCGCTAGCTTACCTCCCACGTCAAGCGTGCGTAAAGTAGTCTCACTTCAAAAACAGCTCGCTCTCGCCTCCCATTAAAGTTGCTCACAAATCGCCAGTGTGATAACAGCCTAAGTACTCTCACATGGTTTATCAGATGTCAGACAACGCAAGCTATTTCAACAGCTAGTTGTTGAGAACATGCGGCAATTCTGTTGCAAGTCGTCACGGCCTCGCAGCTATAGGCCGGAGCAGACGTATCAACTCACAAAGGGATCTTCACCGGAACTCGAGCCGTTTACCGTTAGCACAAACCAATATCGAATTCGAATAGTTTGCGAGTGCGAAATGTAAATGTCACATTTTGTATCGAAACTTCAACAGCAGCGCCACAACGGACGTGACGAGAACGAAAAATCAGTACACATTTGACAACGACATTTCGGACTCGCAAACTATTTAGACGACCTCCGTGGCCGAGTGGTTTGTACGCCGGGTTTCATGGCTGTCGCCGACTCGAGAGGTCCCGGGTTCGAATCCCGGTGGGGGCAGATGTTTGTGTGATGAATACGAGCATTTGTACTCCAGTCATGGATGTTTAATATGTATTTATATAAATATACTTATATATGTACAGTATATGTATTCTATCCGTTACCCTAGCATCCCATAACACAAGACCACGCACAAGACTTATAGTGCTTACTTTGGGGCTAGGCTAATTGGTGTGAGTGTCGGAAATATTATTTATTTATTATTTGAATACGATATTGGTTCGTGCTAGGGGTACAGTTTTCTTAATATGATACACCCTAGAGGCAACGCACACTAGCAAGCGAAATTTTAACGGAATTGCCTTACGAAGACTGTCCCGAGGCGAGGCGATTACGTTACGATCTCGATCAGTGTGCGTTGCTAAGGAGTTTTATACAAGGAATATTGTACGGCTCAAGGTGAAAAAAAAAACAAAATTCAATATCGATTACTCAGTCTAGGTTACAAGCACTTGATTCGGTGACGATCTCTTTCTGAATTGATGTGTCTGATAAGACTATATTTCGTAGCAAGTCGCATTCATACGTAGTGACAGTGGAATAATTGTCGTCTCGAAAAGATTACCCGGCGACAGTGGCTCGTCGTGATTCTCTCGCTCGAGAATGTGACAACTTTGCGAGTTAAAAACCCACCCGTGCCAACACAAACCCGATAGACCACAAGGCATTAGGAATAATGTTCAAGAAATAGCGTGCGAACATCGTTTCATAGTAAAGAATGGGAGAATATATACAGGTTCGAAATATGTACAAAACTTCATGGCAGGAACTTTAGCAATGAGTTCATTATTAAAGTTTCACCATATTATTATGTTAAAAAATATGTACTCATTTAACTCCTTCTGCCGATTTCAACTGCCTTTGATAATGTTAGCTAAATAAAAGAATACAGTAGGTATTTTAAACGTATATTTAAAATGTGGGTACTTGTAAAACTTATATGTGATCGATTTGTAGGAAAATATACTGGAACGATTCAGTATCACACAACATAAGTTCTTACAAACATATTAAAAGACTCCTGGAAGAATGAATACGACAGACTGCAGCTTATAAGATTCAAAATATTTTTTGACGTGATAACGTCTTATAAAACGATAAAACCCGTCAATGGTCAAAGGTCAATTATTCTTAACGTTAATTTAAAGCACGGCACACTTTTACAAAGAAAAATAACTAATGAAAATAGAAAAATAAATGGCTCAAGGAAAATTTATCATGTTATTTAGTGCGAGCGCGTGCGTTATTCGTAGTTATATTATTATTTGTTTTCTATTCATCGACAAAAACTATGCCGTGCTTATTAGCAATTAACAATTTAACATTTTGTGCAATGCGGCTGGTTGCGGGCCTGACGGCGTTCATTTGTTTTAGTTTTATTCTTCAGACCTTGACACGAACGTTACCCTTATAATTTCACGTCTTTGTAGACGATACCTATACAAATACCATGTATAGTTTGTTTTTAAAATTTTCATTTACGTGTTGGTAAATGTTGTTATCGTTACATAGTAAGGTTTAAGGAGTATATTATGTTATTATGTTATAACATGTCCATAGGTTTTTTTGTGTAAAGTAAAATATTGTTTATTAAAGGTCCTCTGTAAGTTTTACTTCGATGATACCTAGTTCACAATTTTTACAAGGTTCTACGTATTTCTGTACTTTATGCTCATACATAAAGTTAAATACTTTATGTATGAGCATAAAGTACAGAAATATTTAAATAACATATCTCCCCAGCCTTACGAAAATGTTAGAGAACAGTCAGCAAAAGAAAAGGGACATTAAAAACAGATATTCACACAAAGCATTTCGCATTAAACTTACATTTGAACACGTTACGATAGAATACGTTAAAATTTATCCGTATTTGTGTGAAACTTTACTTATTTGGGGAAGACGTAACATTAATCTCACAGAAGATCAGAGTTTAATAACACTACCTTGTGATGGTGTTGTTTCTTTCGGAGAGTATGGTTCTAAAACTTTACGGGGTAGGAGATTAAATCAGGGTAGGCAATGGTGCGAGTAATATTTTTGATATCACAAGGGTGTAAGGCTGTGGTGGTCGCTTACCATCTGCAGGCGTGCTCTATGCTTGTTTGCAGCCTTTTTAACATAAAAATATCTTAAAAGTACCTGTAAACTCGATGGAATCGACTTCGGCTGGACGGTTTAATATCCTCAAAGCATCTATTTCACGTGGAACACTAAGCCATCCAGCCGAAGTCCTTCAAATTTTTTTAATTGCGATTCACAATTATTTATCTAATAAGTCTTTTAAACAATTTTCGTCGTTATGGATACGTTAAAAATTCGAGTGATTATGGAGTATGAGTAACCGTGACATCAAAGTTGCGGAAGTGGCACGCAACATCAGCGACATATACGGAGCGAATACTACTATCCCCTCTATCTCCGTTCTGGAAATTTCGACCTAAGAAATGAACCCCGTGGTCGACCGGAAACTTTAGTCCAAAACGACGAATAAAAGGATTTTGGAAGCTGTCGATTCTCATTCTACAGCTAAATTAGCAGCAGCTTTCGATGTTAGCATCAAAATAATATTGGTCCATTTGCGTCAAATTGGCAAGTTAAAAAAGCTTGACAAATTGGTGCCCCACGAATTGAATGATGTCTAGCGCGAAGTACGGGCCTGCACTGTTCAACAGGCGCACACACGAATGCATATTGAATCGCATTGTAAATTACGATGAAAAACTGATTCTGTTCAACAATCTTAAGTGCTCAGCGAGTTGATTTGATCCTGGTTCAGCGTGTAAACAATGCCCCTAACGAAAATTTACCCCTAAAAAGTGATGGTCACTGTATGGTGGTCTAGCGCCGGTGTCATTCATCACAGCTCCTTACCAAACGGGATGAGCATTAATGCAGATGTGTACTGTGAAGAACTGAACAAAATGATGGAGAAGCTTGCACTATTGACCAAAGATGGTTGGAGATCAAACAGCTTTGGTTAATCGTTCGGCTCCGCTGTTCCTGCACGACAAGGAGCGACCTCATACTGCACAGCAGACGGTCTCCAAGTTACAAGAGCTGAGATTGAAAGTTCTCCGTCATCCATCGTACTTACCAGACCTTACCCCTATAGACTTCTACTTTCTCCAGAATTTGGATAACTTCTTAGCGGGGCAAAAATTCAATAACTGTGATTAATAAAATTAATAAATCTAGATAAAAGGCAAAAACGCCAATTTTATGAAATGAAAAAAATAATTCGGTTAGTTGAATTGGACCTCGATATGTGTAAAATTTCAAGAAGTATTGCATGGATATTAAACAGAAAACAAACGCAAAACAAATATAAAAATTCTTGTTATTTGACGATCTAAACTACCTATCAACTGAATTAATTGAAATTGAATATAATTGAAGGAAACATAAACTTACCTTAGCCTAATCAAAGTATAAAATTTTAAAGAAGAACAATTCCGAGATCGTAACGCAATAAACGATACATTAACAGCTATAATTTTATCAAAAAAAGACTTGTGAACATATTTCAAAGCATTTTATCATTGGCGACGTTCGAGACCCTTCTCTATGTCTGTGGTTAGCCAAACATGTTTTTAGACGTTTGTAAATATTAATATATGCATCCATAGGAATTCTGAGGGCCCAAACACCGCTTTTGCAAAATTCTGCTATGAAAAGTTTTATATTATGATTAATCCTTATTCTTATAACATTACCATAACATTTTTTAATATTATAGAAGATATTAGATACACTCTCTAAATAAAGTAAACTTTGGCGTCAATATATAAGAAACTTTTCGTGAAATATTCAAGATGCATATATTTTTAGTAGTGTCCTTTGAATTAACGTGTCTTTATTTGATGCACTTAAAAGTCAAATTGTACTAGCAGCCTACCGCTTCCAAATATTGCATCCCCAAATAGAAAGCAATTGTTAACTTAGCTATAATTTTATATTTTAGTGTATTAGAAAAAACTGGGATGGCGCAAGGGGGAAAATTAGGTCACCTGTGTCTTGACAGGAATGCGAAAACCAAGTCCGCAGCAAACGGCATGTTCAAGAGAAAAATTCTGTAATTTGAATTCTCATTAATGTTTCTCTGAATTATAAATCTAGGCTAATGAAGTAGCGTGCAAACACTAGTTACAAAGCGATACCCATAATAAGAAGCACTTAAATTAGGCATGATGGGACTTAATTTACTACGGCTTCGGAAAAAGTCGACTTCAAATTGTTCTCTCCAATTCCGTCGGCCTAAGCACGTCTTAGAATACCCCATCGACAAAAACCACCCGCGCCAACACGCCTCCAACTACTCCCACACAGGCCACAAACACCAACACTACATTTTTCAAAATACATGAGCAAGTTCAAAAATACACTAGTGCAAGGTTCTCTTCAATACTCCTCTTGAGAAGACAAGTTAACAATGACGTCCAGACGGTTTTATCTTTCAAATATTATTTAACGGTATAATATCGTCTCTTAAGCAAGCAATTTTTAATGTGTGTTTTAAATTCATTTAGAAGCAAATCAAGAATGTCACTGGGTTTTTTCTTTTCAAAATTTTATTCTACCATTTTCTCGGCATGATTGGTTTGCATATTTCCAGAAAATTACAGCTCTCTAGTGCTAACAGTATCGGGTAAACCGGGGACGGACAGACAGACGGACATGACGAAACTATAAAGGTTACTTGTCAGGACTACGGAACCCCAAAAAGCTATGTGAAGTGCCAGCATTATTGTTTACAAATGATGTTTGCTTCCGAGAAATAAAGGTGTCGCGTCTTATATTATAAAAACTGTAATGTTAGAATCGCTAGAGGAAAGTAGACTTACAGAAGACCACACTAAATTAATAATAATCTTTGATGATAATCACGTTCTTAAGATGCCCTATTAGAGATCACACGCCTATACTATAGTAGCCACTCACAATCAGACCTATAATGTTTGCTATGTATCATTTTTAAAATCCTATGCTAATAGTATTATAAATGTGAAAGCCTGTATGTTTGTTACTCAAACAGGCAAAAACCACTTTTCAGATTCGGATGAAGTTTATAACCTGAATTTAGGCATAGGATTTTTTTATTAATAGCCAGGTAGGCAAATGACTCTTCCCTACCTGATGTTAAGCGGTGATAAAGTCCAGACTCGTAGATATCTGGTACAGCAGTAAACTGCCACACTAACTATCCTCACCTTACCGGCCTGCAGAAATGCTTCACGCCTCCCTTAAAGGACCCCAGATTGTAGGAAGGGAGGAACACGTGCGCGGGCTAAAAATTCCACTCGCGAATAGTACAACAAAGAAATGAGTCACTAAATTTATTTGTTCGTGAAGGAATAGTGGCCAGGATAAGTACTTTTTATCCCGGAAAAATAACAGGTTCCTGTGGGATTCTGAGAAAATTAAAGTAAACGCGGACGAAGTCACATGCAGAGGCTAGTAATATAATAGTATTCATGCTTCAACGATCGGTTTTAAAGTAATATGATACTTTGCTAGATATTCAAGATAGTTATGAAGTTTCGAAAGAGATATTAGCTGCTCGATACAAAGATTAAGTTTTCGAAGAAATACTGCGTGAAGAAAGTTTCAGGAACTATAATAAGAGAGGTAAAGACAGCAGATTTCTCGCTTTAATTGGATCGCACGTCTGCTGAAGTATCTTCCAATTTAAAAATATTGTAATCTGATATATTTTATTTTATTTTGAGTCTATGCTCTAAGTAATAAAATTGCATTTTTTTTTTAAATGGCGTTGAACGTAGAATACTTACCAACAAGAGTAAATTGTGAGTTTAGGAGACTAAAATGCGCTGGTGGCCGCTTTCCATTTACCGGGACAAATTTATAATTGCTGGTAAAACTCAAAAAAAACTTTTCAAAGTCAAAAATCAAACTGTATTTTTTTCAAATTGGAAGCATACTACAACCTTTTTAAAAACCGAACAAATCAGCCAAAAGGCCCGAAAAAATATTATTCGTACGAGACTAGTAAAAATGAAATGCTACATTTCATCCCGTAGCCAGTGGTAAATGTCCGCTAGGCTTTTTATGTCTGCGGCACGGTTCTCCTACGGAAAGCTACCCTTCATTAAAAAGATGGCCTCTTATTATACTAATTATCTGTCTTTCAAATGTAAATAATCCCGTCTTACGACTCTTCGCGGAGTTCCATTTCTCTCCTCTGTTTCGGTGTATAGGTACTCGTAGTCTGGTTAATATTTTGTATCTAATTTAGGTCGACATAAAGTCCCCGAAATTATGTAAGCTCTTTGTAACAATGTTTCGACGTTGGTAGTAGTCATTTCTTGTGTTACATCTCCCCTTTCTTCAACAAAGTCACAACAGTTATTTAGTACCAAACTGAGCAGATCTTAAATCATAGATAAAGTAAACTTATTCCTGTTATAATCAGGACTTGGGAACAATTATGCCCATGTTACAAATAACTTCTCCTTTTTGGGTTATTTATGTATATCATCTCATACCAGGATTACTTGTAAATTTGTTATTATATATTAGAATCAAATATACACTAACTGTGAAGTTTTTTTTACGTCTTTAGCAGTGATAATAGTTTGTTTATTTGTGGCAATTTGGAGGACTTCTAGTTTCTTTGAAACACAAGTTATCGAAAAAAGGAAAAATAGGAAAATAGAATGAGTAAAATTATATTTTATGTATGAAAATCTATTCTGTAGTGATAAAAATCAATGAGGCATCAGTCGAGAACGTTTAAAAAATTTTGCCCGCCTCCCTTCTTAATGATGAATTCAGTAAAACGGATTTTTTTTTATAGACGATTGTAATGCAGAGGTGCTCGATAGCGCAAGTGGTTAGCGCGTTCGGCTGCGATCGTTGAAGTTAAGCAACTTTCGCAGTGGTCGATCATTGGATGGGTGACCAAAAATTTACTATCTCGAGTTCCTCCTTGCCTCGGAAGGCACGTTAAGCCGTTGGTCCCGGCTGCATCTGCAGTTGTTAGCACTCACTAATCCGCACTGGGCCCGCGTGGTGGATCTTGGCCCAATCTCCCTATTCCATCCATAGGGAAGGCCTGTGCCCCAGCAGTGGGGATATTAATAGGCTGATGATGATTGTAATGCATGGAAAATAATACAGACAACATTATAGTATTTATTATGTATTCAGGATGAATAGCACTGCAGAGCGCAGCTGAAACTAACGCCTTGAATTGACTCCCGAAACACGGAGAAGCTCGATAATGATAAAGATTTTTCGTTCACCCATCCACTGTCAGGCCGTTGCAAAAGTTGCTTAACTCACACGATCGCCGATCAAACGCACCATCGAGCAACCGATATTTAAACTAGTGCTAATATATATTTTTCACAGCAATTTTGAACGAAAATAATGCGCGCCCGAGCATTTGGCACACTCAATAAAACATCTCATGAATTTCAGATCGAAAGCAAATACGATCGCTTGAAAAACAAAACGGAAATTTCACAGGATTATCCGGAAATATTCGTTGATATTGGAAGAGATTTTAATATTTCTAATGTCCTGCCTGTTAATTAACTTTTCCGTGATTCAACATGAATCAAACTTTAATGCCCAAAATTATTGTGTTCCATCTGTCTAACAAAAAATTGGAAAAAAAATTGGGATTACAGATTGATTTCTCTGAAGTTACACTTTACATTTTGTCTGTATTTCAATGATAGGCTTTTTGGTATCTATAAAACGAAAACTTAAACAGAACTTCAGAAGTATAAATCCTGCTGATGACAAACCTGATTTAACTTTAGTTTAATATTAATGAAGTTTATTTTCTTACTTAAGAATTAACCATATTAACCGAGTCCTTTAAGAGAAGCGTGAAGAAGCATTTCTGCAGGCCGGTAAAGTGAGGATGGTTGCTGTGGCAGTTTATAACTGCTGTACCAGCTACCTTCGCGTCTGGACTTTATCATCACTTAACATCAGGGGGGGTAGAGTCATTTGTAGATCTAGCTATTAAAAAAATATATATGTTAACAATAACTGTGTTGTCTGTAATCATGATAGACGTTCTAATCGCGATAGCTGTTCTTCAAAGAGTTTTAAAAACAAAACATAGATACATTGTTTTAAACTTTCATGGTCACTAACATTATAGTAATATAAGTTATTTACGAGATTGTTATCATGTACCTTGTTTTTATTAGGTATCGAACGCAATAAAAGACTTCGTCGGAGGGTAGACCGATATGTCTGCCAATAACAGCCTACCCGCAATTACTTCAGTTACTCCGTGATCATGGCGCTTGCAACAGTGCCGAAATATCGGAAACTCGCTAAAAACAAGGTACATGGTAACAATCCCGTAAATAACTTATATTACTATAAAACATAGATATTCCTCAACAACAATCTAAACTGAACATGACATAAATTTCACAAACTGGATCGGATCCAAGTTTGAACTTTACAAGCAGTTCTATAATGTAAGATACCTAACTTTATGGCACCATGTCTGCATCAGATAATGGTCTGTTACTTTTGTAGATAGTGTCTTGTGTCAAATGTCTTTTACGTCTTTGCCAGTTACAAACGTATTGAGATTTGGAAATAGTAATTTATGATATTAGTGCAGTAAGTTGGTTATTACAAGCGAATAGACGAATGTAAGCTCTCGACTTCGTATTGGGCTTACGATAGTCACTATTCCCCACGATCATTATTTTCGGTATTCGGGCAAATGCATTATTTTAATCACACTTTATTTTGGATTCGTATCTGTACGTATTTTAGATCAATATTGCGTACTCAAACTGAAACTCGAAAATCGTTTATTCAGCCTGCCACCTAAATAAATGATGCCATCCGCCTGGAATACTTCTCGAGGCACTCGCCAATTCTCGACTAGGATTTAGGATCCCATTAGGATCTCGCAAACCCAGTGACGCTGTAAATGTCATCTGCGACCAACAGCATAAAGATAAACGATAAACACCCTAAAAAATATGTTTTATTATTTATTTATTGAAAGCTAATTTACGCATTAATCAAGGTAATAAATTACAATAGAAATAAAAACATCTTACTTTACAACACCATGGTCGTTTGTCGATCAAAAAGATTACTAATTATGATCTGGAAATCGAATTCCAATGTGAATTTGTTATAGATAGGCTTACATTACGTGTTAATATTTAAAGGATTTTGCGAAACTTATGATAATAATATAATTAGTTAAAATAATCAGCTTCATGAATTCAATTTTGACTGCGGCTACATATATATTGTCTCGTGTGACGCTCGTAGCGTTTCAGCCTTCACCGTTACCCTCCAACTTTCATGCTCGTCGCTCAACTTTCGTGCACATAATGTATTATAGTCGTGTGACGCTCGCGACCCATTTCCGTTTCACCTTCGCCATAGATTTTTTCATTTAGACCCCGTCCGAAAAAAAGTTTCACTTCAAAAACACGATACGCTCCTAGTGAATGTAATCATTAAGATATTCATTACCATATTTTTCTAGGTCACAGAGGTACAATAGAAAGTATATTTTAATCTTTCACTCTCTGACTATACGAGTTAAAGGCTTTTGTGTTGCCACTGTTTTACGAAGTTGGAGACAATAAGGGCTACTTTTTGGATTTCGATACTTCATAACTTTTCCCAAACTTAAGAACTACCTTTCTTCAAATACAAGTAGATTATCCACGACTGAACACGATATTTAAGTGGGCCAACATAAAAAAACAGCAAAGAAAAACAATTAGAATTCCTAATACGTTTGGGGATGTACACATTTCATTACCAAAACTTAATGTAAGCCACAATAGCTTTGGTATGCACTTTTTGCTAACAAAATCGGTCGTTAAGATGTGGTAAAGAAAAAAAATAAATAAAAAGAAAAAAATGAAGGTAAAAATAATGTTTTCACAAGATGATTTCTTTTTAACTTTATGCGAAATCCATGATTTTCTTGTGGAGGACTGGACTGACAGCAAAGAATGCAATAAATATTCCACTTTTATAAATTAAGTGCTTCATTCCTATATTTCATCCCAAAACATTTATACTGTTACAACTATTTTCAAAAGGATACAGTGTGCATTTAATACTCTCCTTTCCATAATTTAAGCGTTTCGGATTTTTGTCTATCCGTGGTTACAAGATATCTCAGATCCAATTTTAAATCAAAACTGACCATTTCAAATTAGTATATCTAAGATACTTTCGGGCAAAATGCCGACGAATGCCGAATTATTAAGGACAACAGGCGCTGGTGCATTTATAATTTTTTGTATTTTTTGTATCCTAATCCCACACTTATTGTAACAATTGTAGCCAATTCTATATTTTTTTCATAGAAAGAAATTAATTTACGTATAATAAAGCTTTCTTTGCCAGCGCTGACCACAACTTTTCATTGAAGCCTCTTAACTTTCATGCAACAACGATGATGATGAACGACGAACGATGCAATCTAAGCAGGCTTACGGTACAGCGCCAAAGAAATTTAAAACCAACCTACTTTTAACATAAAGTCGAGATTAGCTCATAATCTTTCCCGTATACCCCTAGATTCAAACTGCATGTGACAGTCCTGTTTCCCCTACCGCCCGCCCACCCGTTCCATTATCGTCTTGTTGTTCTCCCGTCGGATGCTGAAGTTATATTAAGTAGTGGCTTGGCACACATATTAATATATAAACGACTTTTGACAGTAAATTTATCAAGTACATTGACGCTTAATACACTTCCGGACACATTTATCGGCCCACCGAGCATTTTAAGCTTTGACGGTTCCTAGCTAAAAATAAATGTTATTGAGCAAAAAGTTATTATTATATTACCTACGCAGTTTTGAAGCTGATTTATTAATCATATTTTCGTGTGTTTTTTAAATTATCGCTCAACCATAAACATATTTTTTGCTACAGACCGTTGACAAGTATACTTTGAGAAAATGGATTAGCTTTATTGAAAAGGGAAAGAAATGCGCCTGAGTCAAAGACGAATGTTATTTAGGCCAAAAGTCAAAGAAACATGAAAAACCGACCACGAGCATGCATGGAATAAAGAATGTTCATCGTTAATCAAATTTAAATGATGGTTCATTAAATGATGGGAGTTGGCCAGCAGTACAGAACACAGAAAGAGCTTAGAAAGCCCTCGTGGGCGCCATTGACCAAAACTTGTTTCTGATTGCGTCGTTGCTTTCGGGTATGAGCTCTGATTGGTTCGATTGTATGTTGTCGCGTCGTTTGATTGGCTATATAAATATTAGGTGGAAGTGTAGTGGGGGCCAACCGGCGACATCGGTTCCCGTATAAACGGTATTTGTGATCACCGTTCTAACTGTGTAATTTGTGTTCTGTGGCCAGCAGCCATTACGTGACATTTTATAAGTACTATTAAGAGAAATGCCTTTTTTTACTTAACATTTATATTTGAATTATGAAAGAATAAAATAATCAATTAAAATGTATTCAACTCCAAAAAGGGACCCCTACAAAACTTTTAATGTATGACTGCCCAGCTCTCACAAGTTTTTAAAAACATTTTTGCGCACAAAATATCAGAAATGAGAAATTGCGAGAGACAAATCACATTCACGGGTACGGGGGTAAACGGTAGCGTGGTGTGGCTGCGACCGGCCGATAGCAGGTTTTTGCCAGTTTTTCACAAGTTCCGACTGCATTTTTCATTTGAAACAAAAAAAAGGTACTTCCAGAATAAATTGGGAAGGCTTCGTTTTATTCAGAAAAGTAGTATTCGCATTTTCAGTTTAGGTTGCTTTGTTATTTGTATCAATAAAATTACTATCACTGAACAATCAATGATCAATTTGTAGAAATCATTGTAGACGAGAGGAGCTCGATGGCGCAAGTGGCCAGCGCGTTCGGCTGCGATCGTTGAGGTTAAGCGACTTTCGCAATGGTCGGTCATTGGATGGGTGACCAAAAATCTTCTATCTCGAATTCCTCCGTGCTTCTGAAGGCACGTTAGGCCGTTGGTCCCGGCTACATCTGCAGTCGTTAGCACCCGTCAATCCGCACTGGGCCCGCGTGGTGGGTCAGGGCCCAATCTCCCTATTCCATCCATAGAGAAGGCCTGTGCACCAGCAATGGGAACATTCATAGGGTGATATGATGATGATGATTGTAGGCAATACTTTGGTTAACAGGCAGTCTGGTTACAGGACATTATTCGAACGAAGTTCCTTACGGCAGGCTTGGAGGGGATAGGGATTTAGCTGCACGACCGAACTGAAAAAAATGTGATAGTAAAACCGAAAGAAAAAATCCGTGGAATAAAACCGTTAAATGAGACGTGCGCAGGCGCGACGAAGTTCCTTGCGGCAGGCTTGGAGGGGATAGGGATTTTGCTGCGCGACCGAACTGAAAAAAATGTAATAGTAAAACCGTAAGAAAAAATCCGTGGAAAAAAGTGCGTGGAATAATACCGTTAAATGAGACGTCCACAGGCGCGACGAAGTTCCTTACGGCAGGCTAGGAGGGGATAGGGAATTTGCTGCGCGACCGAACTGAAATAAATGTGATAGTAAAACCGTAAGAAAAAATCCGTGGAAAAAAGTGCGTGGAATAAAACCGTTAAATGAGACGTGCGCAGGCGCGACAGTCGCATACACAAGCGAGTTTGCAATTCGCGTCGATTCTACATTAGCCGAAGGAACTTCGTTCCTACCTGGTGTCCCACGACACCACATCATTTCTTTTTGTTGTAATTTATTAATGTAATTAACATTGATGATTCGTTTCATTCAACAATATTGTCCTGTAACCAGACTGTATGTTAACCAAAGAATCGCCTACAATGATTTCCACAAATCATTCATTTGTCCTCTGATAGTGATTTTATTGATAGATAGAGAACCAATGGGCAAAAATTAAATAAGACAGTACTTTTTATACTCCATAGCAAATGAAATGGTGATATTTCTGTTAAATTTAGTTTTAAGTTTGTAGAATATTGTCGTTATTAGTTAATGCCATTATTTGCCATACACATAAATACACTTTTAAACTCTCCCACTGTGTTATACAATTTATATATTTTACCCATTCCATATGCCCACAATATCAGAGTAATCCGTAACATCTTTATGCATACTAGCATTTTTTTATAGATAGGTCCGACAAATCACGCCACCCCCATGATGTTAAGTAACGGTGAAGTCCAGATGTGAAGATAAACACACCAGCCATCCTCACTTTGCCGGCGTGCATGTTGCTTCTTCACGCCTTTTTTAAAGGATCCCAGATTGTAAGAAGGAGGACACGTGAGCGGGCAAAGCATTCCATTTACGGATAGTGCGACAAAGAAATGAGCTACCAAATTTCAGTTCGACCAGGTTACACTGATTACAAGACTAATAAACATTATATCTGTAAGTGGCAAACCTAGCGCGGGCATGGTGTGAAGACACGTTAGTAGGTACTTATTCATGAATGAGGATTTTATTGTTCAATAACTGGAAGGAGGAAAAATCTCGAACTAACGGCCAGGGTCATCCATCACAGCGGCCGCTGACTCATACGGATGATATCCGATGTGGCGCCCCTAATAACCCCACTCGGGCCATATTAGCAAATTAGCACATAATCACTTAGCGCCAGTTACGCCGCTTGCCGGCTGGAAAACCTAACGATAGCCTATTTATAACTAACTTCATTGCAAATTCCTAATAGTGATCTTTACTAATATTATAAATGCGAAAGTGTGTCTGTCAGTCTGTTACCTCTTCACGCTTAAACACTTTAAAACCAATTGAGACGAAATTCGCTATAAATATAGTTTGGGTCCCAGGGAAGAACCTAGGATAGTTCTTATTCTAGAAATCACCTTCAAGGAGGTGAAAAGAGGGGCGAAAATTTGGATATGGCAACCCAATTTTTGCACATAGACAAAGTCACTTCTCGCTTCACTTGATTTTGTAAGGTTTAGACGTTGAATCTATTTTTATCAGAAGATATTTGGAACTATATGTTTAAGTTACTTATATATTATAAGGTTTACTCTTTATTTAATTTTTGGGTAAGGTATTTTAATCTGTATTTTTTATACAATACAGAATCACAATCAAAATCATTTACTCAGTTTAGGCTGTTACAAGCACTCATGAATGTCTAGAAGCTACGCCATCGGTTCGTAAATCTACGGCGGGAGACCTTGTACTGAGAAGAACCGGCAAAAAACTCAGCAAGGGTTGTTTTTTTCTCCCTGTTTTATTATTTACAGAGTCGTCAAATTGAAAAATGACTTCAGAGATGATTCATGAAGTCACCTTTCATTACATAATAATTAAATATATATTAATTGTTTGCCTGCATTTTAATTACAGTACTCTTGATAGGGTTTACAAACTATCGAGTTACTATAAGTTATAATTTTTTTAAACGTGGTTCTCGTATTTAACAATGTACAGCTTAAAATCAGTTATATTTTGTCAGATTCGGATAACTCTGGTGGATGATTGTATCTTAAGCATTAAAGGAGTCCCCTTAATATTATAGCCTTAATACACATATTTATAGAGATATGTGACACAAATGCATTTATGCACATGGAAAATGACGAACATCACATTAATTTAACTACAGAACCTAAAATGGATCTTTAAGCAAATTTGATATTGTAATGTAAAATTTAATTAAATGCGCGTACAGAGCAACAGAACGGACAGTTTTTACAACCTGCGAAAAGTGCAACTTTGAATTAAGAATAATAATCGTAACATGAGGTTTTTGTTATTCATTCATCATCATTAGGTTTAATATAATTTTGCCAAAATGTTGGATTTCCAATCATTTCACAAGTTTCCTCCGAAAGATACATAGCAGTTTAATAATTCCGTCCTGTAAGCGAGCGATCAGTGTTACGTCACCTAAGCCCAGTGATAGATACGATGACACGACTAAACTCACGGCGTTGCCCGTACTACGTTGTGACGAACTCGAATTAAGGTCACTCGAAACAAGATGTAAATACGGTAAATATTGGTATAAATTACTGCATCTATGGCATGTGCTACATTTGTCAATGATTCAGTAATTTATACCCATTTTTTTTAGTTTATACCAATTATTATTAAGTTTAATAACTTTTGAGAAAATGTGAAATTAGAAAAAGTATATTTCTCTTCTAAACAAAAGGTTTTTCAAAACTGTGTCAGGAAATATTTTCATGATTCAATAATCACTTGCAATGTCAATAAATATGCTTCTTAACATCGTTAAATATTACAGTCGATAAGCAATTTATTTTAAATTCCCTCTTGCACCATTGCTATGTTTCAATAAAACAAAATGGCCAAATCTGCTACGTGAAAATGAAGTATTCAAAATGGTCAAAAACATAATGACTTCAGATACAGTCATTTTCTAATAAAATAACCCTAAGCGCCTGAACTTAAAAATAGAAAGATTCACAAAAGCAACTAAATAGAGATCGGATTCGTGTTTATGTATTTTTATTGGAAAGTGAGAATGAAAACGATAGTAGCGGTATGGCAGCGGTAATCCCTGCCGGGATAGACTTCGATTCCCCTATATTATATTTGGGAAGCACCAAGTAGGTATTACTTTGGATTTTCTTTATACAACCGATAAATGTTTGCCATGAGAATATTTTTGCCTGTGATGCAAAGAGGACGCACAAAGTGACATACGAAACTCGATTAACAAGTCAAAATATTGTTGGAAGCTACAACAGATCGGATTCGGTTAATGTAAACGGAAAAACGCCTTAAATTAAGTTGGGACTGATTGTCTCATGAAATACTGGTAGTGCCCTGCGGTTTCACCCACATTAAGTTGAGGTAAAAGGTAAAAATGGGTCATCCTTTAAAGATGCCGCCCTTAACTTTTTCATAGAACTTTTAAAGGGGAACAATTCCTTCATACATAATTTTTGTGAAACTGCAAACGTTGACGCAGCGCATGCATGGAAGCTCACAAATGGAATATTTGTCCCGTTTTTGCAACCTTTTTCATTGGTGATCCAACACAAAAAGAATTACTTTTACAGACGCTCACTCTTACACCCACCCCAAGTGTGGGTCACTTAAATAGCTTTCATTTTTGAAGTAAAACTTCTTTACGCACGCTTGACTTGGGGGGTAAGCTGGCGAACGCGTTACGCGTTACTAAAAGTGTGATCGGGCGAGGCGAACGGGAGTTGAGTGGGGTATAAAAGCAAGGAAAGCAGTGCGCACATTTTCTTTCTCTCTTTCTCTTATAGCTAGAAAATGAAATATGTGTATATACATACAGATGGAACTGAAGAAGTTTCACTTCAGTCGTGTTATCGGTCATAAGCACACTCGTTTTTTTTCTCTTTATTTTTTGTTTTCGTTTTGAATCTGTGTTGGACACGTACTACAGTAACCTGTGTTGCATACAGTATCCACTTATATTGATGGTTGGTATTATTTTTACCCATAATTTATCGCTAGACTCACTGTCCCGTATGTTACAGGTGTTTTCCTAGTATAGGGGTCAGGGAATCGTTTTACTGATGTTACCTCTATTATATTTACGACATATATTCTTACGTATGTCAATTATTGTAAGATGAATTGGATATAAATTATCAATATTATTGTTCAAAGCGGACCAGTAGTTCCTGAGATTAACGCGTTCAACCAAACATTCAAACAAACTCTTTTTGCCTTGTATTTGTATTTTATTCGTGTTATTTATGTTACTGTTGTGCAATAAAGTATTATTATCTTATCTTATTTGTTTTTTTTTTCATTTATTTTGGCAACAAACAGTCATTTACATAATATTGAAGTACATGCATATATGTTAATATTAATAGACCAAACAGTGCCCAAAGTTTATTACATTTATAGCAGCAAATAGAGTCTCAACATAGTCAGATTTGCACGTGTATTCATCTAATGCTAACAATTTATTGACATTAAAAGTTAACAACTTATAACACAAATAGAAATTTTCATAAACACTCTTTTTTTTTGGTTTTTCCATCAATATATAATTTAGTTTTCTTTTTAAACTAATCTTATCCTAATTAATCTTATCTTATCAAACAAACTCTTCAGATTTAAAGACTCTAGTACGATGCAATATCGCAGGACAATTGAATACGTTCGAATTTTCCTTGTCTGGTTCCATGCCAGTTTTAATTGGTTATTGCATTCATCACAATCCTTAGTGGAGTAGCAACGGAATGAGCGACCAGATTAATAGACGCTCTAGCTACAAGCTGACTTGCAATTATGGTGACGGTCCATTGTTCAATTATACGGTAGCTCGTTGTGTGTAGCTCTCACAATAGGGATCGTATACAATCATTGTCCAAGTAGACAGAGCAATCAGCACAGAGCATTCCCTTCTATTACATACGAGGCTCTCAGTTTGATTTACGATTGGGCCAATGAACTCTTATACGTCATGTTAATGGAAATATAAGTGCAGATTTTTGCTAAACAAAGTTTAAATACCTAAAATTGTATTTAAGCTTCCTCGCGCTTACAAACATAGTGAAACCCAGCCTAATACGGGAATTATGCACATCCAGAGAAAGCTTTATATCTCGTATCTCAAACGCAAGGCTTGAGTTATATTACTCGCGGGACCACCTAAGTTAGGATTCAACGTCGGATTGGGGCGGTACATTTTCCGGCCTCCCCTAAGCTTAGAAACTATTTTATAGGCTCTCGAAAACAAGTAATGTTTAAAAAGACAACTGAGAAATATATGAATATGCAAGTAGAATATAACAGTAAACTTACGATCTGCCCCAACCACAATGCAATTTGGTGGATTTACCAAAATATTCTCTCGCATACTGAGTGTGCCTACCTGACTGAAAATCACGAATGCAACTAAATAATATTCCTTATTCATCCGAATTGATCACGATGATTATCGAAAGTTGCTTCAATACGCATTACTTTGGCATATTTTTTTTTTATTTTTATGGACTGTTTTCATTCGTTGTATCCGATTGCTAGGGACACGAATTCACGTTTTGTTTGCGCTAAATTTAAATAGAATTTTGAAAGATGGTTTAACTCTCCCACCTGGTCAAGTCTCCCGGTTTTCCCAACATTCCACTGCGCCAACTCAAGCTGAAAATATTAGTCACTAGAGCTGAGCGAAATAATAGAGCAATAAGGTATACATATTTGCAACCCCAAAAATAATCTTAACAGCAAGTCATTTTCGGCGTCCGGACACCACTCAGACCCTACCCGCCCCATCCGGTTCGGTAATTTTGAGCTCCTCGACGGGTCTTACATATATGATGGATGAATATCCAATCTAGACCGGGTACTTAGTAATTTGACATACTTTTCTTAATAAAGAATGACTTGCGAATAACTACACGGCGTGCCATAAAGGACAATGGGCAAAAATGTATGGACGCTGCACCCACGTCCGCCACGGCTTAAACTACATTTGTTTGAAAGGTATTATAGCCATGATCCTCTGTGCCAAAGCGCATCAAATTCCATCCTGGGGGTCTTTAGTTATTTTAAGTTAAATAGGTACAAGTACTATAATGAACGAACATTAATGAAACTAGGGAATTAATTTAGTTTGTTAGATTAGATGTTAGAATACTTCACAAGGTGCAAGGCTGTCCCCTTAAGTTATTCTGCCGCGCTAGAGTAAATCCAAAAATCCCTGCATGAGTTGGGGTTTTTTCAAACAGTCTGTTCCTTATAGTAAATTATCTTCTTAATAACAGCGACCTCAAATCACACAAACTTATCCACGCTTCGGTGAAAACATGATTCCAGTTCTTATTGACAAAACCGATAATCGTGTTCCAATGTCCAAAGCGTATTAAATTAAAATCAATCAAGTGAAAGGGAGCGCACAATCACAACGAAGTAAGACGAGTCGACTATTTGCAACTGCAAGTCCTTCAACCCCCGTAAACCGTTTTGAGGTGTCTCAGTAAATGCAAGCACAGGATGGTCGGCAGGCTTTGTCGTATATCTGGTTGTATAGTACGATATGGCATACTATTATGGTTACTAATAATATAAAATGAAGGTACTTACTATAAAATGAATTTATTTAGCTACTTAAATATGCCCATGTGTCATATCTTCTGACTACCAGGATACTTTGTACGGTGTCATATCTTTTGACTACCAGGATATTTTTTTTCGGTGTCATAATAAAAAAAGCTAGCTTTTCATAGATCTATCAATTCATACCAATTACATTGTTGGCGGAGCTGGGTGTGTTTTGCCCATTGTCCTTAGATTCAAAACTGGCGGTTGTGAATATATAGCAACACAGCCGACGTAGCCAGAAGGGGACTAGCCATACACAGCTTTCCCCTCTGTCGAATAGAGTATACAAGTAATCTATGTGAGCAAGATTTGTCCGTGTATTGTGTCTTTGTCTATGTGTGTTTGTTTATACGCATGTACGTTAAACTTCATTTGTGTGCATTTCCCCTCGCAAAAAATGGCAGAATTACTTGAGTAATATTATGTCTCTACGGCTACTTCTTTCCGTGTTGCTCTATGGCAGTGAAGTAAGTGCAAGTCACGGCGCAAACGAAATGAACAGCGATGTAGGTGTACATGATGTAGGAGGCATGAGTCGCTGACCCTCCCTCTAGTGGAAGTGATGTCGGGGCATGGATGTTTCGGCAGTTATCTGCAAAATATACGAATGGAAGCGACCTCGTCGTGCCGTCATTGTGGCTCGCGAGGGACAAGCCCAGGACGGCATTTTCCCAACATAAAAAAAAGGTACACGTGATGTCACTAAACTGAAACCAGCGCAAAGTCAGTCTCGCTGCTTACATCACATGCATGAAAAGGTAGTTTAAAAACTATAAATTGATTTTTTAAACCAGGTTCAGGTTTTTTCTTGCAGCCCATTCTATATGTATATTGTACCTTTGCTCTAACGCCTCCCAGTTTTTAAAAACCGGATTCGGCAACACTCTCCAACCGTCGTAAAGTTTGCAAAGCTAGCGCAAATTTCGCTGGCATGCCAGCGCTGGTTCCGAGTAAAATCTTTTTCGAGCCAGTATCAACCGCATAATTCAAGGGACTGACTCTCGAAGCTGCATTCAGCTACTTTATATATCTTTTTTTTTTCATTAGAGTGATTGGAGTCTAAATGCAATATATGTGGTATGGAAAATGTACTCGCTAACTTTAAGGAACTCTGACAAGCACAAAACCACAAAAAAATTAAGTCTCAAAAGTTTTGGAATTAAATGGTCTAATATTATCGATCTTTTATCGATGTTTTGGTTTAGGTATATTTTTAGTATAGTCTAAGTCGACTCATACAATTGATAGAATCACTAATTATAATTTCTGTAAATCTTATTATTGTTATCATGTTACATTACATGAAAAATCTAACAAATTGAAAAGTACAGCCGCCTTTATCACAAAGTCAAACAATATGACGATAACGAAATTGTTTCACTCAGCCTTTCCACCTCAACACTTCTAGTTAGAGTTATTATAATTTAATTCAAACAGGCAGAGAAGCCTTATCTGCCGCAAAGGTCTTAAAATGAGGTTACGTCAAACAACCACGCGGTGACAGCTGTAAGCTTAGCTGACTTTATTGTGCCCGACACAATTACGACTACAACTCTTGATAGAATTAATATTACCTAGATGTTTAATAGAAATAGCGGCCGCTGAATCCCACAGGAAGCGTAACCTAATATTTTTTCGGGTTAATAAGTATTCTGTCTCAATGCAAAACATACAAACAGACGTACAAAGAAATAAACAAACTTTCAAAATAATAATATTGAAGTAGGATGTGGAAGTTTGTATGTTTATTACTCAAGACCTAGACCTGTTACTGGACAGATTTGGATAAAATTTGGCATGCAGTTTTTGACCTAGAATGAGATATAGGATACTAATTACCCCGGAAAAACTTTAGGCTCCTGTGGGATTATCGAAAACTAAAGCTCGGAATATGTAAAATATCCTGTTTGAGGAGCTCGATGGAGCAAGTAATCAGGGCGTTCGGTCTGCTATAGTAAAAGTTAAGCAACTTTCGTAATGATCACTAATAGTATGGGTGACCAAAAAGTTATTACCTCGAAATTTTGTGCTTCGGAACTCCAGCGGTATCCGGCACTGAGCTCTCGCAGTAGATCATGATCCATTCTCCCTATCCTATTCATAGAGAAGCCGTGAGTATATTAATAAGCTGATGATGATGATACCATTTTAGAGAATTGTTATAAAAAATGTAAATAAGCAGACAGAATATCGAAGGGAAGTTTCCCTGCTATTATTTTTTATAACATCAGAAATGATTTCATCTTGAGGTGCCCAGCGGCTTTTCCGTCATTAATTTAAGGAGAAAGGTTGTAGTGGGATACGCTTAAAAAATATACATAATTATGATGTCGTGGGCTTTTTAGAACTCTTAGATAGGAACAATTCTACCTTACTGATTTTTGTTTAACTTTTACCGTTTACGCACCGCACGCAACGGATGCTCTCAAATGGATGTTTTCCCCGTTTTCATAATACTTTTCATTGATGCTTTGTTCGTATTGGTCATTTCGTTGTGTTATTAAGTCTTTCTCGATAAATGCACTATCCAACACACATTTTTGGAATCAGACCAGTATCTAGTTTATAAGATTAACGCGTTCAACCAAACAAACATATTCTTCAGTTTTTTAAAATTAGTATAATATTAATAAATATTTCCAACACCAATTAGCCTAGCCCCAAAGTAAGCACTATAAGAAGGCTTGTGTTATGGGATACTGGGGTAACGGATAGAATACATATAGGCACAGGCATTTATAAATATATTGATATAGAAATACATATCAAACATCCATGATTAAAGTACAAATGCTCATATTCATCATACAAACATCTACCCCCACCGGGATTCGAACCTATCGAGAATATAACCACGGGACCTATCGAGTCAGCGAAACCCGGCGTACAAACCACCAGGCCACGGAGTATAGATGTGGGGATTTTGTCTGTGGTTTGTTATTATCTTTCTCTTTACTGCGATTATGCCGTATACCGGAATCTGCATCATCCGCGACTTTGCATAATAACAGCGGATAAGATAGCGCCCAGAGCGCTCTTTTGTCATTCATAAAGCTGTGCAACTCTGTATCACATGCCAAAGGGACCGTTACTGAATACCTCTACGAAATCTGTTCTGTACTCCTTTCACAAAGTCTTCACGTTCTTCACGAATTGTACATCAACCGTGTCACTGCAGGAGTTTAATATTTATATAAAATAAATAAATAAATATTTCCAACAGTCACACCAATTAGCCTAGCCCCAAAGTAAGCACTGTAAGGCTTGTGTTATAGGATGCTAGGGTAACGGATAGAATACATTTATACTGTACATATATAAGTATATTTATATAGAAATACATATTAAACATCCATGACTGGAGTACAAATGCTCGTATTCATCACACAAACATCTGCCCCCACCGGGATTCGAACCCGGGACCTCTCGAGTCGGCGACACCATGAAACCCGGCGTATAAACCACTCGGTCACGGAGGTCGTCAAATATAATAATAATAACTTTATTTATTTTTCTCCAACAATCTACATGTTACATGTTATGATTTAAACAATATTTGTATATTTCATAAGATTGCGTGAGACTGGTACCTGAACTAAGCGAAAGCTTGTATCTCAGTGCACCAGTACCCTCCTCTTCGTAAGGTGACCGTTTTATCTTAACAAAGTAAGTTTCTACATATAAAAATACCTGTAGGAGATTATATAATATACCACATATATCCAAATAATGATATACCAGATACACTGATACAGAAGATTCCATATACCTCTATCCCTGAATTCCTGGATGCAAACAATTAACTGCATATCCCCACTCACATGCATGTAACCAAGTTATCCGATTGCTTCAACTTCAACGAGTTTGTAATCGTGAAGTTCGTAAAGCACTAAATTCTTGGTTTTAACTTTCTCAGGCCACCCGAGCTCCAAGTTCCGAATAAAATTAACTTGGCAATTATCCGAATGCGGTTAACTGGGTAAGCTAACTCCTCGATGTGACCGCAGATTTCATCAAGGATGACCTTAAATAAATTAATAACTTTGACTAATTGATTAGTTCTGTATAAATCAAAATTGATTAAAGCTACTCCGGATTAGAATCGTAATATTCGCTTTATTACAGTTCCCGAAGTTAACAATTACCTACAAATTGAGATTTATAGTGATATAATCCATACTTATATTATAAATGGGAATTTTTTTATAAATTTCCACAGCTTAACATCTGTACTGTGACATTAGATGAGGAGGAGTTCTTAGGATGGATATAGATTACATTTATCGCGGCAATAAAAATTGTAGCAGCTAAAAGTTTGTATGGGAACTAAAACAATCAAAGGAGTCCTGGTCCATGCACCCCGGTTTTAGATTTCAGTTTCTGAAAATGAGCTCATAAGTTGCTATGAGCTATTTCAATATTTCACATTGTAATCTTGGTAACAGATGTTTGTAGAGGGAAACGTTGCAAACAATGTAACAAGAAACAAGGGCATCTCTTAACTAGGCTTCACCTAGTATCGGACTTGAAACTTTCTAGTAAGTAAACCACGCTAGTTCCTAGCATCTCTGTGTTCTACTTAAGAGGACGACTTAAGACCATTATAAAATGTATTCTATTGCAAATCGTAAAAAAATACTTTGGTAGTAGCTCTATTCCGATTTCTATTCACGTTCTATTGAATAGAAAGATGGCCACTTGCGTACGGAGGCAGGATATAAGATTTTATTTGTAGCATTCATTTATTGAATAGCCAATCATAGCACTGATTCCTTTTGCGGCGTACCTGCTGTGATTGGTTAGTTAGGTACATCGGTTTCATTTCACGTGATGTCATTGTAGGATAAAACAGATATAGATAAAAGAAAACATTGTAAGTTGGTATCTTACACTTACAAAAAAATTTCATCCTTTAAAACGAAAATAGTTTTAATTTCTTCGTAATTAGGTAAATTTTTAATTCTATGGTATAGATGATCTACATGACAGTAAATGGTATCATACAGTGAGATAATTGAGAATTTCACACATTTCCGAAACCCGTTTCCTTATTATGTCGCTTAAAGTCAACAATTTCTGCAGTAGTCCATGAAATTGTGATAAGAAAGAAATGATTATATTGTAGTACCTATTTGGGTACAACATTTATCAAGAATTCTCTGAAAACATCCTTACAAAAATCACCTCATTTCTCAAAAGTAAAACACGAAGTCCATTTTAAAACTTTGTCTATTCAACTTCCGTCAAGGGTCGGTCATTCATTTATATCTAAGCGCATCTCAGACGAAGCCCGCCAACTCCAAACTGTTTTCAGGAAAACCTTTTCGCGATAGCAATTGCGGAAAAGGGTTTTTTGTTATTTGGCAACAGTTATAATGGCGAAAAAATTATTGCACGCAACATTAAAAATGATCGTGAAAAGGATCGTTGTAAATTGTGTACTGTTATAAAAAACCGCTGCTCGCCAGTACAGAAATTTTGATTTATCTTGATGAAGGTTGCCAAAATAATGCTGAAATTTCCAAGCATGTTTGAGATAAATAATATTTCAATTTTGGAAATAAGTTGTCCTTTCGAATTGTTATTCGTTCGTTTTCAAAGTTGAATTCAATTTTAACTATGACAACTAGAACGCCAACCGTTCAACTCAATCGAGACCTCAACATTCCAGAACTCGATTTTCTAATACACGATAAGTAACATTTTTTCCAATCTGCCGTGTCACGAACTCGATTCAATATAAGATATAAGCGGGCTCTGTGAAGCTGTTTCAGAGTTTTTTTTTCTGTCGTTTTGAACGTGCCCGGGCCTTGTAGACTGTACACTGTCGGTCATGGAAAAGACCCACGCCACTCTTCTTTATATGTAATGTGATTTTCACAATGTTTCTTTCAATATTCGAATTAAAAAACAAAAGTTGTTATGCTTCATTTATATAATATGATTTTTATTTAATAAATGTAACAATGTTATGAAAGTCAAAGCTATCTTCGCCCTGATTTTTGGGTTTTTGTAGTTGAAACAGTAAGGAACCAGAAGTTTAATAAATAAGTTATAAATTACAGAAAGATGAAGCAAGAAACAAACTTGCATCCATATAGATTTAACATAATTTGGATTCACTAACTTCCAACTTTCAACTGTTATTAATTTCCTGTCGAAGTCAAACGAGGCGTCTAAAAGCACTCTGCAAGTCAGTGCAGTAAAATTAGGCAAATGCGGTAACAGTTTTATCTGCCGCACCGCACCTGATAAATTCACGTCTAGGTACTCCCAATAATACAATATGATTGTTGGCTTCAGCCATATTGATGAAATTCATTTCATCGTTCTAATGTTAAATTTTCAGATCTCTACGTAGAATGTATATGAATGGGAATGTTTGAATTTTAGACCTTAAGGATAAACGTTCGCTGATCTCCTATTTTTGGGGGTAGGATTTTGATCACTTAAGACCTATAAATTTAGATTCTACTAACCTAACCGTTGAAGTCTGTTTTTTATGTAAAAAGGGTAGCAAAGGCAGGCTCCGTTGTCTACTCTGTCCTTACCTACCCTGGAACGTCTGTATTTCAGAGTAAGACATTATTGACGAATTATACAAAACTGAGGAATATTAAAAGTGATCCATTTTCCATGCAAGTATGTGTTCTTCGTCCCCATCTATCGGAGAGGATTCCACTCTCGCCGTCCGGTCTTATTGTGGAGCTCGGTTCCGGTCCAGATTATTGGAGGACGACCCGGATTAGCCGGCGGCCTTTTACATACATAGTCCTCTTCGTTTTTATTTTCCCGCTACGATTACGGGATCAATGAATGAGCGTGGACTTTGACCAATGCTGTAAGGGTGAGCAGTTCTATTTGAACCTTTGACTGGTTGTCGGAAAATCGAGACTATCAAATAAAATATTTATGAAATAAATTTACTTTCTTAGCGAGTTAGTGTAAACGTATCGAAACAGACGTCAGCAAAGAAATCATGTGAAGAAAACGGATTAAGTATGTGATACATTTTTTAAGGTATTACGTTTATCATTGTGGGTTATCTACAATGCGAAAGATAGCGCTGCCTTACAGCCTAAGAAATTCAACACAGACATTAAGGTCGCGGCAACATAATTGGCCTGTGCATCCGACCGGATAGCGAAGGGTGCGGGTTCGAGTCCCGTCTGCTGCCTGGACCGCGTGGAATTTTCTTTGGTAGAAATTTATTACTACTAGCACTGAAATGTTTCAAAAATAAAAAATAAAAGTCGCACTCTTATGAAAGTATATGTAAATAGTCAAATTTGTTTAGGTTCTGAGTCTTCTGTATTGAGATGCAAATTCCCAAGATGCATTGCAATGCATTGCATAAAATTTCAATAACACTGTAAGAAAATTTAAGGAAAACTTTTTACTGCTGAAAGCATGTTTGCAATCGTGTTGACAGTAAAATATATTGAAAGAGATTTGATTTTTCTTCTTATTTTTCAAATGTAATGTAATTCCTTTGTTCAATAACCTAACATTAACCTAACATAAACAAAAAGGGAAGTTGTAAATACTCATACTTTTTAATGCGATGAATGTATACAAACAAAACAGACAAAATTCGGGCAGGATATTCCGACGTCAGCAGAGATATAATATCAACTCGTTCTGATTCCATAGTACGTAGTCCAATATCTGGATGCACTTCATATTAGTTTATCACCTTGGCGCACTTCCAAGCGAGTTGATATCTTGACCCTGGGGAAACATCTCCGCGATTGTCTCGCAGTAGACTTTAAGGCGTCTTTGTGGAAGCTGCAATCTTTCACTTTTAGTTGAGTCGATTTAAAGTTCGTTTTATTAATAAATATTTGTACGTTACACGACTTTGAGATGCCAGGTCAGATTCTACTGAATGTGTTTATGTTGCCTTGGGTCTGGATGTCAAGGGTGACTGCGGTTAACATATTTATTTATAACTTATGCTTTCCTGCAATCATTATCAGCCTATTAATGTCCCCACTGCTCGGGCACAGGCCTTCCCTGTGGATGGAATAGGACGATTGGGCCATGATCCTCCACGCGGGCCCAGTGCGGATTGGTGCGTGCTATCGACTGCAGATGCAGCCGGGACCAACGGCTTAACGTGCCTTCCGAAGCACGGAGGAGCTCGAGATAGTGAATTTTTGATCACCCATCCAATAACCGACCACTGCGAAAGTTGCTTAACTTCAACGATCGCAGCCGAACGCGCTAACCACTTGCGCCATCGAGCTCCTCCTGCAAACCACTCGTTAAATAAAACGAATTTTCAATGGGTTTAAAATGATTTTTAACCGACGAAAAAACAGAGAAGGTTTTGGAAGGAAGTTGACATTTTTTTATGTATTTCTTTTTACGGTATAGTCCGATTTTGATAATTCTCTTTTTATTGGTAAGAATATATCCCAAAGTTGGTCCTATATGTATTTGGAAAAATTAAATCTAACCCTAAGGGTATTATAACAGGGGATGATTGATTGTTCACTCATAGATTTTGATGCCGAGTTGTACCTTTATTACAAAAATTATGGCCACAAAAAATTGTAAAATATCGGTATGCAGATCAGATAGATCTGAATTACCATTTACAACATGGGTTAGTCTGGCACTGGCACCAAATCCAAATATTAATTTGACTAAAGATAAAAACGTTTATTATTTTTTAAATTTCGGCGGTTAAATTTTTTGCTAAAAAGTTTTTGAAGTTATACTTCTTTAGGCGCGTTATGAAAAAATGATGAGAGTGAAATTTTAAGATGCGCGCGCATCACTGTAACACAAAATTTTAACAGCATGAACTTGGTCGCTTTAGCGACCAACTTCATGCGTTACTTTTGTGTTTACCGCACATTAAGAAAATCTACCAACAAAATAGAAATAGAATCTCTATTTAGTGGGTGCTAACGACTGCATTGTGAAGGCCTATCAAAAGTATTTATTAATCTGGAACAACGGAACCAAAGCGCGATTCAGGAGACTACAGCGCCATCTCTTGACCATTGGTGTAGTAGAACCAAAAACCACATGTTTATTTTTTATAATAAAGTAACAGTTATAGGTATTCATATTTATAATATCAAAAGTATTTATTAATCTGGAACAACAAAACCAAAGCGCGATTCAGGAGACTACAGCGCCATCTCTTGACCATTGGTGTAGTAGAACCAAAACCCACATCTTTATTTTTTGTAATAAAGTAACAGTTATAGGTATTCATATTTATAATATTTATCCACATGTTTCTAGTTTGTATATTCGGAATACGTGTTTGAGTTTCATACAAGTGCAAATCACATATGTTCTAATAAATTATATTCAGTAGCGATTTTGATTGAATATTTTGATTATTTATTTATTTTTTCAAATTAAAACTGAACTTTATTGACTGTGTCCTTTTCCAGACTTTTTATTAATTTATTGTAATTAATTATTTGCATGCAATTAAAAACTAATTTTAAACGATGCCAAAGAAGGATAACTTCTCACGCGCCTACATAAGTACACGCACCCATTTTTTATTTTAAATACTTTCGTACATTCTCGACGTTTACAAAGGAGCTTCTTATATAGGATCCGAAACGACGAGGTGTGTATTAAATAGGTTCAGGCAGACAGCGGGCTAACGGGACGGCAACGCGATGCGAGCGCGATATAAACAGTTGTAATGTATCAGTTATTATTAAACACGTCACACAGCGGCGTCGCGCGCGGGATGTCGCGTTATGTGACGTATTTCATAATAACTGATACATTACAACTGTTTATATCGCGCCAGCGAGCGTCGCGTTGCCGTCCCGCGCCGTCCGCTGTCTGAGTGAACCCTAAAGAAAAGATAGGTTTGTCGATAACCACAATTTGACATCGCTGTAACATACTACCTATTTTAACTAACAACTAACCTGTGGTTTCAAAGTCATATTTTTTAAATCTAAGAAATCCAAGGACTACAAAATTTATCTCTTGAATTAGATAGTTTCTAGAAATTATTCAACCGTAACTGTATTTTAAGGCAGTGTTTCACCTATTGAATTTAGTGCTTCCTGAAAACGACTACGTACAACCAGATTTGTAACCATTGCCGCTTTAGTATCGCGTCGTATATGCAAAGAGCAATGAAAGCTGGCAAAGGACTATAATAAATTTAGAAAGTACTTTCGTCTGCTTAGCATTGTAAAAGGTTTTAGTTGCTACTTTGCATTGCAGATTTAACAAAGACTTGGGCCACTATATCTCCTTTTGGCAGGGTCTTTCTTCAGTTGTTTTAGTTTCCAGTCGTAGGTAGGATGGTAGTGAAAACGTTTAAATGATTGTTTGAACAGATAATGAATTTGATTTGTTTACGGTTGTCTTATGTTTTTTTACAATGTTATATTAAATATTTTTACTACCGGCTACGTTTTATAGGTAGGCAGATATAACTTTGAGGAGCTCGATGGTGCAAGTGGTTAGCGCGTTTGGCTGCGATTGTTAAAGTTAAGCAACTTTCGCAGTGGTCGGTCATTGGATGGGTGATCAAAAATTAACTATCTTGAGCTCCTCCGTGATTCGGAAGGCACGTTAAGCCGTTGGTCCCAGCTGCACCTGTGGTTGTTAGCACCCACCAATTCGCACTAGGCTTACGTGGTGGGTTATGGCCCAATCTCCCTATTCCATCAATAGGGTAGGTCTGTGCCCCCGCAGTGGGGACACTAATTGGGTGATAATGATGAATGATGAGATATAACTTTTGTTCTTAAATTGAATCTTTATAAACAAGTAGGTACTGTTTGCCGGCTTATAATCTATAAAATTTATAAAGAGTTTTGCCGATTTTTTTTAACTTATTAGGTACTTCTTCTTGCCGTATGAATAAGCTAGTGTTGTTTTAATACTTTTCTTCGCTTCTTCCCCCTATTCCAACATTAACAGGGAATTAACGTAATGTAAATGTACAAATTCATGCAACGTACTTTCGCGGAATTTTGCGCTCTGTCACTTGGCGAACAAAATGCTTTGAATGGTTTTCTACAGTAGTTTTTACTACGCCCCGCCTTCGCGTCGGACGCGCCAATCCGGGCCGCCGCACAAAAGTAAGACAGAGAGCATTTCATTGATTGAATAATGAATTGAATTGCATTTGTTTTAGTTGCAATTTGTCATCTGCATCGTGATCGCGACAGCGCTATACGAAAAAGTAAGACAGCGATAATTACATGTCTATTAATGAATTTTTACTACGCCGCTACCGCAAGCGATTATGGCATTATGGGTGACAGAGCGGGTCTTTCCGCGAGTGTACATAATATCCAAACGTCTAGAGAAAAACGAGAGACCCTAGTATTATTCTTATCCTAGAGTTTTTGGGTTGGATTTTGTAGGATAACTTTTAACCCAGAAATATTTTAGGTTCCTGTGAATTAAAAAAACTCATGCTCGTCCACAGCTAGGTACTATATTTGTTGAAATTTTTATTCCCAACAAAATATAATAAGATTTTTTAGATTTTTGTAAAGTACACGCGAACGAAGTCACAAGAAGTCTTATATTTAATAAAAACCGGTCAAGATCGAGTCGGACTTAAACACGAAAGGTTCTGTACTATTAGCTCAACAAAATTACACACTATATTATAATGTTGGCAAAAAACGGCAAAAAAAATCACGTCTGTTGTATGGAAGTCCCCCTTAAATATTTGTTTTATTCTGTTTGTAAGTAGTATTTGCTGTTGTAGCGGCAGCAGAAATACTGTGAAAATTTCAACTGTCTATTTATCGCGGTTCAGGAGAGGTAAAATAATTAATAAACAAACGTTAATCTCTTTTAAATTGCTATACATTTTAGTTTATTATTTTTTACATTATTTAGCAACGTTGTAAGTATTAACTAATACTATTTGGTATTAGGATGGAGCATTGATATCTGCAGTAGTTTAAAAAAACGGTGACAGAAATACGGATACTGCAGTATAAGTAATAGGGTCCCGTGTTAACCTAGCACGGAACCCTAATAAAAAGGCAAAGAAGTTTGAAACAGAATAGCTTTAAAAATAAAATAAAAAATAATGCATAATTTCGTACATTGAGACATAACATAGTATGTTAATGAGAATTTTTATGCCATGAATAAATATAAAAGAATACTTTTCCCTGACGTTCCATATTCATTGTTTTAATAACATTGGAGGTATGCCAGGCATTCAATTTTCTGTAGTTTCCTAAACTAAAAATGTTAAGGTAGGTCATATTTCACTGCGGCGCTTAAATTTTTCTTGTAATGTAATTAAAGTTGCAGAATTTTGTTTTGTACCGGCGACTGTGAAAATAAAAATAATACCGCATTTTGAAGGTTAAACACTATGTAGGTAGGTTATTTGCAATATATATATATATATATATATATACGGAAATAAAAAGATAGCCATTATAATATATATTAGCTGCACCTTTTGATAAATTAAAAATTTAATTTTAAGAAGAACTATGATTTTTTTCATATATATTAAATTTTATTTTGATGTATTTAAATCCAAAGTTCCTTATTTCAGAACGTAAAAAAACCTCGATCACCTATCGCCAAGGGATTTACCAATTTGGCATACATATATAATTAGCTTCGCCACCGGACCACCCCGAAATAAGATAATTGGGTAACTTTGGGTTTGGTAATATCTCCGGTCTCATTAGTTAAAATTGCTTGTAAGGTTTATTATGAACCGAAATTCTTGACAAGTTTCTAAGATATTTTCTCATTTTATGCATCTTTTAAATGGCCTACGTTACGTATAAGCCTACGTATAATACGTCAGATATTCTTCCGAATCGTCTTTAAAAGAGATAATAGCTACCTCAGATAACATATTGGATGCAACACAACCATCACTATTCGGCCGAATGAACTAGCAATCGACCGTAACTAATTAAAACTAAATATTAATAATTTAATAAGCAAAGAATTATATGATTAATAACAATAAAGGTAAGTATTTCACTGCTGAATTCTACTTGACAGACTCGATTAGCAACCGATATCTGGGTATTCTACCCCATAAGTTACCGAGATTCTAATTCCTCTATTATTTTAAATAATAAAGCTAATGGTATCGATTCTGGCATGATTCTCTAAACTTAAAACTAAATTTAACATCAGTCTCTCCTTTTCATTTTGTATAGAGAATGACAAGGATGCACTGTTGTCAAATTAAAGCTTAGGTTTAGAGTATCGTGCCAGAATCGACACCTATATCTACCTAAAATATGCCTATGCTCAAATAAAATAAAATGAAATAAATCATCTTTGACACACCTATAAAATGACTTAACAAAGTCTGGCACGTGCTAAAATATAATGAGAAATAAGTATTTAGAAACAAACTTTAATAAACACCAAAAACTAAACAAAATTCCTTTCGTGACATCGATACACCATACCGGATTCACCATAATGAGTTCACCAACTGAAATGGTTTTAAATATAAAATTATTATCGATCAACATGCTAACTACGGACGGTGCAAGCCTCATACATCGTGTATCTAGTTTCAATAAGCCATGACGTTGCAGTACCAAGTATCGATTGAGGATGCATTTAAATAGTGCTATCGATTGTAAATACGTCGCTACTGCAGTGCTATACCTTAAAAACAAACAAATTTTCCCCCTCGAATTCCGTGGTATGAATTAAAATTAAAAGAACACGGATTTCAAATAAATTTCAAATCACACTTACTGGCAAATAACGCGATGAAAAGTGTGTTTGTTCTTACAGAATAAGCACTACTGTTAGTGTGGTCCATTTGATTTTTTTATATTTATGGAAGAAAAGTATTAGTACTTTACTGCAAGTTAGCTGATGTTGAAAATAATAATGATGTACTTTATGTCTCTTTCAAAGGATTCGAGGTTGTTCCAAGAAGGGAACAGTCAAAGATTTTCATTTTATACAACTGCAAAAAGGAAAAGATGGTGTAGAATTTTTGTACGCGAAGAACTCCTAAATATTTTGGACCAATATTGAGTATAAGTTTTGTTTGGCAGTTTTTTTTTCTAAATAATCTTAAATTAATCTAGTGTAGATCATATAACGTCTTCCGGAGACAGACAATGAAATTGTCAATCAAATACAGTGCACATATTATTGCGTTTGGGTGTTGAATAAATAAACAAGAGAATGCTTATCAGTAACTGAATGATTTACAAAAAAAAACTTTTTAACAAAAATAAAATCAGCCTTCTTGGAAAGAAAATCACTTTATAGAACAATAAAGAAATAATTGATCCTTCTCTTAAATCTAAACAAACGTTAAAGAAATTGGAGTCAGTGCCAAGCCAAAGGTAAGACGACTTCAACCGCATCTTACAGGTAATTGTAAGATGCGGTTATAAAATTATAATAAGATCTCATAAAATTATGATTTTATTCTTTGTTTCTAAGAAATCAATATTAGTAAACAACGTGCGTGGTTCTAAGAAAGGGAGGGCAAGGTAGGATAATAAGGGAAGTCCTCTTCTTAGAAATTGATAAGACGCACTCAATATTTAACACAACATCAAGGTATTAGACACTTTATTTATAATTCGCAGTAATATACCACCCACACTTACCTGAGAGCCTACTACGAAAGTAAAATCAAGCATCGGGCCGAAATTCAACATTCAAATTGTTTTATTTTAGAAACAGAATCGAAAATTTATGGATACATTCGACGAACTCCGGCTGATTTTCATTTTATGTTTTAGTAAGCCTTCTGATATTGCAGTTTATCGTGTTATGATGTGTGCGGGAGTTTAGAACCCTAAGCACTAACTCTGACTGTCAGAGTTTCTATGAATTAGACCAGTTTGTTCTTGCGTCCGCGTTGCGTTGTATGGCGATACGAACACTTTCTCGCTAGTTGTTCGTGCTTGTGGTACTTATGCGGAGATAGCGCAAGCGTCTTACTCTTGCTAGTCTATACCGAATACTTTACCCAATGGGTCCTGAAGTTTTACTCACAAAGAGAAATTCCACACCATAAAAAAGCAGGTGTGCTTGATTGATGATTGATGACCACACGACTGAAGTGAAATTTCTTTAGCTCCAATGATCTGAAAATCATAAACTTAACCTGAAGATTTGTTAATAGAAAAAAAAAAACACCAATCCGCGCTTGGACCGTTATCACCGTCCAATCCGCACTGGGTCCATAATCACCCGCCAATCCGCGCTGGGTCCGTTATCATCCTCTAAGCACTAGATTCATGTATTTTGTGACGGGTATTGTTCATTGTTTACCGATGAGTCACCGATGACTTTTATGGTAACGCAATACGCATGGTAATCGTAACACATTCGCCAGTTTACCCCCCAAGTCGAGAGTGCCTAGAAGTTTCGCTTTAAAAGGTATTCTTATTTCAGTATAAGGGGAAGCACTTTTGATATTTTCATATGAAAGATGTAAATTAATTTATCAAGTTAGGTACTTTCAAATGGAAAGATTTTAATACATTGAATGAGAGATGTACCAAACATTTCACAATAATATGACAGCGTTTTAGCTTTATATTTGTACAAACCCCACATTTCTAACATATACCTTTAAGCTTATATGTATATACAAAAATCACTGCTGTCACCACTTCACTCAAGTTTCCGTCACAAAGGCTACATTGCTCAAAATACAATTAAACAGTTTCGCAATCTCTAAATTCAGGTAACGAACCACTTTGCAAAACTCTTGGTAATCTCAAAAATACACTTCCAGTTATAAAAAGAATACCTCGTTCTGCACGGCCCTCAGTCGCTGTTTCTTTATCACAATGTATCGAACGTGTGCTTAGAGTAAACACGCCTGAGAGTTGGGCAGAACTTCTAACATTTTCCTATAGAATTTTACATATTAATGCAAATAGTACTAGTTCATCACTAACACAAAAAATAAAGGAGAACTGCCGCCTAAATCCTTCTGTGAATTCTTTAGTCTTTCCTCCCTCTCGGCCTCCAAAATGTAATAGTTCTATAAAATTAATTGAATCAAAAATTAGCGATGGCGATCTCCGAGGAGCCGCAAACCTACTGTTCAGCCACGATGTTGTCGCCGTCAACTGCCAGGAGACCCTTAGTGCTCTTGAAGACAAGCACCCACCTCCAGCACCAACTCTTCTCCTTCCTTCGCCACCTGAAACAACACTTGCTTATCTAATAAGCAAAGATTCTGACGTATCAGCCGCGATATACTCCTTCAAAAGTGGCTCTGCCAGTGGTCTGGATGGTTTGTCACCACAACATTTAAAAGACCTCCTTTCAATCTCAGTAGGTGACGCTGGCAGAGTCCTATTACATAATATCACTCTTTTGGTAAACTTAATGCTATCCGGCGAAGTACCTAAAGACATTGTCGAGATCCTTTACGGGGCCAACTTAATTGCTCTAAAGAAAAAAGATGGCGGTATCCGCCCTATAGCTGTTGGCTCCACCCTTCGTCGTATAGCATCCAAAATTTGCTGTCAACATATTTTACCGACAGTTTCAGCTGTTTTCCAACCGGTGCAGCTTGGTTTTGGCGTCAAGGGTGGTTGTGAAGCAGCCGTTCACGCTCTGCGCACCTTTCTATCACTTGACGCTGCGGAGGTGGTGCTGAAGGTGGATGTCAAGAATGCCTTCAACTCCGTAGATAGAGGTGCCTTGCTTACAGTAATTAAAGAAAAAACGCCCACTATTTATAAATATCTTTGGCAATGCTACAGCGAACCGACTAAACTTATTTTTAAAAACAACCTGTTGCATTCATCTGTTGGCTGTCAGCAAGGCGATCCTCTCGGGCCCGCTATCTTTAGTTTGGCAATACAACCTATTATTGATTCGCTAAATTCAAAATTTAATGTGTGGTACCTTGATGACGGAACTATCGCTGGCGATATTTCAACAGTTCTTTCAGATTTTCACATAATTATTGATAAATTTAAAAATATTGGCCTTGATCTAAATTATTCAAAATGCGAACTATTTATACCAGAATCAAAATTTTCACAGGATCAGTTACAACGCATTATTACCGAATTTTCGGCTTTAGCTCCTAATATTAAAATTCTAGATAATAAATCACTCCGTCTCCTAGGGTCCCCTATATTTGACGATGCTATTCCGATTTTTATTGATGAACAAATTTCTAAATTTCAGCAGTCCTCCGAAAAAATGTTAAAAATTAATCCTCACATGGCTTTGTATTTAATACGTTTTTGCGCTTTTGCCCCAAAATTCATATATTTTTTACGTAGTACTCATTTTTGGCTTTTTCCAGGGCTACTGTCATCTATTGACAGTTCGCTCAGGGATACACTTTCCAAAATTCTAAATTGTTCATTTTCTGATAACGCCTGGAAGCAGGCCTCTCTCCCTGTTCGTTTCGGAGGACTTGGTACTCGCCATATTTCACATATTGCCCTTCCCTCTTTTCTGTCTTCTGCAAATGGTACAGCCGAGCTTTTTAATAAAATACTATGTCCTTCTTTAGGCGTAGTGGAGCCGGCTCACCTTGCAGAGGCCAGAAATGCTTGGTGCAGGGCATGCCCGGGAGTAGATATACCTTCCTCCTTATTTTCACAGAGGCAATGGGACGAGCCACTCTGTTTGCGTCTTCAGAGTGATCTTTTAGCTTCCTCTGAAAACGCAGCTGAGCGTGCTCGCCTCCTAGCGGTCTTTCAAGTAGAGTCTGGTTACTGGCTGCAAGCTCTTCCTTCAGCCAATATCGGGACTCTGCTTGACAGAAGTTCTCTATCACTTGCCATTTCACTCAGACTCGGCGTCAAGACAAATCACCCCCATCGTTGTCGTTGCGGAACTCGCGTCGGTGAGTTGGGACACCATGGTCTCTCATGCCAAATGAGCGCTGGTCGAGTCTCCCGTCACGCCTGCATCAATGACGTCATCCGCAGAGCTCTTGTTGCAGTCAATGTGCCAGCGGCCCTAGAGCCCAGCGGCATCTTCCGAGACGATGGCAAGAGACCTGACGGAATGACGCTCATTCCCTGGAAGCAGGGTCGTCCTCTTGTGTGGGACGCAACTTGCGTGGATACGCTTGCTCCGTGCCATACAAGTAGTACCTCCCTGGCTGCAGGCGCGGCGGCGGCCTCCGCCGAGTGCTCCAAGCGGCGCAAATATTCAGCTCTCAATGAGAGCTACATATTTGTGCCATTTGGTGTGGAGACCATGGGACCATGGGGTCCAAGTGCTCGTTCCTTCTTTAAGGAATTGTCTAAGAGACTCACCGAGGTGACCGGTGATCAAAAGGCTGGCAGCTACCTCGGCCAACGGATTAGCCTCGCTATCCAACGTGGAAATGCTGCCAGCCTATTGGGCACCATTCCTGACGGCGGCGCTGGGGGTGATATATTTTATATTTTGTAAATTGTATATTTAAGTTCTTAGTTATTTCTAGTTTTTACGTTTGTAGACATAAGGTAGTTGTAATTCACTTGTCACTGTAATTAATTATAAACACCATAAATGTAAAAATATATAAAGTCACAAATTAAACATTGTCTCGCGGACAGTTTTAGTTTGTTGTACGCTGAAAAGCACTCAACTGCTTTCGTGATAAGGCCGGGATTGCTACGACACTTGAGCCGTGTTACTTTGACGTGACAGAGGGCTCTCCAGAGGACTTTGTTACTCTCAACAAATGTGGGGTTAGGAGAGTAGAGAGCTAAAGGAAGCAATTGTTTGCATTTTTATGAGTTTGTTTTTTCCATTACACGTTCATAAATTCCATGTTCAATGTAAAGGAGATTGCTCAGCTTCCATACATGTTTGGCCTAAAGACCAATAATCATGAAAAATTGTTTCCTAGATTCGAAATTATATATAAATTACTGTAGAAACGAATATTATTGACGGACACCCCTGAGAACTGCTATAAACCATATACACTGAACATATTAAAATAATAATAAATACAAATAAGTTATATATTAAACTAGGGAAATCAAGCCAAGTAACGAAATTATGGATTAGATTCAGGTATATAGAGCATGTAGATTAACAGATAGTTGCCTGTTTTTAAAGTTAATGCATAAGAGTAACTTTTAAAATAAGGTGTCATTTCCGGTTATAATAAGGTACTCTGTGACAGAAACTGTGTGATGATTGTAAATGAGCGACAAATTAGAGAGAATTTTTAAACTCACATTAACCAAAGAAAGCTAAGGGATTTAGGTTCTATAGCCATATATTCAGTAGCTTCATTATTTTTGTGCATCACACCTTATAATTTTATTTATTTATTAATTTATAGTCAAGGAACGTAGGCCCATAGATAGATATCTTAAAATCTAACATATATACAGATTATAATGTGTTTATGGAGGTGTTTGGCGAAAAATGTATGGCAATAGACTTTATGATGTCGCCTTACATCTATAATAATTGTCGTAGCACATTTGCATCTAGTGAAAATGATAATATAGTTGTGGATATTAATACCACATATTTTATCGATCTTTACAAAATAGATTTGTTTTTATGTTATATAAACAACTTCGATCAGTTTTTGGATGAATGTTACTACACCCATAGCCATTAAAAATGATTCGTTTGTTTTCCAAACCGGTAAAATTAAGTCCTTTTTAAAGTAAATGATACAAAGGTGTCCCTTGGAATCTAATAAATGTAAATTAAATTATAAATTACGCCAAGAATTACCGTGTATGTCAATATTTTTTGTGCATTTGGGCCAATTTGAGCAATCTCCTTTAGCGCGTTGGTCTGTGAACGTGGATGTTAAACTACTGTCACAGTGTATAGGATGGGTGATCAAAGTTTTATTATAATTTTGTATATATCGAACAGGCACGTGGGCGTTCGTTTAGTGACGGGTCGTCATCCATTACAAATCCTCTAAATAATACACGGCTTGCACCGTCTGGGTTAAATAGAGATAGTTTAACCAATAATCAGCTCAAAATATAGTCCAGTCAAAATAGACATTTGACTGAGGAATAATTTGCATAGAGCTGAAAATCGGCAGAGACGTTAAATACATCATTATAAATAAAATCTCAAAAATCCCCTTCGGTCCTACTTATGCAAAAAAAATCAAGGTCAAACGTACAAAATTATGTTTTTTACCATTTTTCTCGAAAACGATAAGTTTTATCGTGAAAATAGGTAAAACAAAAGTTGTAGACCATACAATTTCCTACAAAAATGGTCCAGTCACTTTTTCTCCCTCGACTCACCATTCGTGAGATATCGCGGTTTTAATAATTAGAACTAGAATTAGAATTATTTTTTTAGATAATATGCACACATTTCTGCACCACCTATGAGGTAATGTACTTGGCGGATTTTTTTCAACGTGGTTTCCCCAGTAGGTATACTCCACGATCTATTGTAATAAAGAAAGTTTGATCAGATCGTATCCTATTGATTGAAAGAATGATTATATTGCTAATGATCAAAGTGGAATCTATTTCATTGAAACAACCTATTGTTTTCTTCTAAATGTTATTATATTAGATAATTGTCTAATTCTTCTCGGAAAATTATTTCTTCGTCTTCATTTTCTTCTTCTTGCAGAATTTCTATTCGCTGTTCTAAGAAAAGGGATTCATCAATTGTCTCATAATTAATATCATAAATATTTTCATCTGTTATTTTTTTCAATATTGGGGCAGGTCTAACCCTGACAATTGATGCATACTGGCGAACAAAATAATCCCACTTTATGACAGCCACTATTCTTATTACAATCCGTCTTGCATTTACAAAAAATAGGATTAAGCAGTTTTTCTGCAGCAGGCGGGAGTAGAGTTTGAATTGGCTCCAAATAATTATCTGTTAATTTCCAACACCATCCTTCTGAGTCCAGCTCATTGCCTAGCCACACTTGAACTTGATAATACACACGATCATAATCTCTATTGCTTCATGTTGGTACATATATGGGTTCTTAAATTTAAAATAAGGATTCTTAGCATGAGCCCCGCAAGGGCATTGCAAAAATTTTCATAATTTTTAACAAACATTTACAATTACAAACATCGTCTACTTTTGCGATAGAAGTATTGAAAGACAGAAGCAGATGTTGGAGGAAGACAATACTACTGTACTGTTTTATTGTTCCATGTAGATTTATATCCCATAGAAAGATATTATAACAGTTATTGTAGTACTTAGCTTCAGCAGCAACTAAGTCGTACTCATTAAGTAAAATATGAATTTTCTAATTATTAAAACAGCGATATCTCACGACTCGTGAGAGAAAAAGTGACTGGATCATTTTTGTGGAGAATTGTATGATCTACAACTTTTGTCTGAACTATTTTCACGATAAAACTTACCATTTTCGAGAAAAATGGAAAAAAAACCTTAATTTTGTACGTTTGACCATGAATTTTTTTTTTGCAGAAGTAGGATCGAAGGGGATTTTTTACATTTTATTTATAATGATGTATTTAACGTCTTTGCCAATTTTCAGCTCTATGCGAATTATTCCTCGGTTATGACTTATTTTTGTCTATTTTGACTGTGATTGCTCAGATGCAGACGGATTAAATCGGAATGTGGCAAAATCGGTAAAGGGGTTGAACATGATCGAACAGCTCGACGACTAAATCAATTAAGTCCCGAAGACTGTTTTTTTTCCTCTCAGTCGGGGGAATGGGTTATATACTCACAGTGACAGATGTTAAACCTCAGATGGAGTTAATTATTAACTAGTGTTGACGACCCATTCGCCGAATATAACCAGTCGATACCGGCTTGACATTCTGTTCACAAATCCACGACCTATATCTCAAAATGCTCTGTGCTTTGGATGGTACTGGTTGCTGCTCCACTGACCCACCACTTTGTGTTGGTTTAAGGACCAGCAAATAATAATAGGATGCAAAATGCAAAACAGACTTTTTTAACCTACTCTTGCATTTACAATCAATCTATAAATATTGTTTAATTTTCACAGAAGCATAAACCGAGCTTTTAACCAGCTAGTAAGTAGAATTAATCAAATATAAAACAAGTAAATGTAAACTTAATTTTATAATAGTCAAATAAAGCATAAAATTTTCTTAGTGTCCAAATATTCCTTTATGAACTGTCATACATGTTGGCAGAATGCTTTCTCTGTAAATTTTCATGCCGTAGACTTCCTTTGTCTGAATTCTAATTACTGAACATCTGGTAGAGCCAATTCCACCAAATGAGTCCGACTGCTGTCTCTTTCTTTTCAACTCGTCGCTTGTATTCTGTCTTTTATGACTTGTAATTTGCATGTTCGTAGTAGGTACGTGTATCTTACGAGTTTGCGTACGTAGGTTTAATGTTATTAAATTTCCAAGAATAACGAAAGTTGCTTCTGAATGATGAAGTTGAAAAAAAAAGATATATTATATATTATGTGCCATAAATATGCTAAAAAACGAACATAGTAAAATCTCAGTCAATATAGGTTTCACGCTGTGATAAAATCATGAAAACCTAATAAATTTATAATAATGCACGTTAGCCATTCTCTTGAAACCCCATCGACTCCAACATTTTTATTACTTACTACGTTTCAATATGCGGAACAAGTAAAACTGTAAACGCACAATTCTAAGAAGCTATTTGAGGCTTACGTTACCAATTCCTAAATTTATTAACACCTAAAGCTGTGGCAAATCTCCTTAGCTGACCCAATCACAAAGTAAAGCTCCTCAAACCACCAGTGTCAAACAAAAAGGAAAAAACAGAAATCCTTTGTAACAAAGTGGGCTTTCTTATTGTATTCCGTATTTTTACCTCACGTGGAATCGCACTAGATAAATAATAAATTAATAATTTAACAAATAATATCTTTGAAAAGACGGGGAATTCCAAGAATATGTATTACTAATTGCAATAAAAACTCTAAAGTCATGACCTTACACCGCTAATTTTCCCCTAGCCACTAATTTCCCCCTTGTTAATTAAGAGTCTTAAGATGAAAGCTCTATTTAGATGCTCAGTTGACAAGTTGTCACTATTGTAACCAGACAATATTACGAGAGGCTGAATAAAATATAAGATTTCTGCTTGATTCAGAGTGTTTGCCTGATTGGGCGGCCTAGAGAATTTGCCTGATAATTTCAGCTATATCATACTGCTTCAATTTACTTGTTCATTTTTATCGTGTCCATGATATATATCCATGATCATGGTCCTTATGACTGTGGGGTTATGAGGCCATGGTAGACAAACCGCTGTGGAAATATCCACTAATAATATTAAGTAAACATAGTTGTCATTCTTTTCATTTCAAATAAAGTAACGCCACCGAGGATATCACAATCAACACCAAGTAAAATACCATTAGAGTTACAGTTTCGTATATAAAACTGATATTACGATAATAGTTAATTGTAGTACTTAGTAAAAGAACAAAAGAAATTGAAATAATAACAGAGGACTAATTCAGAAAAAATATTTATAACACATAATTTTTTGTGTTAATAATTATATATTATTATCCAAAAAATACATATAACGAATTAGTCAACAATGAATCGAACGAAAAGATCTTTGCTCTTTCTCATGAAATCGAGTTTTAGTTTCATTTTATTATTTAAGACTGAAACCACTTTATCTTTAGCACTTGAAACATATAATATTATGTATACAGAATCAACGAGTTCAATTAGTGGAAATTCAATTAACAAAGTGATTATCTGTTGCTCTAAATCATTGTTAAATATTAAATCAACGAAAAGCAATAAATTGTTAAGTTTAATTGCGAGGTCTAAGTGTTATCGAAAACGTTAGTTTAGTGATAAAACGAACTTAGTCAATTCTGAAATTTGGAAAAATCTGTGATTACTTTCTTCGATTCTGTAACAAAAGTGACGTGACTGTGGCTTAGACTGTTATTGTTAAGGTGATTGATTCTAAAATATTTAATGATAAGCAAGTTTTATAGTATTTCCAAAGTGAAAAGTGAGAATCACTGAAGCTCAAAATGGCGTTTGCGGCAGCACGAATGATCCTGAAGGACAAGAGGAGAAAGGCTTCGAAAGAAGACTTCAGAGATCCCAGAAATAGAAGCAAGGTATTTATGTTGTTTTATTTTAATATCTTTTTCATTGATTATATGCTAATAGTTGTTAGGGCTATCATAAATACTATCAATAGTAACAAAGGACAAATAAATCTCAAGCAAGAGAAAATGTCGTGATTTTTTAAAATTGTTGTTAATCAATAAAATGATTCCTGTAAAGTCAGCCATATGATAAAATTTTAGTATAAGAACAATTCTCAGATTTGGCAGAGTTTGACACAATTCATAAAAAAAAGTTTCATATTAAACATACAAACATTAATTAGGTATGCAGGTAAAACCACAAATGTCGTATATAATTTATACCTAAAACCCGATTTTATTTGATTGAAGATCAAATATTGCGGCCTTCATAATTTAACTACGAATGAATGAATTAATTAATACTTTATCGGCTTTGGTATTGGTTCAAATTATTAAAGTATCTGATGATCCAATAACATAGCTTAAATTTAAATAGCGATCTCTCCCAAATGTTTCAAATCAATTTTCTTTCGAAAACATAAAAACTTTTGTAGATGACATATTTATGAATATCAGGGTTACAACACGTTACAACGTTAATATTGCTTTTTTAAGTATTTCTATTGACAAATATTAGGCATCAAGTTCTTTTGAAAATATAAAAACTTTTGCAGATGAGATATTTATGAATATCAAGGTTCCAGAACAGTTCATTAGATAGCCGGGAAATTGCTCATTAGTGAAGCAATCTGAACTTTGAAGGGTTCATAAAGAGATACTTTCACGTCGTGTCTGTCACTTTAAATCTTAATTACGCTGTGAAATAACGCTATTATATTATGACCTGAGTACAAAAAAGTTGGCTACTAAATATTTTTAAAATATTCGTATAAGTAATATGCCTTAAATCAAATTTGGCAGCGTCCATTTTTATCGTGTTGTAAAGCGAATGAAAAAAGAATCCTCTCTCAAATTCAACTTTAAAGTCTGAATAATATGCCAGAATATGGCTCAGTGTATCTTAATTTCATCTATGAATTCACATTTTTTCACCTGAGGTATAAAATTAATATCTAACGTATCTTGAGAGTTTGTTAAGATTCTATAAACTACTTACTTCTTCTTCCTTTGAGTAGAGTAACTCTTGCTTTAGTCTACGTTTATTAATAAGACGGTTAAAGAGTATTTCATCACAAAGTGAAAGAGAAGTCACAGTTGGTATAACCTATATTTTCCTTACAAACACTACGTGAATTTGCGATGTCAATGTTAAGTATTGACCGAAGAGTCCTTGACTGAGCGTACTGTGAGTGTTACCTTACTAAGAATTCGTTTGCGATAGTTGTCGTCCATAATCTAAATCAATTTAAATTGGAAAGAATTAAAAAAAAAACGGTCAAGTGCGAGTCGGCTCGGCACGGAAGGTTCCGTATTACTAATTATAATATGGAGCAAAAAACGTTTGTTGTATTTTTCCTTTCATATTTATTTGTTCTCGTTTTTAGTATTTTTATGTTATTTTAACACAAACATAAATAGATCATCTGAAAGTCTCAGTATTAGGGTTACCTTTTTACCCTTTGCGTACGGAACCCTAAATAAATGAGTTAGGGATGGAGTTACAGACGGCGCGGCGGTTAGAAAATGCACGAGTGATAATCATTAATTTATTACATTATTTGTTACCTCTGTAACAAAAAAGTTCTGTTAAGGGATTTCTGCATTTGGAAACCAGATTATTTAGAATTATTATATTAATTATTCTTATTTTTAGACATTCAGTTGTTTTTAACTTTTGTAATTAAAATATTTCTATGTAAATAATAATGACAAATATAGATCCGAGTATGTACATGATTTCGTAGGTACCTATATTGAAGTAATAAATGGCAGATAACAGGGAATCATTATCGGAATCTCGTTAAAGTTTAATAGCGAAGCGAGGGCAGCTCTCACATGATACATAGACTATTAATTTACGGAACGTTTAAATACTAGATTGCAATTTTAGTTCAGGTCAAGATGGGGATCAAGAAAGGTGTTCGATTGAAATTATGCATACTTCGTAGTTTCATTTAATTTCTCTTTCACCTCCAACATTTTAGTTTTATATTTATTCGGGATCTTTTACCACTGGATCTTTAAGATTCAATCCAAAAGCAACAAGTGCCTATAAGGACCTGATTAACATGGCCAATTCGATCTCCTAAAAATATAAATTTCAACACATTTGCTCAAAAACTGCATGAACCTTTTTGTTTGCCCCATCCGACCTCCCTAAACGATAAGTGACAAGACTGTGGTTTAAACCGTCTTATAATCATAACTAAAAAGTTTGAAATAAAAAAAGTTAATTTAAAAAATCAAAAAACCCGACTGCTTCATATCATTGCAAATAAAAAATTTAAAAGAAACACAACAAGTCCGGTAGTCTATAATTCTGTGTACAAAGCTACTTTAACAGTCGGGACCCATTAGATATTCAAGAATGGATCAAACTTTTCAATAATGGGTCCCGACTGTTAAAGTAGCTTAGTACACAGAATTATAGACTACTGGACTTTGTTTTTTTTCTTTTCAGTTTTTATTTGCAATAATATGAAGCAGTCGTGTTTTTTGATTTTTTATTTAAAACTTATTTTGGAAATACTTACGACCTCCGTGGCCGAGTGGTTTGTACGCCGGGTTTCATGGTGTCGCCGACTCGAGAGGTCTCGGGTTCGAATCCCGGTGGGGGCAGATGTTTGTGTGATGAATACGAGCATTTGTACTCTAGTCATGGATGTTTAATATCTATTTCTATATAAATATACTTATATGTGTACAGTATATGTATTCTATCCGTTACCCTAGCATCCCATAACACAAGCCTTATAGTGCTTACTTTGGGGCTAGGCTAATTGGTGTGAGTGTTGGAAATATTTATTTATTTATTTATTTATTTAAACCATTGAACCTTATTGACAGTATTATCAGTAACATATAGAAAATTTTAGACTAAAAGGAAATTCATATTAGGTGTTATAGAACCATTAAATTAATACTGTATGTAGGTACTGACTCCAAACAGTGAGTGAACTACTTACTTACCAGGATCTTGGATGCATTATATATTTAAGTAGGTAGGCAGCTAAAATCGCTGCGTTTACTTTGAAAATTAAAGTTGAAATGTTTGTCGCCTTCAGTAAATTTACCTGTAGTTGTCGTGTATGTCAGCAGAACTCAAGTTTCTTGTTCACGCTTAGTTGGTATGACTTGCCGTAAGTTTCGCCTAGATAATTTAACGAGACCGGGATAATGAGTTCTGAATGCATTTATCAGGAGGTAATTGCAAGTTGTTATCGAAGTAACTCCATTGTGTGCCAGACAATGGGTGCTTAATTACGCAGAAGTTAATTGCTTTGTATTTCAGAGAATAAAGTGAGAATATCCAGTTTTCTGTCGATCGAGAATACGCGTTTCATAATTTCAAGTACTGTTGCTAAACCTATGTATCTCAGGCATCAGACAATCACATGATGTAAGATTATTTCCACCAAGCGTCCCATAAATTATATAAATTGTGGAGAGTAATAAAACATATTTGACAACATCCGTGGCCGAGTGGTTTGTACATCGGGTTTCATGTTATCGCCGACTCAAGAGGTCCCGGGTTCGAATCCCGGTGGGGGCAGATGTTTGTGTGACGAATACGAGCATTTATACTCCAGTCATGGATGTTTAATATGTATTGCTTTATAAATCTTTATATATATAATTCTTCTGTGAGTGTGTATGTCACTGAACTTCTCTTAAACGACTGGACCGATTTTGATGAAATTTTTTGTGTGTGTTCAAGGGGATCTGAGAATGGTTTAGATTCACAATTTTGTCCGCTGGACAACCCCTATTTTTTTAGGGCGGTACGAAGTTCGCTGGGTCAGCTAGTATCCTTATATATGTACTGTACATGTATTCTATCCGTTACCCTAGTATCCCATAATACAAGCCTTACAATGCTTACTTTGGGGCTAGGCTAATTGGTGTAAGTGATAGATTATTACTAGTAGTTTTAGATCAGACTAATATTACAATAACCATGAATAAACATAATGCCCAAGCTGTGTGATTATTATTAAGCATTAATAGGCTGATGATGATGATGATGTGTGATTATATTGTAGACTAGCGGCCCGCCCTCGCTTCGCTTCGGTGTAGAGCTGAAGTGTAGACTACAGTTCTTGTTCTCAGGCTTGTATTATACAAAATGACGTTCATCTATGATTCTTCTAATACCAGCATGCAAAGTCTCAGCCCGGTCGGTTTAAAATTGACAAAGTTTCATACAAACTTTCATTCCCTATTTTATCCCCTTGGGGGTAGAATTGATCAAAATCCTTTCTTAGCGGATGCCTACGTCATAACATCTACCTGCATGCCAAATTTCAGCCCGATCCGTCCAGTGGTTTAGGCTGTGCGTTGATAGATCACTATGTTAGTCAGTCACCTTTGAGTTTTATATAAATAGATGACTATGTCTTTAGCGTTACAAATCATATCGCGTTGCAAAAGCCAAGTATTAAACCAGAAATGGCCCATCATATTATCCTAATTCCTACTAATATTATAAATGTGAAAATTTGTATGTTTGTTACTCAATCACACAAATATAGCTGAATGGATTTGGTTTTCTTTACACATATGAGGAGCTGGCGAACAAAACGGTACAATTACGCATCTGATCAAACTACATTTCTTACAGTACAGAGGTTTCGGGTCCGTTGAATTTGAATCTCAAATAATTTTCAATCAAAAACATTTAAAACAGTGTTACAATTACTAAATTTAAAAATTAAAAACCATGCCAAAACCTCACTGTAGGTATGTCATTCAATTTTATACGGCTATTGTTAAATTTCATTTTGTGTAATTATACCGTTTTGTTCGCCAGCTCCTCATATAGTTTTTGACCTGGAATGAGACTAAGGATACTTTTTATCCTGGAAAAATTTTAGGTTCTCGAGGGATTCTACAAAAACTAAAGTTCACGCGGAAAAGGTCACGGGCGGACGCTAGTACAAAATAAACGTAAAGTTTATTTGAGTTTGTATGTATTTAAGATTTAAAAAAAATATATAAAATGTAAATAGAACCAAGTCGGTGAGTTACCAGTTATTAGACGCAGCGCAGCTCACTAGACGGCCACGACCACGCCCAGGAGCGTAAGAAACGACCACCCGGCCTATTCGCTAACTTTTTTGATATTTACAGTGCATAACTAAAGAGAAAATTGCACATCCATCGATGCTTTTCAGCACAAGCATCTGATATGCTAGCTAGATAGCTCAGTAGGTGTATTCGTTAGCTGCTTTTGACCGATGGAAGTGTTAAAAACGTTTAATTAATACACACATCAAAAGTGTCTAGGGATCAAGCATTTTTATGCGGATTTCTTGAGATTGAGATGTGGCCTTGTAATAAATTTATGATTTTATAAATTTATATGGATCCTTTTTGGTGCATTTCATAATTTGAATCAGGAACTGTGAATCAAATTCGAGTAAAAGATGAAAATCAGCTGTCAATATTTTCCCTATAAAAACATACAACGCATTGAAGATATTATTAGTGCTACTGTTTCCCTACTACTGATTAAAACCAACGTTATTATGGAGCGGCGACGTCATTTAAGCAGGGAAGAAATGCTCAGAGCCGTGGGAATGATAGAAGCTGGTTCCCGGCAACGTACTGTGGCTTTAGCTCTGAATACAAGTCAGAGTGTTATCAGTCGACTTTGGACACGATACCGAAGCACTGGTACCGTGGCTGAGCGCCATGGAGGACGGTATCGCTGCACCACACGGAGACAAGACCGATACATTCAAATCTTAACTCGAAGAGCTCCTACAATAACCGCCATGATGTTAGCCGTGAGGCTTCATCACTCTTCAGGGAACTTAATTAGCGACCAAACAGTCAGAAACCGCTTGCATGAAGTGAACCTTCATTCCCGAAGACCGCTACGGGTACCACCTATAGCAATGCACAATCGTAGGATTCGATATCAATGGGCTCTTGAACACAGAAATTGGGCAGAAGAACAATGGCGTTTCGTGTGCTTTTCTGATGAGTCTCGTTTTGGTATGAGACCGGATACAAGACGTATACGACACTGGAGAACCCCTGGACGCCAACAGCGATTAAAATCCTGCCAGGAAGTCCATCCTTATAGTGGTGGAACCATCATGGTATGGGCGGGTATTTGGATCGGCGGAAGAACTGAGTTGATTTGGATCAGAGGCAACCTCAACGCTCAAATTTATGCTGAGACGATTGTATCAGACGTCATCGTTCCTCTACAAGTGCAAATCGGTCCCTTATTTCAGTTAATGCATGATAATGCACGACCGCACACCGCAAGAGTTGTAAGACAGACTCTCGCCGCAGCTAACATCAATGTCCTGCCCTGGCCTGCTCAGTCGCCAGACTTGAACCCGATTGAGCATGCATGGGATATGCTACAGAGAAGAGCTCTGCCGAATATGGAGGGTATCCAGTCGCAAGAAGACCTTTTTTTGTTGTTGCAACGAACATGGGCGGCCATTCCACAGCGTGATTTGGATGAACTCATTTTGAGTATGCCAAACCGATGTTCTTGTGTTGTTAGTGTTCGCGGTAGAAATACGGATTATTAATTGTTTAAGTTACCCAATAAAATTTTAGAGAAAACTGTTATTTCAGTCTTTTTTTCGAACTTTTGTGTTAGTGGTTCAAATGTCAAAAATCCCTTTATTAGGAAAATGGCAAATTTCTTTATTAATGCAAAGGTGACTTGGTTTATCGTTACTGTGACAAACGAAAACACTTTATTTGATAAATCCTTAAAGAAAATTTTAATTAATATCAATCAGGAGAAAAGTTATTGCAAAAATATATGTTGATCCCTAGACACTTTTGATGTGTGTATTATAATATAGAAATGTTACGTATACAGTAATTGCGTTTAAAATCTGTTCCTACTTCTAATGTTTTCTTGTGAGTAACATTTATTAGTTATCAAGACGCTACTATTTGCTTACATTTGTTCATAACTTCAGCAAGCTCAGGTTTAGATAGGACTTATTTAATTACGAGATTTAAAGAGTGCGCAAAACAGGGCACATGAGAATGATGATGATGCAGATAGAAAAATTATAAATACGAGGCTGTTTTCGAGTCTTCGCAGCGGGAGTGCTTATAACATAATGCTCGGTATTAAAATAAATTTTACGAAAGCTACATAGAGCAAGCAATGCTAAGCCTGAATTGGGCATTCAGTTCGGGATCAGCGGTGGGTATTGAATGGGCATTTTGGAGAACAACTCTGAATCGATAAACGACTACAAAGATTATAGAAACTGGAAGCGAAACAGCTTTTTCTTATTTTCTTTGTGAACTATCTTCAATTCTAGATATTACATTCATGATCATCTTTGGCCTATCGATGTCCCTACTGCTAGGGCACAAGCCTTCCCTATGAATGCAATAGGGAGATTGTGTCATGGCCCACCACGCGGGCTGAGTGCGGATTGATGGGTGCTAACGACTGCACGAAAGGTACGCCCTATAACAATTAATAATGATGATGAAGTTGCTGGAAAACGAGGCGTCGGTCGCAGGAAGAAGTCTTAGTTGAGGAACCTACGAGAATGGACTGGAATCTCGAGCACCGCTGAATTATTCCATCTCGCTAAGGATAAGGAGACGTGTGGTAAGCTGACTGCCAACCTTCGCTGTTCGGAGAGACACTAGAAGAAGAAGAACGACTGCAGATGCCAACCAACCAACGGATTGACATGCCTTTCGAAGCACGGAAGAGCCCGAGATAGTAAATTTTTGGTCATATACCCAATGAGCAACCACTGCGAAAGTTTCTGCACTTCAACGATCGCATCCGAATGTGCTAACCACTTGCGCTATCGAGCTCCTTAAATTTATATTTCATTTACACTCTGTAAATACAATATTACAGTGTTATTAGGTAGCTAAAATTACATGTCTTGATTGTCTGTCAAAACTGGATAGAGGTAAGCTGTTTGCTGCTTTTTTGTCATTTCTATTGAAATCTGTGTCAATTTATATCTATTAATTGAAAATCTGTTATAGGTTCGCATTATTAAATTTATCTAGCTACAAAGAAATAAGGCAAACAAGTAATAAGTAATCCGTTTAACTTAATTATATGTTCCTTAAAACATTAAAAATCATAATTGTGGCCTCTTTGTGATGAGTTTTTAATGATATGACTCATTAATAGAAAAAATATTAAATGAATTTTTTTTGATTTATTCTTATTTATCTTATTCTTTATTTAAGAACTTACAAAAGCGGATACATAATGTAGACATAAAATATCAACTGTCCAGTACCGGCAAAGCTTACAATAAAAAATAGTTTCAATCCAGTGGCCGGTCTAGACGTTCGTATATCCTCAGCCCGCCAATATCCGGCGGATGGCAGCCACGTTTCCGCATCCGTCGGCCATGTTGCGTTCCGCGCGTTACACGGAATTACGTATATTTACACACTTCTGCTCCAACGGCGCCGGTGGGCAACCGACCGAACACTTCGACACCCTTGATGAATGACGTGGCTACAACAGACATTGTTTTTTTTTTGTACTAAAGGGACGTATGTTAAAGATTTTTCTTTTTTTTTTGTGCGAGCTTGAGTTGGAAGAATGTTAGGCATTGCATGGACCAAGGATATGCGTAGAATAAACCTTAACCCATGATTTTAGGCTATGTGATTAGTGTGCGGACATTCGTTACCCGAAAATTTAGGGAACTGTACGCTATGGAAGTAAATATTGAAGTATCTCTTTTAACACAATTAAAATAGATACTTTTATTACAAAATGGAGACACAGCTAGGCGCAATAACTCAGAAAGAATAAAAAATTTGACATTAGAATTGTTCGAGACCTAAAACATTACTTTTCTTTTGTAAAGTTAGTTATAAGTTGCATTTTTATAGCAAACTATATTTTTATAGTTTTAAGTCAGTCTTTGTAAACGCAATACCATAACTGGTATTACGTTTAGAAGGACAGTTCTAATACAGATCACGTTGTGTTCTGTTTGATTATAAAAAAATCCGTGTCTAAAGATAAAACTGGCTTCATCCCTCTAAATCGGATCAAGTACGCAATGCAGATTAAAGTTCGCTGTTTGCGTTGCTGCGCCTAGTCACATGAGTTCTATTTTCTACGGGGACACCCCCGTACTTTTGCCCTGTCTGTTCTCTTGGTGTCCGCGGTTATTCGGGGGACTTATTGTACGCGTTACTGTTAATCCATCGTGAGCGTTACCGTCCTTCGTCTTATGTAGGCTATTTATTATAGCTGATATATTAAATTTATGTAAAACTAGCTGTGCCCCGCGGTGTTACCCGCGGTTTATTAGGGATATTTTCCCGCAGTAAAACGTAGCCTATGTGTTAATCCAGGGTATCAGCTAACTCTATACCAAACTTTATTAAAATCGCTCCAGCCTTTTAGCCGTGAAGGAGTAAAAAATATACACACTCAAACACTCACAAACTTTCGCCTTTATAATATAAGTGTGATGACAAACGAATATTTTAGTTTTAGAATAGGTTATAAACAAAAAAGTTTGAATGGTAAACACGAACTTAATATAATGATGGTAGAATAATGAAGATCTATAAAGCGTTCAAGACATATTATTTTCTACTATTGCAGTTGCAATCAAAGCGCCCAAATGTGTGATATTAAAGTTTCTAGGTTGCTTGTAAATGGCGTTATTTGTAGTTCAGCAATATCCCATCTATATATGACAAAAATTTCATCCCCATCATCTTGATGCGTGGCTATCCACAACCGAGCGTTTTTGTCGAAATGTTTTACCACGTACGACAAAACTGTGGAATATGTAGTCGCCAGCAGTGTTTCCGGACCAATACGACCCAAAAACCTTCAAAAAAAGAGCGTACTACTTCCTTAAAGGCCGGCATCGCATTTGTGATACTCCTGGTGTTGCAAGTGTCCATGAGCGACGGTGATCACTTACCATCAGGTGAGCCGTCTGCTCGTATGCCCCCTATAACATAAAAAAAAATCCCTTTCATATGGTAAAAGAATGATATAAATAAAAGTCGCAGTTACCAACAAATATGTCTAACAGCAGCACTCCAAGACGTGAATTAAATTTATTCCATAACAGAATAACTTATTGTGTTATGATACTGCTATCACAAATAAATCATTTATAATATAATCAAATTCTGAATGCAGACGTTAATATATTACGAATTCAGATAGAAATAAGACAACAGCATTAAATTCGTATTCCAAGCGCAGCGTTCGTATTTTACAATCCATTGCTTCTCTTATTTTGTGTACGTAGAATGAAATATAGCCACATTGGTTTTAGTGGCGTGAACGCTTAATAGAAAAAATTTCACCGAGAGGAGAAAGTGACCGATAACCAAAGAGGTTGTAATTTGAGGGCGCAGCCAAGAGCTTTAATACACCCTAGTTGGGAATACCACTTTCTTTCGGGGGATACATAGTGCTTTATACTATACCTGCGAGAAAATAATAGAAAGATTATTTAATTGAAATTTCTATTAAAGCTGTTACAGTTACTAAACTTTTGCTTTTGAGGTATAAATTGGTTTCTTGATTTCACGGGTAAAGGTTCTCAATGACTGCTTTGGTAGTTTCTTTTAGTTCTGGCGGTGTCAATAAATCTTCATTATCAGTAATATACCCGTCTCGAGTAGACAGGAAAACAAATTATAAACTCAGTTAAAATAAAATAATTAGGGCGCTTTTCATTTTTTGTTTCTTTTGTTCAAAATTAATTCAGAAAGCAAATAGCATAATGGCAAAAAATAGATTGCAAAGTCTGCAAAATCATAATGACCACTTTTCTGAACATAAATAAAAAAAACATCACTTTAAAAATTAATCTCCTTAGACATTTCTGCCCGCTCAGTGCGTTAAAAATGGATTTCCATACACTATTCCAGTCCGCTTAGTAGTAAAACAGTAATTATGTCCTTTCTCCTTTATGCCCAGGTTACAAGCAGAGGAGATACCAAAAAAAATATTTTATAAAAATTTAAATTTATTCTATCATTTTGTAAGCATGATCGATATACATATCACCACAAAATTACAGCTCTCTAGTACTAATAGTCTCCAAGCAAATCAGGTTACGGACAGACGGACGTAACCAAAAACTATAAGGGTTCCTTGTCAGGACTACCGTACCCTAAAGACTGAAGAAACATTTTTTTCCGTTACAATGCACCACTGACTTGCACCATTAATGGTGCAAACGAAACTAATCAGTTTCATCTGATGATAATGAGGCAAATGTACCACAGTATCTTTAGCAGAGGCGTCTTTACCTATGGTGCAGGGTGTGCGTTACACACGGGCGCAAAGTCCTAGGGGGCGCCAAGCTCCGAAGCCGCTCGCTACGAAGCCCCACTTGCCACACACGACGGCCGTGTGACTTTCTTCTTCAAATTTAATTTCCAAACAATACAAGTTATTATTCATTTTTGAAATTTGACAGTTTGATTGATGTGTTTTTACTTGTACTTTTTACCCATTCCATTGTGATCACACGCTTACTAGGGGGCGCTAGGATAATTTTGCACACGGGCGCCACATGGCCTAGAGACGCCTCTGACCTTTAGATAGTGTAATCTGCACCTTTGTTATGATCCATAAACTATAAATACAATTAGCTATTTCTCTTTGCATGGTTTAATTTAATTAAACTTTTTCTTCTGAATTGTTGTAATTTAAGTAAATTTCGTTATAGAGTCTGTGCGGAAAGAGAATGGGCGTGGCGAAAAACGGAACTAACAATAAGATTTTTATTTGGCAATCAAACCCAGCAATCTGTAAAACGTCAAAGTTTTGTATTGATACGGATTTGTTTGTTGTTGTGATTTCTTGCGGTTTTTGTATTTAATCATGTCTAAAAGGGGTAGAACTTTACAAATACGGCAGAAAAGCACTACAGCGCCCTCCAATCTAAATCCCATTCTCTTTCCGCACAGACTAACAATTAAGTAAAACTATTGTTGTACATAATAGAGGATTTGGAGTTTATTTGTTTAGTCTGCAATCATTTGTTTTTTCAGCATTTTTTTTTATGATGAGCAAAGAAAGGGAAATTTGTAGTACGTATTGATATTGAATGGTGCAAATGAAACCAATCAATTTCATCTGCACCATTAATGGTACAAGTCAAAGGTACATTCGGTACAATGGGACATTTTTTAGCTAATAGCCATAATAAATATGGCTATTAGCTATTTATGTGCCTTTAAGAGTTATGTAATTCAATGCTTAACAACGGGAACCGTCGTAAACTAAGAAACCTATTTTATTCGTTCGTCGGTCCGTCTATTAGCGGGTTGCATCTTATTAACCATAATAGATGGGTACTGTATTTAGTTTATTTCGTTATAACATAATAATCTAACTTCGATATAAATATGAAATAAACATAGAATATGTGGGAGATTTTGTACAGAGACGATTCGGCATTAAACTTATATTTTTTTGGTCAAATACTGAAAACGCAACATAATGTAAGTTTGTAAGTTATGAAGTTCATTGTACGGAACCCTGCATAATGTGTTAAAATATTAATTACATTATATTGCTTCAAACTTTCAAGGTCACTAACATTATAGTAATATAAGTTATTTACGGGATTGTTACCATGTACCTTGTTTTTATCGAGTTTCCGATATCTGGGCGCTGTTGCAAGTGCCATGATCACGGAGTAACTGAAGTAATTGCGGGTAGGCTGTTATTGGCAGACAAATCAGGCTACCCTCCGACGAAGTCTTTTCTCGAAACTGTTCTCGTCACACAACACTTCCAGTATCGGATTGCGACACGACACTTTTTTGATTATTTCCGGTTTTACACATACGAACCACAGGATTCCAGACACTCGATAATTTAAACCCGTCCTTACAAATGAAATTTTTATGTTTTGTTATTTCAATCGCTTCCCTGACCAATTTTGGTATGTAGCGGCGTTCTGTCGAGATAATCTGTGGGTTATGAAACTCAATCCAGTGGTTAGGACCAGAATCAATCAAATGTTCTGCGATGGCTGATTTCTGCGTATCGTTGTTCTTGGTTGCTTTAATGTATGTGTAATAGGTACATGGTAACAATCCCGTAAATAACTTATATTACTATTAATTACATTTTACTATGATATCATAGACTTGGATCTAAAGATATTAAGGAACCCTTCAAGCTCGAGTTGCTCACTATGACTTGGTACGTTTTTATCAAACACGCGTTACTATATGTTTATCTTATTTTCTGTCAGTATATCTTTTTATATGGATAGTAAACTTTATCTGTTATAGTTTATGGACGGTTATTATAGATGGCCTTACTCCAGATATATGACGAATATCTATTTACAAGTTAATCTTCAAATGATTTACGGCGTCGTTAATTCTAGCATCGGGGATTTACATATATTATATTGTATATCTAATTTATCGTTGGCTCATTTATGAGCAGTGGGTGCCACAATGGCACATACGAATGAATCAAAATATTCTTTATCTCCAATTCGTCGTCGAGAATAATAATTATACTAAGAAGTGTCAAATTTGCATTTCTAAATACTTCATTCACTGTTTATTTTGATTGTGACAAAATATTTTATCATAATGGCTGACTTTTTCTATTAATTCCGTAAATAAATAAACTTAAAATTGTTTAGTTAGCATTTGTCATTTTTGAATTTTCAATAAGTCAATTATCATAATATGATTGACTTTTATTAAGAAATTATGCGAATAAATGTACTAACATAATCATGTTTCTTCATTTATCACATTGATATACACATACTATGAGTTAATATTTACAATACTACTTTTATTTAAGGATGTATCAAATTTCCCCACCTGATTTTTAACTTAGCTATTTAAGTTAAAAATCAGTTGAAACGTTAGGCACTTATCTTAATTTATTTAACACAAAACAGGTGTGTCTTGAAATATATGTTTAATTAAAAATTTACTGTTAAAAAACTGTATCTTTCCAATTATAAATAATTAAATACTTATTGACCTTTTTTAGTTTTCTTAAGACAGTGAAATCTTTACTTATGCTTATCTAATATGATGATGCACACTAATTACTGCTGCTTGACTACTTTCTTAAATAAAAATATTTTCTGTGGTAACGAAATGTTTCGTAAATAATATGAGTAAATACAATATTATAAGCATTTTATAATCTTCGAATAAAAGTGAATCTCGGTTGCACAAAGAAAATTAAAATTATTTTCGAGCTCCGTATTGAGAAGCGTTCCATTTTGTAAAATTTATTATATTTTCTGAGCTTTGGAATAATCTTGAATGTGCGATAGATTTATTCACTTCTAAAAGAGTTCGGGTTACATTACATATGATATATTATCCCCCTTTTCAAGATGCTGTCATTTTATCCAGAATTTATTGAGAATCGATTCCGGGAAACGACCACAGCCAATAAAATATTGCAGAGTAAAATTTTATCTTATGGTTTTCAAATTCGATACCTAATAACTTATCATAACTTCCTATTATATTATCACTAGTCTAATATTTGCAAACAGGTGTGTCAACTATAATTTTAATAATCAAATTAGTTAAAAAATTAAGTACTGGAAGTAAACCTTTTTATTTTAGCTTGTCGCAGCAGAATTGGATTCATTTTTTACCCGACCTTCCAGCAGAAATATTGTGAATCACCAAAAGGCGTAATTACATTTGCGTTGTTAGCAGAGTGTGGTCACTTTATGAAATAGTTGTGAATAACAGGTTGGTACTGACTGCATCGTTGATATGGAGACTAAAGTTGTTGAGTCTACGCAGCGCCCTATACCCAATACTTATAAGAATTTTACAGGTACCTCTCAAGGATTTCATAATCAAAACTTTTGTGACGACGACCAAACATAAAAACTTTTAACGCTACATTTGCACACTGACATCAGCTAATAAGTGTATTACTGAATGTAAATGCGATATGTGTATATGTTGTAAATAACTTGGTGTTGCTGATTGTCTTGGCAAATGCTTTAAATGTTAAAAAAAGAACTCTTTACAAAGGTGTTTACAAAGCTGAAACTTCGATGTTTGCTGGCAACGTACGTGCTTTTGTGATTTCAAATGTCCGCCACTTTGGTCTGGATAATTTTATCCGGCTACGTGACATTTGATTTTACAAACCTTATTAAAACGTAATATAATCTTTATCTGTTATCATTAATAATAATAAAGCTATGTAAAGGGTTACTTAACTTCGGTTGCAAATTTCTATTTAGCTTCTCCCTGGTGACTCTTTATGGAACTCAACTCACTGTTTTCAATTTCAATCTGACACAATGAAAATGCTTGCATTTATCAAATTATTTGTTATGTGTGCTTGGAGCTGTATTTGAATTAAATCTTTTAATCTACGGATTATGCGTGTGGTCTTCTTTTTTTTATTCACCCTTTCACTTTGGTTAATTCTAAAGACAAAGATTAAGAGTTTTATCAAGTAATAATATGTGTTTGCAAAATAGAAATCTTCAGATACAGCTCCAAAATTCTGTGCAAAATTTGAACTATTTGTGTATCCGACCAATAAGATTACTGCACGAACTTTCCTCTTCTTTCTGGCTCGCTGTGGCACGATATTGCACTGTGAAACTATTTAGTTGGTGGAACGGACAACAAAGACTTCTCTGGGAACTTTTAACAACCTCTGCGGCTCGAGCTCCGAAGCTTTTCTTATAATAGACAAACCAAGAAATTAGATCTGTTAAGAGTTATGAAACTGTTGTGGTTTCGTGTAGTCTAAAGTTGAGTCTTAAGCTCACTTACGAATGTTTTTATCGCGTTAAAATCAAAAGAATATTGAATTTGATTACATTAAGAAATTACTTATATATTACTTAATATTCTTTGTGCCATGTCTCATTAAAGTCAGATATAAACGTCTATGTTGAATGAGCAAATTATGTTAAGTTTCCTCTGTTGTTTGTTCAGTACAAACCACTTCATCACTAAACTTGCAATGAGCATGCAAATCTTCTTGGTCGTCGTATCTATAAGAATAATAAACTCTCGGAAGCAAAATGGCTACATCATTATACCTCATTGTTTTCCTTTTGAAATTTGTGTTAAAACTTTGCTTCTCTGATTGTCAGTATCCTCTTTAATTAAGGACGAATGATATTCAAACCAGTTTATTTTTTAATGCAGATTAAAATTGAAATTTCTTTTTAAATTTGGTGCATTATATTGTTTCCCTGTATTTAAAGCTTCATAATGGGGTCTTAGTCCTTATGTGTCACCTATTTAGATTAGAACGATTTCAAGCTCTTTTTACTAAGCTGCTCTTTTTACGAAATTAAATCATCTGAAACTTCATTCACCGCGACACAAACTACGATATTTATATAAAAAATTAACAAAAGAAAAAGTATTTTTAGTTGAGAAACGCCTTTATTAAATTTCTACTGTCATCGCAATTGGGCTACTGCAAATAAGTTTAGCCATTTAGCGAGCGAATCTTGTGTCTATGCAGAATTTCAATTACCTTCTTTTCGTTTCGTTCGTCCTTACTTATTGTTGGATACTGTTTATTATTCTTAATTCGTTATTGAAAAACTGGACGATAGCGAGAGAGGCTTGGCCGGGACAGGTATAGCCAGCGCGACTTGCATACATTATAAAGACCCGTTCTACCTCCAACCCCTTTATTATTAAACGAGGAGTAAGCTCAGACTAGTTACGCTGTGTTTTGTTCATAACACTCAAATGCTATTTGTCATTCAATGAACAGAGACAAGACATGGAATAACTAATCCAAGCTTAGTCTTCGTTTATTAATAAAGGGGCAAGTGTTTTCCCTTCGATTAGTGTCTGTATGATCGTGCTAAAGTAGCCGCTAACGCTGTCATCCAGTTGGCTACCTAAAAGCTGTGTGTGCTAGTGTATGGGAACGACTCTTTCTTCTTGCAGGCTCGGAGCGCTAGCACCAGTAGCTTTAGGAGTGTAAGTCAGGTAATGGAAGAAGTCGCTTTATCACGCCGCGTTCCATCACATTGACTTTTTGATTTGGTTGGTTGTTTTGGTCGACAATGGTTTTTGGCTCGGGAAGTGATTTTTTACGCTCTTGACGCGAAATGTTATTTTATATTATCAGTTGAAATGTTTGATGGTTAAATTCGTGTCAAGTGCTAGTATGATATGAACATCCTTTTTTGTTTTAAATATTCCTCATAGCTACTCAGAGCTTTTCGTCTAATGTTATCACTTGTTCAATTAATGATTCAGCACTTGTGTAACACAGCCAAAATAAATTTTGACATTGAATGAGAAAATACAAAGGACTGGAAATTCAATAAATAATTCATACACGTTGTTACTTAACTTGTAATTAGCAGTGAATTCTCCACACTCATTAAATATACATAGATAAGAATGGTTCACTTAAAATATTAAAATTGATTCTGTCGTTCCGAAAATCATTGTCATGATTTTGTCATGAGCCATGTGTCACGCGTTACCTTTGTAGTTTGTTTTAGCAGTAGATTCATCTTCACCTGCGTAGAATCAGACATCAAGGTTAACCAAGGTAACTGGTAAGTACACACACAGACACAGATACATCTCATCGTAGACATTATAGATACTTAGAGTAGGTATACTCAACATTGGACATGGTACGTATGTGCGTATTGAAAATGATGACAATATCCTTCGGACAAGGTTAATACTTAAAAATGTACTGAAACTTTATTCTGAGTTATGCATAATTATGAGGCTAATAATATGTTTTTCAATATTGAGATCAAATTGATAGAACCAGAGTGGTCTAAAAGTGATACAACTAATATTCACTAGATGGCAGTATAATCACTGTTACGGTTTTTAGTCTGTGATCTAAATTTGAGGTGCCATACTGGCCTAAGTAAGATAGGCCAATATGGTTCTCGTGGCCTCATATTAAATATAACTAAACTCATCGAATATTGACTGCTGTTGATATTCAATTTTAGCTTACTAAAGCCACTCTAAAAAGAGCCTTGCTTGGTGCTGTACCTTACAGAAGATCAATGTACAATAACTCTACCTTTTGGTGGTGTTGTTTTTTGATTTTGAGTGTGTATGCTGTTCGTCGCAGACGACCTTTACAGCGTTACCGGATTTAGGGACGGCGAGATCCTAAGGGGACCTCAAGCCGAGACTTAGTGACTGCTTCTAGAGGTATTCCAGACGGATGGCATCTCCCCACGGTGGGAGTCTCCTCTCCGTCTGGAGCCTCTAGACCACTCGAATCTGAGATTGGTGGTGTTGTATTTCTGTTGCAGAGTACGGTTCCTGGGCGCCACATGGTGATCTTTTCTTTATTATTATTATGGCCTTTTAACATATAAAAATCTGTTAATAATAAATGGGACTTGTAACACCTACCTATTTATTTGGATAATTTAGATAGACATCTAAAATGATATACCTATTTGAAAAACTTAATTTAGTTCAATCTTAAAAATAAATATTTAATGAACGGGTCAAAATACTTAAGGCTAGAATAATCACGAAACGAATTCGAGTTTATATTAAAGTGACTTAAATATTTAAAATCTCATTTGGTATTTCACACTTTTTGTCTTGGTACAAATAACTTCTTTAATAGCCATAATAAGAAGTAAATACCAGACTACATACGAATTTAATCATTTTGTCTCATATGCGAATCAGTACTAAATAACGCAGTTATACAATAATTCAGTGTAATATGTGTAGAAATACCATAAACCCACAGAACAATTATACACCATCTTCATCATCATCAGCCTATTAATGTCCCCACTGCTGGGGCACAGGCCTTCCCTATGGATGGAATACGGAGATTGGGCGATGACCCACCACGCGGGCCCAGTGCGTATTGGCGGGTGCTAACGACTACAGATGCAGCTGGGACCAACGGCTTAACGTGCCTTCCGAAGCACGAAGAAACTCGAGATAGATGATTTTTGGTCACCCATCCAATGAACGTCCATTGCGAAAGTTGCTTAACTTCAACGATCGCAGCCGAACGCGCTAGCCACCTGCGCCATTGAGCTCCTCTTCGCCTCCTCCTCGCTCCGCCATCATCATCACCATATTAATATCCCCACTGCTGGCAGGTAGGCCCAAATGTTCAGAGCGCACAGGTACAATGCGTTCCATTGAATGATTGAGCGAGCGAGCAGTCGCTCGTTGAGATCAGTCGAACATCGTTGAACGAACTCGTTCGATCGCTCTAATATTCCCATTTACCAAGCGAACAAATGTTTGCTTGCTCAGAACTGTTCTGAGCACTAAGTGGAATCGCCGCATAATGTGGTATAATCGCTACGCCTAGACCTTAATGATCGTGTTGAATTTCGTTTGAGCATTTGTTAGGCTGCAAGGCGGCGCCATTTCTACGCATTGTAGGTAAATCGCAATGTCAAATAAAATATTTTTCAAGAACGACAACATTTGAAAGAAGAAATGCGGAAGACGCAGATTCGATTGCTGCCTGACACCTTGACCAAGTGGATTTCTTTCAACATACTTATTAAATATTTTATTAACATTTATTACGTTATTGTTTTTTAACACTCGTTCTTACATCATCATTATCATCAGCCTATTAATGTCCCCACTGCTAGGGCAAAGATCTTCCCTATAGATGGAATAGGGAGATTGGGCCATGACCCACCACGCGGGCCCAGTGCGGATTGGCGGGTGCTAATGACTGCAGATGCAAGACCGAGACCAACGGTATAACGTGCCATTCGAAGCACGGAGAAACTCGAGCTAGAAATTTTTGGTCCCCCATCCAATGACCGACCACTGCGAAAGTTGCTGAACTTCAACGATCGCAGCCAAACGCGCTAACCACTTGCGCAATCGAGCTCCTCGTTCGTTCTTACATATTACAACTCATTTTTTGGATTATTATCATATGTATTTATATAAGAGGTATTGAAGAGCGCAATTCCACTCGAATCGGAGGGCCTGTGTATAGTGAAGTATCATCCACTCCACAAAAACCATTGAGCTTGAGCCACTCCACAAAAACAATTGAGATTGAGTCTGAATGGAAAATATCGGTATTACGCGGTCACGTTGTACTTAAATAAGTATACTTATACAAAAAATGCTCTATATTGATCACTACCTATTTTATACGCATAATTATAAATACGGTATCATCAAAACGTGCTTTAAAAATGATTTTTAAAGGCATGGTAGATGGCAAGTTGATCTAACAATCTATTTGAATAACCATGCAATGGAAAAAATAGTTATCTGGTTTCTTTTATTGAATTCAAGATGCATTTAAGTATATCAGTGGCTGACTAGATTAGACTCACTAAAATATTTAGGTGCGATTTTGTTCGAAAAGTTTTTGCATTTTAAACCTCCCAGTCAAACTCGCTTAATGTTTAATGTGTGGCTAAAGTTGCGTAAGGTCTAGCGTTATCATGATGAAAAACCACACCCCTTCTGTTGATCAATTCCGGCCGCTTTCTCTCAACTTCTTGCTTTAATCTCATCAGTTGTTCGCAGTAGAGTTAGAGTCGATGGTCCTGCCTGGTGTTAACAGCTCATAATGAATAATGCCCTTCCAATCCCACCATACACACAGCATCATCTTGTTGCGAATTAACCCAGGTTTCGTCGGAGTCTGTAAAGCCTGACTGACCTTTGAGTACGTTTTGCACGTTCTTGTCGTACGAGATCAACTTTTCATTACCATTTATCAGCTTCTTCAAAAATGGTTCTGTTTCATATTTCGGGTTCGTAATAAAGAATGACTAATGTGTACACGGTTTATTAGGTTTCTTTCAGTAAGCTCGTGAGGCACCAAAATATAGAGCTTTTTGTGTACCCAGCTTTTTGAAATGCGCCAAAACTGTATTATGGTCAATTCCTAGTTCTTCAGCTACGTCGTAACTGTACTGATATGCCGATCTTACACCACTTAAAAAAATGGCATCCATTTTATCCGTAACAGGGCGACCAAACAACTTGCATCTTTGACAAAAAAAATCCGGATTGAAACCCCTTAAACCAAATTTGTGCTACTCTCACAGACATTGCACTAGGTCATCACAAAATTTTCGTGGCTTGCGTTGCATTTTTACCTTTTTTATAGTAAAATTTTAAAATGTACCATTTTTTTTATTCTAAATGGCTTCGCAAAGCTTGTGCCTTTAGCCGACGTCAAGTGTTAAAATGTTTACAAATACCATAGCACTACTGGTCAAAGTAATAAATCAAGTCAAAGTAAGTGGCAGTCAAGTCCATCTCCCTTTCCCTATGTTTCAGTAAAAGTGTTGGGATTTACTGGAACATCCCCGTGGACTTCTTGAGGGAACGTTGAAAGACACTTTTCGCTATTTTGTTTCACTTGCCAACACTTGTACATGTTCCAGAACACTTAGTAGTTAATAATCCACCATTATTAGACACTAACATCCGCCACAACACAATTTTTAACAAGAAAATCCAAACTGCTAAAGTGACGCTTCCCGATCCCGCCAAAAATTTCTTCACTAGATTCACTCATCTTGACAGTAAGAAAAACAAATGAATATGACACATTTTTCTAATTCTAATTTGGAATAATCATCTTTAAAATAAAAATTTCGAATGATACCAAAACCAGCCTGATACAAATGGTATAAGCCAAAGAGGTTTTATTACAAGTTCATACATACTACAATGCGAAAAGACCTTTCTGCCGACATATTAGAGTGACATATTCCCGAAAAAAAATCACCACTCATATCGAATTCACGTCAGATCACCATTGAACCCGTAAAGTAGTAAAGTTGAAACAAAAACCCGAATTCATATTCGAAAGGAATGAATATCGTTACATGACATTTCCATTACAAAATTCCACCAACTAAATTACCACTATTTGTAATAAGGTGGTCCCGAAATGTTTGAATAATTCATGGGAGCAATTTAAGGGAATCTCTCTCCACCAACCACCGAAAGATATTTCACCGGGTCGTGACACTTTCCCAGCGACCTGGAAACCCATTTTTGAGAAGTATTGAACTGTATTGTTGCTTTTGATGGGATCACACTATTGAACGGAGGCCATTTCGCTGATAAATCTCTTGTCTTTTAGACTTATTTGATTTCTAGTTTCTCAGCATAATAGTTAACTATGGTTACCTTAATTTTTTTTTATTATTCTGTATAGGTATTATGTATGAACCAAAGACACTAAACTATTGCTTCTCTAAACAAGTATGGAGCAATGACTTTAAATTATTGTTATGGACACAATTTTCACGATTTGTATTATTTTGTAAAGACTTCCACTCATAGGCGCGTTATTATCGGTCGATAATATTGGATGCGTTATTGCGATATTTAGTACTACTTCTATTGCGTCGTTATTATCGCAGCAGTGTGCAACTTCGTAGCCGTCTTAATACATAATGTACCTACTAAAAAGAGATAATATCAATTATATAAAATCATTTAAAAAATTTTATATTAATCATATTTTTCATATCTGCGCAAGAAATAGTTATTTTTTTTCAACTGATCATAAAAACAAACAACATTAAGAGCTGAGCATTGCACAATTATGAAATTTTTAGATTAGACTTATAATAACTGTACTATATAATTTGATAGCTAACGCTTTATTATAGAACATTTTAACGTGAATCAAGGAACATTTATCAATTTCAGATTAAAACTGAAGGTTTTCCTACCTACTTCTGTAAATTAGCTCTGTCACCCTTGTAATATTTAACTAAAATGATTACGTTTATCCGTACATTGATTAATCTTGATGAATATTACTCGTATCTCGATGTTGGGTATTTCTTCGTTATGTGACCCATTAATCGTACTGTTGTGTTTCTGTTGGTGAGTAAGGATCGGATTCAAATCGGCAGAGAGAGGATGACTGAAACACTATTCTGCCGCATCAGGCGATTCCCACACTGAGCCGCATCGCGCAGCGTAGAATGGGAGTACATTACTTGAAAGTTAAGAGAGGTAGGGCACCTTGCAGAAGACCTTAAAAAGAGCAATGCTTGGTGCACCTTTTGGAGGTGTTGTATTTCTGTCGGTGAGTAAGGTACCAGGTACATCTACGGGGTAGGGTATTAGGTCAGGGTAATAATAATAATAATGATTTATTCCCAAAATTTTTTATACAATATGGTTTACAAATAACAAGCACAGGATATTTTAAAACTAAGGATCTGTGGGTACTTAAAATAGGAAAACCCAGTGACTTAAGTACCCACTCTAAGGTAAGCAAAGGCACGAGTGATGTTTTTTGTATCGCAAGCGTCTATAGTCAATGGTGGCCGCTTATCGTCAAACGGCCCGTATGTTTGTTTGTCAACCTTGTAACATAAAAAAAGGTATCCCTCTATGCATTAAAACGCGTAGTGCAACACACGGAAAACGCATTCACGCGTAGTGGTAGCACATCACGCGCCTACATGACACGAATTTGTACAGCAAAATCTGCATAATGATGCAAATCTGCACCCCAGCAACTCCGTGATGATGACTCCGTTGCCCGGCACCCCGGAGCGTAATGTGGGGCATTGTGAGAATCGCCTTGGTTATCTTCGCAGCTGGACTCTGGGTTGGAATAATTTGCCTTGTTTATAAAAAAGTGTATGCACATTATTTTCGCTCCAACTCTGAGGCGCGTTTTTGAGTGGTTCATCCAGTGGGTTATTCCCATGGATGAACCACGCCAAAACGCGATTATACTCTAAAAATTATTTCGGCCGATTTTTTTTATCATGCAGAGTTTCCTATATATTAATTAACACAATTTCAATAAGGTACGTCTATTGTTCCACTGAGAAAGTGACAGCATCAAATTTAGTCAAAAAGTTAATTGAGATATTAAAATCTATACCGTAAGTGAGGGTTACTTTAGCTCGGGCGGGTAACTTTGTCCCAAATCAGAAAAAATATTGAAATTGCCGCCCCATCAGTATACCTCTTGGGTGACCGTAATAGTTCCAGTTGAAAATCACAGATAGCCATATAGGCGCGTAGTGTGATGTTGTTTTACCGACATCGTTCCTGTATCAAGTAGTCATTGTAACGCGGGATTTTTTGTAACTGAAATAGTTCGCAAGTTCATGCGCAAACTTTCCCAAAACTGCGGTTTTCGGTAAGTTTATTATTTTTTCTAAATTTAAAGTTATATTATTTATTTAACTTAATTACTTTTGGACAAAAGCATCCATTTGTGTATTCAGTATGCTAATTGTGATCTGTTATAAGGGTTACTTAACCCCAACATGGCTTAAAATGAGTTTTTTTGACAGAGAAAACTCAACGAGCTAAAGTAACCGTCTTTAAGGCCAACTTAGGCCCAAAATTAAAAAAATATATATTAACCCTTAAATATTATTTTTTCCTATTTTCGTATGATAACTTTGTAACTTATACTTTAAAGTTCACAATGGAAAGATATAAAATTGACATATTCATCACAAAGAGAAGCTACAATTTTATTTGAAAAAAAAGTGCACATTTTAGGTCAAAGTAACCCGCAGTTACTCGGTATATAAAATTGGCCACGTTTTGTCGCCATGAGTTATTATTGCAATAATTCTTGCACTTTCGAAAGTATGTAATTAGATGGTGATTTTAAAATAAGTACATCTAAATAGGATAAACTTTTACGTACAAAACGAATCTTCAGCTTCGTTTTCAAATTTCAGCGTTGGTTCTGAGTAATTCAAATGGGGCTCTTTTAACTTCAGCACGAGAGGCGTTTTAATGCATGAACTGCGCTTCGGTTCTCGCTTCAGAAAGGATCCTCATAGATAATTCAGTGAAAAGTAAAAATTTTATCTGGTAATTTATTACGTTCACACGTCTTCAAACGTAAAACGTGATAATGGCGCTCGTTTAGTTCGAGGAGGAGGAGCTCGATGGCGCGGGTGGTTAGCGCATTCGGCTGCGATCGTTGAAGTTAAGCAACTTTCGCAGTGGTCGGTTATTGGATGGGTGACCAAAAATCTTCTATCTCGAGTTCCTACGTGCTTCGGAAGGCACGTTAAGCCGTTGGTCCCGGCTGCATCTGCAGTCGTTAGCACCCGTTAATCCGCACTGGACCTGCGTTGTGGTTCATGGCCCAATCTTCTTATTTCATCCATAGAGAAGGCCTATGCCCCAGTGGGGACATTAACAGGCTTATGATGATGATGAATCTTGCTTCAAAACTGCATAGGTAATAACTTTTTGCTCAATGTAATATTTATGTTAAGCTTGGGACCGTAAAACTTGAAATGATTTGTGGGTCAGTAGACGTGTCTGGAAGTGTATTATCGCCCATGTCTGCCATTCCTGCGCGAACTTGCACTTTTCAATTTTTGTTCTTGGTTTTTTGAGATACATCTTCTGACTCCAGCACTTTTAAATCTCATTTCAACAGTTTCTATCGAAATCCAACTTGATAGAATCATCTCGGACATACATGTTACGTAAACCTTAATTACACTGCGAACGTTGCATTAGCTTACTTTATTCGTAACTTCTCATTTATGGTACCGGTTAGTAAAAAATGACAAGAAAGAAAGAAAAAGAGTTTTTTATCAACCCCCATTAATTATACACAGATAAATCGTAAAAAGAAGGAATATACGATAACAATGTTAATAAGGGTTAACCAGGGGGCCAATCGCCTAACTGGATTGCTTTGGAAAACGCTATCGCTTACGATTTCATTTTGTTATTTCTAGCCCCCTGAGGTTTTCAAATGCCTCGCGCTCTTTTTTTTTCTTTTGCATTGGTAATAACAATGTTAAAGAAAATGAGCGTGAGGTATTTCGGCGGTTAGAAATAACAAAATGAAATCGTAAGCGATAGCGTTTTCCAAAGCAATCTGGTTAGGCGATTGGCCCACAGGACTCAATCTCAGCATGAGCTGGTGCTGGTCCCATCAGCGCTGATGACAGGGCCTAAGACGTGCCTAGGCCAACGGAATCGGAGGGAGGGACAACGATCCATATGCATTTAAGTGACAGTTGACGGAGGGCGCCACTGTCTACGTAAAACTGTCTACGAAAAATGGGTTGTACCATTTGACGATAATCAAAATTTGACAATGAAAATTATTTACAATTGTCCAAGCGAGGCCATTAAAAGCTGTAGTAAAATTTAACTTTAGCTCTGTCGTGCAATTTACACTAAATAGGGGGAGACATTAACAGAACGAGCTCGGTGAATTCAAATTGGAGTAATTTGATGCACAAATGGTTGGTATCTCTACCTACCTACATACTTACCTAACGTGAACATTCGAATTTCGATTATCTTCATTTAGTATGGTAATGAGTCCCGCGTATTCCACCTTGCTTCGTTTAGTGCATAATATTCCTTCCGTCCATCCATTCCTACAGCTTCCTTTATTCCCATTAGTTCTGTTGATCAGTTCTGTTAACCGAACTAATAAGACTTTTCTTCTTACCATTTTTTGAACACTATTTTGCCGCCCGGCTTTGCCGTTTAACGCCGGCCTAATTATGTGTGTAGCTGCCCGGAATGCCTTCCAAAGTATGGAGGAGCTCGAGATAGTAAATTTTTGGTCACCCATCCAAGTTGCTTAAGTTCCATGAGAGCAGGCCGAACGCTATCCACCTGCGTCATCGAGCTTATCCTCATAGAGAAAAAGCTATTTAATAATATATGTGCAGAGAGGTTGCATTATTACAAAGTTCTTTTTCGTAGTCAAGCTCTAAATCTAAAGAAAATATAACTTGAAAAAATTAAAAAAAGAAATAGCAATTATAGTTATAATATTAACTATAATTGTTATTCCATATTTCAAATGTTTAAAACTTGTAAAAGTATACATTTGACATTGTGGGTTACCTACAATGCGAAGAGATGACGCTGCCTTGCAGCTTAAGAATGGCTAGAAGAATTTCGACGCGGCCGTCAGGACCGCGGTAGCATAATTGGTCAGTGCATTCGCCCGGATAGCGAAGAGTGCGAGTTCGAGTCCTGTCTGCTGCCGGGTCCGCGTGAATTTTTTTCTAGTTTTATTTTCTTTAGATTTAAACAATATAGCCAAGCTTTGTTTATAGATCTCTGCTAGTGCAACTATGCGGAGGTTTCAATCAGTTGTAATAAAACTAAACTAAATGAAAAATAGGTATTTATTAGTGACTAGGTTATTTTCTCATTAACGACGTAATTGATCCATCCACAATTTAATCGCCTGTCATCATTTCCATGAACTCTGAAACAATTAGATTTTAATATATTAATTATAGTACCTACTACTAAAACCTCTCTATAGTATAATAATTTCCAGGAAATATGAACAACTATGGGTTACAAACTCATATCAGCCATAACAGTTTTCGAATATGCTATTTCATTTGATATACTTTTAGTATCTCCACTAAAAGTACTTCCACCAAGAATATGTTCATTTAAAGTGTTGCCAAGAAGTGTTGCGAGTGAAATTGTCTCGCCATATGCCTCGCACTGTCAAAAAGTTATCAGTCTTAACTCTACCTACAAGGCTTGGCTATGGGTGAAAAATGTATTCACTGATCATTCATTACTTTTCTATTCAAAAACAAAACGCGCTTCGTCGCTTTGAGAAAAGATAGGTAGTTCCCTTGAGCTTCGGTCGGCTTGTCTTGTCTTCTTGGCGGGAGCACTAGTGTACCCCCAGATCAGTCACTAGACTCCCATACTAATGGGAGATTTTTTTAAAGACCGCGAGATCCGAGTAGATGACCCTCTTAATAGGGGTGATGACGGGGTACAGTAAACGAAATTCTATTTAGTCCGTCAGTTAGATAATCAAAAAATAATGGACACGTATTTTTTCTTTGGGCAATCAACCAAAAAATGACAAAGTTATAGCGCGTCAAAGTTTGGGAGAAGGGGCTCGTGACGTCACTTTTGAGTGAATTTTCACTTATAAGTGTTAAACGTGATGTCATGCGACTTTTTAAATCAATATATCTCTGCAATGTTTATATTATGTGAAAAAAGAAAAAAATACGTGTCCAATACTTTTTGATAATCTACCTGATAAACGAAGAAAAAAAAATACGCATCATCCCTATTGTCCCCTTTTCTGTCAACCATATTAAGAGGATTCAAATCAAAATCGTTTATTCAGATTAAGCTTTTAGAAGCACTTATGAATGTTGAAAAACTACAGCACTGCTTCGGAAATTTACGGCATGAGACCTTGATGCTTAGGTTCAATCCACGATGCGCGAAAGTCGGCTGATGTGACAATTGTCAGTGTATGAAAATGTGTGGCGCCGTTTCTGCGACCAAACTACGTCGGCCGCACGGTGCCAAACAGTGACCGATCGCATCAGCCGCGTGCAACAATCGCACGCAAACGATGGCGCACGGCTGCAATAGGCCGGGATGCACAGAAGTCTACCTTTACATTATCTCTTTTTAATGGAGCTGGATTGATTTACCGTCAAAGTCGACAGTGCCCGAGTCGTCAGTGTCAATCTCTGCGATCATCTCGTTGAGCTGGTCGGGCGTCAGCTGGTCGTCTAGGGCTGCAAGGATCTCGCGCAGGCTGGACGTGGGGATGTAGCCGTTACCTACAAACGTAAATAAAGAAGTAAATGAATGTAAATATTTCTTACCCTAACTCCAATTAGGTACTAAAAACTCAATAGTCCTCCCTCGTCTGCCAAATGGGTTTTGTGGGATCCTGACTTTCCAAATGACCCCTGGCAGAGACACCTCCCGGACACAGTTGGTTGGACAGATACTTATTCCCACCTGCCGACATGAACTCAATCTCTTACCCCTAAAAGTTGAACATTGCTTGCCAACAGAAATATAATCGTGTCAAAGGCTAGTGTTATTTCTCTGTATGCTTGTGAACATTTTTCTTCTTCCCAGATCTCTCAAGGTTCAAGTTGGAAAAGGGAATATGTAGTTCTTTAACATTGACATTTTCCTTTAGATTTTAATATAAAACCAGATAATACCAATATAATGGAGTTCGCACAGCGTAATCCAATTATTAAATATCGTTGTTATTAATAAAATTCAGTCTAACCTGGTCCAGTCATTAAACATCATCTTCATTAATATAATTTATTCCCTCAAAAAAATGTTCTCCTATTATATTGTATACACAAATGCAGAACCAGCTCATAAAGCTGTGCAGCAAGCCTGATCGACGTATTGTAAATTTGCTAACAAACTCGAGGCCTTGTAGTGTTATCCAGCTGTCTAACCTCGAATTCGCTCGTGTTTTCGTGTTCAAAAGTTAACGAGTCAAATACCGTGTCAGCCATTAATTGGTGCTAAATCGGTAGCGCTGTAGTATTGCCAAATACTTCTGGTACTACATTAGTTATCTAGTCGTATTGTTGAATACGTTCTCATTCACAAGACAAACGACAAATGTATAATTATATACAATACTAGCGGCCCGCCCTCGCTCCGTTTCGGTGTAGACTACAGTTTTTGTTCTGAGGCTTGTATTATACACAATGACATTCATCTATGATTCTTCTTATACCTGCCAGCCTGTCAGCCCGATCGGTTTGATTGACAAAATTTCATACGAAATTTCATTCCCTATTTTATCCCCTTGGGGGTAGACTTGATCAAAATTCTTTCTTAGCGGATGCCTACGTCATAACATCTACCTGCATGCCAAAAAGCCGGATCCGTCCAGTGGTTTGGCTGTGCGTTGATAGATCACTATGTCAGTCAGTCACCTTTGTATTATATATATATAGATTCGGCTACAAAAGGTCTTTCTTTCACCGTTCCACCAAAACGATAGAATAAAGATTGGAACAGATGTGTATCGGATACAAAAGGCATGTCTCGCCATAATTATTCAAATAATTAAAATTACATTTCGTGGTCAATACCACGGAATGTAATTATTTGAATTGTTTATTGCTTCAATAAACAGACCATGGATTAACTTACAGATTCTACTGGCATACTATATCTTCTTTTCCGTTTAACTTACCTATACCGCGAAGGTTGTCTGGAAGACATCGGTTTTAGCGGTAAGGCCGCCTTTGCCCACATTATTGTTAAATGTATTTATTGTACCTATGTCTTTTTGTATGTGAGCAATAAAGTGTTTTGTATTATTATTATTATAAACAGTAATGCCTATAATATAGTAGTATATTTAGGAGCTCGATAGCGCATGATGTTAGCGCGGCTGCGATCGTTGAAGTTAAGCAACTTTCGCTGTGGTCGGTCATTAGATGAGTGACCAAAAATTTACTATCTCGAGCTCTTCCGTGCTTCGGAAGGCCTTTAAGCCGTTGGTCTCTGCAGTCGACAGCACCCACCAAACCGCACTGGGCCCGCGTGGTGGGTCATGGCCCAATCTCCCTATTCCATCCATATAGAGAAGGCCCCAGCAGTGGGGACATTAATAGGCTGATGGTATGGAGTATGTTGGGCATTATTCCAGAAAGAATTGGCGTTCACTCTGAACAACTATGATGGGCAATTAACTTGTTTTTTTTTCATAGTGATACAAAAATACAGCGTTTGCAGAATGCAGTTCCATAATATTAAGCATTAAAATTTTACTACAAACGCTGTTGTAATGGCGTGGCATATGTTTGTGTTGTTTATATTTATTTTTATGACGAGACATAAAGCATGCAAATTTTTATGTATCACTTGGAATGAATACTCTGTAGAATACGTAATCCGTTACACTTACACAGTTCGTTTAAAGCGGTGATTTCATTTTATAAACTGTGATCATTTAGCACTTTTTAGATGCCCACTTTTTTATTTAATATGATATATTATATAATGGACTTTACATGTTTATTAAAATAACTTTAGATATCGAAATTCTTAATTGGTTTAAGTTTATAAATAATGTATCGATTGAGAAATAACAATGCTATTGGTGTCGATTCGGGCATGATTCTCTAAACCTAAACTTAAATTTGACAAGAGTGTATTTTTGTCATTCTCTATACAGAATGAAAAGGAGAGACTGATGCTAAATTAAGTTTAGACAATCATGCCAGAATCGACACCGATGTCTAATTATCCGCGTTTTCGCAAAATCTCTAGGATTTTTGCAAAAGTTAGATTTACCAAATCGTTCTACGATATGCATACTAATTTCCGATCAAATTAGATCGCCTAGGGATTTACAAAAACAAATCAGAAAAAAATCGTCTATTTTAGGAATATACATAATGACATTAAAAAAAATATGGGCCCAACCAAGCAGGTAAAATATGAAATTAGATCACCCGGTTTATGGTGGAATAGGTTCAAAGAAGTCAAGGACAATGTGTCACGACACGAACCTTTAATTATTTACATCGATCATTAATTCTACACTTAATATCAACTATTATTTTATTATTCCCAAAGTAGTTATGTATTAACACTATCGCACAGTGTTCAAGCTGTCGGCAAAGTTTGTGTAGATCAAACAATGTCAGTATGAATCAAACATGGGGCAGTGGATGCTTCATCCGATGTTTATTGTGTAAACAGACCATACGAATTTAATATAGAGAGCCGCGAATCTATATATTTTAACGATATACAATCCGACTATGTAGTTCTTATTGAGCAATCAAAAGAGACAAACATCTAAAATAAAAATATTTTTAACCCTAGCATTACATTTGAGTAGAAAAGTGATGAAGATGAATTGGCTTTTACATATTTTTTTTTACATTTATATAAATTTTGATTTTTATTTAATATATAATTCTCTATCTGACTTCGGTAGCTTTGTTGTGGACTCACCTTCTTTATCATATAGCCTGAAAGCTTCCTTGAGTTCCTTTTGAAGAGCTTCGTCATCTTCGTCGAGGAAATGTGTGGCTACCCGCACGAATGAGTCAAAGTTCAATTTGCCGCTGCCTGTGAAAGTTAATAAAAAAGTTACAGCATAATTTAGTCACATTATCTTGATTAAGTTTTTTCGTACAAAAATTTAACACTGCACTCATATAAATATAGTTTATATAGGAGAAGCAGTGTCGGAGCATTCTCCTGGAAAAGCAACATCCAACTTTTAAAAGACAATTAAATAATGTCTTTCTGAAGATAGATGTCGCTGCCACAAGAGGAATCCTGTAAATTTCTGTGCTTTGTATAAATAAATACTGTTTGGGATAAAGTAGGTGCCACAAATATTTATCACTAGTATTAGAAAATTGTATTTCATGATTACCAATTTAAAGAGTTTTGTGAATCCGTTTTTTTTATATCTGCGAGAAAAAGAAGACAAAAAGAAGGACGACAGTATTCAGATAACGTCGTCGTTATAAGCGCTTTAAGTGCGAGGAAAATTGTAAGGTGCTCTCACCACTTACCCTGTTGTAAATGGTGTTTGTAATTTTAATCTGTTATGATTGAAAATTAAATGTCATCATCATCAGCCTATCAATGTCCCTACTGCTGGGGCATAGGCCTTCCGTGTGGATGCAATAAGCAGATTGGAAGCGGGTGCTAACGACTGCAGATGCAGCCGGGACCAACGGCTTAACGTGCCTTCCGAAGCACGGAGGAACACGAGATACAAGATTTTTAGTCACCCATCCAATGACTGACCACTGCGCAAGTTGCTTAACTTCAACGATCGCAGCCGAACGCGCTAACCACCCGCGGAATCGAGCTCCTTGAAAATCTATATATATAAAACTCAAAGGTGACTGACTGACATAGTGATCTATCAACGCACAGCCCAAACCACTGGACGGTTCGGGCTGAAATTTGGCATGCAGGTAGATGTTATGACGTAGGCTTCTGCTAAGAAAGGATTTTGATCAATCCTACCCCCAAGGGGATAAAATAGGGAATGGAAGGTTGCATGAAACTTTGTCAATTTTAAACCGATCGGGCTGAGACTTTGCATGGACATTTGCACTTTCAGGTATAAGAAGAATCATAGATGAATGTCATTGTGTATAATACAAGCCTGAGAACAAAAACTGTAGTCTACACTTTAGCTCTACACCGAAGCAAAGCGAGGGTGGGCCGCTAGTTAAATATAAATATCTGGAATATGAGACAGACAATAAAGCATAAACAAGTGATTGCATTTATCATGGGCGTTGAGTATGCTGCTCGGATTATTTACCCAAGACCTTAGTTGTTAACTTAGACTATTTAATCACCTCAACGGCGACATTACGAGCGGAGATAAGCTAAAACGCCACTAATTACTCCACAGTTAACGTTAATTTCTTGACTGAGTCTCGTTAACTACGCAAGGCACTTTGAATCCTAGTTAAGTAAGGCCTTGCGATGCTGAGAAAAGTGATTGTGGCGCTTTGAGTTATGCTCAAGTGTATGAGACCATGAAGAGTGTAAATAGTTTCTCGGATTATGTTTATTCTGTGCTCATTCTGGGTTTGGCAGAGATAACTTTCAATACATGTAAATGGGATGATGACATTCGTAGGCTGGCTGGAATGGGTTGGATGAGAGTGGCGGAAAATCGGGAGCAGTGGCGTGCATTAGGGAAGACCTATGTCCAGCATCGGACCAGCATGGGTTGATGATGATGATATGTAAATGCAGAAGTCTATTGTCGATCACGATCACTATGTATTTTAAATAAGCCGTATTTTTTAAATACTTCCTCATAAGTCGTATGATATTTAAAATACCTATTTAAAAGTTTAAAGCGTGAGGAGCTCGCAAGTGGTTAGCGCGTTCAGCTGCGATCGTTTAAGTAAAGCAACTTTCGCAGTGGTCGGTCGTTGGATGGGTGACCAATAATTTACTATCTCGAGCTCCTCCGTGCTTCGGAAGGCATGTTATGCCGTTGATCCCACCTGCATCTGCAGTCGTTAGCACCCACTAATCCGCACTGGGCCCACGTCTAAACCCCCTATTTCATTTATAGGGAAGGCCTGAGCCCCAGCAGAGGGGACTTGAAGAGATGATTTAAAGGTTATTGCCTTTTTATTTTTAGCATAAACAGCTTTATCTATAAATCTAAACAAAGAAATCCTAGAAAATACTCCACTAAACCAAGGGGCACATCCCCGGGGCACTATGAAATATTTTCTAGTAAAATTTTCATCAGATTCTTACTTATTACAGTTTCTGGATACAAAAGAAATTATCTACATCTAAATCACCGAATTTCCTTATTTCTTCTATTATATTACCGTCGCAAGGTCTTTAGTCGTCGTTACTAATGAATGCGTACTTCCGATACAGTCTGAGGCGTCATTTCTTACGGCGCGACCATTTGCATTCGCCGTAACGCAACGCTAACAGGCGCAGGCCTTGATATATTGCTGACGCTCGCCCGGGGAAATTGCTTTTTTCGAGCCAATTCAAGATTCAATTCGATTCAAGAAATAAAATACGACGTTGCTTGTGAAATTCAACGCGTTTTAGCGAGCTCATTTATGTAAAATTTGTAATTAAAGTTATGTTTAGATACGAACGCGACCACGTTTGTCGTGATAAGAGTATTTTTTTTATAATGTGCAAACATTTTGAAGTCATTAGAGTTGCATTGGAAATATGTGGAAATTAATTGATTTAGGACCATACAATACAGGATTCATTAATTATCACATACAAGTGGTGGTGAACATATGAAAATACGTCAGTTATTATTTTTTACAGAAATCGGCATTTTAAATGTCTTACAGACAGACGCGGCCGGGGTGGCTGCCAGTTGTTTTCGCTTGCAATGTAAGCGAGAGGTCAATCTCATCTCGTCAATATAGTTTCAAAAGCATTTTTTATTTTTGGACGTTGGCCATTATGTAATAAAAATAAATAAATTTGAGCGTTAATACTCTTTGCATTCTGATTTTAAAACTCACTTTCTTTCAAAATGTTGGCAGGTTTTTACTAATGATTCCAGAGGTAGAACAACATAGGAAAGTTCCTTTTTTGCATTGACGTGACACGACAAAGCTTAATGAAAAGCTCAAAGCTGTCGATACTTTCAATAATGAACGAGCTTTGGGCTTGCGAACATAATTTATGTTAAAAAGGAAATTATCCATTGCTGAACTGAACTGCTGTGCTATTTTCTAAACAGCCGTCGATGTTCCAGCGTTATAAGCTGCTCCTATAATTTGGATATTACAATTTTTAATCGCTGCGTCATTGAACTTAAACTAAGGCCCACTTGCAGCAAATTTACTAAATCTCGATTCAACTAAAACTAGATTTAACCTATATAAAAATGACAAAGACATTGTGGGTTGCCTACAATGCGAAGAGATGGCGCTGCCTTGCAGCCTAAGGCTAGGAAAATTTCGACGCGGCTAAGAGGGCCGTGGTAGCATAATGGTCAGTGCATTCGCCCGGATTGCGAAGGATGCGGGTTCGAGTCCCGTCCGCTGCCTGGTCAGCGTGGATTTTTTTCTAGTAAACTTTTCTTTAGATTTAAACATCTAGCAGTTAAATGCTTAAAAATAAATAAAATCATAACTATAATTGCTATATCTTCTTTCAAATGTTTAATACTTGAAAAAGTATTCATTTGACATTGTGGGTTGCCTACAATGCGAAGAGATGGCGCTGCCTTGCAGCTTAAGGCTAGGAAAATTTCGACGCGGCTAAGAGGGCCGTGGTAGCATAATGGTCAGTGCATTCGCCCGGATTGCGAAGGATGCGGGTTCGAGTCCCGTCCGCTGCCTGGTCCGCGTGGATTTTTTTCTAGTAAACTTTTCTTTAGATGGATACACTATAGTTTCAGTTAAATCGAGGTTTAGAAAAATGGCTGCAAGTGGACCTATGCTAGAGGTCTTTACAACTTTATCAGCCTCCTCCGTCGCTCTCCCCACAAGAGTGTAGTTCCGAGTCTTTAGATACGTCTTTTAGCTGTACCGACGACCTTCAGGCTTAAGTATATTACTGGTGTCGATTCTGGCATTATTCCCTTAACTTAAAACTTAATTTAACATCTGTCTCTCCTTTTCATTCTGTATAAAGAATGACAAGGATACACTCTTTTCAAATTTAAGTTTGACAAGAGTGTATCCATACACCGGTGGTGTTGATTCTGGCATAATTCTCTAAACCTAAAATTTCATTTGACCACAGTGTATCGAGAGACTGAGGTTAAATTTAGTAATAAGTTAAGAGGATCACTACTGAGTATTGATGATGAAAATAAAGATTATGATTAAGGAGCCTAGTGATTTTACGGAGGAGCGAAGACTTTTTCCGACAGGAGATGTTCTTCTCATAGAAAACCACTAGAGCCACGCCATTTCCCTGCTTAGAAGTACCATACGAATCTCTTAGCTCGGTAATGGAGTAAATCCATTGCCTGCCATTTCAAACAACAGTAACGACAATAGTGTTCACAAAAAAAAAGATGTCTATCCGTTCGGTGCTATTTCGGTCTCAAACTTTTATTAATAATTCTTATCCTGACACCCACGATATTGTGAACATAAAAAAAACCAATCGCACAACTTTTAAGTTCCAGATTTTCCCCGACGAAACTCGTTAGAGCTCTCGAAAAGTTCTTATTCGAGGGAAAAATATTTTTTTCTACGTAGGAGTGTTCACAGAAGTGTCCGCTCGTAGATTTATCACTGTTTCGGCATCTTAGGATTCGGTTTAGGTTCTTTTTAATGGACACTGAATTCAAATAAATGGAAAAAAAACTGAAAGAATCAGAAATACACTTTCATCGTCAAAGCTTCACGCAAATGTCTGTTTCGATACTAATGGAGACGCAAAGCTCAACAAGGAACTCTCCTTTGTAGCCTGTTCGTTATTTTATTTATTATTTCAAGTTGAGCTTCAACTCGCACAACGTCAAATTTATTCTTGCGCCTTAATACCGCACCTATGCATTATTATCAGTCGATCATATTGGATGCGTTAGGCGATATCTGTTTTTAGTCCATTATGTATCAGAACGGCTTCGAAGTTACAGACTGCTACGATAATAACGACGTAATAGTATGACGAAATATCGCAATAACGCATCCGCATCCGTTATTATTGACCGATAATAACGTGGCTGGGCTCTAATCACAATATAGATAGTACTTCAATGGTTGACAACAATGGTCTTAAGGCAGACAGCATGCTTATTGCTACCTCCGTGTTATAAAAACAAAAACAATTCTAAGCCAAGCTATTCATCCGATAACCAACTTCAGGGCATATCAGAATTAATGGCGCCTTAAAAGCGTACATTTGGTTCGCTGAGCGCCGTTTTTTATTGCTTAAGTCATGTCAAAAAAGCTTCGGTCATAAAAACGATGATTGCGAGCCTGCCGAAGTTCTTAATTACGACGTAATACGATGATACAAAATTTATCACTTTCATCCAGATCCTACCCTCCTCGTTTCGCCGATAACATTAATGTTTTTTATTTAACCGAAACCAAATAAACACATCAGGAAATTAAATTCGACAGCTTTGTATCATTGGAAATACTCAAAATGATTTTTTAAATAACCATAATTTTTTAGATGTATCACAAAAATTTCGCTATTTTAAACCCTCCGATCTAAGTTCCCCTTTATAGCGTCCGTCCCACAAACCTGAACATCTGCTGACGCTTCCTAATTACTTTTGTAATTGCTCTTGGTGTCAGTCGAGATCGCACCCCGCATCTTACTTTAATTGGCTTTTAAATGCGACCTCATCGAAGTACTTCACATGAATTAGCTCATATTAGTTTGAACTCTATTGACAAAATAGAATGATAGTTAGGTAATAATAGTTATAGGTAGCCATGTAAGGCTTCATATTATATGTATACGAGTGGCCTGCAACCGACACAGCATCACAAATGCAGCCGTCGCTACCTTTCGGCGGCAGTTTTCGACTTCTGTCGTGAACGTAGCGATAACCGCCGGCGACGAGACGTCAGCCGTGGACAGATTGACGGCTGCCGTTGGTTGACGGCTGGTCGACGGCTACATTTGCGATACCGTCGTCTGCGAGCTACTTGTCCATTTGAATCCTAATTACCGTAAAATTAAATAATCCGGAGCGATCAGTCATTCCGCAGGCTGTATTTCATGAAAACCGTAATAGGTAAACATTTTCTTAAAGAATATTATGATTTGAAAAATAAAGTTAAAAGGTGGTTTTACCGGACTCATATTTATTCGATTTTTGTGCTACTTTTTTATTAAAACACTGCGATTTCCTAAATTTATTTTAGAAAAGGCAGGTTTGGTACCGTTTTTACTATTTTTAAGGCCCTAATTTCAATCGGACGAATAGGGCAGTCAAGAATTTGGCCGAATATGCCATACTTTCACATTTTCAAAGCAGTTATAGATACTCGTATATTAATATCTAGACGTTGGGCTAGCTATTTTCAAATAACAACTTAAGTTGAAAGTTGAAATATGCTAAATCTGGGAGGTTTAGAGCTGCCGATAGACATAGATTAGGTCTGTGAAGCTGCCTTAGGAGCGATATGTAGAAGATATTTACATAAATTTATCCTTCGTGCTGTCGTTAACATTGTAACCCATACGGGAGCTTCGCCTCCCATATTTTTGGCCCAAATAATAACATGTCGTTTATATTTATTGTTTCTCATAGAACTCACGAAATCCCAAAACTTTCATCACTATGCTGAAACTCATGAGTTGAACTATTTTAGACCTAAATATTTTCTTAAGATATTTCAGTAAATATGCGTGGGATAATTTGAGCAAAATTATGTTAACGAGCTTCAAAACCCGTTGAAACAATGGTCCAGAAGTTCTGATCAGACAAAACTATTTACTGGTTACCTACAATGCGAAGAGATGACGCTGCCTTGCAGCCTAAGAAATACTATGAAAATTCTACAAGATTATTAGAGCCGCGGTAGCATAATGGTCAGTTAATCTTTCTTTAGAATTTTTTCTTTAGATTTAAACATCTAGCAGTTCTATGCTTAAAAATAAAAATAAGTATAACTATTTAAGGGTTAGTTCGCAAAGTTTAACAGCATTTTTAACATTTACTATTTTACATAAATATGTAATGGAATATATATTAATAGAATAATTATTATCACAGAAAAAAGCCCACAATAACGAAGTTATATGTCTAAAACTTTAATGTCGTACACTATATCTTCTCGAAGATATTTATGAGGCACTTAGTTAAGGGCGAGAAATCTCGAGTCAGCAGTAGTTCATAATAGCTAAATATGCAATAAATTTAACATTCTATGTATCTCTGTCTAGGACACGGCCAACACAAACGTTATAACATTGCCCTTTATTTCCACTTTGAAAACAAGGGTCTTTGCATTCTACACGTAAAACCTTTTTAAACAGGGTTCCTCTTCAAATCGAATCGGATAAATTGAAATGGGATATTGTAAGTTCACACTTTTGTTTTGCAACAACAGCATTGTTTTTTTTTACTCATTCAATAAATTCAGTTTATCGACCTTGAAAACAGAATCGTCACCGCAAAAGTAACAGCTGAGTTCGTTGGCAGCAAACTTCATGTGCAATTTGCTAACGTGAACACTATTCCAGTTTCAAGTTCCAATTCTAAAATCTCAACTTATATCTTTGAGTAGAATCAAATCTAAAACAAACATGTTTACCGCTATTGTTGTCTATGATTCGCGAAAAGAAATTTTATTACGAAGTAGCTGCCGCCCACGACTTTGTCTGCGTTAACTTAGTTTTTAGTACAGGAACCTGTAATTTTTCCGGGATGAAAATTATCTTATGCCTTCTTTATATGCGTACACATTTTCTTCAAAATCCGTTCAGTAGTTTTTGTGAGATTGAGTGAGTAACAAACATACAAACATACGCATTTGTAGTTAGTAGGATAAGAAGTCCGATTGATTAATTAAAAAAAATCCACATTCTAAAATAAGCATTTAGAGGGTTCAAAACTTAAGAGACGCTGTCAATCCAATGAGCTTCAACAGCGTTACATTAATTTGAGCTGATGCCAAAGATGTCCTCTTCATTAGCGTCAATGAGGACGTCGTGCCGTGCTTCACTACACAGTCAAAATTGATGTCACTTAGGCGTGTAAAATGTTATTGGGTCGGATGCTTCTCCAGTGTTGATAATGTAGTACAGAAGCTGTACCTATCGGAGTTTGGACATGACAAAGTTGGTCGACCTTTTAAAAACCTAAGCGAGGTTGTTAGAAAATTTGACGCCTGAGATTTCAGTGTTTATCTCGACAACGTTTCAAACGAAAGACTCATGAAAGTTTAAAAAGTTGAAATCTTTTATCTGTCAAAGCACCTTTAGGTGCGAGATAGTGCGACTCAAGATATAAACTCGTCTGTCATAACAATTGAATCTGTTTCAAGGAGATAAGGTTTTATTCTTTCTAAAAACTGACATTTATCTTTATAATCGCCTCTCAATTTATTTGCATCATACACTTAAGTCGACAACACCTTAGCACTTCTGCCTTTTGTCTGGACTAAATTGAGGCTATAAACTACCTAGACGCTATCAAATAGTGCGATTAAGGAAAACTTTAATACAATGTACTAAGGTTTCAATTAGTTGATACCTAAAGACTACAGACAACGTGGGCATTACACTAGCGACTTGACGACAGTGAAACACTCGTAAATTCTAATGACACTCCACAGAGCAGGATTAAGGGAGTTTATTTTTGTGAATTTGCTGCGTTACATCGTTTTATGCGAGACGTTGTTGCTCTGCTGAGATTTGTTTATTAGTTTAAGTGGCGGAGGTCTCCGAATTCTTCGAAGAACGTTGTGACGAGTGTTTCACGGTTATCTTCCATCGTGTGGCGAGTTTGTAACTGACTGTAGTTATTTTCGGTTCAAATATTAGCTACAATCTCAGCTACATAACTTGAATAGTTTAAAAATTGAATTAAATATTATTCCTCTTTAGAATTATTGGTTTATAGCGTGTATTAAAACATTTCAATTGATTTTGTTCAATAATTACCTATAATATCTTATCAATACCAATCTATATCCCACGTGAATAAAGATTTTATATTCACGCAAATTGCAATTTTTTAATTACAATCGCATTTAAATTACATTCACGCAAATTAAATTAAATTGCTACAAAATATCTTAGCGTCTAATGATAATCGCTAGTCGCTATTTTGTTAGTACATTAATATTGTTGCTTAAATAAATAATCTCTTGATAAGAGTATCAATATTGATTATATATTTTTTTGTAGCTTAGAATATGTTTCAGCATTTACTTCTATTCTCAACCGAGTACCAAAATATACAAGGTTAAGCGAAGCAGTTGCGAAGATAGCTAATACAATAGAAAAACCTATCGCTTTGGTTACTCAGAATCTCTTCATTTGGCTTGTTTATTTATCTACGTATGATAAAGTAGATTAAAAAAAAACAAGGCAAATTCAAATACCTGTATGACAAAAAACGATTCTGATTGTGAACCTTCTGAGACGTAATTGGTTATGCATTAAAATTATTATGGATATTAAATTTATGCCTAAAAATGATTCCGTTTTACAAAATTAGGTATGCGTTTGAATGTCTGCTGACAGAACGGCCAAGGATTTTCTGCGAAATCAAGTTTATGCCATCCGCTGACATGCAAAAGAATATTATGACAATAAAAGCTCTGCGACACAAGGTCCTGCCAATCCTTTTACACTGAGCTCTGTAAATCTTATTATCCCTTTGTATACAACAAAACGCGATAAAATAAAAATAAATGTTCAAACATACCGTCAGCGTCTTCGCTGTCCAAAATTTGGTCGAGTTCCCTGTCGTCGTAGCTGTGGACCATGGTGTTCAGGATGGTGCGCACCTTCTCCTTTTCAATCCTGCCCTGTTTGCTCGAGTCGAACATGCTGAATGCTCGCCTGAGCACTGGAACATAAGATTTTAAAATAAGATGGCCGTAGGTACTGATGGCAAACAGGCACATTTCTTTTATGACCCCTGTGACACTATAAACCGGACAAGTGCAATTCGGACTCGCCCACGGTTCATTCGACAGGGTTCCGTACAAAGTAAGTTATACATTTTTGCGTCAACTTATAAATTTGACTATTTCAAAGCTTCTAAGGACTGTATACTTGAGTGATTTAAATTGCAACTCGATACCTCCACGTGTTCCCGAGTAAAAGGGTCTTGACAGACAGACAGACAGACAGACAACAAAGTAATAATAAAGCGATCCCTTTTTTCCCTTTTAAAGATACGAAACCCTGAAAAGGTCAAGTCTCTTCGAGCTTAAAATTAACTTCATAACCTTTGAATGTCTGGGGATTAAAAAGAACCAGTTCGCAAATAGTACCTATTAGCTATGTCAGAATTTTCCGCCAGCCAGGTATTCCATCAATGTATGACCCGTCCACCTATCAATGTTGTCCAAATTTCTCAATGATATTTATTGGGTTCCTTAAAAAAAAAAAAAAAAAAAATCCAACACTCACATCAATTAGCCTAGTCCCTGAGCAAGCACGTCTTGTGTTATGGGATACAAGGGTTACGGATAGAATACATATACTGTACATATTATGTATTTATATAGAAATACTTATTAAACATCCATGACTGGAGGAGCTACATAAAATTAGACAAAACCGTTCTTGCAATTAAAGAGAATCAAACATACAACCACCCAATAGAATAGTTTATTCCCATTGATCCAGTTAACCTACATATAAAAAAGACGTCCAATACAAAATAATATTTCTATAACTGCCATTGTGTACTATAATAAAAGACGTGTCGGTCTTGCGTACACAACAAAAACTGCGCCGTAATTTTGGCCCAGAAGCGTTACCTACTCGGTTCAGTGTATTCCGTCGGTTTTTTTGCGTGTAAGCGTTTTTACGGCCGCATCAGCCTTACCCTACGGATAGGAATTCACGGAGCGATTTCTACCCGTGCCTGTCGCGGCTGCGGGACCGCAACTCGCGTAGAATATGAAATTGTGGGTAATGCACAATAGTGAGTTTCACGACTTGATTTACGCCTGCTTCGTGCTCGGTTGTTTGCAGCACCCGCTGCAACGGCGAGCACGCGCGGGTTGCGCTCAACCGCAGACGTGGCGTTTTCTTGTCCGATTACCTCTTGTCACAGATCTTGTATACGAGCGTTTTCTCAAGCGAAGCGTCTGCAGGACAACACAGAACTGCGATCTCTTGACTTTTGAAATTAAACAGCATTCCCGTCGCTGTGGCGGGTGCGGTTAAAAACCGCTTCGTTAGTTCTTAGCCCTTCAAAACAGTTGGTGTAATCAGAAAAGTCTGAGGCCCCCTCGTCCGACCGTTCGGTTTAACTCGTGCTTAATCCTTAATACCCGCCTACTTCAATCATTAACCTTTTTTACCCCTGCCCACTTTATGTTTGTTTGGTAACATAGATTACACAGCTGGATTGAAGACTTATAAGCATCAACTCAACTTTTATTGGACGTTTTAGAATAATGACTTTAAATAAACATTGTTAATAAAAACGTTAATAATATATGTAATATCAAATCTGTCAGAGCATAAATGTAAATTTTATGCATTAATACAAATTCATCATCTCGTAAGAATATCTCAAAAATGCCATAATTATTAATTTGGTTTTAGCTAGGTTAACAAACCAAAAACACAATGATGTCGGCAAAAAGACGAGGCTTAAGATTCGCTAACATAGTTTCTAGAAATTTGTTCAACGATTACTAAGTTATTAGATAAAATTTCAAGTCTATGCAGATGAGGGACTTTTGTCCGTCGGAATTGATCACTGACAATTGCGTCGAGTAGGGCACATGAATTATTAAAAATACCGCATAAAAGTCCACTGAACAAACAAGGACACTTTGAGACCAGACAGGACAAAAGTACGCGAGTGTCCCAAAAAATAGGACATAATGTGACAAGGCGCAGCAGACGCACACAGAGAACTTTAGTCCGCGATGATGTACCCAGTATTTTCTTTTAAAAAGTCTTCTCTTTGTTTTAAACTTCATGTTCATTACAAAAGAACGTAATTCTTCCATAGCATGCGCTTGTCTAAATTTTCGGGTAACAAATATTCGCACACCATGTGCTCTGAGTCCGTGACATGACCACGGCGGACATGTTCTTCACGATTGGCACTATTTTCCTCCGCGAACAAAAGTCTCTCGTCTGCGCAGGCTATCAAAATACAAAACTGAGATAGGCTTGCACTGTGGAACTGCCTAACCTAACTAATGACAGAATTTGCAAACAACTATTGAAATTATAATTGTCTATACAGTTTTTTCGCTCCCAATGTTCTCCAAATATATTTTCCTCCGTATTTAGCATCAGTGTTTGTGTACCGTTACAATGTTAATAAGGAACTCAGACATAATTTGATTCACTGCTCTCCTGTATAAGCACCCAGTGACCTGTAGTAATTGCTTGGATTAAATTACCTATCAGGAAATTCCTAAATAAGTTTGCCCGTCCAATTACTCCAAACTCAATTAATTTATAAAGCAAGAATTCGATGGAATCGCTAATTCATTGCAGTCAAAAGAAGAAGACAGGGAGGAGATCGACTGTCGAGCCTATTTCGTTACTAAACAATGGTAATAAAAACATATTTAAAATAAGAAATTAAGACCCACTTGCACCAAAATATTGAATAAAGATAGAACAAGACTTAAATATGATTACCTTGCTGTTTTTGAATGAATTTTAAACTTTAATCCATGGGCCTAAGATTCTATCAAATAATGGTCCATCAAAAAATAAATCATCTATCAATTGTTTATATTATACACATTTTAGACACAAGGTCAAAAAATTTATCATTTAAGCATTCGTAGGATGAATGGTCGATTATTTATTTATTCTTTATGCAGAAATGTACAATGGCGGACTTAATGCCGTAGACAGTCTCTACCAGTCAACCATAGGATGTTGTGGAGATTATTAGAAGTAGGGTGCACAACTGAAGTGGAAATCACTGTGAAACAAAAGTTTATAAAAATAATAAATATAAATAATAATATATAAACATACACATACATAAGTTAATATATTTAAATAAATACACAAATACATATTTTACATATTTCCAAAATAAATACAAAATAATGACGACAAACCACTCAACGAAACGCCTATTTTAATAAAAAGCTTCGCAGTTTGGTTTTAAAGGTATATTTACTAAGGGACATTCTGATCTCATCCAGCGGGAGATCATTCCACAAAAATATCGTTAATTAACAGTATTGTTAGTTAATTATAGTAACATTTTATATTTTTTTTAGTTGGCTCTGCTGTTCTGATGAATTTGTTTAGCAGTTTGTATTATGGGTTTCAGAATATACATATTTTGCAATCGGATACATCACTCGATCGATAAACATCATTCACATTCCATTTGAATACAAAATTTTGTTCACAGTTTTTAGATCTAGGTTGATGTATAAGGCAATGTAAAGAAGAAATTTCGACAAAATTCGAATTCAAAATTACCTTCGTAGTTATTTAATGCAAATACGTTCATACTTGATCATCTTTAAAAGTCTGGTAGGTAGATACTGTACTGTCATAATTGATTGAATTATGTATACCTACATAGAAAAATAGCCACACTGTAATTAATTTTCTTTACCTACATATTTTCTGATTAAAACCTTTTTACGCTATGCATGTTGCGGGAAGAAAGTTGAAATCGGCTTTTGTGCTGCTAAGCGAAAACAATTCGGTACAATGAATTGTTTAGAGTTTTGCTTGGCTGAATTAGCAGACTGCCGAAACTTTTCTGACGGATGATCCGTGCCGGTGGTTTCGAATGTAACCACTACTTTGTATGTAAGTATTTCTGGGTATGTAAGTGACTGGGTACGAAAAAAACATTAAAAATGGCCGTCTGCTAAATTTGCCACACAGACAAAAGGGAGTGTTTTCATGGACAGTCGAGTTTAAGAAACTATAGTGCGAGATCGTAAGCGATGTGAACCTAGGTCCGACAAGTCTTCAAAAATTTGTCATTATTGTATATTATCACAACTAACAATAAAAAAAGAATCTGCCAAGTCACTATTTTTATTTTTGTATATCTTCGTAAGGAGCTAAGTGAGGAGCTCGATGGCGCAGGTGGTCAGCGCGTTTTCGGCTGCGATCGTTGTAGTTAAGCAACTTTCGCAGTGGTCGGTCATTGGATGGGTGACCAAAAAAAATTCTATCTTGAGTTCCTCCGTGCTTCGGAAGGCACGTTAAGCCGTTGGTCCCGGTTGCATCTGCAATCGTTAGCACCCGCCAATCCGTACTGGGCCCGCGTGGTGGGTCATGGCCCAATCTCCCTATTCCATCCATAGGGAAGGCCTGTGTCCCAGCAGTGGGGACATTAATAGGCTGATGATGATGATGATGATATCTTCGTAAAACATTATTTGTAAACTTAATAAACAGAAACGTCTTTAGCCCGATTTTAAAACCAGCTGAGCGCACTCGAAACTTAACAAAAAAAAACAAAGCTAATTTGAATTAAGCTGTTTGAAATATGAATGACACTTCGAATAAAAACTGTTTGTAGGACACCGAAAAAGGTTTTTTTAACGATTTAGTCGCGACGCAATATAGCGGCAGATGCTCGTATAATAGTCGCCATAATATGATGCTATAAGCAGTTTATGACTAAAGTTTTCACCGTAAAAGCGATAAAACGACTTTCCTTACATACATCGCATAAGTTTAGAAGATGCTTCATTTAAATTATAAATAAGAACATGAAAAATAAACTCAACGTGTGATTGAAAACTGGAGTTTATTTCTGTAGAACAATAATGTTGACTCATTCTGTATCACTTCATCATCAGCCTCTTAATGTCCCCACTGCTGGGGCACAAGCCTTCCCTATGGATGGAACAGGGGGATTGGGCCAAAACCCACCACACGGGCCCAGTGCGGTTTGGCGAGTGCTAACGAATGCAGATGCAACCGGGACCAACGGCTTAACGTGCCTTCCGAAGCACGGAGGAACTCGAGATAGAAATTTTTAGTCCCCCATCCAATAACCGACCACTGCGAAAGTTGCTTAACTACAACGATCGTAGCCGAACGTGCCAACCATCGAGCTCCTCTGTATCACTTATGGCATCGTTAAGGTGTTATATGGTTGTGGCAAGGTGGAAAGTGATTTTAGTATAGTTAGAGTTAGCAGTGGTGCTAGTCTGGAAGAACAAACTCACTTTTCATCGCAGAATCCGCGGTGTGATTTAAAACTAGAACACGAATTTCAATATACTTCAATTCACACCGGTGAATTCCGCGGTTAAAAGTGAGTTTATTACAGGGTATGATAGTAGCACTGTTGAATTATTTTTTACCAAATCCACATGCAGATAGATTGAAAATAAATTAAAACGTGCTATAACTACCAGCGGAGAGAATTCTACGAAATTTGATACAAAACTCTGGTATATGCTATCATATAATATTGTCCGTTGGCGTTCTCATTATGTCCATTGGCAGGCCGTTTCCCATTTCCTTTGGTGAGGTGCCAGCGCGTTGCAACGTGCAATCCAATTCCCAACATCAATACTGATACGTTGACGTTAATTCAACTACATTAAACAGTGGCGGATTTACCAGCCGGCTGAGTAGGCTTGAGCCTAGGGAAGCAGATTTTTGGGTCGCCAAATTTAGGAACCGATTTTTTTTCTACCTCATGGAAATCAAAAGATTTTTTGTCATACAGAGATAGAAGACTGCATCAAATTTTGCCGATGACTTTCCTGTCTCGCTTGTCATTGCATTTTGCGATAGTAACAAACTTCCACATTCTAGAGTAAAACAGTTAGTGCGACGGTTATATATATATGTGTATATATTGGATGGTTACTGATACTGGATGGTTTATATATAATTTTGTGATTTTAATTCGAATATAGTAAATAATTTTACCGAATTCAATCTCAAGTATCGACTATGATATGTCGAACATGCAATAGCTTTAAAAAATCATTTGATTTACGGAATTTGATTACTATGATACTTAGATTTCGTAAATATGGGTTCATATTTCCTGACTCCACATAATGTATGTAGAACAGGGAGCGTCTCGAATTACGACGCAATGTTTTTTGCAAGCGTAAAACTCGAAGTTTTGAGTTTTATGCCTTTTTTTCTTTTGATCAACAATACTTGTTGGTTGTATACAAAATCAAAGCTAATGTTGTAATATTATGTGTGTAATGCTAATGATTGATTGATTAGCTTTGATTAGCTCAAAAATGTACCCAAAATTATTTTACGTGCAATTTCAACGAAATTGTTGGATGTAAAAATAATGTAGGACATGACAATTGTAGAGGCAGGGGCGGTAAAAACTGTACAGCCTATAACTTAAAATTCGTAAATCCACAATTGACATTAAACGGATTTAGGTGAAGCGTTTGAATAATTTCAATTGGATCATTGTACACTTGTAGTTTGCACTTTATAGTGTCCCAAAATGGAAGTAGTACTATTATGAAACGAAAACCAACGGTTTTTTTTTTCAAAAGAAATTATGATAATTTGTTCAGCAAATTATTTAACTAGCAACTACATTGCAATGAAGAAAAAATATTGTCATCACCCACCCCTCTATGCCCTTTTTTTCGTAAAGAGGAGAATGAGATTTTTGCGAAAAAAGTCTACATTTATTTCTATGCATTCATTTTAGAATTTCATGGTTTGATTCCATCTTTAAATTATTCCCTATAAAAGCAGGTATACCCCAGGTTTATGTACTGGGGCCGATCTTTTATATGTGAATAGTATACCTCACGTAATCATTATAGAACCTTACATAGGAATTTTAGTAAGTTTTAAGTCGATTTATATCTTTATATATATAATTCTTTTGTGAGTGTGTATGTCACTGAACTTCTCTTAAACGACTGGACCGATTTTGATGAAATTTTTTGTGTGTGTTCAAGGGGATCTGAGAATGGTTTAGATTCACAATTTTGTCCGCTGGACAATGTTTTTTTAATTAAATTTTTTTATGGCGGTACGAAGTTCGCTGGGTCAGCTAGTACCTATATATAATACTACATACTTATACAAAAAAAACAGCTGAATGTGATACATCCATTGCGGGTATGAAAATGATTGTCAGGTGACTACGTTTAATGGCAAATTAACACAAGCCTGAACAGTGAGCTTATCATTGCATGGTCATTTGTTCAGCATTTTGTAACCGCTGACAAATTTACATATACATTTTTCTCCATGGCGTGACCCAGGGCAGTGGACCCGAACAGATAACAGTATTTTGTAGATAAACATTAAATTATTTTACAGTAAGAGATTGAACGTGGGTATCGTAAAGTATAAAGCCTTAGTATTAATAATATCTGCGTACCGATGTCTCGTAACTGGTTACTGGCGACAGATTGGACATTATAATAGGTTTTGGAATCGTTTTCTAACGACGCTGAACATAAAAACGATGTCCTCGTGTGTATACTGTGATAATGTGTCCGAAGTAACTTTTATGAAACATTGACAAAACCGGCCGAAGCTTTAGCATGACTCATGCCATCTTACTAATATTATAAACGGACACGGCCGTCAGGGCCGCGGTAGCATAATGGTCAGTGCATTCGCCCGGATAGCGAAGGGTGCGGGTCCCGTCTGCTGCCTGGATCGCGTGGAAAGGAGATTGGTCAAATTGGCCTAAATGCAAATAAAATATTGACATATACAGTAATTCTTGGCGTAATTTATACTTTATTTTACAGTCATTAGATTTTAAAGGCCACCTTTAAATAATATATTAATTTTAAAAAAGGACTTCTATTTTTACCGGTTTGGAAAACATACGAATCATTTTTATTGGCTATGGGTGTAGTAACATTCACAAAGACTGATCGAGGTTGTTTATATAACATCAAAACAAATCTATTTTGTAAAGATTGATAAAATATTTTGATGATATTTTAATTCAAAATGTAGATGATATGTAATATTAAACGCAACATAAAAGTACTTAAGTTGTTTTATTTCATTAATTTACCTTATCAGAATATTTAAGCTATGTCAGGAATATACATATTTCACACATTGATCAGAACTATCATGAACCTACGCAATATATTATTACATTAGAATTACCTTTTACCATTATAAACCTAATTATTACTAAGAAAATATCCTATTGGTTTTTATAAAATTATGATAACAGTTCCATGTTTCTCATAACATAGGTAAGCAGGTACCAGTTCCTTGACATGCATTTTGTTAGTGTAATTAGTGTTAGACACTTGTCAAATGAAACAAGATTGCTTCTGAAAGTCGCAATGGCATAATCATGATTTTAAAACTTACTCTTGTGCATTAATTTTAAAAACAGGCAATTATCTGTTATTTTACATGCTCTATATACCTGAATCTAATACATAATATCGGTACTTGGCTTGATTGCCCTATTTTCCTATATAAGTTATTTGGTTTTTATTATTCTAATACCTATGCGCCTATTTGCAAACATAACCTCAAAATCATTCAGTGTATATGGTTTATAGAAGTTCTCAGGAGTGGCCGTCGATAATATTCGTTTCTACGGTAATTTATATATAATTTCGAATCTAGGAAACAATTTTTCATGGTTATTGGTTTTTAGGCCAAACATGTATGGAAGCTGAGCAATCTCCTTTTTCTAGTAAAATTTTCTTTAGATTTAAACATTAAGCAGTTAAATGCTTAAAAAAACAAAAATGTAATATGATGAATGTGAAATTTTGTATATTTGTTACTCAATCACGCAAAAACTACTGAAAGCATTTGGATGAAATTTGGTACACATAAAGTTTATGACCTGAATTGAAACATGGAATACTTTAAATCCCCGAAGAACTTTAAGTCGCTGTGGGATTCTCTAAAAACTAATTAGAAAACGGACGAAGTCGCGGGCTGAAGCTTGTAAAAAATGAATAAATAAATCTTCACTCATATTACGCGACAAGCAATGTTATTTACAAAGGCAATAAGCCAGCCGTGCTTTATTACGGTCGCACCAGAAATAAATAAGCTTTTCCAATAAAGCTCACTAGAATTGCTTTACTATAACATACAAAGTAGGTTTTACCAGAATAAAATGCCTAGCTTTCAATCCAACTAATATTATATAATAATAATAAATAATAAACATATCCAACACTCACACCAATTAGCCTAGCCCCAAAGTAAGCACTGTAAGGCTTGTTTTATGGGATGCTAGGGTAACGGATTTCGGAGTTTTTGTGATGAATACGAACATTTACCCTCGAGTCATGAATGTTTAAATGCATTTCTATATATATATACTTATATATGTATCGGTATATGTATTCTATTCGTTATCCTATTATCCCATAATACGAGCTTTTAGTGCTTACTTTAAGACTAGGCTAATTTGTGTGAGTGTTAGAAATATTTATTTATATTTTGATCCCGGAAAAATTTATGGTTCTTTTGGTAATCTCAAATTACTATATTTAACGCGGACGAAGTCGAGGACGGCTACTAGTGATAAATAAACGATATAGTAGTTTAACATGTGACATTTATGACCTTAAAATTGGTATCATATTTTTATCTAAGCACTAGTGGCCCGCCCTCGTTTCGCTTCGGTGTAGAGCTGTAGTGTAGACTAAAATGACTCTTCATGTAATTATAAAAAAAAAAACTGAAAATGGTATATTTGCCTTTTCCAAACTTCTATTGACATCACGTCACTCAATTGTTTTGCCTTCCCGGAACCTCTCCACTAACATTTGAAATTTATGGTGTGGTATTAAAGTTCAAATTGACTTTTAAGTATTATTACGAATCGTTTGTATGGGAGTATAGAAAAGTGTTGTTTTTGTACCTTTTTAGGCATTTTTTTGTTTTTTTTTTACGTAATAACCATCTTCGTACTTCAAGGAATATTCTAAAAAAAGAATAATTGAAATCGGTTCAGCTGTTCTCGAGATTTGCGCTTAGCAACACATTCAGCGATTCATTTTTATATTATAGATTAAACTACTACTATTTTTATATATAAAGAAATTTTCACAAGAAAAAATAAACTCGGGCATATAATAACTACTTAGTTATATCCTCTACAATTAGAAGCTACAAGTTATACAAAGTTCGGAAATGCTAACATTCTTACTGTAAATAAATGATACCACAAAACTCGACTTCAAGTGCAAACAAGGCTGTACCTGTCTAGTTTACACTTTGTTATGCGAATTAGTGTTGAATGCGATTATTAAATTGTAAATGTTGTATGAAAACATATTACTATATACATAATGTATTATTGCTTGTCCTTATTTGATTTTGCTTGTCATGCCAGCTATTCGTGTCAACTATTTGTAAACTTGAACTTGAAATAAGTCTGTTCTTTTCATTCCTTATAAAGCATGACAAGGACAGACTGCTGTCAAATTTAAACATAGCTAATACGAAAAGAGCCGGCAGAACAAGCAAAATTACATAAGCACAAGCAATAATAAGACTTAGCGACTGGCACTTAGCATTATTATCAATAATAAATCATCCTCAAATTCAGTAAATCCTACTATCCTTCCTAGTTCTTGTTATTACAAACTAGCTGAACCCGCGAACTTCGTACCGTATATACAATAGGAGAAAGTCGTTACTATAAACTTCATTTAATTTAGGATTGTAAAAGAACTTAAACATAAAAGTTGCTAAATTTAGTAGGATAATAATAGTAAATGAATGAAATGAAATGAAATGAAATGTCATTTATTCAGTCTAGGCTGTTACAAGCACTTGTGAGAGAAGAAAATTAAAATACAATAAAAGTAGACAAACTCTTTTATATAGTTTTTTTATCACCAAATGTGTTCAATTCGCCAATCCGCACTGGGCTCGTGTGGTGGGTCATGGCCCAATCTCCCTATTCCATCCATAGGGTGGTGGGTGGTTTATGTGGTTGGTTTGGATTTCGAAGAAATATCATCACCGAGCTAAGCTTTAGTTTTAAACTGTGGCAACAGCCACTTTTCTGAGTTTAAAAGTCAGTCCGATAGTTGGTGGCTATGACTTCGTCTGTTACACAATGAAGTGTGCTGTCAATGTGTTCTTGATTTAAAAGTTTAAATACGATGTTGATGATATAGCCACCTAAAATTGGTCATTCAACCGTTTTTTAGGGTTCCGTAATCCAGACAAGGAACCCTTATAGTTTCGTCATGTCCGTCTGTCCATTCCCGGTTTTGTTTGAAGACTATTAGCACTAGAGAGCTATAATTTTGTGAAGATCATATATCGATCACGCCGACAAAATGGTAGAATAAAATTTAAACGAATATTTTTTTTAGGGTCGCGCCCCTATATGTAAATTGGGGTTTTTTTTTAACTACTGTGTAGAGATATCGTTGAATAGCTCTTTTAAAATTACTTAGAGTTTCCTAAAATTTTTTTTATGATTTAAGAATTCGTTTGCAATATATTGAAATTTAATCAATTAGATTTGATTTGTTTTGGACTTTGCACCAAAAACCTCGGTGTACCAGAAAAGCTCTTATAACATGTGTATTAAGGTATACAATAGAATTCCAAATCAATTTAAGCACAGACCTATAAAATTAATGGCAAAAAAGTTACGGGACTGGTTAATAAGTAAATGTTTTTATAGTACAAATGAATTTTTATTATGAATTAATAATTGTGATTTGGCTGACATAATGAAGAAATGGCTATTGACTTAAAAAAATGACATGTATTGTATGATTATTATGTGTAATATAATGTATAGTCATTATATTAATTAATTATTGTAATTGTGTTGACATAATGAAGAAATAGCTATTGAATTAGAAAATTTGACATGTATTAATTGAATAAATAAAAATGAAATAAATAATAAATTTGACATTTGGGATGCAACTATTACTCAATTTGAATTTGAATTTTTAGATAATTTATTAGTATTTTGTATGCTCTTCCAAGGGCGAAACATATGGAACTTTTTATATATTACCAGCTGTAACAAACTATGTTTCATGCAAATAAACTTTCATTTCATTAAAATGCTAATTGTTGTTTGAGTAGAGCGTCACCCCGCCCCTCTTAAAGCTAAAATTTTGGCTTGAAAAACCTGGAAAAATTCATCATAATAGTTCTATTCATGAACTTTTAAGGAAAACTATAACGGTTAAGATAGATTTGTTAGATTAAGAATAATATCAATAATCATTCAACTTTGGTTCAGGAAAATTTCTTACTTATTGGAAATTTATACAATAAACATGCGTGACGCATGTAATCTATTTCACACCTTATTATTTGCATTAAGTTTTTTCCGTGACTTTTCCGATATTTAATTAGCTATTTATTATATAAGCTATTCCGGGCGGAGATGAATTCAAAAAATATTATGAACTTATTAAAATCCGTGCAGCCGTTCTAGAGTTATAAGTGTTGTAAGTGTGTTGCTAACACGAATTTGTTTTATAGATATATTTATATATATAAAAAACAAACATATGTGAAAGTTTGTACGTGTGTTACTCAATCACGCAAACACGGCTGAACGGATTCCGATGAAATATTATTTGCATAAATTGTATTTATTAGTCTTTTGGTTGTTCTATAAGCGCAAAAAAAAATACATGATTTTTCTGAAGAATAGATTTTTTTTCTAGTTATTTTTTTCTTTACAGTTAAACATGTAGCAGTTAAATATAAAAAACATATAAGATGATTAATATAACATTAAGCTAAATCATTCGTCCATGCACTAGTCTCGGTAGAAATTTAGAAAAAACATTTCTTTTACTTTAAATTAAAATAAGTTCAGCAAAAAACATCATGGCATCAACAACAGATCTGTTAACTTTTTAATGAAATGAAATTGAAAATGGAATGCGCATTATTGCACTCGCAATTTGCAGTTCGTAAATTAAATTTCACAGAACCTTTTTGAAGCGGATCTAAAACCAGAGCGAAACTGAAAATGCAGAAATAAAAGGCAAACGGACAGATCGCATGGCGCCATTTCATTACCAACTGTATAATGAGTTATTTCCTGTTTGCTTTTCAATAAATTGCTAATTAGCATGGCCAATTCGTGCACACCATTATTGGCAATTCACCATGGCTACGCATGAGTGAAATGATTTAAACGCAAAAAAATATAGTCTATTTGTCTTTATGGAATAATGTAGCTGCCTAATTTTTGAAATTTTGGCAAGAATTTTTAATCAGTCTAAATTTTTTGAGTACATTCATTACAAACAAACAAATCTTTCCTTTTTATTATTAGTAATATAAATAAAGACAGTTAATTAATAAGGTAAATAATAATAATCAGGTAAAAATTAATTACTTTCTTATGATACAAAAAATAGATAATATAATGTTGTACTTACTAGCAATTTGTTCATCGTCGATTTGGGTAGTCTGCAAGAAATAAAATCCACTTAATTTTCATAGAAACCCATAGTACCATTCTTAAAAACTATATGCCCAACCAAACAAAAAAATGCACAACAATGATTATTTCGATCAACAGACTTATTATTTTTTTATTTTCAGAATAACGTAAGAACTAAAAGCCTTTTACTTAAACGCACCATTTTTAAAAAAGAAGTTTATCCTAAGATGTCGAAAAAGCGCGGGCTGTCAAACCTTGCGCGCGCACCAGATCCGCGATGTAACTGGCCGGACGTGTTTGAACGAAGTTTGAACTAGATTCTGGAATTCCTGGAGCGCGTAATGACAATGAATGGCTGTTCCCCTGAATCTGTTTGTGAGGTGTGTCCTCGTCGTGTGGACTGCTTTCGGGTTTATGAATACTCGACCGGCCCTGGTTTTAAACTGGTGAATGTTTTTATAATATTTACTTTAAAATATAGCCTATGATACTCGGGATTAATGGAACGTTTTACTGTTGAAAGAATTTTCAAAGTTTGTTCAGTAGTTTCAATGATTACTTCCTACAAACAAACATACAAACCATACCACTTTTAACAATTAAATTTAAGTACCTAAATATCTAGATATACGTCTCTACTATTATTACTTAGTTGAAAATTAAGTTTTCGATGCTTTTAGTACATCTTATCAAATATGAGTCTGATTGTAAAAAATCATTTATTTTTTGTGAAAATTCATGACAATATTTTTTTTAAACCTCCATCACCTTTTTATTAAAACGGAAATAGTGTCAATTTCGTATTATATGGATAAGCAAGGTGTTGTCAATTCGAGAAATCCCGGGTTCGAATCCCGGTGGCAAAAACGAGCATTTGTACTCCTGTCATGGATGTTTAATATGTAATTCTATAAAAATACACTTATAAATATATGTATCAAAATATGTATTCTATTCGTTACCCTAGTATCCCACAACCCAACACTAACTTTGGGGTTAGGCTAATTGGTGTTGGAAATATTTATTTACAATATTATATTCACGTAGATAAAGTGTTATGTCCTAGGATGATTTTATAAATCGAATTTTGGCGAAAATTCTAGGAATTTTGCAAAAACGCGGATAATCATACAATGTCGCCCGCGATCGTGTCGAGGCAGTGACCACTAACCTATGTGAACCCAAAACCCACGACTATTTATTATTAGCTAACGATCCTTTTCGTAATCTTATTGACGCAACTCGCGTAATCGCAAAAATCCTATATTTTTTTTCAGTAAAATTCAGAAATGCCGTCGCCATTGTTGAATCGCAAAATCCCTAGGATTTTCGCGAAAATTCGGTTTAGCAAATCATCCTACGACATATATACTGTGAAAACGCAAAAGCGATGACTGACTAACAATCTTAACGAAATGCAAATATTCGTGTTTACATTTAGCAACCTATTTGAAATTTATAAATAGAAAGTTGACTCATTTAGTATCATAATAAGTAAATAAATATAAGCGAAGCTCGATTGTATAGTGGTTGGAACTTTCGATGTGTGTTTGTGGTAATTAATAACTTTCAAAATGGATGTTCATACCCATACCCTTAAATTGAGCGGCAAAAAACTATAATAGCTCCTACGTGCTTCAGAAGGTACGTTAAGTATCCCTACTGCATCTTCAGTCCAGGCTCAGGTGGTTAGTATTTCATGGTTCAATCTCTTTTTTCGTGCTTGCTGTTCCATGTTTCAGACTCCAGAAATCAAGAGGTTCATTTCTGGGTTGTAGTATTGCATTGTTTAATAAAGTTCCCCAAGATCTGATTGAGCTTCCACTGACCAAATTTAAATACCTCAAGAATACTCTTATGATTAAGGGCTATTATAAAGTTGATGATTATTTAAATAACGGTAATGCATGGACATAGTGTTTCTTATAATTTGTTATTTAATGGGTATTAGTCATTTTTCATAACAGTAATATGATATCCAATGCCGCTTCATTATACTTAATATAAAGTTAACTATATCATTTATTGTAACTAACTAGTCTGGCCATAAATACTGTTACATAAAAACTTTTTTTTCCAACTATTTCATTATTTTGAATTTGGAACACCTAATATACGTTTATTTTAAAAAAATCTTTCGATTTTGCGCCATTATCAAATTACAATAAGGAATGGGGTGTTAAAGAGAATATGATTGCAGAGATCACCGTGCACAAAGTGGGTATGGAGCCGTCGGTCATAATCCAGACACTTCAAAAGCTTGGTACCAGCCACATGTTCGTGTGTCGTACTATCAACAGATACAACAACACTTTGTCTGTTGAAGACCAGAAAAGATCGGGGCGGCCGCGTGCTGTTAGAACTACAAAGGCTGTAAATGCTGTTAAAGCCGGAATTTGTCGAAACCCCATTAGGAAGCAAAACTCTTATCGAGTGAAATGAAGATTCCCGCTAGGCCTCTTTCGCGTAATATAAAACATGACCTGAACGCTTTAGACTTCAAATTATGGTCAGTTTTAGAGGACATGGCCTGCTCACAACGACACGGCGACATTGAGTCTCTTAAAAAATCTTTGGATCAAGCAGTGGCGAAATTACCCTGGGAAACAGTGCGTAAATCTATAGATTCGTAGCCAAACAGATTAAAGGCCTGTATAAAAGCCAAAGGTGGCCATTTCGAATAGAATATTGTTTTATTTTTCCTGAGACTGTAATAAATATGTAGGTATACATTTTAATAATATTGCATTACTTCATTAAAAAAATGCATTTTCATTTCTAACATTATGGCTGGCCCCAACTTATGGCTGGGCTTGGTATATATCTATATTCTACATGATGTAATGGAAGGTAATTTTTCAACTTGATGACTCTGTATATATACAATACAGGGAGAAAAAAACTACCCTTGCTGAGGGTTTTGCTGGGTCTTCTCAGTACATGGTCTCTCGTCGTAGTTTTGCGAACCGATGGCTTAGCTTCTTGACCTTCACAAGTGCTTGTAACAGCCTAAACCTTGCCCAGACTGAATAAATGATTTTTGAGTTTGAATTTGAAAGCGAATGAACAAGTTTGTACAATGATAATAATAATAAATCGTTTATTTCTCAACACAATCATTTTTGCATCGATAACAATTTTTAATTAGCTAATTACATTAATGTTTGTGTTTGACTGATTCCCGCGCTAGGTAAGATATACCTGTGTTACAGGTCATCAGACTCCCACAACCTCGAATTGCCAATGTTAGTTAACAAATATGAGTTTATTAATCATAATTGTCACATGTTAAATAAAAGAGTATATTTGAATGACCGTGTCTGTGTATTTGGTGTGAGTACGAGTGTGCGTGCTTGTGTGTGTGTAAACGTGAGCATGAATGATTATGTGTGTGGATGAAATGGTATGTGTAAGACAGACAGCTGATATTTTTGCTATATATTATCCTGTGGTGAGCAATAGGTAAATAATGATGTTTGATTGAACTCTGGGAATAAATATTCTCTTGCTCAGTCATCAATGGAAACAACGTAACATTATTTTGATCATTCCATTTACCGAACGTACAATAATTGTTTGCTCGTTCGGAACTGCTCTGAGCACTACTTGAAAACGCAGGATAACACAGAACCATTTTTAGTTAATTTCGAGACTCGCCTTCGTTAACACCTAGGTGCTTACTATGCAAACAACCTTGCTTCTTACATCGACAGCGTGTAATCCTGAATCACAGGCATGTGTTACTTAACAAGATTAACTCTAATCTTGTTTATTGCATCGTGCCCACTGTACAAACAGATACAAGCTCGCAGACATAATTTGATTAGAATATCAAAAGCATTTGTATCAAACAACCTAATTAAATTGATGTTAAGAAAATGCTATTTACCGTTATCTATTCTATTATATCTAAGGGGACATATACTTGCTATGGGTACCAATAAAGTCGCTTATACACGTACGCCAAGCGAAAGCCAATATTGCATTGTCAACATATAGACAGCATATTTGTCTTGCCTTGTCATTGTTCGGGTTCACTTGCCCAATTTGCCGAGTAAAGGGAAGCGCCAATGTGTATTTACCTCATTTGGCGGCGCTTGTCGGCACTCGTTGTCGTTTATCAACATTTGTCTTAATTTTTCCATAGCAACTGATAACGCATCAACGTATGGACCGCTCCAAAATGCTCGTCTATATTGGCCACTTGCACTGGTCTTCTTCAAACTTGCCCAACGTCTAAACGGTAGCACTTGCCTTACAGTTTGCCTACGCTCGCGCTTGGGTAAAGCCACTGGCGGCTTTATCTTGATGATGTTTTCACTCCCACGATGTACAAAATTACATGAGCCGAGAGCCCGTGATCCACCACACAGGTTGCAGATGCAGTTGGTAGTCCCAACGCACTCCAGAGCTCGGGCTAATAAACTGGTCGTCCATCCGATGTAAGACCATATTGTAGTACCTTAACTATCATAACCAAAGACTGAAAGCTTAGGAAGTACTATACTGCTCCATCGAAACAAGAGACAGTGTAGTTTAGTTTTATGAATCCACCTTGTCAGCGAAAGACCGACCTCCTTTGCGTGGTTTTGGTTTTTGTCAAGTTTTTCTTTACACGCGTTTGATTTTCAAAATGTATACATGACGACGCGCCATTTGCAAATTCAGTGGCATTAACTGCGATTTCTTATTTTATCGCTTACACTCCTGCTAGATATATAGAGTGTTACAAAAATACAAATAAAGCTTGAAGGGCGTTGAAGTACATCATATAAGGAGTCTTCTCTAATTTTCTTAAAATATTTGCATGAAGTTTTAACTTTTTATAAAAACAGTTTTTTAATGATCCTCGTACTAGTGACGTATCTTAAAATGATCGATATTTTTATTAACCATAAAGATAACTGTTTTGTTTTTATAAAAAGTTAAAACTTCATGCTAATATTTTAAGAAAATTAGAGAAGACTCCTTATGTGGTGTACTTCAACGCCCTTCAAGCTTTATTTGTATTTCTGTAACATCCTGTATAGATATATCTATTATAATACCTACCTATTATATCTTCCCAATTTTCTCTGAAACAAATTCGTTAGCCAGGTAAGTAGGTGCCTATGCGTAGCTACAGACGTGCCTCGCAATAAAGATTTATTCCCTTCTGGATAAGACGAATTACAGGAGGGAGACTGAAACAATGGCCAATCTATCGTTTTTATCGCGATCATTCAATCAAGGCCCTTCGACACCCTTCTATTCGGTCGAGATTTTAACTCCGAGAAGAAATATTTCCAAAAGTCACAAATGATTCTTAAACCTTAATCGAATAAGTTGGCGATCTTCCAGGCTGGGCAACCAAAAACCTGCTTGAGGTCGTTTCTAGATTATCAACTCAGCCAAGTTTAAATAACCAACATCTAGTAAAAGGTAAGTTTTAAAGTGGCCGTTAAAAGGTAAACTTTTTTTTGTGTAACAAACAAATGTGGTTGGATAATAAACAAATGTGTGTGATATTCTCAAACATTTGTCAAATTATATACTTACTAGCAAACCAGTGAACCAAATGTTCACCAAAACCTGATTTAAAAAAAAAATGTATGTAATTAATTGAGAACTTCGGAGATTTTGTGTGGTTTCGTTTGAAATTCGTGATTTCTCGAAAACCGGAAGTGCTACGTTACTCAAATCCGGTTTGTAGTCTTATCAGACTATTCTTAACTTATAACTTAAATATTCTCTTTATCTATCTCTTACGGTTTAGCCGCTGAAACAGCACCACAGACGGACGGACGGACTTGTCTAATAGATAAGAGATTTAAATAAACTAAGGACTTCAAAGATAATAATAATCTAATACAAATTATGATTAAGAACAAGTGTTACGTTTGGTTCGATGTTAATTATTGTATTTATGTTTCACGACACTGAAATAATTATGTCTACAGAGCGGCATCGAGGCGGTTACGTACGTACTTTGTGATAATTATTATGTAACATTTTGTACCTTTATAAATAGAAATGCAAACGTAATGATCGATTGTAAACAACCATTTATAATGCAGTGAACTGTCTAAAATTCTAATTTCAAACAAAATAAAACACAATCTTCCGTGACAGGTTATAAAATTGGAAAGCAATTATTTACCTGTCAATATTTATTTCAAGTTTTCATTCAATATTTCAGCAGCAAAATGGAACGCAGTGGGCTCTGAACTCACGCAGCTCCAATGAATGAACCAAAACTTGCAAAAGTAGACGGAAAGCCAGTTAATTTATGCACAGAGTCGGGTGGCGCGTGACTTCGATCACGGGATGGGGATATTAGGACTCGTTGTTTGGTTCGCAGCAAAATTTTGTTATAATCTGTGGAACGCTTTTGAGGGTTATACTTAATCTGTGGACCACTTTCGAGGGTGTTCACCGAAAAGGTCAATTCTAGTTTTGGATTTATCAATATAAGGGAGCGAAAGAGGGTTGAGCGACATACGCGATAAGACGCGCTTTACACACACCTTTAGGTATTTGATTTGATGAAAATAATATGCGGCAAATGATATTTCTTTTATTTTCAAAGAGATTTTGTTTATATTTATTAGAGAGAGAGTTTGTTTATATTTTCTGGGAGTTTTTGGCGGGATTTTATCGAGTGCGGTTGGCGTCATATTTTAACTATTCTTTAAATTCGTTCAAAGTGGATATTGTCAAATAAAATTGGTGTGACTTACAATCGTCTTCGCAACTGAAGAATTAACGGAATCTTTAAAATATTCGCTATATCGAGCAAGTGGATGTGAGAACTTTGTTGTAGTGTTGACTACCTCACAGAAGCTTGTCGAGAAAGCTGACTCGATACATTTTGTGCCAAACACTCCAAGAAACATTAGAATGCGTATTAGAACACAACATTCTAATGTAAAACAAAGAAAGATTAAAAAAAAAATAAGACGATGGCTGCATAGCTTTGCCTTTGCCTTTCCCAATAGGGAAGAATGGAACTAAAAAAAAAGTTCTGTTTTTGAAATTTGAGCATGTTCTAAGAAACTAAAATCTAAATCGACACGACAATGTTTACTTTTGCCTAATGCTTCAAAGGGCCTGGGTTTCAATCCCGTTAAGGTTACTGTGATAAGTACAACTATCTCAAAACAAGGTTATTTCGAAGATTTTGGCAGCACCCAAAGTCGTCGTCAGAGTGACTTCTTGTCTTATTGTATTTCATTCGTAAGAAAAGTGACATCGCGAACGGTCTGCAAATTTAGTAAAAGGCTTAATCTAAGTTCAAAAAGTAATATGAAACTTTAAAAAAAACGAGTGTGCTTATGACCACACGACTGAAGTGAAACTTCTTTAGCTCCATCTGTATGTATATATATATATATTCATGTATGTACATATACATATTTCATTTACTGGCTATAAAAGAAAGAGTACTGCTTTCTCTTGCTTATATCCCGCACTCAACTCCCGTTCGACTCGCCCGAACACACTTTACGTAACGCGTAACGCATTCGCCAGCTTACCCCCCAAGTCAAACGTGCGTAAAGAAGTTTCACTTCAAAAAGTGATATGAAACTTTATAAATTACTTTTTAATTCTGTACACGGTTACAAAGTCATCGCGTTCGGACGTTATAACGTATTTCTATGTGCCAGCGGTAGTTTCTAGTGGATTGCACTGGCGTATTATTGGGCACGTTACACGAATGGCGTAACAAAGGTTTTATAGACGTTAGAAAAATCCACGGCAACCGCTTCTTTTTGTAAACGGTCACGAACATTTAGTACCGCCACTGGACCGTGTTATTACACCTATCACATATCTTTAATGTCTGTCAAATCTTCCTGAATCTTCGGTTCTCGTGTCCACGTTTTGTAATGTTGTAATTGTATTTCTATAAAAATATTTTGTAATTTTGTGATATGATAATATTGCTGTCATCATTTTGATTATTTTAGATTGCCATAATTTCAAGACAGGACATAGGTATTCTTATTTTTAAATTAAGTAATATTTATTTGTATTGTGCGGTTTATTTATATTATTGATTTTTTATTGATTTCACTTAAGATTATGCTGAATAATGTTCAATGCCTTGTTTTGTAATGCATGCGGTGGTGACCTTTAATTAAGATAGCATCTAATTATCGCCGATGCTTGTATCTTGTTATCTTGTATTGGTGTATATCTTGTTGGTCGTCCATAAATAAATAAAAATAAAAGTTAAAGATCTTACTACAAGAAAGTTAGATCCTGTTTTAATACTTTTCTAAGTAATTTTTGTATGAATCTAATGAAAAGTTTACTAGAAAAAATTTCACGCGGACCAGGCAGCAGATGGAACTCTGACATGCACTGACCATTATGCTACTGCGGCCCTGACGGCCGTGTCGAATTTTTCCTAGTCTTAGGCTGCAAGGCAGCGCCATCTCTTTGCATTGTAGGTAACCCACAATGTCAAATGAACACTTTTACAAATATTAAACCTTTGAAAAAATATTGTTTAGCAGTTAAATGCTTTAAAAAAACATAATTTTTGTATAGTTTTTTTCTTACATTCGTGTTGAATACATGTCTTAATTTTTTTTGGAATAAGGTATAGGTCGAACATTCTTTGCTTCCTAAGAGAATAAGAATAACCCTTTTTCGATTTCTGGGTAAAGCTAGAAGAATGAAAAAAGGCCTGTAACAGAGGGATGACTGTAACATAGACGAGAAATAATCATTTTATGTATTGTTTTTGAACCACTTCCTTAGTGTGATTAATACTATTTTATACTAATGAAAAAGTAAAAGAAAATCCTATAGTACTCACCGTTTCTGAATTCAATACTTACAGAATTTTCGCGAAGAAAAACCACATATATATGGACCCGATATCCTCACCCATGTCAAGTGACATTGTTTAAAAATATTTTTTCCTTCGTCCATTTTTGTAACTCGAACATTTGGACTGGCAGATTTTTCTGCCGCAACGGCTATCTTGGCGGATTCCACTAACATCTATCATCAGGTGGCGTGAAGTAATTTACTGACCCTTGTATAAGAAAAATAACAAAAAACCTCAACACAGACTAGAAAGGAATCGGCTCTCCGAGTGAATGCATCGACCACTACACCACCGGGACCTTATGGCCCAATTACAATTGGTCGCTAGCCCGAATACGATTGCCCATGGAATTCGGTTAAACGACTAAGTGTAATCCCACCAAATACATTCTGTAAAAAACTAGCAAAGTCTCGATGGAGCTGCTTGTTTATCTCTAAAAAGTAATGAAATCTAGACAAAACCGTGCCAAGTCTAAGGTCCTTTACTGCGATTTCTTTATTAGTTAATGTTGTGTGACTTGGCCGTTGAAGTGTACACAAGGATACAAAACCAGGTGCTACATGACACCATTACAAAATCATATTCCACATATATATATTTAAATATAAATGTGCGTGAAAACCTAAGAAACAAATATATATATATATATATATATTTGGAAGCTTATTGCTTATTCTGTTGAGATATAGTATACCTGATTACCTTATTTTGAAATCGATAGGCGAACGAAATTGTTACGGGTCTTCGGATATCGTTTTATTCCAATAACAAATGGCTGCCGTCTTCAAAAGGTAGGAAGGGATGAGGGGAGGGATTATCACTCTTGTTACTGGGGATATTTCTCTCCCTCCTATTATTGCCAGTCTCATGACTAATGAGATGAGAACGAAATAATCCATCTTCGTAATTTTATGGACTGCGAAAATATTTTTTATTGGTTCCATTCTAACATTTCCCAGTGTTATTGGATATTTTCAACTACCTACCCATAAGTATCTACTTATAATTAAATAAAACTTTTCGTTCATCTTTAGCAATTATAAATTTTAATGTAATGCCATTTATAAATTTATTGTTATTGAAAAATTCGAGTTTTTTCAATTTGCGTTGGTGGTTCAGTGGTAGAAAGTTAGGCCTCCTACGCGAGTCTGGGTTCGAATCACAGCCGAGAAAAGTTTTTTCTTTATTTTTCACTATTTTTAAGTCACGAGGAGCTCGTTGACGTTCGGAGATCGTTGGAGATAAGCAAATTTCTCCCTATTCCATCCATAGGGAAGGCCTGTGCCCCAACAGTGGGGACATTAATAGACTGATGATGATAAGCCACAAAAAGAAATTGAGGCGATGTGAAACACTTTAAAGGTTTCACTTGCATCGTGGTTTCTTTAAACTACACCATCTTTTTTTACACTTTTCAATATTTCATTACATTCACATAGGTATTCTGTATGTTGCAATTTCACTTACGATCTCTTATCTATTCTGATTTCTGACAAATGTCAAATATCAAATACTGGCTGCTTCTACATACATAGAGTCTGTACGGAAAGAGAATGGGCGTGGAGAAAAACGGAACTAACATTAAGATTTTTATTTGGCAATCAAACCCAGCAATCTGTAAAACGTCATTCATCAAACCCAGCAATCTGTAAAGTTTGGTATTGATACGGATTTGTTTGTTGTTGTGATTTCTTGCGGTTTTTTGTATTTAATCATGTCTAAAAGGGGTAAAACCGTACAAATACGGTAGAAAAGCACTACAGCGCCCTCCAATCTAAAGCCCATTCTCTTTCCGCACAGACTCTAGCGACATTTTCTTAAATGGCAGCTACCGAAATCGGAAGTGAGATTTTATTTTACAGAATTAATAGACTCATGATGATGTTCTCACTTTTCTAAAGGTCCACCGACGTTACTTTTGGCTTAAGAGAGGTATAGCTAAGCGGAATTCCCCCTCAATTTTGAACGTAAAATTAAAGGTTTACTTATTTTTACTGGTGCAGCAAATTACCTCGCCTGATGCTAACTATACGTACTACTAGTTGGCTTGGGTTCTGGACAAACTGGAAAATCACCAAAATACAACACTACTAAAGTGATGACTTCAGAAGTATGTCTGAAGTCATTTTTCAACTTGACGACTCTGTATATATCAATACAGGGAGAAAAAAGCAGCCTTTGCTGAGTTTCTTGCCGGTTCTTCACAGGACAAGGTCTCCCGCCGTAGTCTTGCGAACCGATGGCGTAGCTTCTTGACCTTCACAAGTGCTTGTAACAGCCTAGACTGAATAAATGACTTTTCATTGCATTTCATGAAATATTTTACTGTGGTCTTTTGTTCATAGAAAACCAAATATGAAACACATTCTTGGCATGTTAATTTGAGCCGAAAATCAGCAGCACTGTACCTCCTATCTAAGCAGTTTAAGAGGGGTAGGGCTCATCGGATTTCCCGCTTGAGTTGGAGCGCACGTCTGGGGAAGCCACCTTACAGAAGATCACAGTAAAATACACTGCCTTTTGGTGGTGTTGTATTTCTGCTGGTAGTAGGGTTCGAGGTCACTAACATTATACTAATATAAGTTATTTATGGGATTGTTACCATATACCATGTTTTTAGCGAATTTCCGATATTTCGGCACTGTTGCAAGCGCCATGATCACGGTGTAACTGAAGTAATTGCGGGTAGGCTGTTATTGGCAGACATATCGGTCTACCCTCCGACGAAAAACGAAGAACGCAATAAAAGACTTCGTCGGAGTGTAGACCGTGAGTCTGCCAATAACAGCCTCCCCGCAATTACTTCAGTTATTCCGTGATCATGGCGCTTGCAATAGTGCCGAAATATCTGATACTAGCTAAAAACAAGGTACATGGTAACAATCCCGTAAATAACTTATACTATAGGGTTCGAGGGCTCCGCGGGGTATTGGGTTCAGGCCGGCAAGGTGAAGATGGCTGGAGCAGCACACCTTCTGCCGCATCATCTATCTTAGCGACGGGACTCCACTTACACTTAACATGAAGTGGAGTGGGTTAATTTGTTGCAGCTCGTATATTTTTTTTTATAAAATTTATTGTTACGATTATACTTACTTTATGGCAAAGAGAAAAAATTACTCAGCCTTTCCTTTTTTCTTTTTCTTTTTTGGTATTTTAGCTTGTGAATGTGTGATTTATATAACTACTTTTGTTCACGTCAACCTTAGGCCCTGCTAGAATATCACCGCCGCAGCGGCCTTGGTGTCGTTGTGGCATTGTGCTGAGGCAGGGACCTAGTTGACCTTCTTTTTTGTTTTAATTTACCTATGCTTTTATTTCTTTTTTTTTCAATGTACTTGGTCAATAAATTATTTCTGACTTACTTTCTTGAAAAAAAGGGTGAGTAATTTTCAATGGCTTTCATGTCAAAAAATGAAATAGATGATACCGAAGTTTTTAAACGTTGTGGGCGGGCATTATAACCTGTCTCACCCAACAAGCGGGGGCATGTCATCGGTGACGTATGGGCTTCCTTCCCGAACGGATGTGAGCACACGATAGATGATACATTCTACTCGTACCCTCGAAATATTTGTACAGAACCTTTGTCAGAGTGAACTTTTTCGTTTGTTATACCTGGCCGATATCCTATGTATGTATCTATATGTAGGTAATGTTATATTACTTATATGTATTGGTCATATTTATGTGTTTTGTTTTTTTATTATATTTTAAGAACCCAGGATCTCATATGTCTATAGACTATGGTGGCAGCTTACCAACAGGCGGGTCATACCGTTGTTTACCCTTTTAACATAGACAAAAAAAACTCTTTGTAATATTAGTAGGATAAAGAGACTTGAGATTCATAGTATTACCTGAATAAAGTTTATCCAAATGTTTTAGCATCCTCCCAGATAAGCGATATCAAAAGATATGAAATATGTAAGAGAAACAACATCTGTTTAATTTAGAATGTTTGTTTGCAGGCCCGAAACAAACCAGCCGATGGAGGTGGTCATGTCAACCAGAAGAATGCAGCAGGACAGAAAGCAACGCCAGCCTGTCAAAAAGGTAATGTAACCATGGTTTCTTAAAAAAATTCTAGCACTGTAAAAACGCGGAGGGGATAGCTGCGCATGAGTACGACTGGAGAGCCAATCGGCGCAACGCACGCCCACCCGCGCACCTCGCTTCCCCCCAAGACATCTTAATTTTTACTTGCGTAATAACGATCATCGCTTAAGCTTCGTGCCGCGACTTAAAGGCAAATGACTCTTCCCCACCTTATGTAAAGTGGTGGTAAAGTCCAGACGCGAAGACATTTCAGTATAACTACACAAAATATCTGTAGGATGGGACAAACTGTGAGCCATATTTTCTTTTGCATTTTATTTTATCTATGATGTTTTAAAGTTAAAGATAAGAAGACACGCTTCTAATTTGGCAATACGAAAGTCAGGTAATTGACCGACTTGCATTCAGTCAGGCACGTTCTCTCATCGCAGCTACACTGGAAAAATATTTAGTGATTACCTAATTTATTTTGACAGTTGCTGACACCGTTGACACATAGAGACTAAAGAGCGAGATGTAATCTGCTTTATGAATGAGAGGGAAAGAGACTACTTTAGTGCACCCTATTGGCGGCTGTTGCCAAGGGAAGTTGGGGCGGGGACTATTTGTGCCATTTAAAAATGCAAAAATCTGGCAAAGGTTTAACCCGCCTACGTATTTATACGTAATTTTTTGGAATAATTTTTATCTGCTAGATTTATTAATCTATAGACCAGGCTATCCAGGCCCGGATAGCGGAAGGTGCGGGTTCGAATGCCGTCTAACCCACAATTGTTATTGTCGACATCTAGCACCAGTATAAACATTTTCCCGTTGCAGGTGGTCCAAAAACACCAGTCAAGCCTTCAGCACAGAAAGGGGCAGCAAAGACGGCGCCTCCCAAGGCGGCGGCGGCAGCGGCAGCGGCAGTCAAGACTCCTCAAGGCAAGAAGAAGAAGGGGCACAAGCATCAACAGTACGAACTCATTGTCACTATCAACTTGGTGAGTCTTAGAGCTTTTCTAAAAGGTATCGCTAAGTTTCGCATTTTTCTTGTGTTGCGGTCAAGTATTCGGCTCAGAAAGGAGTCACAAAGGCAGCGCCTCCCAAGACTCCTCAAAGCAAGAAGAAGGGGCATCAGCAGTACGAACTCATTGTCACTATCAACCTGGTGAGTCTTAGAACTTTACTGAAAGGTATCGCTAAGTAAGGCCGTTACAGAACACAGTATCATATTAATTGATGCTATAGTAGGGGAGTCGAAGCAGAGATTTTGGGATTTAATCGAGCGCGGCTAAATAAAATTAGGGGGCAAACTTGCACGTTGCGAAGTATGTACTCCCACCGTACCTAATTACGTCCGCCTTTAATTTTGTTCACACCAAATCTTCGGTCTTGAATAGGCGCTACTAAAGGGTACAACGTTGCCTGCCTTATGTTATTCCGCCGCGCTCGAGTAAAACCCTCCCAAGGAATTTATTTTCCGTATCCATCCTATGACATCTCATAACGTTTCCTTACTCATCCCAAACTAGTATTCCTAACAGAACCTATTACATTATTTTAATATATTTTCTTTCTCAAAATCCCCGCTTGGGCACCCCTACTACTTACTACCATCTGTCTACTACGCGAATTTGTGCGCTGATGTACAGCGCACAAATTAGTAGTAGATAGAAATAAACAATCTATCTATCTATCTTCACAACACCAGACTTGGGATATATGTAGTTAAGATCAAAGTCCATGTCAGGACCATTCAAACGAGCTCAAATAAAATGGGCTGGCGACATAGTTCTAAGACCACTTCCCGGTTCGGTTCCATAGTCTTATCTATCAATGCTCTATGTTACAGAAATACATAGACACATATAATTCTTAATCTAGTGAGTGCTGCATCTCAACGTCATTGAGATTCCACCTTATAGGCAACTTTTCTTTTATTGCTTGAAGTGTGTGTGTTGAAATCTACCTCGTACTCGCGTTACAAGATAAAGTCTATCGTTTGCAACACATTACGATCAAACGGACATTGAACTCGTTATCGGAACGTGTGAACGCACCTTAACTACATAAAAATGGCGGGCGATTGGCGCATTACGCGAAGGGATTTTTTGCAATTGAGAGTTCAATAAAATTTTAGTGTTCTTTAGTAAAAGCTCATCATCATTTGTCAGTTAATGTCCTTGCTATGGAAATGATCTTCCGAACACATAGAATTTACCATAGGGAGAACGGTCTATAATTTACTACGTGGAAGTATAGCACGGTGGGTGCTTTAATGAATGCATGATGACTTGCCAGATGACAGATGCCGATTGTCTTGACATGTCTTGCGTTGCGAAACATAGATAAGCTTTGGTCATTCTTTCGTCGACTTACAGTTGAATAATATAAAATACAAAATAAATACCTAGTCAGGTCATAAATTCTGTCACATGTTTAATATAAAATAATTGAAACAAGTTTATTCATTATGTAACCATTTATATACCAAAATGAACTTAACAAAACATAGATTCTTATGACAATAAAGTTTATTCAAAATGACCTCCGTGAATTTGAATACTGGCCTTCAATCTGCGCGGCCAGTCGTCTATCGCAGCACGAACGAAGTCCATGTCAATATCGGCGGCTGCCTTAATCAAGGATGTCTTGAGTGACTTCAAATTGGGATGAGGCTTTGAGCACGCCTTTTCCTCCAAGTGTTGCCATATCTTATAATCTAACGGACTCAAATCTGGACTGGAGGAGGGCCTGTCTTCGTGCCGGATAAAGTCGATTTCACGCGCCGCCAGCCAGTCCAGTTGGAATACCCAGTGCCTGTTATTAAACATGGTATGAGAAACAGGTTCCACAAGGTTTGTCAGGACTGTATTTTGATACACAACTGCATTCGTTTTTACACCTTTCTCACAAAAATGTCCTCTGTTAAGCCCCAATAAGAAACTCCCAACCATACCATGAGCGAGGATGGAAAATGACCTCGTTGGAAACGTGGAATAGGTACGGTTGCTCGCTTCTTCACTACTGTGTGCGTACACCTTATAATTTTGTTTGTTGTAGCTCTCTTCTACGGTAAAAAATTTTTCATCCGAAAAAAGAATTTCCCGATATTTTTTCCCCGCGTACCGCTTCAACAAAGCGCGGCATCTCTTCAGTCTCAGGTCCATTAGACGAGCATTCAAACGATGTCCTGTTTTTTTTCGATATGCCCGAAGCCCTAAGTCTTCATTTAACACCCTTTTCACCGTGATTCTGCTTAACCCCATCTGAAGGGCCAACAGTTTCTGCTTACGTTTGGGATTTCTTTGAATTCGCGCCTTCACAGCTTTTATCACTGCTGGAGTCCTAACAGACCGAAGGCGAACACTTCTTGACCTGTCATCTACACTAGAGTCTTCATTGTATCGTTTGATGATACGATAAACGAATCTTTTGGTGATATACAAAATTTTCAGTATGTCAATAATTTGAATTGGCGCGTAACCGCAACGATGCAACGCAATAACTGCAACACGGTCTTCTTTAAGCGTCCACTCCATATTTAAAAATGAGTAAAATTCTAAAAAGTATTCATTTTTATTTTCATGAACAATTCGAAATTCGAATTCAATAAACTTTTTTGTGGCCAGCATTCTAAAAGAAAAGTTTTTACTGTGTGACAATACTTATGACCTGACTGTGTATAAAAAGTTTATTACCAAAATGCTTGGGTTACAACTGTTCCAATCATTCCAACAGGTTTTCTATATGAAATAAAGCATGATTGTATTGACTTTATAACTTAAGATTATCTTTAAATGTTGTGGAGATTTTTTGCTCGTTTTTCTCAGCTGCTAAAAATATGTCTAATAACGAGCGGAAGGAAAAATAAAAATGCTATACATCCAATTTAAATGAAGATATATTGATTTCGATTCTTTTGATTTTGATAACTTCCGCAATGCACACTACCAGTACTGCGCTATCATGTTTCGGGTGAAGTATAAGCTCTCCTTGGTAATCCTCCACTTTTGTGAATAAAAGAGTAGCAAATAGATATAATGTGGTCCAAATGACAGTAAGCAGCCATCCTCTAGGTCAAGCATTGCAAACCAATGACACGCGTGCCCTGAATGGCCCGCGACAAAATCTTTTAGGCACGTCACTAATCACAAAATTCATCACACGCTACATAAAATCTTTTAGGAACTTCTAAAAGATTTGACAATTTTTTTTCGCACAAGGTGTTAAAAAGAATTTGAACAGTATAACTTTTCAATTAAAAAACATTGTAAATATAAACATTCTAGCAACCACAGACGTTGACAAGGGTCCAGAATGTTAAGTATCGTGTAGAATTAAAATGTTGAAACATAATATATGTAGTTACTCTCTTTGTAATTGACCGTCTGATATATGAAAATTTTAAGCAATACTTTAATGCAAATTATCTGTTAGGCTTACTGGATATTCAAAAATTATTTAATTATTTAAATATCATCTTCAATATCAAGTTGACAAAAACTTATCAGACGAATCATTTAAGTAAGCAAAAACGCTTATTGCGCTAACCTGATTTGGATGTAGTTTGAAATACATATAGGTACAGTTCATTCTTTGCATTATTAAAACAGACTTTTATCATGAAACCTCCGGTCGATTCCTGGTTAGTGCTAATACTGCTGTGTTAGTTAGTGCTAGTGCTGCTTGTAAACGTGCTGTTGAATCGACATTACTTTGTTCCGCTTAACGTTTTTATGAGAGCTGTGTGACGTCACCTGCCTGTAAGACGCCATAATTGCTTGAGAAACGTTTCCGCGGCATATCTAAAAAACAGAATGCATGTTTTCTTTTTTTACTGATATACGCAAAATAATAATAAATATCTACTTTATATAGTGTCTATATACTAATATATAACAGACCATTCTAAAGTTAACACGCGTGAAGTCGCAGGCATTAGCTAGTTTCACAAAAAGCAATAATATAGATGAGGTATGCCCGCAAATATTCAAAACATTTTACGATTTACATAATAATGAAATTCGTTGAAATTGTTTACGGGCTTTGCTCTAATATTTCATCTGGTCCTGGGCGAAATAATACCCGGATTTCCGGCCCCTGAAAGCTTTCATTGTTTGCCCGAATATCCATTACCTACCCTAAAATATTCTTTTTTAGCTGATTTTATAATAATAATGCAAGACCCACCTATTGTCAATGAAAGAATCGAATATTAACAGAATCTTTTCGCGCAAATCTCTTTTGTAATCATAAAACAGATTTCAACAGCTGATGAATACAATGAGTTGAAAAAGTCTTTATGCACTAAATTATAGAAGAAGACTATATAAAAAGCTAAGATTTGGCAAAAAAAATATAACAATTTGCATAATTAATTATCATTTAGAAAATTATCATGTTTTGTATTAAGAAAGAAAGAAAAACATTTATTGGCGACATACATTAGCGATTACAATAAGTACACATCAAATATAAAACAAAAGGTACATCATTAACTAGGCCCCACCTCAGCGTAATGTTGCAACGGCAAAAATGGATTGCCGCTGCAACGCTGATATTCTGGAGGGACCTAATTTGGACATCAACGGACGGAGACACAAGACAATCACTTTACATACAAAATACGAGAAGTTATCAATATAATAATATTAATACTAAACAAAAACAAAAAGCAAAGACAATCATCTCTTGCCCAAGGAGCATAACGTTCGAATCCCGCCTGATGCCTGAACCGCGTGTAAATTTTCCTAGTAATATTTTCTATAGATTTATAATTTTAGCAGTAAATACTTAAAAATACAAATACAATAATTTTCTAGTAGCACTAAATCTCTAGCAAGTACTCATTTTTCTGTGCTAAACTGCGGACAAAATAAAAAAAATATAACTATAATTACTATTTCTTCTTTCAAATGTTCAATACTTGTAAAAGTATTCATTTGACATTGTGGGTTACCTACAATGCGAAGAGATGGCGCTGCCTTGCAGCTTAAGAATGGCTAGAAGAATTTCGACGCGGCCATCTGGGCCGCGCTAGCATAATTGGTCAGTGCATTCGCCCGGATAGCGAAGGGTGCTAGTTCAAGTCCGGTCTGCTGCCTGGTCCGAGTGGATTCTTTTCTAGTTATATTTTCTTTAATTTAAGATATTTTAAATTGAAACTTTTACACGTAAACGGTTTAAATTATACTTATTCACCTACTCCGTTAATCATTGTTTGTACACTAGAAACAAGAACATAAATAAATGCGTTTAAATGTTGGGTATAATAATATTATTACAATTTATCACGAAAGCGGCGTCGCGATTATAAATATATTTTTACGATAAATGAAAAACAAAGTTATGGACACGCGAACTGTATTAATTATCGTGGAACACGCGACGAACGCTAATGAAGTGTACTTCGTTCAAAGTATTTGACTACTTACTAGTACTTATGACATGAAAACATAATTCGTAACAAATCTAGTAAATATCTTTTTCGTACCACTTGCTCAAAAAAGTGACATTCTATGCCACAAAAAGCGAACATAACAATAGTCATTTTTAATCTGTTAAAACAGGGAAAGAAAATTGTACTGAAATTCATTCATCCTCTGGGGGAAGAATGTGATTTAAATTTGTTATACTTACCGAAATTTATACTGAACTACTGTGTTTACACCATTGAGTTTTTATATAAAGCATTATACATCTTTTTGAAAAAGGAATACGGATTTATTGTGCAGTTATGATTATTAAATAAAATTACGAAAACCGACGAGGCCGTATTTAATTGGACCATGTTTCGAAGGTTAACTTTTACTTTTAATTGTCATTATTTTTAATAACTGCTTATCTCATATTATTATTGTGTTAATTGTTTCGCAAATAGTACGAAAAGTAGAGTATTTTCCTTTGTGATAAAGCTGTCTTAGTCTTGGGTGAACTTAAATCCCTCGCTACACTCAGGACTCGTCTTAAACCCCTCGCTTCGCTCGTGAATTTTTGTTCACCCATCCAATGACCGACCTCTAAACTTGCTTAGCTTCAACGATCGCAACAACAACAAAAACAAGCAATAACGCAACGAATATAATCGACCCATTATAACGCGCCGGGGTTGAGGCCTTATACAACTACCACCACACCAGAAACTCAATAGACTAGTGACAATAATGACGAAAGTACTATAAAAGCCAAATAAACTTTAGAGGTAATAATATGTACCTACTGCTAAGGCCCTAGTACCTAAAATCTTCCCCTTTCCTTCAGAGTACCGCGCGCGCTGGCCTACGTTGTCACCGTCAACTGTGGCCACAATAGGGATGATGACTATTTTTTTATTTCTTCGTTTATCAGGTAGATTATCAAAAAGTATTGGACACATATTTTTTCTTTTTCCACATAATATAAACATTGCAGAGATATATTGATTTGAAAATTCGCATGACGTCACGTTTTGGTAAAATTTTCTCTTAAAAGTGACGTCACGAGCCCCTCCTCCCAAACTTTGACGCGCTATAACTTTATCATTTTTTGGTTGATTGCTCAAAGAAAAAATACGTGTCCATTATTTTGTGATCATCTAACTGACGGACTAAATAGAATTTCGTTTACTGTACCCCGTCATCACACCTATTCCAATGCGTACAAAAAAATTTAGAGACTCTTGTCTTTGTCGCATTATTCCTTCTTACAACCTGGGATCCTTTAAAAGAGGCGTGAATAAGCAACATGCAAGCCGGCAGGGTGAGGATAGCTGGGCTGGCAGGTAGAACTGCTGTACCAGCTATCTTCACGGACTTTACCGTCACTTAACATCGCGTTTGCCTCGCCCGAACACACTTTTCGTAACGCGTAACGCATTCGCCAGCTTACCTCCCAAGTGAAGTGTGCGTAAAAAAGTTTCACTTCAAAAATAAACATACTTACCGGCCGAATTGTAAACCTCCTCTTTATAGACTGCAAAAAGATGTGAAAGTTACATAATAAAGTTTTAATGCATGCACAAAGAAAGCGCTACACAAATGACCAATGCAGTTGCAGTGCAGTTTAATTTGAAAACGGGAAATAACACTTAAGCCCTATTCATCTTTTTCCTCGACGTTTTTTCTGTGGGGCATTTTTCGTCTGAAAATTGACCGAGGCGTGCTGCTCGAACATTACCAATTAATAAGCCAGCCAAGTGCGTGTCGTGCCACGCACAGTGTAGGGTTTTGCAGTTGCCTGTAAATAGTTACCACAATATATTTGAGCAGGAGTCTTTATTTTCTATATCGGAAATTAGAAAAACTAATTAATATCAATATTTGTAACTTAACTAAAATACGTAAATCAGAGTCAAACTGCGTCTCAAACTCAAAATCAATTCGATATTATATTTTTTTTTACCTGCAATTTTTTTTTGTTTCCTCCCAGGCGAGGGAGCGGCTTTTTTTATGTTATAAGGGGCATACGAGCAGGCGGTTCATCTCATGGTAAGTGATCACCGTCGCCCATGGACACTTGCAACACCAGGAGTATCACAAATGCGGTGCCGGCCTTTAAGAAAGGAGTACGCTATTTTTTTGAAGGTTTTTGAGTCGTATTGGTCCGGAAACACTGCTGGCGACAATATATTCCACAGTTTTGGCTTTGGAATACTCATGGATACCCTACAACCGGCTGCAGGGTTATGTTACTAAAACACATCCTTCGTTCATGCTTATGGCCAGAAGGGCCTCATAAGCTTATCTGAAGCGACCATTCCCAGAGAAGTGGATAATGAAGTATAACCGCCGATCTTTTCAATCGCTTATATAAGTATTTCCGTAAAAACATAACGTTAGCGCGACTCAAAAGCCGTTGCCGTTGGTACTCGCGGTAGCGTTGTGGAATTAATGATATTTTATTTTGGTTTAACATTGTTTTTTTTTTTAGATTTTGTTGCAATGCAAGGTTTTGCGTAAACTATAACTTTATCTATGTCATTATTAATGTTTTCTTGTAAGGAATTTTCAATAAGTAAGAAATTTTCTTTAACCAATGTTGAACAAGTATCATCTTTAAATAACAAATCTATCTGAACTGTCTAAGTTTTCTTTAAAATTCATGAACAGCACTATTATCATGAATTTTTGCAGGTTTTTCTAGCCAATGATTTAGCTTTTAGAGTAGGGGGACGCCCTACTCGGACAAAAATTAGCACTTTAAAGTTCTATTGATATAAATATTGCGCTAACGGATCCCTAAATTAAAAAATAGTCTTAGGAACCCCTAAATACTTTTAAAGGACCTACCGGACATGAGCAAACTATATGGGTTCCTTATCAGGACTGACTACGGAACCCTAAAAAGAGAAATTTCCTCACCATTTAATAAATTATCAAAAACAGATTGATTCGTTTTCCTTCTAACCAGTGGTTTTACTAATGACCAAAGTAATTAAATCAGCAGCTTTTTCTCTTATCATTAAAACTTAATTCTCAAAGGCCCCAACAAATCTGGGACGAATTACAGACACGAAAATAGAAAAGAAGGAAAGAAAAGGAATTTGAACATTAATTTTTCCCTCTTATGTTACTTCATTTGAAACTTTGATTGGTTTTTAGAATTTCAGGTCGGAGATACTATTATGCTTGTGTACACGGCCTAATAATAATCATTATTTTAACTTTCATTCGACTATAGTTAGTAACTATTAAATGATCCCCCTAGCATGAAGCAATATCGAATTCGAATAGTTTGCGAATGTCAATTTCAAATTTTATATGGTAACTGGAACAGCAGCGCCACAAAGGACGTTACAAGAACTAAAAATCAGTGCACCTTTGATAATGACATTTCGGACTCGCAAACTATTCCAATTCGATATTGGTTCGTGCTAAGGGTACTGTACCCCTAGCACGAACCATTATCGAATTCGAATAGTTTGCAAACCGAAATGTCAATGTCAAATTTTGTATGGAAACTTGAACAGCAACGGCACAAAGTACGTAACGAGAACTAAAAATCAGTAGACATTTGACAATGACATTTCGGACTCGCAAACGATACGCATTCGATATTGGTTCGTGCTAGGGGTACTGTGCTATAGTACACTATCAGACTGAAGTCGACATGCGAAACAAGATCAAATAAAGTCAAAATCTTGGGGTAAGGAAGTTCCCCGCCAAGAAGACAAGACAAGCCAAGCGATGCGCAAGGCCAATACGAGTACCTACCTCTTATCGAAGCGCTTCGTCTTTTAATCCAAGCCACATGTTTTGACTAGGGTGTAGAGTTTGTAAAGTTGGAAGCTTGGCTTTACAATAGCTTTTTGACAGTGCGAGTCAAATAGTCTCGTCTTGGTAATCTTTTACATGAAAATGTTTTTGGTGGATACTTATTTTGTACAACAAAAAAATCAAGTGACTGTATTACACATCTGCTTGAACACATTGTCCTGGTCCCCTTACTAAATGTGACTTCGTAAACTTTGAATTTCTTTTTATACCCAACTTCTGTAATAATATTTATTTCGTATCGTATGTTATAACAAGCTAATTGTAATCTACTCAAGTGTAATTATGACAGCCGTAAGTTAATATTGCTTTCAATTCCAACGTTCACACAATAATTAATTAATATAACTCGTTTCCAGTCACTGACTCACAAAAGTTTACAACGTAAACGATACAACGGACGAGGAACGCACGAAAATTATTTTCATAAGTCATCCAATTATATTTAACTGACTTTTATCACCATCCTTGAACGACTTCACACCTACAAAACATTAAACTTCGTTGCTAGTAGAACGACATAAAAACGCCCAAGCAACTCACATAACAGTTGAAGTCAAAATAAACTTTTGCGAACGGAAAACTGTAACATCGTTATAACTCGTTTACATTCCCAGAATGATTCCGTAATAAAAATGGACACCTGTAATTTTTTAACTTGTATTGTTTTCCCATTGTTAACTGGGAGCGATAGAAAAACACATTATGCGCCAACTGGTGTTTTTCTCGTGCAGATATATAGTGTATAAGTCGCGACACGAAACGCTAGCGCTAACCATAATTGCACAGAAGTAAAAATTAAGATGTCTTGGGGGGAAACGAGGTGCGCGGGTGGGTGTACGTTGCGCCGATTGGCTCTCCAGTCGTACCCATGCGCAGCTATCCCCTCCGCGTTTTGTTCAGCGCTAGAGTTACGAGCCGCGACCTGTATCCTATTATTATAGTACCTATACTGGTTCATCTTGTGATGTTGGTAATAATAATAATGCAATGCAATAAGGCAGTTCTCCTGGATACAGCGCGCATCGTCAGGCGATTTCTTTCTCTGGGGCCCTAACCACCGGTAGCTTGGACCTACCCCCGCTGCTGCTGGCTTTCTAGGGTTAGGTATTTCATACTATAAATTTGTTTTTATATTTACGTTATTGTATTTTACTTTTATATCTGTTTTATAAAAAACCTAACTGAGAAATAAAATAAATGAGAGAATAATAATAATATTTGTAAATGTATATGGTAATCTTTATATATATAATTCTTCTGTGAGTGTGTATGTCACTGAACTTCTCTTAAACGACTGGACCGATTTTGATGAAATTTTTTGTGTGTGTTCAAGGGGATCTGAGAATGGTTTAGATTCACAATTTTGTCCGCTGGACAACCCCTATTTTTTTAGGGCGGTACGAAGTTCGCTGGGTCAGCTAGTATTCTTATAAATTTATGTTAAAACTAAGGCTATTATTTCACACATTGTACATAAAGACATCGTCAGCCAAACTAGGAAGTTCAACCTGTTTTTTTACAACAACCATCGAATCCTCTACATCGCAATTATGTTATATTCATTAACTTGAAATGTAATAAATAAATAGTTTAAAAAAATGCCATTGTTACAATTCCAATAAGTACTTAATTGTTAATTAAGGTTATATAGGATTGAAATATTAGTTTAATATTTTATTGTTAATTCTAATGCAACTGGAGAGACTTTTATTAATTTGTTATCATCAATTTTGCTATCATCGTTACCAAGTTTGTACGGTACACCTAAAGTTGATATGATAAGTAAAAGATGATATAAGAATTTAATATAATTGATAGATGAGTGCGCGCCCGCCACGATCGGTATGGAAACGTGAACTGTAGCAAATTCGTAACTATTGTAACTAAACACACACTACACAATTAAAAAAAAAAACAAAAAATATAGAAGATTGAAACATTAAATAGATTTTCGTTTCTGATCGCTAATAATACGTCTTTCAATCTTGACCCCGCCCGACTTCCAAATCATGAACCAGATATTATTTTTTACTTTTTAGTTCCATTTTCGATTTTGAAGTCGGTTATATTTTTTGGTTATTTTTTTTTTATTTCATCTATTTTAGTGAAAATTACATCGTCCAAGTAAACAATAACACAATTGACGGAGAAATCGGTGAACATGCATAAAAAACATCGTGCGTGCCTTTGAAATTTGAAGGTTTTCCTCGATTTCTCCGGATTCCACCATCAGATCCTGACTTGGTTCCCATGGCTACAAATTAGAATAATAGAGGCAACTGTTTGGCGGAAAACTTTAAACAGTAAAATCAATACTTAGGCTCTGAAGCACCTTTTTTTTTTTGTGACGAGGGGAAATGCAGTTACGCACCATACCGTGACGCTGACTAGGCGCACGGCGTGTGTGGGACTCGCCGGCACGGGAAACAGTGCCGACCCTACTCAAGCAGGACCAGTGCGGAAGGCCACACTGATCCTACTCCACTAAAACCCCCCGGTACCCTCCTACGCTCATATGGGGGCGTCTCAGGATCGACGCACCTTAGCGTGCGCCACTTCACTGGGACGCCCCCGGGCAGGTCCGGCCCAACGAGTGGACCGGGCGACGCGCTTCAGGGGGACTGCGCTAGGGTACTAGGCAGTCCCCAGACGTGGTGGCCTATGCCGGAGCGGCACCTAGGACGCGCGGCTGGTCAGGCCGCGCCCAGACCACCTTAGGGCCGTCGAAGACCGGCAGTCACCGCTGCCTGCCTCCTTCGGCCCACCCGTCTACGCCGGAGAGGGGGGGCTAGAGCGTCCTCCTCCCGCGACCTCTCCGCTGCCTCCTTCTGCGCCATAGGCCCTGAAGCACCTTAATCTATTTATCTAAAATACCGTTATTCCAGATGAAGCAATTGTCAGATTTCACTAGAACAGTGGCTAAATTAAAATAAAAATGTCTTCAAAGTTCTGAGACCAATCATTTTGAAATATTTTTGCATTTTTTTTTCTCCGTGACTTAAAAAAACTTTTATAGAAACCATGTACTGACAACAGCGAACACAACAAAAAATATAATTATCCAATTTGGTTCCAGGTTCACATATATACGGTTTAGATCACAGATCAATAAGAGAACAAGTAGTTATGATTATGACAAGAATAAGTCAATTTTGAAAAAAAAGTGTGGACGTGATGGGTCATGGCTTATTCTCCCTATGAGCCTGTGCCCCAGCAATGGAGACATTAATAGTCTGGTGATAACGATAATCCCACCCATTTTTAGTTGATGGCAGCACAATTATTATCACAAACTAGCAACATCTACGTTCTATTTATACGCCAATGGTGCCGTATTTTATAATCTTTACGACGCCTCCACACGACACGATACGTAAACGTTCCGGTCTACCGCTTTCTTCAAACGGTTTTATTGCCTCGAAACTTTGAAGCGCTTGTTGTCTTGTTTGAGGGAAGCTAATTTCGTACGCACCGGCGAAACACATCAAATTTTGTAATTCTTATGAGAATCTCGGTAAATGTATTCCAAAGACTGATCTCATTAATGAAAATGTAGCTCATTTTTAATAATGAGATCAGTCTTTGGAATACTTTGCTTAAACAGTTATAGGTATAGTAATTAGTCTTGCACCGTATAATTTTTAAACAGTTATTTTATTACCTAACTAGTTCGATTGTAAACTAACGCACTATTATTATATACATAACAGAACTATTTCCGCTCGTAGACTCCGTACTTGCTATATTGGGCGTGCAAGGTTGATTGGGCTAGCTAACACAGCCAGCCCAGCTCCTTGCAGAAGTGCAGTAGTCTCCTGGGACTCTCACAGGGTTCTAGGAACTTCCTCGGCTTCCCGAGGATTAGGACTTGGATTAGGTTCTATGTTATGAGATTAGGTTCTGCCACGTTTATGTATTTCAGGATCACATGAGTTACAAAATACGTAGGTAATCCTCAACTCTCTATTCCGTAACAGATGACAGACGATAAAGTTTCTGTTACAGCCGTCGCATTGGGATAAAAGAATATAGGTTGCCTAAAATGAGCTTTTAGCGAATTTTTAGTTCGTTAACATTCCATTGATACTCAATCACTAGTAGAGTTAATTATTAAGGAACCGGATTTTCCTATACGCAAGCGGTCTCTCCTTTTTATTACAAGCTTTTATATAACTTGCACGGTACTTATGTACGCAACCTAAAAATTTGAAAACGATTTTTCGACCCCTTCTTTTTATCTTATTCAGCTGAAATTTGGTATACTTATGTAAGTCTGGTGTATAGGTAATAGAATAATACTAGCAAACCAGTGAACCAAATGTTCACCAAAAAAAAAATGTATTTAATTAATTGAGAACTTCGGAGATTTTGTGTGGTTTCGTTTGAAATAGAAATCACGTGATTTCTCGAAAACCGGAAGTGCTACGTTACTCACATCCGGTTTGTAGTCTTATCAGACTATTCTTAACTTATAACTTAAACATTCTCTGTATCTATCTCTTACGGTTTGGCCGCTGAAACAGCACCACGGACGGACGGACGGACGGACTTGTCTAATAGATAAGAGATGGTACAAAGTGGCTGTTCTGATAATGGAGCTGGAAGTTGGTCATAGGAACTTCGTTATTAAACGACACAATCCTCTCGAGTTTGGGCTCGTTTGATTCGTCTTGTCGAGTACTTTGGCCTTAAATGGTAACCAGGTTCTGATCATGAAACTGGAAGGGGCCATGGGAACTTCCTAATAAAACGACGTAACCGCATCGAGATTGTGCTCATTTGGTTAGTATTGATGAGTAATATGGTCCTAGATAATATCCATATGCAACATCATCAGATTTAGACTCCTCTGGTAAGTTGGACCGTATGTCATGTGCTTGCGGGAACAACATTGTTAAAATAAATAAATAAAATATAGTAATATTTCCAACACTCACACCAATTAGCCTAGCCCCAAAGTAAGCACTGTTAGGCTTTTATTATGGGATTCTAAGGTAACGGATAGAATACATATATTGTACATATATAAGTATATTTATATAGAAATACATATTAAACATTCATGACTGGAGTACAAATGCTCGTATTCATCACACAAACATCTGCCCCCACCGGCGACCGACACCATGAAACCCGGCGTACAAAACACTCGGCCACGGAGGTCGTCAAATTAGTTAGATACAAACTATGTACTACACAAAGAAAACGACGTTCAGAGAAAAATAAATTAAATATCATATATAATTTATTTTTGACTTTTTACTTTTTTTTATTAACAAGCAATAGAAGTGTGTTTAAAGAAAGGTTTTTTTTTAGTGTGAATGATTCGCAATTTAATACATTACGCCTTCTCTGAATGTCGTTTTCTTTGTGTAGTAGTTCCTTTTTAACCGAATTCAAAAAAGCAGGAGGTTCTGTGTTTGACTGTATATTTTTAATGTTTTTTATTTCCCATGAAGCATAATAATTATATATTTTTTTCTTTTTTATATAGCTAGCGAGGTAGGCAAATGACTCTACCCCACCTGATGTTAAGTGGTGATAAAGTCCAAAAATTATACCTACCTACAACTGTCAAATGCACAAATAGCAAATACGAATAGCCATGAGAAGTGCTAGCTAGAGTAAATATGTACAATAAGATGATAGGAGATTACTATTCTAATTTGTTTCAAATTTCATAAATATGTGCACAGACCTTATTATATATATAACGAACTTACCTATACCTATGTGAAGTTCAATCATAATTATATGAGGTATTACTCCGAAGATGTTAAAACCATTTTTGAGCGGTATGCAATACATGGAAGCGATACTACAAGTGTAAATAATACTAAGATTAAGGACCAATGCCGAAGTATAATCAAAGATCTCCATTTACTTTGACTCCTTAGCAAGAGTTGGTCTTAAGTTAATCAACTCTCACAAGCAACCACTTGACGCGCTACGGTTTCTCTTACTTGCTGAACTTTGTTATTTGTTTAACCTTGATCTTAATAATGTTAATTCCTTAAAGAAATATGTTAAGACGGTCAATAAACCAACATAACATATTATAGAAGCTTTTGGGTGAGAAGCTGGTATTAATATGCGACAAATAAACGAACTAATTTCTTAAAATAAATTTGTTAAAGATGCTATGAGCGTTAATCGTGACAAGAAGTTTCCGAGTGCCAACAATAGATGGCGTAACATATATTTGGAAAAATGTGTAGGTAGAAGGTAGGTACCTACCTATCCAGATTTATTACTTTTTATATTCATCGTTATTTCACAAAGTAATTTTACAATTACTAGGGGGCAAAGTACAAGACTATTCAGATACGCTAAAATTACTCTAATTATCCGTAATTATGCCGCCCAAACCAGCTTTATACGCGATCGTGCCAAGTTGATGGACCTTTTTAATTTGTTCTATTAAGATCGCAATTAGAAAAATGTTTAGTTTTTTGCTTTGATTTAGTCAGCCAGGTCCTGGTTCTGTCTGTCGGTTATATATATTTTTTTAATAAGCGTTCCTTGGTGTGACCCAGCACAATGTAGCGCTCGGTGAGTTTGGCTCTTTTGTTTAACATGGACTAGTTTTGAATGATATCCAGGGTGTGATTTGTAGCCAGAAGGTGCTGTAAAAAAATTACGAAACCCCGTCGAGTTAAAGCTCTTTTGGTTTGTCTTGACAAGGACTTTGGTTCTAAATGATATCTAGGGTCTGTTAATAGAAACGGAAGGTGGCCAAAAAGGCTGAGTAAGAAAATGACGCAATGCCATCGAGCTGATATCCACAATTTTCATACGTCACGTTTTTACACTTACTAAGTACTTTTAGCCAATCTCAACTATCTTTTCTAATATCCTTCCACGAACTCTTTTCAAATTGTTTTTTTATTATTTTTATTTACAACTGAGTAACAGTCTCATTTAGTATTTGCTTCGTAAAGATTATACTATTTATACTTCACTAAAACTCTAATATATCACGAAATAAAATACAAGCGCATTGTGATCCTCTAGAACTAAAGTTCTCTAATGACTTTCTAGTGATTATAATAATAATGATTAAGAAAAATATGGTTATTACATAATAATGATAATCGATTAGAATTTATTATAATTTGTAATGATCTAAATTACAAGCGCTTTGGTGATCTTCTAGAACGAAATACCTCTAATATCATTAGTGACTATAATACGCATTAAGGAAAATATCGTTATTTTTTTAAATTACATTAAAATGAAAAGAATAGTAAGTATTCATACTGAGTAGCTAAGAAATAGATATCAAGTAAATGAATGTCATTTTAGCTTTGAAGCTATTATAGAACAGACCGCTCTGGTGGGTAATAGCGCGCAAAAATCTAATTTAAATATAGAATTCTACATATATCCCAGCTGACAATGTCGCGCGCGCTTGTCAATGCCGGTTTGTTTTGTTTTAATTAAAAAAAATAAAGTGCATCAACTTTTTAATTTGAATTCTAAAGCGGAGGTTCTATATTTAGTTTTTTTTACTGGCTGAAAGTTAACTATTGTCTGTGGAAATTCGTGAAGTGGTGCGATTTTTTTTTAAATTAGTGCAGTGTTTTTTTTTGTTCAATATTGTGAGAAAAACAGTTTGAAATGGCAAAGACCATGGCCACAGATGATATTTATAAAAAGGAGTACCGCAGGTTACGGAGGCTTACGACCGATTTAGCAGTGCGCCAAGTTTCTGTAGGTTTACATTAGTTTTAAATAATCTTACGTCTTAGTCTATTGAAGGACATTAATTAAATTTTTTTCCTTGCAGTCAGAGTATGGCCTTACGGAAGAACAAGTCGCAGGTAAAGATAAAGTTACTCTTAATAAATAAATAATAGAAAGAATAACTATAACTTATGTAAATACCTAAGCATGTAAATTAGTTACCTATAATCTACGTCAAGGCAAGATTTATACCAGATCTTTTTAAATTAAAAACCTTTTTCACTACTCTTACAGTTCTAGGGACTTATTAATCAAAAAAAATCCTTACGTATAGAAATCCTAAATTTGAATGCTGACATGAAAATATTGTAAAATTAGGCTTTCTGTTAAAGCTACCAACAGCTAAAAGCTTAAGTACGCTGAATAAATGACATATATACTTAAATCATTAATAGTTTATTTTATCACAATGCTTTCGCAGAGTTCAAAGAAGCCTTCATGCTGTTTGACAAAGACGAAGACGGGACCATCACGATGGCGGAGCTTGGTGTTGTGATGCGATCACTGGGACAAAGACCCTCAGGTAACTACATAGCTTTTAAATTAGAGCTTAGTATTTTTTTTATCTTGAAAAGTTGGTAAACGATCATATGGCCCGCTTGATGGTAAGCGGCCATCATAGCTTTAGACTATAGACTCTTGTGATGCAAAAGTATCACTGCCTTGACCCAATCTTCAATTCTCCTGGATCCCTACACCTTGGAGCCCTGTAACCTAACTCACCGACAGAAACAAAACACCATCAGAAGGTAATGTTATTTAACTGTGGTCTTTTGTAAGATGAAGGTTTCTTCTCCATACGGGCTTCAGATTCATGGGGAAAATCTGATATGCCCTAACTTTCTTAAATATACATTTATTTGAATAGGTACCCAGTCAACTTGAATTGGGACGCTTGTTTGAGGGACATTGACATGGTCATTGTCCTTGCACATCTTTACAGCGAATGGTTGTACAAACCTGGCAGTTAATAACTTGACCAAAACTATGGCACAAAACCCTATGCCTGTCTAAACGTTGGCCAATATTGTGGCAAGAGTTTGTGATAGCGTCCAAACGTTGGAAAGTCGTTCAGTTTGCTTCGTTGAAGCCAATATGCGGACGAATTTATTAAATTGGATATTTAGAAGCTAACGACTGCTGTGGTTTATTTATACACAGCATATTCCTATTATAGTAAGTATACTACTAGACACTATTGTTACGATACGTGAATATAAAAACTTTAATTACTTGATCAACCTGGGAGCTGCTGCTGAGCTAGCAAATGTGTGGACGCGTTGGCCCTAACTCCACCACAACACTTTGATCTTTTAATAAAACCGATACCGCACGGATCTTGCGCCAACTTGTGGGCCATTATTCCAATACATACATAATAGCCATAAGTAATGGCCATAAACATTAGTCCTACTGTTGGTCAACATGTAGAGCAGGCATTAAATTGCATTCAAAACCTAGCACCGTTCGGTTATGTGTCCAATGTCTAGGCTAATACTCCAATACAACTCCAATTGCCAATATGTGTTGGCCGCAATGACGGCTCAACGCGTTCAGATACTAAAAATCAGATGAGGTCATGGGTGAGTGCCTTTTTTTTTTTTTTTTTGTCTGGGAAATGCTTTACGCATCCTTCAACCACCGGGGGAGCGAGAAGAAGGTATGTGGGACTCCTCCCTGCTCATTTCAGCCAGCCCTTAGGCCGGGTGAAATGAGCAGGGCCCTACCTAACGCCCTGAACAGGGAACGCCCAGACAATACTACTGCACCGGTCACCCGGCGTACATTCTGAGGACCGATGGGTGAGTGCCTGGAACATAGCACAGGGAGCGGCAAAATTATATCGGTAGACCTAGTTTTTTTTTATATTTTACATGTTTGGAAAGTTTTACTCTTTTTTATGAAGCAGAGAGGACAACATAGAGAAACAGAGATAACTGTAAAGTTGTATTAATATTAACGAACGGGAAAATTTCATGGAAATTGTTAACGCGGTGAATGGGCAGAAAAAATCTCTAAAAATAATGCTGTTTTTTGGATCATACTTATCGATATGAAACCATGGGTATAATGCTAAATAACTAGAATATTTATACACAAAGTCTGCAAAATGACATTGTGTGATAAGATATAAGTACTCTTATTCTTCGAAGTCTATTTTCTAAAATTATGATTTAGAAATTCAGCCAAAAACCCTTTTTACCGACACCATTTTTATGAAAATCTCGTTTTGAGCGTTACCGTTATAATCGAAGGTTACAATCATTTTTATCGCTTTTCTTTAGCGATGAATCTGTTGTATAAAAATTGTCATTACAACGCTTATATATTCCTTTGATTGTAAGACACTTATAAATAAGTTGATCGTTGTTGTTACATTCGATCGCTGTAGTTACATTATCATCATTATTATCGGCTGTGATAACGCAAAATCGCTTATACGCCACTTTGGTCAAAAATGAGTTGTATATATCATTTGAATCCGTTTCTTTTCTGCGTCGATCTGTTTATATTTCGTAAAGATTTGAGTACTTTTTTGGCGCTTAAGCGACTCATTTTTTGAAGATTTTTATTGTTCACAACGCTGAAGCAACATAAATTTTGGTGTTTTAACCAATGGCGCTTACACCCTGCTGTTTGGCGCATGATTTGATGTTTTCTTGACGAAAATATATGGCAGACCGAGTGAGTAAATGCACTATTTAACTTTAAGTAGTAGGATATTTAGAAAATATAATTTTATGAATATGTTTTTATTTTAATGAGGCTACTTCTAGTTTACAATGAGTGTGTTTTTTTTTTTGTGAAAGAAAAACTTTGATCCTCGTTTCTGTAAAGTTACTTAAGTGGCGTTTAAGCGATTTTGCTTTTGCACTGCCGATATCGTATTTTCAAGTTCATTCGTGCGACCGCAAGACGCCTGTGTTATTATAATAGGCGAAGTGTGATTATGTAGATAAGTATTCACATCACTCATTTATATTTGTATTGTTTGATTATATTATTTATATCGTATGAACCGTAGGTAAAAATTTATTACTGTACCCTTATCAAGTCGCTTTTTTCCAAGATAACCATTTTAACTAAAGAGCATGCGCACATTGAGCCACTAAACCATTAGTGGCTTCGATTTTGTCCATCAGGAAATAAAGATCTGGCGTGTCTGGAATCTTAATCTACTATCTATTTAACTCCCCCTATGTCCATAAAATCCCTGAAACAATTTTTAAATAAGATACTTTTCTTAATTTTAGTAAAATGGTTCGGAATTTGCATTAATAATGAGGGACACGAGGGATATTACACGGGTAATTTGGCCCACTATTGTTCAGGAATGCTGCCAAAAAGACTTTTCACTAAAGAATTTGCCAAACTCTATATTTATCTTAAACAATTGTTTCACCAACAATACTTTATTGTATTTGTTTCTTAGGTTTTCACGCACATCACTCGTTAAATAAAACTAGTTTTAACGGGTTAATGCACGAAACTTTATTTATTTATTGACGTTTCGCAGCCTTTTCAGGTCTGCATCGTCAGAATAAAGTTTCGTGCATTAACCAGTTAAAACTAGTTTTATTTAACACTTTATTGTTTCTCTTTTATATCTACCAGCCTTTTATTACCATAATCTTAGAATAATAACACATATAATACCTATTTCTACAATTCCATTGTATTACTAAAAATCCTTATCAAGTTGACATTTAAATCTTAACAAAGTTAAGCAAGATTCAATAAAAGTTAGTAATAACTAAAGTTAAAATGATTTCCATTAAAATAGACAAAATTTATCAAATCAATTTTTAACAATAATATTTCTTAACAAAGAAAATGACAAAAATGTGTTTGATCAACTAGGCCCCGGCGAGATTCGAACTCGCGATCTCCTGTTTACTAGACAGGCGCTTTAACCAACTAAGCCACGGCGCCGACGAGAGCAATGGCCAAATTAGCGTATAGTATCTAAACTCTAAAAAATGTTGGAAATTTTCTTTTTTTTTGTATTAAAGGTTCATAATTTTATTTTATCAATTCCAGTTTGAAACTTGCTTTGTTTCTGTGAAGATTTCACAGTTATCTATATTACAGCCAGTATATCTTAAGGATGTAGGTACCTAATTTTCAAAAATATTTTTTATTATGTGATATAACTAAAAATTTACGGCTTTCGCAATTTTTCCTTTATCTGTACCATAAGACGTTACTTCGTACATAATTTCAAAATTCTAAGTTCACGGAAAATTTTAAGTTTTTGAAAATTTGCGGAAATTTGCTGCATAAACGGCTGTATCTTTAGATTGCTTTGGCTTAGAAGTGTGATTTTTTCATAGCTCCAAGGGACAGTAGACATGATTATTAGATATGAATTTCAGTTTGATACCTCCACGCGTTCCTGAGAAAAACGGTCTTGACAGACGGACGGACGAACAACAAAGTGATCCTATAAGGGTTCCGTTTTTTTCTACCGAGGTAAAGCTTTCTTTTGACCTAAAAATAGTTAATAATGCTTGACAAGGTGGCACGTTGGTTGTCTCCAACGATATTAAGTTGTCTCCTAATTTTTATTTCCAGAGAAAATAATACAATATTGTCATCCTGCATTAAATAAAATTAATTGACTGTTCTCTGACGACTCTACACTTAGCATTGGTAAATTAATTTACACTCTACATTTAGTACGTTTCATATAGTAATCGTATATACACCTAGTCAGGTCATAAATTTGTCACATGTTTAATATAAAATAATTGAAACAAGTTTATTCATTATGTAACCATTTATATACCAAAATGAACTTAACAAAACATAGATTCTTATGACAAATAAAGTTTATTCAAAATGATCTCCGTGATTTTGAATATAGGCCTTCAATCTGCGCGGCCAGTCGTCTATCGCACCACGAACGAGGTCCATATCAATATCGGCGGCTGCCTTAATCAAGGATGTCTTGAGTGACTCCAAATTGGGATGAGGCTTTGAGCACGCCTTTTCTTCCAAGTTTTGCCATATCTTGTAATCTAACGGACTCAAATCTGGACTGGAGGAGGGCCAGTCTTCGTGTCGGATGAAGTCGATTTCACGCGCCGCCAGCCAGTCTTGTGTGCTCTTCGCTCTATGAGCTGGCGCCGAATCTTGTTGGAATACCCAGTGCCTGTTATTGAACATGGTATGAGAAACAGGTTCCACAAGGTTCGTCAGGACTGTATTTTGATACACAACTGCATTCGTTTTTACACCTTTCTCACAAAAATGTACCTCTGTTAAGCCCCAATAAGAAACTCCCAACCATACCATGAGCGAGGATGGAAAATGACCTCGTTGGACCCGCGGAATATGGTTGCTCGCTTCTTCACTACTGTGTGCGTGCAAACAAAATGATAAGGTGTATCATTTTGTTTGTTGCAGCTCTCTTCTACGGTAAAAATTTTTTCATCCGAAAAAAGAATTTCCCGATATATTTTTTTACGCGTACCGTTTCAACAAAGCGGGGCATCTCTTCAGTCTCAGGTCCTTTAGACGAGCATTCAAACGATGTCCTGTTTTTCTTCGATATGCCCGAAGCCCTAAGTGTTCATTTAACACCCTTTTCATCGTGGTTCTGCCTAACCATCTGAAGGGCCAAAAGTTTCTGCTTACGTGTGGGATTTCTTTGAATTCGCGCCTTCACAGCTTTTATCACTGCTGGAGTCCCTAACAGACCGAGGGCGACCACTTCTTGACCTGTCATCTACACTAGAGTCTTCATTGTATCGTTTGATGGTACGATAAACGAATCTTTTGGTTATATTCAAATTTTTCAGTATGTCAAAAATTTGAATTGGTGCGTAAAATTCTAAAAAAAATGAGTCAAATTCTAAAAAGTATACACTTTTATTTTTATAAACAATTCGAAATTCGAATTCAATAAACTTTTTTGTGGCCAGCATTTTAAAAGAAAAGTTTTTACAGTGTGTTATATATATATATATATATGCATGGACATAGTGTTTCTTGTACTGTAATGGTTCATTTCATAACAATACGTAGTTTTTGAGATAAGTGCTTTCAACCAATCAGACAGTCTTTAGCTCTCTAATATTAAGTATAGATTCATGCCTTACTTTACCAGTTACATATTTTATTTTCACTCCCATTAATGATTATATCACCTCATCATTATTCATGAATATAAAACAATCGCCTTTCAGTGTTTTTAATATATTGTAATAGCGTTACGGTAATAATTAGATATAATTAACCATATCATATTTCGCACGTCAGTCAGAGAAAAAAATACTTATGTTGTTTCATAATATAAATAGAGCACCGGTTATTATTTTACCAAAAATATTTTAGACTTGGCTGTCTCTTATTGTTTCTTAAAAGATTATCTCGAAAAAATATTAAGGGTGTTAAAGTAACTTAAGTACCTACTTATACTTCTAATAAAGTGCCATTCTGTGAAAAAACAAGAAAGATTGTGTATTTAGAGACAGTAGCTAGGTAAGTAAAAATAGATACTATGTATAATAATATACTATAAAAAAGTCCAGATAACATGATTGACGTGATTTAAAATGTATCTTAGCTAATGATGATATTAATGCTCCAAGCAATAATAATCTTTAAAAAATGGCCGTGTCTACTTAATAAATTAGATGGCTGAAATTATTATTTAAAATATATTTCAATTATATTGCATTATTAAATTAAATAATGAGTATGTATTTATTGGCAATTTTGAGTACTCGTAGGGGAGCGGAGGGCACGTTGATATAATTTTCGGATAGTTGTTAATATGAAAAAAGCTATCAAATAAATTATACATTCGATTACTTGTAATGTTAGTATGTCTATTTAGCTATTAAAATATGACTGAAAAATTATTAAACTTTATGTAATTTTTTCACAATGGAGAATTTAACTAAACAAGTAGATTGTAACATCTTACCCCGGAATTGGGGCTAGTTGTTACATCATCGGGGCACGATGTTACTGTTGATAAATAAACAAAATCATCAGTGATACATATTTTTTATTAGTATTTCAAAACGATATATATATATACAATAGAGATCACTTTATACAGTCTTCTAACATTTATGAGTAATTATAATATCTATTATGGTAATTATCTAAGTTTTTTTTTTGTAGAAAATCACTTTAGCAGGAACATTCTTAAATCTTATATAAAAATATATAGGTATATATATTATGAACGTTCAAGGATAAAATTTTGACAAAATAAAAAATATAGTCATCAGGAATCAAAAATTTCGTAAAGGATTTCTTTACTTACTTGGTTGAAAACGGGACCCACGCACACAACCTAGCAGCTCAGCGCTTGGCGGGTCACTGATTGTTTTTATCTAATGCACGATGTTATAAGAAAACAAATAAGTCCAATTATGTCCATAAAAGAGTCTAAAATCCCGGTAAAAAACGCGTGTAACTTCTTACCCCTGTAACAACGTGCCCCCCGCTCCCCTACTCGACGGGTGATAAATTTTCTTCACAGAAAAATAAAATAAACAAACATTAAATAGTATAAAAATAGAATACAATAGGTTTTATGATTAGCCAGTTACAATAATAACTACTTCATATCAATGAAAAGAGCTCTCGTTCTCCGCAATAAAGCCAAATTGAATTGCGAATTACTTACTTAGATCTAAACACAGCCTGAATTATTTATTATGATATCGGCTCCCTGGTTACCTGCTTGAATGTGCTATGAATACCTACGGCTCAGAGGGACCAGAAAAGAGGTTTATTCATAAATTAATCATATATTCTATGAGTATTCTGTCAGAATTTTCCTATCTAAGTAAAAATAGACTTGCTATAACATTTGTGTATTTGATTTGAGTAAGTTGTGACTAAAGTACGTCATAAAAGAAAATAAGGTTAATAATCCTTATATAACAAAAGGCAACTCAAAACTCATAAGCCAAGGTGCAGTAAGAGTTCTTGCAGCATTCTGCCATAACAAAACTAATTACGAAGAGATGGCGCTGCCTTGCAACCTCTTTTTTTATGTCTGGAAAATGCCTTACGCATCCTTCAACCACTGGGGACTGGGGGAGCGAGAAGAAGGTATGTGGGACTCCTCCCTGTCCCTTTCAGCCAGCCCTGGAGCTCGCTGATGTGAACAGGGCCCTACCTCCGCCCTGAACAGGGCCACTGAGCAACTAAAACCAAACGAAACTCAGAAATTTCGTCTGGTTTTTAGTGTGACGGTGACGGTGCAGGCACCGTCACCCGACACGCACTATTAGGACCGCGGTCCCCCTAGTGCGTGCCGAGAGGGCGACTGTGGTCGCGGAACCCGTCTCCGAATGGCCGCGCACCCGCCAGGTACTGCCTTGCAGCCTAAGAAATACTTGAGAGAATTGAGCACTGCCATTAGAGTTGCGGTAGCATAATGGTCAGTGCATTTGCCCGGATAGCGAAGGGCGCGTGTTGGAGGCCTGTTTGCTCTTTGAGTAGTCTCTGCTGCCTGTTCTGCGTGGATTTTTTCTAGTAAATTTTTCTTTAGATTTAAATATCTAACAGCTAAATGCTTAAAAAAATAAAATAAAGCTATAGCAGCAGCAGCAGCTATAGTAGTTATCGTTACCGGAATTAAACCATTATATAGAACAAGATTCTGATTCTACATATAATTAATTCATTTCTTAAAAAAAAACCCTTACTGCTCTACACTTCTTAACTAGGACGGCAATATACCTATCTTTTTTACCTATACCTACTTAGTAGGCAGATCTTACGTGCTTATTCTTTGAACTTCAACAAAAGACGTTTCAATTTCGTTTTCATGAATTATTTACTTACGAGTCGGCAGTAACGCGAAGCCATAACACAACAGGCATACTTATACGATGATGTAGAAAAGCTGGTAATTATTTATTTATGATTTCACTTGGGATCTGTTCGATTATAATTAGAAATTTAGTGAGTGAGCGACGGAGAGCAATGGACTCAAAATAAAATAGAAATTACTCAACATAATCTAGAGAGAAAAGAGCTAGAAAAGTTTTCTTAAGATTTACAAATCATCATATAGGTATTTTGGTCCATGATATTGTTGACAACATCACTGGCAAAAAAAAATTCACTGGTCAGCTAAATATCCCTCGGGTGGAAGTAGAGGAGTCAAACATGTGTCTGAAATTGAGTCGTTACTAGATGAAGTCTCTAATTGAGGCTGACAAAATGTTGTCCGATCTAACCGCGAAGAAATCCCCATTCGTAGCAGTACTTACCTTGTTTCCAAGACAATCCCCTGAACATCTCTAAAAACATCGGAATTGTAGGAATCGAATGAAGGGCAATTCTGAGATCATTTGGAAGGAAAGACCAAACTAGCTTGCAAAAAGCTTGGGGTGCTCAAAGGTTCCAAAGATACTGGCAGTGTTCCCCCTTTCATTAGCTAGACTAATTCTTTGTCCGAGGTAGCTGCCAGCTCTACGGTCTCCTGTGATGTCGACCAACCTTTTTGCTATTTCCTTAAAAAGCCTTACAGCGCTAGGACCCCACGGACCAAGGGTTTCTACACCGAATAGGACAAAATCATATTCGGAGCCTAGACCCCTGTATTTGCATGCCTTAGCTTTTTCAGCCGCTTCGCAAGCCGATAATTAATTAAATAATTAATAATTGTAAGTATAATTTGAAAAATTGTGACTGTCACTTGAAGATCGGTAATAAGCTTGCAGTAGTCTAGCATAAAGGTAAAGTACCTAACTACTCAATTTAAATACAACGGTAGGCATGTACTGTTTTCTCCTGTTTGTGTGTGAATACTTAAGCCGCGTAAAATAAAGAGACTACGATGTGACAGGTTTGAGTTATTTGCAGTTGTAGCTTAGGTTATCTTGCCTAAGAAATTGTTTGGGGACCTTCTTTCACGTACGGTGTACGTAACGTGAAGAATGTAATGCAATATAAGAAAATAAATTTTACGAAACAAGTAGTTACTTTCTTCCTTTTAATGCCACACGAAATTTCAGACAACAGTATATTTATTATAGTTAACACAGATCAGATTGTAGGTAAGTCCATGTCCCATTCTAAGTCTAAAAACAATTTCCCATTCTAAGTCTAAAAATTTTCCGTTACGTTACCAACATAGAAAGATGTCTGTTACAGTACTTAATTTAGGGATATTCCCTAGAGTCCTCGGTAAAGTTAGACGTCTATCTTATTTTGTTTACAAGAACTAGTTAAGTAACAAACATATTATTTTTATTTGTAGATATTTGGTTTAGCCATTATCATGACATTGTGGGATCAAGAAAGGGTGATAAAAGCACACTCAAATTTAAAAGATAATATACATCAACGCAGACCTCGATACATAATAAATATGACCGCTTTTTTCAGAGACTGAATTACGAGACATGGTGAAAGAGGTGGATCAGGACGGCAACGGCACCATCGAGTTCAATGAATTCCTCCAAATGATGTCCAAGAAGATGCGAGGGGCTGATGGAGAGGACGAACTTAGAGAGGCTTTCAGGTAAACAATGGAACTAATTCAGCCTATTCAATTAATCAGATGCCGACTCTATCTATAGAACCAAAAGGATATACTGAGACACTGTTTTAATTTTCATTTTAGAAAATCAAGCTAGAATATTGGGGGGAATTGTATAATCAAAAATCCCGACTCGAATCAATAGTGAAGCGCATTATTTATCACTAACTCCTTACATAATGTTAATCTATTATATTTGAGAAGTGGACTGCGCCTGTATTTGGACGGAATAATGGCAACACAGCCCCTTGTTTCGTTTTTCCCCGGCCACAGATAGTGATTCACTTCTCGTTTTCGTGAATCTAGTAAGGGAACTAAGAAAACGAGCGAAAAGTCCGTATTCTTGTCACTTAAAATTTGTATTTACACTCACTCGTTTTAATACCACCCATACAGTAATATAGTACCTACTTACATATAGTACTTATTGTCTTCTAGGGAGATTAAAACCACACATTTTGCTGACCGGGCTTATATCATTTGTACCTAGAAAAAAAATGGTGTGATTTTGGAAAAGCAAGCGAAATTTTTAAAATCTTGTAGCAGCAAGATCTGATTTTATTTAATCATATTTTTTTTTAATGCGATGTGCTAAAGATAGAAAGAAAAAAATATGGCGATGTAATAAGACGAAACTTTAATATTAATTAAGATTTAAAAATATAGCACTTAAGAATTTACCTACTTGGCTAATTACGTAAATGTTAATTACTCTTACTCTAGTAAGGATTACCGAACATTCAGAAAGCCGTTACGTGTAAGAGTGTAAGAAATATTTATACCTTCTTAGGTAATTGATTGAAATGCCACGCTGTTTTTCCAGGGTATTCGACAAGAACAACGACGGGCTGATATCGTCGGTGGAACTGCGCCACGTAATGACCAACCTGGGGGAACGGCTCAGCGAGGAGGAGGTGGACGACATGATCCGCGAGGCCGACCTCGACGGTGACGGCATGGTCAACTACGATGGTGAGCATCACGGGGCGAATACAAGGAGATGTTGTTTTACGGTTTACTGATGGATTAGATAAAGAACAAGCCCAGCGCGCCTTTTGCGCCGCGACCCACTACATATACGCGGCGGTCTCGAGACTCCGCGCTCTCTAAAGCCTCGCGCAGCGAATCCACCCACGCGTAATCTGCATCGGCGCCAACTTCGACCACGTCGTATTCTTTGGGTAGTTCGACCACGCGTCGCAGCTGCACGTACTCACAGGGGGTTGATGTCACGAAGTCACTCATCGTGAAGAGCTCTATGGCGCAGGTGGTGAGCGCTTTCGCAGTGGTCGGTCATTGGATGTGTGACAAAAAATCTTCTATCTCGAGTTTGTCCGTGCTTCGGAAGGCACGTTAAGCTTTTGGCCCCGGCTGCATCTGAAATCGTTAGCACTCGCCAATCCGCACTGGGCTCGCGTGGTGGGTCATGGCCCAATCTTCCTATTCCAACCATAGGGAGGGCCTGTGCCTCAGCAGTGGGGACATTAATAGGCTGATGATGTCACGGAGCAAGCAATTGCAAAACGAGGTGTTGCAGGATAGAGGTTTTCTCACGGAGCAAATTCAGAGAGCGAAGGTTGTAGATATAGGTGTTTGTTTGCGAAATAAAATTCAAAAAGGAAATGTTTGCTCATGGAACAATTACAAAGTGATATTGTATTCGGGTTTGAATCACGCAGCATAAGATGTTGTTCGAGCTTTAGGTAATCCGAAACAAATACAAAGAGGTACTACAGTATTCAATGTAACAAAGCTTCTACCAATGTTGCACTGATGTCACTCGTTAGTAGTTCTAGCTGCTCAGCACCAGAGGCACTCTATCAGTTTTATGATATACTCGCTCTTGCGAGTGCCTACTACTTGATTTATTTGAAAAAAAGGCGAACATTTTCATCAGCCTATTATTGCCCCAAATGCTGGTGTACAAATGTTGCTATGTATGAAATAGTGGGCAATGATCCAAGGGTGGATCCAGCTTTGGCGCCAGGGGGGGTCATATAGTCGTGGTCAAGTTACAACAGGTACAGATTGTGAAGTGAGTACACATGGACCCAGCCCAGGGGGTGGTCATGACCCCCATGACCCCCCCCTCTGGATCCGCCCTTGCAATGATCCACCAGGCGAGCTCAGTGATGATTGGTAAGTGCTAACGATTGCTTATACGGCCGGAACTAACGGCTTAACAGGGTAAGGATTAATATATACCACATTCCCGATAATACCCACGCTTTCAGTTTGTCGTCTCTTAAACAATTGACATAAAGTTCAATATGCTTTGCAAAGTTTCGTTGAAACAATTGCTTCCATTCCATTCCGCGGCGGTATATATTGAGCCTTAAACAGGTAAAGGATACGCTTTCATCAACTAAGAGGTGTTTAGTTTTTCAAGTTCTTTATAGAAAATAAACCTAGCCAAGTACAGACAGCGACAGCAGCACATTTACACACATAGTTATCCCACACTATTAAACTTTTTCAATAGGTTGTGAATCTTTAACCAAGACATATAAAGTTCAAAGTCAGTTGAAGAAATTTAACAGTTTTGGGTAATCTTGTCCTGTGAATATCTTTATTAGATAAGAATGTAAAATGAAAAAAAAATCTAATCCCAACCTTTTCTCTTTTCAGAGTTCGTGACAATATTGACTTCGAAAAACTAGTATGCAGAGCAAATCCCCAAGAGAGATCCCCCCCCACCACGCCAGTGTCCTTACGAGGAATTGTCCAAGTTTGGAGGGAAAGAAACTCTTATATAGTTCCCAATAAGTGTTAGAAGCTAAACGTGATCCTTGAGACAGTCGTCGAATATGTTCATAGCGCGCTTGCCGGCAGTGTATACGTACATCGATGTTTAGAAAGTGGTTTCCTTTCAGCAATGAGGGTTTTTGTGAAAGTTCCGCGTCTTATCCCCACATATGTGTAAATGGCAGATTTCTGCCAACGTCAAAAAACCCCTGTATGTGGAAATGGCAGATTTCCGCCACGAGTTGAGAACATTATTTTCATATTTTGCGTTTTATCATATTTAGTAATGGCTTTTTAATTTACACATCTAACATAGATAAGTTTGTAGAGAAACTATCCAGGATTGGTTTAAGACAAGGATGTACAGTAGTACTGGAATAATAAGAGAAAAATCGTCCGGAAAATAAAAAAAATCCAGGCCGTGAAAAACAAAATAGAGGGCTAGCACAGACAGGGTTTTTGAGCGTCATATTGCTTACACATTTGAGGGGCTAAAGAACGAAGTTTTGGGCGCAAATTCATCAAGCAATTATTAAAATTACTTCATAGACAATGACAACATAAACAATATGACGGATGAATTGTCCTTCCGGCTCAGTGCTGCCATCTGGCGCCCACTAATTCAGAAAACCCTCATTTGAATATTCCACCAAAACCATTTTGGTGAAACATTCGAATTACCGTAGATGTCTTTTAATTCTTTAGATGTGCGAGGAATTGGTGGTCTACTGCTACTTTAAAGGCTATAATCGCTTGCGCTCGGTTTTTATAATAGAAAGAGATTAAGACGATGAAGAATTACCATCTTAGTGGAATACCTACAGCGTTGCCAGACGATTTTGGCGGGACATCCCAATTTTTAAAACAAAATTAAATGTCCCGCGCGGGACAGGCTCAATCCCGCTTTTCGGGAATAGCTCGACTGTGCGTGCAGCGTACTGAGAAAGCGCGGGCGGGTAGCACAGACAAGTGTGGACTGGCCACCTGCCCAGCTCGTAATGAAGAACTCTCAAACAAAGACTCAACTATTTAACGATAGGGAAAATTTGATTTAAAATATCATACTTTTATTAAAATTCATTTTCTATGGATATTTTACAAGGTAAGTACGTATCTATTGGATCGTACGTATACGTAATTTGAACTCAAATAAAAAGATAAATATATAAAAACTTTTGATTATTTACCTTTTTTTACTATGTCCCGCTTTTGACAAAAGAATCTCGTTTTTTTCACTCAAAAAGTTCCTAAATCCCGACTTGGCAAAAATAAAACTGGCAACGCTGAATACCTACCTCAGGCGATTCTGCACCTTATAGCTCCAAACCACTAATTTCTTCCATATCTGCATACCGATCAACTTACCGAGCTACTATTAAAATCATCTAGTGTTCTTTGAAGGAACGATGTTCTATAAGCGAGCACCGTCTTTAAATACTTAGTAGAAAGCACAGCACAGCACGTGGCATACGCAAACAAACTACTTACGTAATTCCTCAAACGGCCGCACTCAGAGAAATCAATTAACTTTTATGTTTGAGTAAAGTTGATGTTGTCACTTTCTTTGTGATAACAATAGCATGACGCAAGACCTGACTTAATGAAGCATTAAATTAATTTGACGTTTCTGAGTACGGCTGTATATGCTTGAACACATTTCGTACCTCGTCTTTTGACGTGATATCACATTTTCAGAACGTCTTTTGCCATTCCCTTGTACCTACCTTTATTCATTGTGTAGAATAAAGAATCAGTGACGGAAAAATGACCCATATTCATGTAGCAATTGGGTGCATTATCCTAAGCACCTATTCAACGAACATTTATTTTGTCAAAAGGCGATGTCACTGTACGTTGTGATTCTAATTCTATAGTGTCCCCTTTAATTGTGTAGACTTTTTATTATACTTTGCCACGGAAAGCAGGGTGACCGGCCATCTTTCCCTGTACAATTAAGACCACGACGGTAAATACATTTATACGTATAAGTAGGTAACTATTTGCAAGACAAGTGTATTCACCTTCGCAGTTTCGACTGTACTCACTATTATTATACGCAGAAATTATAACGTGCATACGATTAATAATTGTAGTGTATAATTGGGCCAAACTTTACAAACCTGAGCTTAATTTGTGCGTATAATAAGCAATATCTTGTTTTAATTGCATTTTAATACTATGATAACGTATCTAAATGTAACTTAGATACTTATAATTAGTTAAGAAATCCTACTTATTGCATAACCATAACCAAATTACTTTACTTAAAAAAATAATGGACGGTACCTATGGTAAAATTTTAGTCAAATCAGATGAATTGATTTTAAAATAAATATTTAAGTTTTAACATAAATACTATTTACAAATGAAAATATTTTAAATATAACTGTATATGTACTTACTAATCATGAACTAATTTCGACTTGGTGGAAATTTTCAAAATTAATTGTTAAAACAAAAATTTGGTTGTGCATAAAAATATTGTAACAAATAGGTAAAAACAGTAAATAAAATATCGTATATTATTACCCGCATTAAATATTAATAGAAAAATAGGTTTTCCGTACGTATACACGTTGTATGAATTATGAATAGATATAGAAGTGTGTGTCTTTGAAATATTTGTTAAGTTCAGTTTTCGTTGGTCTTCCATAATGTGAAGGTTGACTGAAAAATATAGAGCCAAAATTAAACAGTTCATTAATGTTACGAGGAAACGAAAATCTTATTGTAATGATACTAATTACTTATAGAAAGAAAAAAAAACTAGTCGTATATTAAGGTTTATTTACTCGGTTTCAAAGAGTTTTTAAATTTACATTGAATAGTCACATGAAAGGGTACTTTTTATCATGACATGAGATAGTGAAATTTCTACATTTGCTAAGCTATCGAAGACTACTTAGGAGGTTATAAAGAAAAAAAATCCTAAGATTTTAAAATCGTAAGTAGATTTTTTGTATTCGTCACCCAAAAATGTCCTTCATACTAAGTAAATAAGTGTTAATTTAGGGAAATTTTCGCGAAAGAATTGTCTAAGTCAAGATAAGAGGGCTTGTTAGATAGATTTAAAATTGTTTAACTCGTTATCTAAAATATGTAACAGAGCAACAAGACATTAATATAAATCGTACCGTAAGTCGTATAATAATAATTCATGTGCATATTTATTTTGACTTCGTTAAAATTTTGATGTCGTATTTAAAAATGCAACAAAACATGTCTTGAGCTTGTTTCAGTTAAAACTAAATGATAATAAAATTTGCTGTAATGTTGCTATAAAGTTTAATTAACCGATAAGATATTATTTGAAGTTATGGGGCTTCCTTACGATAAATTCTAATCAAAGTTACTTTTAATGGAGTGAAAAAGCTGTTTTAAATTATTAATCATCTTATACAAAAAAATATGGACAATAACAGAACATATATTTACTTATTATTACAAGAATATTCAATTAAAAAGTATAACTCAGTGATAATTATATACATTTAAAAGAGATCGTTTAAATATTTCTACTGTGATTTTTGACATCACAACATATCACAAGCAATAAAATACAATTATTTATTCATTATTGCAAATTCTATTTTAACGATACAATATTATTATTTTATTAATACGTCCAAAAGTAATTACTGGATTACAAAATTGACGCTAATTATTTTAAGATAAACAATTATATATTATTATACATTCATATAGATCATCCTTTAACAAATCATCATTCGAAACAATTATATATATATAATTATAGTATAGTTATTGTAAACATAATTAACACCTATATAAATATAAAAAATGTAGGTGAATGGTCTGAATAAATATTTTATTTCTATTATTAAGGAAGGACAACGGCTAAATATTGTGCAATATTGTCTTTAATTGTATTTAGTTTTTTACCACAACTGTATAAAGTTAGCTGATTTGAGAATGTAAAATAAAGTTTTGGTGATTGAGACTACGTGTACAATAGAATGAAAACCAGAACATATTATAACTGGATCATTATTTTCTAACAGGAAGATATTTACTTACAATGGTATCCGTTATTATAAAAGTGACGCCAGGACAGGACAAAATACTATTGGATCAAACAAATTCTCTTCCTACGTGCATTGCACTGCACTATTTTTGCACAACATATTATATTCTTTAAATTGTGCGTCAGTTTCAAATACTTATATTATTCCAAAGCTAACTGCTCCGCGTCTCAACGTAGACTGAACACTTCTCTTACAAAAATGTTATGTAAACATTACAAAATATTTTGTTTCGCAACTGTACTCATGACCGAAAGTTGAGTCAGAGAAATATAAAAGAATAAATAACCTGATAAAAGTCACATAATAATAAGTTCAACAATGTTAAATGTAATAAAGTCAAGTTATATGTATGTATATGCAAGTTAGGTATTTGATGTAACTAGTTGAATATACAAGCTTGGCATGAAACAAGGAGATTTTAATAAAATTGATATGTGAAAAATTGAATTTTCATTTACATCCCTTTGTTGGCTAGCGGACACTTTAGGAACCTTGCGCACTAGACGACCACGACCGCGACCAGTGGCCGCAACGGACAGATTAACTGTAGTTTATCTGGTCGTCGAACAGTAGCTGGCCGTTGCGGCAAAGTGGGCGATGGCGTTCGTATGATATCTTTAATTAATCTGGTCGATGCGTCCACTAGCCGTGGTTTAGGTCGTCCGTTGCACGAGGTGCCTTATTCGTAATAATGGAGCAATTGCATTTGGTCGTTAGCTCGTATTCGGATGCGCGAAAGACTATACTCGAGTTCGGGCATTTGAAGCAATATTTACACTGGAATACGGGCTGGAAGACGGTGTCGGGTAAACAAATGGAAATCTACCCGAACATACGGCGTACTCGACTCAGTTCATTTACACTTAGTCGTTTACCTGAATTACCTGAATACCGGAATTCGACGACGACGAGTTTCGTTTTAGACGACGAGTATTCGGGCTAACGACTAAGTGTAATCGCGCCATAAGAGGGATACCATTAACTCTAGCCCCCTTATGAATAATAATAATAATAATCATTTATTTTTCCAAAAAAGGGTAATAAACGAAGAATAAGCTTGGATTAGTCACTCTTATGTTTTATCTCTGCTAATTGAATAGGATATTTGACAGTATTAAAAATAAAGTGCCAATTGTTAGCATCTGTATTTAGAATTAATATTGGCAGGAGTTTTTAACTATTTTTACAAAAAAAATATTCTTAATTTTACTAAAAACCCACGATAAAGATAATAGTTTTCTTGTCTATTGTCACGTGACCCAAAACGCTTGGGATTGGTGGAGCCTAAAATGACGTCACACGCAAGTAAACTTCCGGTTAAAGCGACATTTGATTGTATTGACGTTTTAATAACAGTCGTGTGACGTCACACACCAGTGCGACGCCATATTGTCCAGAGATACGTTTTTCGCGGCAACTTGAACAGTTTTTGATTTGGTTTTTTTACCGAAATACACAAAATAATGATGAATATCCTTTTTGTGAACTCTTTAAACATTAGTAAATAACGTGAGATCGTTTTCTAAAGGACAATGGGCAAAACGCACCCAGCTCCGCCAACAATGTAATTAGTATGAATCGATAGATCTATGAAAAACTAGGCCTTTTTAGTATGACACCGAAAATAAATATCCTGGGAGTCAAAAGATATGACACCGTTAAAAATATCCTGGTAGTCAATAGATATGACACATGGGCATATTTCAGTAGCTGAATAAATTCATTTTATATTAGTACCTTCGTTTTATATTATTAGTAATCATAATGAGATGCCATATCGTACTATACAACCAGATATACGACAAAGCCTGCCGACCATCCTGCGCTTGCTCTTAATGAGAAATTTCAAAACGGTTTACGGATGATGAAGGACTTGCAGTTGCAAATAGTCGACTCGTCTTACTTTGTTGTAATTGTGCGGTCCCTGCTACTGGATTGATTTTTATCTAACACGCTTTGGATATTGGAACACGATTATCAGTTTTGTCAATTAGTATGGATGAACTGAAATCATGTCTTCTCCCAAACGTGAACAAGTTTGTGTAATCTGTGGTCGCTCCGTTTTACATAGAAGACAATTTACTATAACGAACAGAATGTTTAAAAAAAACCCACCCCTGCGGGGAGTTTTGGATTTACTCTAGCGCGGCAGAATAACATAAGGGAACCCAAAACCATAACCCTTGCACCTTGTGCAGTACTCCCATAATTCCTGAGCACACTATGTAGGATCGAACTAACTAAATTAATTACATTGTTTCATTAATGTTCGTTCGGTATAGTACTTGTACATATTTAACTTAAAAAAACTAAAGACCCCCGGGATGGAATTTGATGCGCTTTGGCACATATGATCTTGACTATAATACCTTTTAAACAAATGTAGTTTAAGCCGTGGCAGACGTGGGTGCAGCGTCCATACATTTTTGCCCAAGGTCCTTTGTCAAATACCTTATTATAAATGGCATTTGAGTGATATATACAAAACACGGAGTAACTTGTCTAAGCTTATGCCTCGTTTTTTAATAAGAGGGTGGGAGTTGAAATAAATAACACAAATATCTGAGTAATTTGAATATATTTCTAGGATATTTCACGGACACCTTACCTACTACAGCGACTTAATTTATTGAGATTTTCTTTTTTATAATAACTTACAACGATATTAAAGCTTAAAATTAATTCGACTAAAAAATATAAAGATAATATTAGAATTAATAGCAAGCCTTTATTAAAAGAAAAAAATGGTTGGGAAAAGATAATCAAAGTATGACTAAAGGTACCTTTTGACACGCCACAGTTTAATGTCATAATTTTTTGAATAGAACAATATTTATATACTTAAAATTACTTCAGACTATTTACACAGGAACAGGAATCGAAAAGATTCTCAGTACATTCAATTATTACAAAAGTTCAAATGTGCTCAATTTATTTTTATCACAATAACACAAAAATATCAATCCGGCGTTTTCACAGGTCAAAATTTTATTATAATAATTAAAAGCGTCTAATTAGTAAAAATTTTTATGAGTAAGGAATAAATCGTCATACATTTAATAATTGAAGTATATACATTACACGGTCAGGTCATATATATTGTCACACAGTAAAAACTTTTCTTTTAGAATGCTGGCCACAAAAAAGTTTATTGAATTCGAATTTCGAATTGTTCATGAAAATAAAAATGTAAACTTTTTAGAATTTTACTCATTTTTAAAGATGGAGTGGACGCTTAAAGAATACCGTAAAGAAGAAGACCGACACACACATAAATGCAATTTACATAACAAACTAATGTTATTGATTGTGGTCCAAATTATATAGAAGATGAGTTGTAAACTTAAGCATTCTTACTACAAACAAATTAGACACTGTTCTAAACCATGTTTATCATAGGCAAATTTTGTAACACATTTTTTCTTAAACTCGTGTTGATCACATGATTTACTTTTATGTGGTATTAAGGTAAGGTTCTAACTTTATAATAAAATATATTTTTTCAGTATTTTTTTTTTACACGACTGCCAAAAAAGGAGTGTAATGTCTTCAAGGTTAATGTAATGACAAGGTAACGCACATACAAACAATATATGGAATCCTTATTCCACCATAACTTATAAATGTGGTAACTGTGGTAAATATAGTGGATGATGCAATTAGTAAATTATAATGTAACAAGATTGTTTCATTGTTTGTTTACCCTAATAAAGTGATAAAAAAAATGCCGAACACATCAGGAATGTATAGAAAGGATTAATTAGAAAATTTCAAGCCGGTGCTAAGGCAACATTTTAAAAAGTGAAATAATAATGTTCTACTCAATCAGTCCAATATGGATACCAATTGGACTGCCCTGATAAGCACATTTTCGCGCGATTCAACTAAGAATAGGACCGACTGGGAGCCATATTTATTTTCTTTATTCCGAATTTTCGAATTGATGAATATCAACAACAAATTTTATGGGTGCTTAACCTTTTGTTGTTGGCTGAATAGCAATTACTCTTTGGCTTCCACTTATTATAAAATAAAACGACACGCGTCGTAAAGTGTTTTTGATATCGTTAGTTCAAAAAATTTAAAGGTTTGTAATGGTATAGATATCATTACTGAGGTTCGATACAGAACTTTCAATTGAATCAGAACTTTAGATCTATGAAATGCAAAGACGCACAGTTTTCACAGACTATAATATTTCAATAAAAGACGGCTCTGCTATTGTTCTTGGATAATTATAATATATCTATTCTGTGATCCATAGTGGTTTCAGACTGGTTAGGAAGAGTAGGACACAGGCATCTCATCTGTTTAAAAAAAAACTATATTTAATTTTGGTACTCACAATAATTTAAATTTCAATCGACTTCATCCTCTTCTGCGTCCATAGGTTCAATTTTGACGCTGACAAAATCGGTGGGTTCCAACTCCAGTGTCATGTCAGTCATATCTTCACCTCTGTCTTCGTCAGACTCGTCACCTTTGACCTCACCGTCATCAGTTTCATCGCCTTCATCACCTAAAGGTTCACCTTCACCTTCTGCCGTTTCGTTATTTTTAGCATTTTCTGCGAGTTTCTTCAAAGTAACGAAGTTTGCTAGTAATACATCGTTAGATTTTCGCTTAGGCGGGCCGAATATGTCGTTCATTACGTCATCGTCGAGACCCAAGTTGCACTCTCTTGGATCTAAGGTTTGGAAGAAGTCTTTTAACACCGCATCCACGCCCTTCAAGTAGTGACGTCTGCGCAAGTGTTTTACTAAAGTCCGTTTTACGGCGTACGATTTCGGACAGAGTTTGCACTGTGGAGCGAACAGAAAATTATTTTAACTAGATTTTTTTTAAGAAACAATGAGTACATAATGTGGTGAAATTTAACGAGAGACAAAAACAGTGATAGATCTAACGGAAGTTGTCTAGAGTCATGTTTCCGGATTCTAAACAAAACGTAACATCGTTTTAAACTTTAAGATGGTGCTGGCATGATCGAATAGGTCGATTAAAGCTCCTCAACAAATAAATGTTGTTTTAAATTTATTTCTAATTTTAACAAATTAAAACCTATAAAGATTGATGTCTAATTATTTTAAAGCTTTTTGATAATACTCAAAAGTATTAGATTTTGAAATGTGATGTCACGAAACTCTCTCACTCATAATGTCACACTTCGTGGAAACTTGTGACATACTTTATGGATGAACCCCTAACGTTAGAACTCTCAACCGGAACATGTTGAGACCGATGTTAGACACTTGCGGCACAAAGGGCATCTATAGCGGGCGTAGGTGCCGCATCATGTAACGCTCGTTTTGGTACTCGAGCCCTGTGGTTACAACACTCACCTGGAACATGTTGAGACCAATCTTGGACACTTGCGGGACAAAGGGCAGCTATAGCGGGCGTAGGTGCCGCATCATATAACGCTCTTCTTGATACTCGCGCCCTGTGGTTACAACACACCCGGAACATGTTGAAACCGATGTTAGACATTTGCGGCACAAAGGGCATATATAGCGGGCGTAGGTGCCGCATCATGTAGCGCTCTTCTTGGAACTCGCGCCCTGTGGTTACAACACTCACCCAGAACATGTTGAGGCCGATGTTAGACACTTACGGCACAAAGGCAGCTATAGCGGGCATAGGCGCCGCATCATGTAGCGCTCTTCTTGGTACTCGTGCCCTGTGGTTACAACACTCTCCCGAAACATGTTGAGGCCGATGTTAAGACACTTGCGGCACAAAGGGCAGCTATGGCGGGCGTAGGTGCCGCGTCATGTAGCGATATTTTTGGTACTCGCGCCCTGTGGTTTAATACTCACCCGGAACATGTTGAGGTCGCTGTGCGTCATCACATGGTGCCGCAGTCCCGCGGCAGATGTTAGTGTCTTGCGGCACAAAGGGCAGCTGTACCGCATCATGTAGCGCTCGTCTTGGTACTTGCGCCCTGTGGTTAGAACACTCACCCGGAACATGTTGAGGTCGCTATGCGTTATCACATGGTGCCGCAGCCCCGCGGCAGATGTTAGTGTCTTGCGGCACAAAGGGCAGCTGTACCGCGCGCCAGTATGAACGGTTCGTAAGTGCCGCATCATGTAGCGCTCGTCTTGGTACTTGCGCCCTGTGGTTACAAGGAGGTTCAACTGTATTGATTGCTCATTATTTCAAATAGATAATGCATAACAGGCTATTTGACATTATGAAAAATAAAGTACCAATTATTGCCAAGTGTATTTAAATAAAACTAGTTTTAACGGGTTAATGTACGAACTTTATTTATTTATTGACGTTTCGCAGGATTTTCAGGTCCGCACCGTCAGAATAATGATCCCTATTGAGGACCTTATTGATTTGCAATTTTTTTTAGAAAATAATCTTATGATAGGTCGTAAATCAAATAATATATAATAGTATATAGTACCTACTGAAGAAAAGTCAGACAAACTTACCGCATAGTGGACAAGGGACCGTGTCCTTCTTCACGACGTGAGTCTTCATGTGTTCACGCAGGGAACACGCACTCGTGAACAGCTTCGAGCACACTGAACACGTCTCTAAGTCTACGGGCATAGGACAAATATTAAATCCACCCCTTTTAACCACAACGATTTAATACGATCTTAATTTGATTGAGGTTTTTAGATTACCAGCAGCGAACGCAAATGTAAGCAGTACCCATAGCAAGAACCAATATCGAATTCGTAACGTTTGCGAGTCCGAAATGTCAGTGACAAATGTGTACTGTACCCCTAGCACGAACCATTAACGAATTCGTAACGTTTGCGAATTCAAAATGTCAGTGACAAATGTGTACTGATTTTTAGTTCTCGTTACGTACTTTGTGCCGCTGCTGTTCAAGTTTCCATACAAACTTGGCATTGACATTTCGGATTGCAAACGATTCGAATTCGATAATGATTCGTGCTAGGGGTACTGATTTTTAGTTCTCGTTACGTACTTTGTGACGCTGCTGTTCAAGTTTCCATACAAAATTTGACATTGACATTTCGCACTCGCAAACTATTCGAATTTGATAATGGTTAGCACGAACCAATATTGTTCTGTCCGTTGTGGCGCTGTTCAAATTTTCATTCAAAACTTCTTGGCATTTGATGCGCATCGAAGTCGAATTCAAATATACGAATTCAGTATTGATTCGTGCTAAGGGTACTACAAATTTCGTTTACTGCAACGCGCTAACTTCACAGCCGTCATTAAATTTAAAACACATTAATTACATTAATTGTTACTAAATAAAAATGTGACCTCAATCTCATTACTTTAGGAATAAAAAAAATCAAACCACTATTTGTTTAAATTAAGGTGACCTAGCCAGTATTTTATGGAAGTTGACCTCAATACATGTTTATAAGTATGATGTCAGCTTACAATTTGACGACACTGTATGAAAACATGGAGAGAAAAACAGCCCTTGCTGAATTTCTTGCCTGTTCTTCTCAGTACAAGGTCTCCCGCCGTAGAATTGCGAATCGATGGAGTAGCTTTCGGCTTTCACATGTGCTTCCAAAAGCCTGAACTGAATAAATTAATATTGAATTTTGTTTGTGAATTTGACAGCCAGCAGTGTTGTCATCGGTTCTCTTATCATGATATGTATAATTGTATATACTATTATTATTTTCACAAAAAGCTAATACGAATCCCATATGACAAGCTTTAGGATTTCCTACGAATGTATTTTCTTCATCATCATCATCAGCCTATTAATGTCCCCACTGCTGGGGCACAGGCCTGCCCTATGGATGGAATAGGGAGATTGGGCCATGACCCACCACGCGGGCCCCGCGCGACTTGGTGGGTACTAACGACTGCAGATGCAGCCGGAACCAACGGCTTAACGTGCCTTCCGAAGCACGGAGGAGCTCGAGATAGTAAATTTTTGGTCACCCATCCAAAGACCGACCACTGCGAAAGTTGCTTAACTACAACGATCGCAGCCAAACGCGCTAACCACTTACGCAATCGAGCTCCTCATGTATTTTCTTACTTCCTTGAAATTAGTGTTCAATTATAAGTTACTCACTCTCTCCTGTGTGTTTCCGGATGTGATAAGTCAGCTTAGATTTCTGGACAAATGTCTGCCCACAGTAGAGACAAGCGTACGATTTGTCTTTTGTGTGTGTCCTAAAAGAGATTATTTTAATACACAATATTCACTTATAAGTGTTTGCTATGTTATTGATAGTTTTAATTTTAAAAATTTATATTATATGGAAATATAAACACTTTGTATGAGTCCCCTAACTAGGCAATGCATATATATAATATAAAGAAAAGTTTACTAGAAAAATTTTTTTTTTCTAGTAAACCTTTTTTAGATCTAAAATTTACCTGGAATGTGCAGTACAAGCTCCCTTATCGGAGAACGTGCGTGGACAGTGAGGGCATCCGTATGGCCGCTCGCCTGTATGCCTTCGTTCGTGTCGCAACATGTTCGACCGTTGCACGAAACGTTTGGGACAATACGAGCACGCGTGACGCGGTCCCTCGTGAATCTGAACGTGCTCCCGGAACGAGTCCTTCTTCTGTGTGATTAAAAAAAACAACTTTATAATGAGCCCCTTTATTTTGGTTAATGGGACGAAACAGCAAGCTATCAGTTGATAATAAACTCTTGATCTATAAAGTCATCTTGAAGCCTGTATGGCATTCAACTATGGGGAAGCGCAAGTAACTCAAACATCCAAATTATCCAGCGAATGCAAAACCTTATAATACGGTGCCTCTCTAATGCTCCGTGGCGAACTAACAGCGAGATCCGCAAGTATTTAGAAATTAACACGGTAAAGGATGAAATCCAAAACACCACAATGAAGTGCTAAGTAAGACTGGAAAGTCATCCGAACGAACTGGCAGTCAACTTAACAAACCGCAGATATTTTAATCGCCTTAAGCGTAAAGATATCTTGTCTCTCTAAGGATAATGAGCAAACAGTAGATGCTCTCAATGGAGGGCATACTCGTATAAATAAAAACACTATTTCCAACGCATTTGCTTAAAGCTTGGAGCTGACTGCAAAAAAACATAAAAGAAAAATTAACTCAATACGCTAATTCGTTAAACATAAAACTAAATTTTACAGGAGTATGTATTTCCTTTTCATTGTGTATAGAGTATAGCAACGATAAACTCTTGTCAAAGGACATTGGGCAAAAATGTATGGACGCTGCACCCACGTCCGCCACAGTTTAAACTACATTTGTTTGAAAAGTATTATAGTCATGATCATCTGTGCCAAAGCGCATCAAATTCCATCCCGGGGGTCTTCAGTTATTTTAAGTTAAATAGGAACAAGTACTATAACGGGCGAACATTAATGAAACAAGGGAATTAATAGTTAGTTAATTCGACCCTACATAGGGGGCTCAGGTATTATGGGAGTACTTCACAAGGTGCAAGGGTGCCCCCTTATGTTATTCTGCCGCCCTAGAGCAAATCCAAAAATCCCCGCATGGGTACGGGTATTTTCAAACATTCTGTTCGTTATAGTAACTTGTCTTCTATGTAAAACGGAGCGACCACATATCACACAAACTTGTCCACGCTTCGAGAAAACATGATTCCAGTTAATCCATACTAATTGACAAAATCGATAATCGTGTTCCAATGTCCAAAGCAATACGCTTTGGATTTAAAATAAAAATCAATGAAGTGACAGGGACAGCGCACACTTTTGACTACCAGGATATTTTTTACGGTGTCATATCTTTTGACTACCAGGATATTTTTTACGGTGTCATATCTTTTGACTACCAGGATATTTTTTACGGTGTCATATCTTTTGACTACCAGGATATTTTTTTTACGGTGTTATAATAAAAAAGGCTAGTTTTTCGTAGATCTATCGATTCATACTAATAGGGGTGATGACGGGGTACAGTAAACAAAATTCTATGTAGTCCGTCAGTTAGATGATCAAAAAATAATGGACACGTAGGTATTTTTTCTTTGGGCAATCAACCAAAAAATGAAAAGTAGGGGCTCGTGACGAATTGAGAAATGAGTGAATTTTCACTTATAAGTGTACTCAAACGTGACGTCATGCGACTTTTCAAATCAATATATCTCTGCAATGTTTATATCTTTTTGATAATCTACCTGATAAACGAAGAAAAAAAAATGTCATCATCCCTATTATATTGTTGGCGGAGCTGGGTGTGTTTTGCCCATTGTCCTTTAGATTTTGAAAATCATGCCAGAATTGAGCCCAGTAATTTATGTTGTTAAGTGATACTTCACAAAATACTTAACAGTGATTGCATATTTACTAAGTCTTTCTATTTAACTCGGGGCGTATACAGTTCACCCAAAAAAGTACCATGTTATCAGGCACGTACAAAACTGGTCACTCACCATAAAAGTTTTCCCGCAGTAGTTACAAGTATAGGACTGCTGGTTAGGCCTGTGTTCTTGCTTGTGCATGTACAAAGAAGATTTGTGCTGGAATGATTTGCCGCACTCGTTGCAAGAGAACGGGTGCCGACCCGGATGTCGGATCAAGTAGTGAAGTTTCCTGAAACAAAACACCACTATATTTGGGATTTTTAAAGTATATTGCTTGAAGGAATTACAGTATATCTAGTGAGAAATATACGAGTTATAGCTTTTGTCTGGTGAACCCATGCTGTGAGGCAGATTCTAGGCAAATAACACTTCCTTAGAGCAAGCGCAAATTGAGCACTTAATCATCATCATCATCAGCCCATTAATGTCCCCACTGCTGGGGCCCTTCCCTATGGATGGAATAGGGAGATTGGGCCATGACCCACCACGCGGGCCGAGTGCGGATTGGTGGGTGCTAACGACTGCAGATGCAGCCGGCACCAACGGCTTAATGTGCCTTCCGAAGCACGGAGGAGCTCGAGATAGTAAATTTTTGGTCACCCATCCAATGACCGACCACTGCAAAAGTTGCTTAACTTCAACGATTGCAGCCGAACGCGCTAACCACTTGCGCCATCGAGCTCCTCCAGTTTAATTGCGGCAAAAATTTAAACTCGAGCACTTAATTGCGGCCTCTAAACACGACCACTAGTAGCTCAGTCAAGCTACTACAGTCACTAAAAGCCACTAAAATAAGTCGCTAGTGGCTTAGTGGCGGCCACTCGAACGATTAGACAAAATCTAAAAAAAACTCAAACGCAGCTTGTGTACGTGTTTAATGGTCACTACTAATGGCTTAATTTACGCCTGTTCTTAATGTAGTGTTCCTTTTGTAAGATCGACAAAAGTCAGTTCTCCATGTGGCAGAGACAGTGGAAGTGGCTAGGTATTCTGTTTCTATATTTTTCATAACCAGTATAGTTTTTACACTAACCATTAAGTGTGATGATTTTTTTAATTCAGAATATAAAAAAAACTATGAAGTTAAGTTTCATACACTCGAGACCAGTTTGAAAGTGACTACCTCTTTTTATAACCAGTATATTTTTTACACTAACCGTTAAGTGTGGTGAAGTAATTTTTCTCAGATATATAAATAAATACTGTAAAATTTAGATTTTAATAAATTAAATTATTATGTTTAACATAAGATGATAAATTAGTTATGTATTATGATATTATGATCTAAATACATACCTCTCGTCACTCGTATACATGACTTCTCGACACAGTTTACACTTGAACTTGCCGGGGCCATGAACCTGTGTCATATGCGTAGCACACGCGCGAGCTGTGGCGAAATCCCGTCCGCATATCACGCACGTACTGCTGTGTTCCTGCTGCATTGCTTCTGGGCTGTGGACTGACTGTAAGAGAATGTATATACGTATCTTTACATAGTTTAAGGGAGGTACGGCACAGCGAATTTCCCGCTCGAAAAGGCAGTATGAAAAATAATGTACCAATTATTGGCATCTGTATATAATATAAATATTTAGATGACCTCCGTGGCCAAGTGGTTGGTGTGTTTCATGGTGTTGCCGAATCGAGAGGTCCCGGGTTCGAATCCCTGCGGGGACACAGATGTTTGTGTGATGAATACGAGCAATTGTACTCCAGTCATGGATGTTTAATATGTATTTCTATAAAAATATAGTTATATATGTACAGTGTATGTATTCTATCCGTTAACCTAGTATCCTATATAACACAAGCCTTACAGTGCTTACTTTGGGGCTAGGCTAATTGGTGCGAGTGTTGGAAATATATATTTATTAATATTAGCAGCGTTTATACTACTCTAGAAAGAACAAATAAATTCATAATGTTCTATAAAATCATTAAATAAAACCAAGACTAAATTGACGTAACACGCTAGTAAACTTCTGGCCAAAGTGACATTACATTGTATCGTTTGACATTTTAATGACAGTAATGTCACGTCACACCCGTGTGAGACGCCATAATGTCCAGAGAAAAGTTTTCGCGGCAACTTCAAAATAAAATTTTATAATTTAGTTTTTCTTTACTGAATTACACAATAGAATTTAAATTTCCACTTTTTATATACACCCTAAATATAAGTAAATAACGTGAGATCATTTTCTAAAACTTGTCAAATTTAAGCGCCAAGCTGGGGAAGTATCCTCTAGCTTATGGAAGACCACAGTAAAATAACACTACCCTTGGTAGTGTTGTATTTCTGTAGGTGAATTAAGGTTCCAGGGCTCCATGGGGTAGGTGATTGGGTCAGGGTAGGCATCAGCACACATGTTATTTTCGGTATTGCAAGCATATATAGGCTAAGGTGGTAGCTTACCAACAGGCAGGTCATATGCTTGTTTACCACAATTTTAACATAAAAAAGTATAAAATAAAGTAGCTCCCGCTGTATGTACTAGTAACCGTAATGAATCGCTTTTCTACAACTATATCATGTTATATAATTATATACCCAGGGATATTACTATATTAAAATTTTATCTATCTTACTGTGACATATACATGCCCAAGAACAAAGACAGTCTTCTTCGAAACAAAGTGAGGCGACTAGTTTTTATAAATAAAAAGGTTATGAAACAAGAACATGGGCCATCTGATGTTAAGCAACTATCATAGCTTATAGACACTTGTGATGCCATTCAGTATCACTCATAGCTGTCTTATCCCCTAACCCCATGTAGCCTTGAAACCTTACCAACACTATCCAAAGTAACTTTAGCTGCAATGCGATGCAAACTAAAGGGTAGATGTGTTGTCCTATAAACAAGACGCAGCAAATTAATTTACAGATGTTATTGTCAATGGAGTATTATTGTGAAAACATGCTGCTCCAGCCGAGTTTGTATTGCAATGTATTACAACCTATCTGGCAGATTTATGCATATTATATCTTTTATTTGAAAAAGAACTACCATCTGTAACTGATAAATAAGAAATGATAAGTTAAAAAGGAAACACTCACCTTAACATGAATTTTAAATGACTTTCTGTGACTCAGAGGTTTGTAACGGCAAGATCCTAAGGAACAAAATATTTTTCTAGCATCAGGATGATCTGCTGCAAAATGTATCCTCATATCTTCAACTGTTGGTATGACTATACTACACAGACAACACTTGAACAGGTAGTAAATGTTGTCATGTTCTTCTTGATGCTTCTCTATGTAGTGGTGTATAAACCAAACCTGAAAATAAAATACATTTAAAAACAAATCCTTAACAGCAAATTTTTTTCAAAACTTTGTCAGCATAATGTTCTGTAACTTTTCTCTGCAATGTAAGTTTTAGAACCATCATGACAGATTCTTTTTAAAAGTAAATGTCATCTGTGTATCATACAAAAATAAACTTTGAATGAAACAATATACATATAAGATACATATACAGGGACATCAATACATTTAGCTCAATAACCATCAACATTTAAAAATTATATTCTTATAATTTATAAATTCAAACCCTCACAAAATCATATAGACATAATGAATACCTTATCACTAAATATCTCAGAACAGCTTTCACATTTGTAACAATCCTCTTTATGTTTATTAAAATGAACTCTGATTTGATGGGTCTTCCTATCTGTTTCATTCCAAAACAATGTTGGGCAATATTTACATTTAAATCCCAGATGAGGACTAAAACAGTTATCATATTCCAAAATATCCCAGTGCTCATTCAAATGACGCCTTGTTGATTCTCTATTATCAAACTCTTTTTCACAAAACTGACACAGCCATAAATCGTCAAATTCTTTCAGTTCCTCAGATGCATGAGTTTCAAGCTCATTTAAACTACTAAATGTAGTTGCACATAACCTACAGTTATATATAGGTTCTGCCTTAACTGAATGCATTCTCTTCATATGAACAGTATAGTCTTGTACTGAGTCAATATTTGTTTTGCAAAGGGAACAGTCAATTTTCATTGTCACATCAGTTTTGGCACTTTCATAGTCAATTGTCGATTCTTCTGGGAGTACTTTAGCATTGATTTGATTGATAATTTGCTCAATATAGTCAAAGAAGCATTTTTGTAACACAATCAGCTCCACAGATGTTACATCAAAGTCTTCGTCTCCTAGATAAGTTTCTGATAAATCCTTCTCCTTAGATTCAGGCTCATCTTGTTCTTTTGGTTCGTTTGGTTCATCATTTTCACTAACAACTTCTTGCTTGATTTCTGGTATGAGAACATTCATTATGTTATTTGCATCAATGCTGTCAGTCTCACAGTTTTCCTGACTTTTCTTTTCCAAGTCTGTATAGCCATATCTCATTTGATTGAGTTCACCATCTACAAACTGAGAGCTTACATCAGCACCATCCACCGTGAACGGTATGTCCTGACCTGAAATAATGCTTGCAAAACATTTCATTGTAAAACGATGATAGCCCATGTAGTGATTGAAGAAATTTATTGACAAGTTATTTGGTTTGGAACACAAAACGCAGAGAAACTTAGGACTGCCATCATACTCATGGTCCCATAGGATGTCTTCACTTTTGCTGGATATATTTGTGACATTGTGTTTTTGAAACAAGTGGTTATCGTATTGGTCATCATCAGACAGTCTAAAATGGCAAAGACGACAGTGGACTAGATTGTGTGCAGCACTCAAGTGATGCCGCATTTCTGGTTCTGTCTCATAACATTCAGTACATTGAGAACATGACCAGGGTGCATGAAATTCCATATGTTTTACATATGTCTCTTTATCTTCAACAAAATATCTGGAAACATAAAATAAAAGTATTAGAATCAATTTTTAATAAATGTGTAAAATTAATTTCATGTACCTAATCTGTTGTAACTTGGTCTGACTGAGCAGTAATAGAACACCTAATCTTCATATTCATTTAGCTTTCAGCTGAATAAATTTACTCAATTTATGCTTTACTACAAAAAATGTAACAAAAACAAACGTTGCAGTTTAGGAGGCAGAAATATTTATTTTTTTATTTAACTCTCAGTCAACTAGGTAATAAACATGAACATGCAAGTTACTAATGCTTTTGTAGAAATAATTTCAGCCAATAAGCTGACAATATTGTTATGGCACAACTAAAGACCCCATTATAAGATTACTTGCTCAGTGACCCCATCAACACCAACTGTGCTGTGTTGTGTGTACTTATCAATATCAGGCTACCACCATTGCCATCTGATAGGGAGCAAACCACAAAACTAGTAAGTCTGGTCAATTTGCAGTTTACATGACAAAAATAACATAACTATTGTAAAACATACCTGCATATACCACAGAACTCTTTTTTATGATTTGTGATGTAATGAACCATTATTTTAGTCCTGTTTATGAACCATCCAGGACACAGAAGGCAACTATAGGGCCCAGAAGGGTTTAAATCTTTCATATACAACCAAACATCCGCAGGCCGTTCTAATACCTTGTTCTCGTTTTGACCAAATTTGATTGTAAGAGAGAGATTTTTATAACCGGATAGATTCTTCTTTTTCGAGTCTCCATCTTCATCGATAGATTTCACCTTTTTTATCTCGAACTTCTCTGTATTTAGCTTTTTTGTCGCGGCTAATATAGACAGCGGTTCATCATCGGAATCGTCCGAACTCATTTTTAATTGAAACTGATTGTACTTTTATTAATAATAAATAAAAAACAACAAATAAATAGATAGAATCGCTTTTGCGATTATGACAAGCATTTTTTTTTTGGTTAAGTTCTCCCTTTTCAGGGAAGGCAAGGGGAACAATGCCCATACAGCCTAGTCTTAAGTTAAATTATTCTGTTTTCTTGTACATTAGAATGTCGGTGTGACGCATTCTAATGTTTCTTGAAGTGTTTTCCACTTGACCGGAAAAGCGTATATTTTGACGATTCTACTAATTCTTCAGTTACGCAGACAGTTGTAACACAAAATCACACCAATTTTATTTTACAATATCCACTATGAACGAATTTAAGAATAATTAAAATAAGACGCCAACCACACTCGATGAAATCCCGCCAAAACTCTTTTGACAAGCAAACAATGCAGTGTTACCAAGTTATATTGTACTAATATACCAAATCAAAGCACAAAAAAACTTAGTAGACCGATATCACTGAGAGCAAATATTAAACGTATTTAAAATAGTATTTTTATCTATTTATAATTTAATTAGTAAGAATGAGATTTACATAGGTATCTACTTTATGGATATTATATACAGGGTGTAAGAGGAACGCTCCTGAAGCCGAAATAATGTGATAATCTATGAAATTGTAAACTAATAGAAGTGGTATTTTTTTTATTGGCCGTTTTTAACAAATTAGGAATTTTTAAGCGCGCAATGTAAGACGTGCAAATACTCGCCGTTCAACGGCTCTCCAGTCGTACTACATCCCCCGTACTAATACGATGCCTCGTGCACTTCCAGTGTACAGTCGCGTTCTAAATTGTTTTATTGTTGTTTTTTTTGTTAAGTTTGTTTTGTTGATTTGTTTCTTGTGCAAACAAATTAGGTACGTAGCATACGCACAGAATGACAGGCTTCAGTTGATGCACGAAACACGTTTTATTAACTAAACTATTACGTATCAAAATCTGTTATTGATGTAATAGAGAAACCTATCTGGTTTAATGAGTTCATTAAACCTAGGTACCTACTTAATTGATGACCTTTTTGCTGTTTTAAAATGTGTCTCGAACTGCGCTCTATTCTTCTCAATGCAAACTCGAGCTCGTCCTTAGGTCTCTTGGTGAAGACGAGGCAATAAAGGGTCCATAACACAGCCTGCATCTCATTTGCACTATCACACTTCCGATTTAACACTGGTTCTTTAACGTAGCTGGAACGGAACTCGCTGCCAGCAGGTATCAGAAACAGTCCAACTGTTGCTACATTTAAAAAACGGTTGAAAGAACACTATTTATCCTCTTGAATCACTGTTTCCGAACTGTATTGCTTCTCCTTTTAACACTTGTATGTTTTATTTTAGTATATATGTTTATTTGTACATCTATGTAGATATATATGTAGGTTTTGTTTATGTAAGTAGGTATTGTATTTTGTCATTTATATTCAGGAGGCACACACTGACGACCTTTTATTTTATGTTTTTTCCTTTCGCGGGCCTGCTGGAAGAAATTTCAATATGAAATAAGCAGTGGCCTTGTACACATTTCTTGTTTCTGTTCTTATCTGTTTTATTGTGTGTACTAAATTACACTAGACAGTCCGTGGCAACCAAAGTGGCCACGAGCACACACCCCTCAACAGTCCGTGGCCACTTTGGTTGCCACGTTCAAATTTCCGCGCGACCTGCTCTTTTTCTACAGACTATAACGAATACTTGTACTTTTGGACTTTAAACCCGCTACGCACGGTATCGTTAAGTTATTTGTAACGTACTAGTATCACCGGAACAACCTAGTCTACTTTGGGAAAAATTAAAAAAAAAACTGACACAACATTTCAACATTTTCTTTCGTGATTGTGATCAAGTAAAGTGATAACGTGCTGCTTTTTGTGTTAAAAAATGCCGTAAGTACCTATATCTTTGTTATATTATATATCCAGATATTTGTGATGATACAGGCTTTCATATTTGTAAAAGACTACCGCAAGAAAATTGATCTGGTAATCATAAACTTAACCTAAAGATTGACCGTTAGAAAAAAATATCATAGGCGGCATTTCAATGGCCGAGAAATTATACGAATTTGTTTCAAAATATTGTTAAATTACGTCGTATTATTACAAAACCTATTTAAATAGGTTACATCAAGAATACATTTAATTAGCACACGATTTAAACGATTCATGGTATATAGCTATATCGACGTCATCACAGTGGCCGAAAATCGGCCATGTACTTTTAAAAAATAAGGGTCAGGCCATGTGCCAATTCCAAATCGCATTTTATTTTTTAGGTAGGAGACGCGAATATTTTTTTTTAAATGCCTATTTCGATGTTTTGTGGTCATTTTGCTCGCTGGAAAATCGCACTGAAAGTTTGTTACGCAATCACGCAAAAACTATTGAACAAATTTGGATAAAATTTGGTACACATATAGTTTATGACCTGGATTGAGACAGGATACTTTTTATCCCGGATAATTTTCAGTTTCCTGTGGGATTTTCAAAAAACTAAAGTTAACGCGGATAATGTTGCGGGCGGCCGCTAGCTAGTGATTTGTGACAACCAGAACACTAAACTCCATACATTATTATTTTAGTTCTGATGAGCAAATTGTTGGACGAGGACGAGGACGGGGACGTGGGCGCGGTCGGGGGCAAGATGCCATTGCCTCTACTTATGTGATTGTTTTTAATCCCCGACACAACACAAAACCGGCCAAGTGCGAGTCGGATTCGCGCACGAAGGATTCTGTTTGTGTTTCTGTGTGTCTGTCATTATGTATATGTTTCAATGTGGTTTTATAATTTTAATTTAGCTGTGCAACTTTAATAACAATATTTCAGATTGGGCACCCCGTTGCAGTAGGTGCCAGTGGTACTACCCCGGAAAGGTAACATACATACATACTATGAAGTAAAGCCTATTTTCATTGTATTATACTTTTATTCTACTTTTTTCAGCAATGAAGAAGTCCTAGCGAGAATTCGCATGCAGCGACAATACGAAAAGCCACCAAAGTAGCTTGTCTGTCGCTGCACGCCAAGAGCTATTAGAAAGGAAGCCGAGGGCTCAACTGCATCGGGTCTTGTTACCCGATGCACCCCCTCGCAAGCGGCGCGCGCAGTAAGTTATATTATTACTTATTAATATTATAAATATTAAGTTAATTTTTAAGTTTGTATAAGTTGTGACATTTCATATTTTTGTAAAACGAGATGAACATTCCCAATATATATATATATATATATATATATGTGTGTGTTTGTGTACTTTTAGACATCCATCACTGGAACGCAACGCTTGCGAATTTGTGCCCGCCCCCGCGATCGCTGTGGCCGTACCCGAACCGGAGCCCTTGCCTGAACCTGAACCCGAGCTCATGCTTGAACCCGAGCTCGTGCCTGAGCCGGCTTTTGAAGTAATTATTGGTAAGTGTTATGCCCTGAACATAAACCACAAGTAAAAATACACAACCCAAACCAAATACATTACATTATTATTGAAAATGTTGACTCCGTTTTGTAAAATCTTTAATTTTTTTTACAGAGTTAATAGCTCCGCCAGCTGCTGCTCGGCCAAGCCAGAATGTGATCCGTAAGTATACTTTATTTAAATCCACCTTGAGTTTGAGACATCATATATTAACCACGGACGGATGAGGTGGTGTTATAAGTTTGTGTTATTATTGGGTGTTTCTTTTTCCTTTTTTCAGATGTCAACGACCCTAACTTTGAATCGACTGTGACTGACTGGCTTCACCAACTCGAGACGCAAGACAGTGACGATGACGACCTTGACTTCGTACTTCGATGACGGCATCTCTTTCACGACTGCGCCACCGCGGACCGCAACTGACCAACCAGCGGACAATACGGGACTGACCGTTACTGAGGCAGAGACTTTACGGGTAGAGGAAGAAACCAGCGACCGCCACGTTCGGGAGTTGGCTTCTCCCGACGACTATTATGAATTTAACTGGACTTCAGACAGACAGACTTTTGTCAGGTATTTTCTGGTTTTCCAGGACCCACTTTCCCCATAACCGACACGACTCGACCGGTCGACATTTTTTATAAAATGTTCGACACTGACTTCATAGACATGATGGTGACAGAAACTAACAGGTACGCCGACCAGAGAGTAGCAGCAGCTAGACAGGACGCGACTAGGACTATGGCTCGCTCTCTGCGTTGGAAACCGACTGACCGTGACGAAATGCTGGCATTTTTGGCAATAATGATGTTGCAGGGATTATACCCTAAAGTAAAGGAGGAATCCTATTTCTCATTTGATGGGTTTGGGACGACTCCTTACTTTGGCCGTATAATGTATCATTTGCTACAACAGGTATCATTTGCTCAAAACTTTCCAGCATTTCATCGACAATGACACAACGACGGACATGACTAAACTTAACAAAGTGCGACCCGTCCTTAACGTCCTCATAAATAAATAAATAAAAGAATAGCTCTACAAAAAAATATTCCCAAAGGTGTTTTCCGGAGAGCGCGCCGGCCAGGCTCGTGGTTTGTTGATCCATCCAACGGTCTTCGAAAAACTCGGTACGGGCGGCATACAATATGGTGGTGCACCGTCGGGTTGAAACCATACTCGTTGTAACTTATGTTGTGTAGCTTGGCCAGTGATATTTCATCTATCATATCGAACATTTTTTTCTTTTTTTTATCATATCGAAGAAGTTTTTCATCTACCGCAAGTTGACAAGGATCCACGCATTATACTGAAGTAATAAAGATACAACGTTAAATATATTTTTTTGCTGATTTTCTCGAAATCCCTACTTACCTAAATATACATTTGTAATTACACAGCACTTCAGGTACAAAGTTATTAGCCCCTTCGTACACCTCTAAACGTTATTAATGTAGTCTTTAATTTTCCATAATAAAGTTAGATGATACTTATACAGTTATACCTGTATTTTGATTTTTTTTTGGGGGGTTGATCTTAAACCTCACCATATATCATCACGGAGGAGGGAAGTTTAAAAAAATGTCAAAAAAAAAACATCTTTTAAAGATTTTTTATTCACAGATTTGTAATTTGTATTGGCGAGTCGATTGTTTGTCAAATAAGTCCGACGATTGTATTTAAACATAATAATATGAATTTAGTGTTTAAAATGATGGTTAAATAGAAATAAAAGGTTAATAATTCTACTTATTTGTGAAATATAACACCATCCTTTTGTAAGTTTAATATTCCAGATATGTTTTACAGCAAATTACATAACATTTTGGCATTTTTGTGCTCTGCTTTACACTCTCACAACTTGATATAACATTAACTTGAGAGTATGTGTTATGCTACGTGTGCATGTGTGTGTGTGTGCGCGCGCGTCTGTGTGTGTGTTGTGTATCTATGTGTGTGTGCGCGTGCGTGCGTGTGCGTGAACGTGCGTGCGTGTGCGTGAGTGAGCGTGCATGCGTACGTGCATGTGGAAGTGTGTGAATGTGTGTTTATGTTGTGTACTCATATTTAATATAATAAAATTCTGAGTTACTTTCTTTGGTAGGAAAACGATATAGCAAAAAGTTATATACCTTTAAAATAGCTTTTTGGGCTCTTTCGACCTTTAAGACTTTAGTTTACTTTAGTTGATAAAAGGTACACGGCTCATCTATATTTAGAAAGAATTATAAAGTGCAGACTAATTGTTGCTACAAATATACCGATATTTGAAATTATGATTACTAAAAAGTAGATAATAAAATACTAATTCTGGCAACATTGAAGCAACGTCAAAGTTTGTTTTTAAATTATCCAATAGTTAAGGCAAAGATTTTTATACTATACAGCTTTATTTTATTATATTATTTTGTGCACATAGGTATAGCATGAATATACAATGAAAGTAATCTTTAATCATGGAATAAAGGAGTGTGTGAAAACAAAACCTAAAAGCTATTAGTATTTGTTTAACTAGTTCATAATTACGTAGGAGCGTGCGTATGTAGAGACAGATTATTGCATACTGGTTTATTCCAACTGACGGTGCGGGACGCAGCCCTCAAATACTTATATTATGTAACATCCCTCCACCATAATTATAACAATACGTTTTTAGAAAAACTGTTTATAATTAACGGGGGGCTGATTCCGGCGAGATTTGCCAGTCGGATTATAATAGTCGGGTCCGGTACTGCGATAGGTGAAATACGTGTCGTCGCAGGCGCATGCACAGTGGCCGGCGAGCCCGGTGTCGATGGTTGTGGGTTCGATGTGTCGGTTGCAACATCTGGTACATTGTCCAAATTCCAATTTGGCTCGACTGGTTCACCAAAAAACGGTCTTATTTGTTTCTTATGACGAATGACATATTCGTCCGTTTCTGGTACATATATCCTGATAATAACATTGCCAATTTTTTCTACTATAGTACCAGTACTACTTACCATGGCAGAGAAATTCCATGGCCACCTTCCGGGTCAATCATATAAGCTCCAACAATTATTTCCTCTTACAGTTCGGCCTACCTCCAGGGTGCAATAGAGCGACAGCTTTTAAGGCGTCGGCGTCACTCTCAGATCATGTGTTCGAATGCCGGTAGGTACACGTGCTTGCCGTGTCGTGTGTAGTAGATCGCTGAGTAAATATGTAAATAAGCTTAATACTTGTTATGCATTACTACAAGTTTGATGTTATCGTTGGTCTGACGTCAGTCAGCCCCTGAATCCTGTCACTGGCCAATCGTGTCTCTCCCTCAGACACACCGCACGACGAGACCACGCGTCATGCGCCTGGACAGTGACTGCTCTATGATGTGGAGATGGACTATGATTTATTTTGATACATACATATTTCAAAATGAGATGGTATGAGATTCTATTTTTAATTTTAATTACCTTCATTTTATTGTCTTCGAAGGCAGATAGGTGGACGGGCTACCTGCAGTCCTATTCGCTAACTGCTTTTGACAGATGGAAGTAAAATCACCAAGCATTAGTGATACTGCTATAACATAACGCCACTAAGATACTTGTTCTGAAAAGAATCGATGGATATGCAATTTTCTCAAGTTACACACTGTAAAAACAGGTAGCGAATAGGCCGGCTGATGTTAAGTGGTCCCCGTCGCCCAAAGATACCTTTCATGGAACACTCTATTTATGCATCTGTTGAAGAGGATTATGTTTTAGTTCTGAGAGAACACCGCCCGTTATTTTTTTTTGTCAACTGTAACTTTTAGGTCTTATAAGTCGATGAAGTAATTTAGTAAGTATACAACCAATATGTTTTTTATTTATTAAAATTATTATATTTTTATTTATAATTATATTTTTTTATATACCACCGTTTGTGTTTTTTGTTTTTCCCAAAGGTTAACTGGGAGATAATGCTTTTAGCATTAAATCCGCCTTTTGCACCATTATCATGTATATTGGTCAATAAAGTTTAAAAATAAATAAATGAAATACATAATTACAAAGAAAAAAAAACTGTGCAAACAAAAGCTGATTCCATACTACATAGGTACAAAAACACAGCGTTCAACAACTCGACGTTTGTCCCACAAAGATAATGCCCAAATAAAGCTGCGTTATCTAACTTAAGCATAAGTTAAAAACAAGTGTAACAAGTAATACAATTATTACTAAATTAAACAATTTCGGACGACGACGTTATCATGAAAAGTTACACACACGCTGAATGATATTACGAAAATATTTATATAGGAAATATGATACATCTACCTACTTTTAGGTACCGAGTAACTGCGGGTTACTTTGACCCTTTTTTTTCAAATAAAATTGCTTCTCATTGTGATGAATATGTCACGTTTATATCTTGCCATTTTGAACTTTAAAGTATAAGTTACAAAGTTATCATACGAAAATAGGAAAAAATAATATTTAAGGGTTAGTATATATTTTTTAAATTTTGGGCCAAAGTTGGTCTTAAAGAACTTTAGCCCGTTGAGTTTTCTCTGTGAAAAAAACTCATTTAAAGCCATGTTGGGGTTAAGGAACCCTTATAACAGATCACCATTAGCATACTGAATAATGTGACAGTGAATTTGTTCGTACGTTTAATTAAACCACTGAACGTATTTGAATGAAATTTGGTACGCATATAATTTATTACCTGGATTGAGACATAGGGTACTCTTTATCCCGGAAAAATGTTAGGTTCCTAAGGGGTTTCCAAAAAAACTAAAGTTAACGCGGATGAAGTCGCCGGCGGCCGCTAGTATTGGTATAAAATTAATAAAAAAACAAATTTCAAAAATCATTTATTCAGTCTGGGCTATTACAAGCACTTGTGAAGGTCGAGAAGCTACGCCATCGGTTCCCAAATCTACGTCGGGAGATCTTGTACTGAGAAGCACCGGCAAGAAATCAGCAAGCAACTAGCAAAACAGTTTTAGAATGCGCACTTTATGAGAGTGGTAGGCTCTACTAATAGACTAATAGTGCTCTTATAATTGTTTTAGAAATGTCATCGTTCTTAATTTATGTTAGTCTTATTCCAACTTGTACAGACTAAAGAATGCACAATCTCAAATATATATATAAGCGCATCTTATAATATCATTATAAGCATCTTGCTCTTAAAATAGCATTTACGTAGGCTCATTGCACTCAAGAAAACCTATTCTTACAGTCCTATTCTTTAAGCTCATTTGACTTTATAGTAGGCTTGCTAAATTGTAATAACGTCAGACTTACATCAGCAAAGCTTAAAACCATTTTAAGTACCTATGTTTTTTCTGATCTATTCTAAAGCTATAATAAGAGCAACAGAAGTGGTTAAGTAAGCTATTGGAGTGATATTGGATCATTATATATACAATACAAAAGACAAGATCAAATTAAGATGGTTTAATCATAAATGGATTTTGGGAACATAATTTTAAGAGAAATATTAAGTTGGTCAACTATTTTATGAATCGGTGTGTGTTTTTAAATTGTGTAAATAAGTAGGTAGTCATGGATTAAAAAACCTGGAGAAAACGTATGAAAACTGGTGGCTATCGGCGGAAAGTTCAGAACAAGTACAAGGAAATAATAAATAAATCAAATGTACTGTGGCTGCAAGAAGAAGGTAGTGTTGAGCAAGATAATTGCAAGGGTTCTGTAGGTTTTACTTGTATTTTATTTGGTATTTGATTTTCAGTATCAGTCTCTGTTTCTGAATTGTTACTCATGGCGTCAATATCATCCTCAGCGCCATGAAATGTCGAAATATTTTTCCGTTTGACGATGCAGTTTATTTGTGATCATTTGTTATAATCCGCGACTGAACTTTCAAGTTTTCTTAGTTTTTCCTGTTTGATAGATTTAGGTCAGTATAGTAATCCATTAAGTTCCCACTGTTCTGGTACTGTTGTTAGTTTATTTTTTCCTTGCTCAATAGTCAACACAATCTTAAATGGCATTTTTATCTTCAAATCTGTAACAGCCAGAAAATATCACTAACAATTTTTAATACTAATAAGTAATATTTTCTATACTATAATGTATAGAAAATACTACTTCGTTCTCACGCACTATTGATATAAACGAGCGAAATAAGCAATGAGTGAAGGAAACATTTTCAACAATTTGTCTATGACAGAGGAATACCCGTGACCCGTGATATGGTTGAATAACTATGATTCGCAAAACGACTAACTCCAATTATGTAGGCAACAAGTGTTGTTATTAGATTTGTAAATTAATAGGTACCTATGTAAAAGAGATATTATTTATAGTCATTTAGGTACTTATTTCTTGTTGATCTATATTATATTAATTAGCTTTAATTCTGCTTTTTTAAGTGTAACATTTGTAATTTTGAGGCAATATCAATTTATTATAGTGACTTCGTATCAGCATGGCAGTGTAAGGGTGAAACCTAAATGCCAGGCCGGCTGCGATGGCATAGTCAGATTCTCCAGCAATGTTAGACTTTAATGTATTGAAACTAAATTATGGGACAATAGGTACAATTGACAACGCTTATTAGCTCTCAAAACATTAGCGGTGTAATATAGGGTATAAGGGGAGGATGAAGGTGGTGAAGGCGAAGATAAGTAAATATTCGGAGTTGCTTCAAATCTCCCCTAGTGTGGTGCTTGTCTCTGTAGAGTAAAAAATCCCTACGGGCCGCTGCTATTTTGGTGTAAATTGTTGACTTTTATACCTACCCAGGTACTTATTGAGATGAAGTTACTATAGGTTGGCTGTTGTAACTAAGTTCACATTCATAGTCGATGTAGTGATCATAAATTGTGTATATATAGCAATAGTCACACCAAAAAAAACGTAGATTAATTGTTTCCTTATGTTTCATTTATTCACAATAAAATGTTTAGGTTTGTCATTCAAAACGTTATTGTAATGTCCACATCCATGACATTTTTCACTCAAAAAGAGTGTTTCTTTCCAAGGCCAAGTTAAATTCTTTAACATACGGAAGTCTTTCTTGGTTAAGTAGCGGTCTATATCCATAAATACAACCATTTCACAACACCGTCGCTGTCATCATCATCATCATCAGCCTATTAATGTCCTCACTGCTGGGGCACAGGCCCACCACGCGGGCCCAGTGCGGGTTGGTGGGTGCTAACGACTGCAGATGCAGCCGGGACCAACGGCTTAACGTGCCTTCCGAAGCACTGAGGAGCACGAGATAGCAAATTTTCGGTCACCCATTCATTGACCGACCACTGCGAAAGTTGCTTAACTTCAACGATCGCAGCGGAACGCGCTAACCACTTGCGCCATCGAGCTCCTCCTCCGTCGCTGTCACTTAAATGAAATATATAAAATGGTCAGTTTAAGATCAAAAATTTTATTTTAAGTGTTTTGTGTACGTAATATTCCAAGGAACCCTAAATAATTCAACAAGGCTATTCCTTTAGTTTTCAGAATGCTAATATTAGTGTGAACAATCTACAATAGTTTAATAATATGCTAGGAAATTTCAGCTGTAGCAATGGCGATACGCTCTCAATCCAAATAAAAAATTAAAATAATTTAACCATGATACAAAATATCATTATAAGCATTAGGCGCATGAAGATTAAAGTGTAAAACAGGGTCTACTATACAATAAACTAGCTGACTCGGCGAACTTCGTACCGCCTAAAAGTAATAATTTGCAATAAATTAAAATTGCGACTATAATTTGAGATTTAAACTATCCTATCTCTCAAGTTGGATCGAACTGCACATGGTGCGCGAATTTTATTATAATCGGTTCAGTGGTTTAGGAGTCCATTGAGGACAAACATTGTGACACGAGATTTATATATATTAAGATAATAATTGCCATGAGTATCCTTACCAAAGAATAAAACATAGATCAGATGATGAACACGTTATGATATTTTACAAAATAATATATTCTTTTTAAACTGTTTATTAATTAATGAACAGTTTGACCTCAGTTTATTAAAATATTTAAGTTTTATTGTAACGCTGCACTTTCATGCAAGCACTTACACGACGGAATCTTTCAAATACCATGTATCCTTACGAGAAATCAAAATAAGCTTATTTAGTCTTACTATATTCTAACATTGAACCATTGTAAGCCTGTGTAGGCTAACAAAATACTTACGTAAAAGCGATATTAGACTAAGGCCTCTTAAATTAGTTTCGGCAATATTATTATAAATGTGAGCAGCATTAAATTAGACCGATATTAGAAAGATAGTAAAATAAATACACTTATAATTAGTGCCCAAATCCAGGCTTATACGGCGATATAAAATCAATGTAAGACAAATTGTAGTCTTGAGACTGATGTAAGCCTGTTTTTTGCTGGTTGGGGGATGTCCACAAAATATCACTGCTTGTAGAGAGGCGTGTTTAAAAAAAGCTCACTATCTCACTTTGGTTGAAGCTAAGATGTTATTAATTAGTGACAGATTGCGTAGGCAAGTTATTTTTTGTTTTCAACACATTTGCTCAAAAATCTGCTTTTACGGATCTCGTATACATGAAAAATCGAAATTACGGGCCATACAACGGAGCGTGTGGTAAAACGTTTTACCGCACGCTTCCATACCATACTCCGTGCGTATTCTTTACGGTTTTTTTTTAATTTCGGTTGAATCTCATTGGAGGCGCTATTAATCTATACCTTTGTCCCACCTTAATATTAAAAAAAGAGACGTAACATGTAGGTAGTTCAAATTTTCTTAATGGCATGCGGCGTCATTTTCTTAGAATACATTTTGCTTAGTTACTTAAATTAAGTATAGGTATTGTTTTGTCGCAAATGTGTTGAAAAACGTTGTATGACATTCGTGCGGAATTGGTATTTACAAACTCGTGACTATGGTAAGACCAACTTACCGCACTAATATCATTTATTTATTGATATTAAGAATCACAAATAACTATTATAACACATTTGCTCGTAAAGCGTCTCTTATTGCACCAATTCCTATGATATGATTTTAATTTTAATTTAAATTAACGAGAACTTAATAAAGAATATTTGATAAAACTAGTTTTTCACGGGTTAATGCACGAAACTTTATTTATTTATTGACGTTTCGCAGCCTTTACAGGCTGCGTCGTCGGAATCCCTTTTATTTATTTATTGACGTTTCGCAGCCTTTAATGCACGAAACTTTATTTATTTATTGACATTTCGCAGCCTTTACAGGCTGCGTCGTCGGAATCCCCTTTATTTATTTATTAACGTTTTGCAGCCTTTAAAGGCTGCGAAACATATAATAAAATAAAATATGAAATAAAGTTTCGTCCATTAATCCGTGAAAAACTAGTTTTATTTAAGTGTGATGTGCGCGAAAACCTAAGAAACAAATTAGAATATTTGACTTATTTGATATAACTTAATAAGGAGATTTACTCATATTCCATCTAATCAAAAAAATCCGGACAAATTAAAAAGTTGGACAACGTCCGGACTAAAGGCAAAAAGTCCGGACAAATCCGGATAGATGGTAACCCTAGTTGCATTCGATGTAAGTTTTATACCGATTTACTTGACTACACTGTAAAGAAAAATACAGGATAGACAATCACAATTAACAATAGTCACTAAGAATCAATAGAATCATGTTTCACATTGGACACGAATATTTTACGTCTTCTGAATAGGCAACAACTGTTTCCGTCCCGAAGAATGACCATCTCATTGCTATTGAAAAAAAAACCGGCCAAGTGCGTGTCGTGTCACGCGCGGTGTAGGGTTACGTAGTTGCCTGTAGGTACCACAATATATTTGAGCAGTAGTGTTTATTTTCTATATAAGTAGGAAAAAAAAAATCCAATTAATATCAATCTATGTAACACAACTAAAATACTTATATCAAAGTCGAACTGCGTCTCAAACTCAAATTGATAATATTATTATTTTTTTTTAAATAAGAATGATAACTGCCATTTTTTTTGTTTTCTCCCATGCGGGGGAGCGGGTATGAAATCCTCATGAAAACCCTACAGCCGGCTGCAAGGTTATGTCAGACTCTTACTGATTAAAAGCTTCATCTGAACCGATCATCCCCTGAAAAGGGGATCATGTGGTGTATGTAACTGCCGATCTTTTCAAGTGCTTATATTTTATTTAAAAAATCCTCGTGACACAATTTTAGTTACCATACTCCTCCGAAACGGCTTGACCAATTTTAATGAAATTTTATATGCGTATTCAGTAGGTAGCGGAATCGGCTTCTATATATTTTTCATATCCCTAAGTAATAAGGGTTGTCCACCCCTAACATTTTTTTTTATTTTACGGACAAAATTTTAATTTTTTTATAATGTGGCATTAAAAATACATACAACCCTCAATTTTGACGCTTGCGTTTGTTTAGTGGTTAGCGTTCTGTTTTCAGCGCATTTTTATGTTTTTCACCATCATGGATACCTCAAAAATTGGAGTGATTTGGAGTATGAGTACCATCGTGGCAGCAAAGCGACGGAAGCGGCACCCAACATCAACCAAGTATTATTAAACGGAGCAAACATTACTAACGATCGCACCAGCCGTTATTGCTTTGTCCGCTAACGTTCTGGTAATTTCGACCTACGAAATGAACCCCTTGGTCGACCGAAAACTTTCGTTGACAATGATGAATTAAAGGCGATTGTGGAGTCTGATGATTCTCAATCTACAGCTGAATTAGCAACAGCTTTCGATGTTAGCATCAAAACAATATTGGTCCATTTGCGTCAAATTAGCAAGGTAATAAAAGATTGTCAAATGGGTGCCCCACGAATTGAAAGATCGCCAGCGTGAAGTACGCGTTGAGTCTACCCTTGCACTGCTCAACAGGCATACAAACAAAGGCATATTGAATCGCAACGTTACTTGCGACAAAAAATGGATTCTGTTTAACAAGCGCTTAACAAGTTGGTAAGATCCTGGTTCAACACCTAAACAATGCCCCAAACGAAAACTGCCCCTAAAAAGTCACTGTTTGGTAGTCTAACGCCGGTGTCATTTATTACTGCAGTTGTGTACTGTGAAGAACTGAACACAATGATGGAGAAGCTCGCACATCTCCAACCAGCTTTGGTCAATCGTTCGGCTCCGCTGCTCCTGCACGACAACGCACGACTGCAGATTAAACCTCATAGAGCAGGCGGTCTCCAAGTTACAAGAGCTGGGGTTGAAAGTTCGATGTTATCCACCGTACTCACCAGAACATACCCTACAGACTTCTACTTTTCCCAGAATTTGGATAACTTCTTAGCGGGGAAAAAATTCAATCACCGGGAGGCAGGTCAATATGCCTTTGAAGCATCTGTTGCTTCCCGTCCAGCTGACTTTTTCAAAAGCGGCATCAATAAGCTACCACTACGTTGCATAGGTGTATATTGTATCAAACTTTGATTGATATAAATAAAAAATATAGAAGACAAGGGCATTAACTTATTTCATGAAAAACGGCAATTTCATACGTAAAGACCTGATATGAAATCAAATAATACAAGTCCTTGATGTAGATTTCAGAATAAAAACTCCGCCGATAAACTTACAATAACATTTCTCTTTATAAAGTTTTTCCTTTAAATTTGCAAGAGGAAGTCTGCTTAGGTTTTCTTATAGTATACATATATTTTATTGCGTATTTTTATTTTGCAACACTTAACAGAACATACTTAGACAATTACGTGTTTGGTTAATACAGGGTTGTGTCCTGAGGTAGGTACATAGTTCATATCACATATTGTTCATATAAAAAACTGCGCTTTATTTGCGTCGCGCAATCGGGTAACCATAATCCTTTCGATTTGGCTGTTAGTTATGTTGTTGTGTTCGTAATTTTGAAGAGAAAGTTGATTCGAAACTATTTTTGTATTAAAAATAATAATAATAACAATAATATTCTTTATTGTATAACAACACAAAGTACATAAAAGTAAGATTAAATAAATAAATATTTCCAACACTCACACCAATTAGCCTAGCCCCAAAGTAAGCACTGTAAGGCTTGTGTTATGAAATACTAGGGTAACGGATAGAATACATATACAGTACATATCGCACGTCACAAACAATAGGGTATTAAGTCGGCAAAACCATTTATTTTTTTATTTGCTTTTCGAAAACTACATTTTTTTTCTTATAAACTGGTAAGATAATTGTATTTTAATTCGAAATAGTTTTTGAATTATAGCAACACATGTCGTCAATTTCTAGGCTAAAATTTATGATTGTGAGTATTCTAAACAGTATTACGTTAAGTTAATACCCTATTGCCCATTCGGTTTAATACAAGTTTGAAGTTTTATTTCAAATAATACCCTCTGGCCTGTTCAATTTTATTTAATATGTTATTTTCAGCGAAATTCTTTAAAATGATACTAGTTGTAATTTTAACATGAGCCATTTGAACTGCTTATAGGGTATTCTCTTTACCCAGTCACATAAAAGTACTTTTAAAATAAAAACTACTAGTGATACACTAACTAAACTTACTCAACACAAAGAAGGATAATGTACGTTTAAATCAAGGTATAATTTTAAACATTTGAACAAGTAGTTCCTATTCTATGATTTTTTAAAACTTCAAAAGCGCGATATCTCAAAACACTGTTTTTGAAAATAATACCCTTTTGTTAGTAACGTGCGGTATATAAGAATATTTATATAGATATACATATTAAACATCCATGACTGGAGTGCAAATGCTCGTATTCATCACACAAACCACTCGACCACGGAGGTCGTCAAAATTACATGCTGCGTTCCTGCGTTTTCGATGTACAAAGGCAAGAAGTTGATGGCTCTGGTTTTTCAACCTACGTCTCATTTTCCGTAGAAGTATGTATATCTACTGATGTAACAAATATTCGCATTCGCATATTTGTGCCAATGTTTTGCGAATATGAATATTAGAAAAAAAAACAATTTGAAGATATAAAGTATGTTCATAAAATCAAAATACATTCATTTCTTATGTTTTTTAATGCAAGAAAAGTTAACTTAATCTCTTTATCACATTATTAGTCTTGACATTATTTATTTATTTTCTTTACTTTGGGCAATGAAGCTTAACAATAAATTTTTTATTAGAACTTAAAAACAAAATAAATAATGCAATGTGAACAATCAAAAACAAACTCTTCTAAGATTTTTTTTCACTTTTTACTTATATTTTAATGTTGTATTAATCATCTTCTTTGACAAAACTAAAAAAAACATCGGAATTGCAGTTGTAGTTCTTCCTTTCCTTGAATATTCATTATTACGCAGCTTGCATTTAGCTCGTTCCGCATCGCAAAGTGTCAAAAAAGAAATAAGTCCATATTTCACTAGAATATGATTTACTTATGTTAATAAATCACTTTTCAAACACTAACCTCAAAATTCACTTGTTTTGTTTACGAAAAGACCGACGCGAGCGGAATGACACTTCAAACGGATGAGTTCATATCAACTCGGCAATTAGTACGAGACTGCCACCATGCCATAGACAATTGGCGCCAATTTTGAACAAAAACTAAATATTCGGTACATTTATAAATGTCGGTACCAGATATTTGCATTCACATTCGCATTTGCGAATGTTCATTCGTTACATCACTAAGTACGTAGTTACTTTAATTGCAATTAGGTTGTGTGAAGTTTGAGTGGGGTTTTACCTACAAAAAAGCAAGTACCAGTTACACTATGATGTTTTATCATTAGTATAATACGTCATTGCCCTTTTATAAAACGTTGTTTAATAGCCCGTCCCATTTAAATTATATGAAAATAATCATTAACGATAATAACCCTTCCTTGTTATTTGATATCTATCTATTCCTTTTAGAAAACAACAACTATTCCATGGTCGTGCGTGACTATTTATAATTATGTATTTACAAACAAATAATATAAATTAAATCTGTGAGGTGTACACCGTGACTTTTGAGTATCCTGAGACACTACCATTTAGGGCATTTTGTAAACGATACCTATATATCAAAATTTCGTATAGTGGTGTAGTATTTTTACTGTATATAACTGTTCTCGTTAGTTATATTTACATTATTTTTAAGTTTCTCAGGTACCTAACTCAAAATTTACGATGTAAAAAAATATTAGTTTTTACACTTATCTAGCGCAATAATAAAATAACAACTGTACCCCTAGCACGAACCAATATCGAATTCGTAACGTTTACGAATCCGTAATGTGTTTGCCAAATGTGTACTGATTTTTAGTTCACGTTACGTACATTGTGGCGCTGTCCTATGGCCACCTTCTAGCTCCATCATCAGATCAGCTATATCATCATCATCATTATTATATCAGCCGTACGACGCCCACTGCTGAGAATAGGCCTCCCCCAAGAATCTCCACAACGATCGGTCCTGCGCCACTCGACACCCATCGGATTCCCGCGGCCTTCACAAGATCATCGGTCCACCTTTCCGCCCCAACGGCCATCGGTTCTTCTTGCTACGTGTCCTGCCCATTGCCACGGTACCATATTATTGCATTGTCATCAGACTTACATAAGTATACCAAGCTGAATCAGATAGCAAAATGTGGTCGAAAATTGTTTACAAAATTTTGAAGCTTCTTCTATACTAATATTATAAAGAGGAAGGGTTTGTATGTAAGTATGTTTGTAACGAATTGGCACAAAAAGTAATGGACCGATTTTAAAAATTCTTTTACCATTTGAATGCTACATCATCACTGATTAATATAGGCTATAGTGTATTTTCAAAAAGAAAGGGTTCCGTATGAAAACTTGGATAATGTAACCCAACGTGTGTAAAAAATGATATCGCGTACGCTGCGGAAGTCATTGACAATAGAGCAAAGTGATGTACTAAAGTTTACGATACCAATATCTACCAAAAGTCCGCGATACCATATATGTCTAACTACTACAGTTATGTCACAACTAGAGGTCCCCTGCGTTCTCGCCCGCGTTATATTGAAGAAATAGGTTTATAGTGAGTCAAACTTAAAATATAGACATAGGTTGTCATGGGCTATTTTTACAGAACTTTTAAAGGGAAAGAATTCCGTCCTACATGATTTTTGTCTAACTTTAATCGTTTACCCAGCGCACACAACGGAATGTCACAAATGGAATATTTTTAACCGTTTTTGCAACATTTTTCATCGATGCTCCGCTGCTACTGGTCAATAGCCTGGTAATAGGCCTATAGCCTTCTTCGATGAATGCTCTGTCGAATACAAAAAGAATTTTTCAATTTGGAACAACAGAGCAACGTTGCATTCGGTACAACGGGTCCTAAACTACGCAACTATTTTTTTACTTGGAATAGAAGGTTTATAATTATTATGAAGAAGGTCATTATATAATACTAGCCTTTGAACAAAAACTATAGTCTACACTACAGCTCTACACCGAAGCAAAGCGAGGGCGGGCCACTAGTATTACATAAGAACAGTGCTAGTTAATAAAATGCTTGTAATAAAAATGCGCTAGATAAGTGTAACAAATATTTTTTTACATCATAAATTTTGAGTTAAGTACCTTAAAAAATCTGTAATCTGAGGTCATTATCATCAGCCTACCAATATTCCCACAGGGCACAGGGCTTTCCATTTATTACAAGCATTTATTTAACTTGCACTATTCTTATGTAATATGAAGCTACAAAATAAAATTTGTAAACAATTTTCGACCACATTTTCGTATCTGATTCAGCTGAAATTTGGTATACTTATGTCAAGTCTGATGACAATGCAATAATATGGTACCGTATAGCTGATCTGATGATGGAGTTGGAAACGACGCAACCCCATCATGTTTGGGCTCGTTTGATTCGTCTTGTCGAGTACTTTGTATCTAGATAGTATCCATGGTTTGATGATGGAGCTGGAAAGTGGCCATAGGAACTTTGTAATGAAACGACGCAACCCTATTAAGTTTGGGCTCGTATGATTCATCTTGATGAGTACTTTGGGATAAGATGGTATCCAAGGTCTGATAATGGAGCTGGACAGTGGCCATAGGAACCCCATTATAAAACGAGAGAATCTCAGCGAGTTTGGGCTTGTATGACTCGTCTTTGTCGAGTACTTCTATCTCTAGATAGTATCCAGGATTTGATGATGGAGCTGGAATGGTCATAGGAACTCTGTTATGAAACTACGTAACCCCATCAAGTTTGGGCTCTTTTAATTCGTCTTGTTGAGTACTTTGTCTCTAGATAATATCCAGGGTCTGATGGTGGAGTTAGAAATTGTTCATATGAAGTTCGTTATTAAATGACACAATCTCATCAATTTTGTATATCAATACAATTTATCGAAAAAAGGAAGACATAGGAGCATAAAATGAGTGAAATTATACCTATATTTTATGTATGAAAATCGACTCTTTAGTGATAAAAATCATGAAGGATTCAGTCGAGAACGTTTGTATGGAAAAATTGTTGACGGCCTCCGCCCTTAACGTGCCTTTCGAAGCGAAGGAGTTCGAGATAAAAAAAACGGTCACCCATCCAATGATCGGCCATTGCGAAATTTGCTTAACTTCCACGATCGCAGACAGTGTTGAAATGTTTGGGTTACTACAAACACTGGCGCGCACAGAATGATAAAAAATGTTAGAAAATACAATAACAATATTTTTATATCAAAGTCTACTTCAGGTGTTGCTTATTGTAAGCGTGGCGTGTGTGTGATTCGTGGATGACATAGCAGTTAAGTGGGTGTGTATGTATCATAAATAAAACTTTATAACTTAAGAATATAAGAACACTATATTTTATAGCCTCATTCGCTACTCAAATATGAGGTTTAAATTTTCTGTACTTATTACAATATACCTGCCAACCAAGCAGTAAATGGAAATTCAGCACCCTTACCACGAACCAATATCGAATTCGAATGGTTTGCGAGTGCGAAATGTCATTGTCAAATTTTGTAAGGAAACTTGAGTAGCAGCGCTACAACGGACGTAACGGGAACGAAAAACCAGTACATATTTGACAATGACATTTCGCACTCGCAAACTATTCGAATTCGATATTGGTTCGTGCTTAAGGTATCATCTATCTATCAATATGCATGGCACCACAGAACACAGAATGGCACGGACATCAAATGTTAATCTGACTTTAAATGAAGATTTAAGTAAAGAATAACCATTATTAGGTACTTACTTTTTAATGGTTTTATTTTAATGAAATGGGTTTTTATTTTTGTTAAAAAAAAATTTTTTAACACTATTTAGAAGCTAGTAAGTTCAACTTACTAAGTACTTATTATCTGGCCTGTATTATCTCTTTCATATCTCTTGAAATAACCAAACAGGAATTGAGTACTGTTCGTAATTGAGGTGTTCCATTGTATTCCCCGATAGTACTGATCAGATCCTCACCGAATCAATATGGGACCATCTCACCAAAAAAACTGATTTAAATAAAAAAAAAATATCAAAATCGGTCTACAAATCTCGGAGATATGCGAGAACAACGAAATGACGAAAAAAATATAATAACGAATCGAGTACCTCCTTAATTTTGAAGTCGTTTAAAAAGAAGTAGACTAGATTTCAATCGTTCAAAAAAAACTGACATTCTTCCATTATACTTTACCAACTTTAAACTTCACATATTATTAACACAATCATTTGAAGCACGTGTCCTCAATAAAAGGTTTTTTCAATTAATATTATTAGTTTTACCCTCGGGGTTATTGCTTTCACTAAATTTCTTTCTTACAATATCTTACCAGACTTGATCTAATCATACGAGTGAGCCGTAGCACTTAATGAAATAACCCCATTAAGTTTGGGCTAGTTTGATTCGTCTTGATGAGTTCTTTGTCTTTAAGCAATTAAAACTACATTATTTAGTAAAACTATATTTTTTAAGTTAAGATTAGGCTTTGCCTTCAATTATATAAATTGCTTATGTGTTGTTCAATTTTAATCATGTTGTGTACACGTAAAAAGGAGTACTGTCTAGATTACTTCAACTATAATTATATGTTAAACATGTATTGACTGTATTCTGTTAATGTACCTATCTATACTTATAATAAATCTGTAGAGTTGTCAATTCTGTACATGAAATATATTTTTAAAATAACTATCAGGGGGTGATTAGTTATCGATACTGATGCCAAAAATGCAATCAGTAAAAGTTTTGTCTGTCTGTCTGTCTGTGTGTATGTCCCTTATAGAAACAAAAACTACTCAACGGATTTTAACGAAACTTGGTACAATTATTCTTCATACTCCTGGGCAGGTTATAGTATACTTTTCATCACGCTACAATCAATAGCAGCAGAGTAGTGAAGGGAAATGTTGGAAAAACGGGAGAAGTTACTCCATTTTTTAAGCTTCCGTCGTGGGTGCAGCCTTAATGGTTAAAGTTACATAGAAATCATGTATGACGGAAATGTTCTACATAAAATTGTCTAAAAAATATCCCGCATCAGCATATGTCTATCTTTTATGGTTGACTCACAATAACACGTGTAATTATATAAATAAAGTCATTCTTTATAGCACAAGCCTGAGAACAAAAACTATAGTTTACACTACAGCTCTACACCGAAGCGAAGCGAGGGCGGGCCACTAGTAATAAATAAATAAATAAATTTAGATGGTATCCAAGGTCTGATGATGGAGCTGGAAAGTGGCCATAGGAACCCCATTATAAAACGAGAGAATCTCATCAAGTTTGGACGTTATTCAACGAAACCCAATCTGATATCATGACAATAATACAACTGCGAAGATAGAAGCTGAAATAAGTCGCGACACAAAACTCTAGCGCTGACCGTTATTGCGCAGAAGTAGAAATTAAGATGTCTTGGGGGGAAACGAGGTGCGCGGGTGGGCGTGCGTTGCGCCGATTGGCTCTCCAGTCGTACCCATGCGCAGCTATACCCTCCGCGTTTTGTTTAGCGCTAGAGTTACGTGCCGCGACCTTTAATGGCCTTTTATTTATCTATTCGTTTATTGAAATACTTCGTTAGGTAGCGTCTGTTCCAGTTGTTAATTCATCAATATTTTTTTATATTATTATCTGGGGTAGAATATCTATCAAAATGGTAACTCCTTGCCATGCTCGCTCTACTAATAGGAATGTCTTCCGATTGTCGTCTCCACAATAGAATCACATTCTGAGTAGGTAGTATAATTAAAATTCATAATTTAGTAAATATAAAATTTATACTGATATGATTAAGACATAAGTATTTTGATAATTATATTTACTTAGTATTATTACATGTCGGACGAATTCATAGTAAATGTTTAAGTAAGACATGAAATAACAGGGCCCGGGCACGCTGTTATTCTTTAGTGTAAATCCCAGACAACCTAGATTAGACATGAGATTGGTATAGTGTTAGCTCATACTTATCACACACGCAAGTAAGTAGTGCTCTACCTAATAAAATAGCATGGTGTAGAATGTCGAACGACATGACACGCCACACTATAATGAAAGAGAGCCATTTTTTTTTGTGAAATCGAAAGGTACTATAAGTCACTAGCGTAGCGAAATTTTAGAGGAGCTCGATGGCGCAAGTGGTTAGCGCGTTCGGCTGCGACGTTGAACTTAAGCAACTTTCGCCGTCGTCGGTCATTGGATGGGTGATCAAAAATTTACTATCTCGTGCTTCGGAAGGCACGTTAAGCCGTTGGTCCCGACTGCATCTGTAGTCGTTAGCACCCACCAATCCGCACTGGGCCCGCGTGGTGGGTCATGGCCCAATCTCCCTATTCCATCCATAGGGAACGCCTGTGCCCCAGCAGTGGGAACATTAATAGGCTGATGATGATGATGATGATGTAGCGACATTTGTAGCACGCCCAGGGAAGTATCCTCCACCTTACAGACACCATCATTAACCGCCTATTAATGTTCCCACTGATGCTGCGGCACAGGACTTCCCTGTGGATGTTATGTGGAGATTGGGTTATGGCCCACCACGAAGGCCTAGAGCAGATTGGTGGGTTCTTACGTATGCAGATGCAGCTGGGACTAACGACTTACTAAGTCTTTCGAGGAGCTCGATGGCCCAAATGGTTAGCGCTTTCGGCTGCGATGGAAGTTAAGCAACTTTCGCAATGGACGGTCATTGGATTGGAAGACCAAAAATTAACTATTTCGATGTCCTCCGTGCTTCGTGCTTCGTCTAGTCATTGGTCCCGGCTGCATCAGCGGTCGTTAGCACCCACTAAACCGCATTGGGCCCGCGTGGTGGGTCATGGCCTAATTTCCCTATTCCATTCATATGTTTGTTATATGTTCGAGCATCATTTTTATTGTACCATGTTTCTTGTAAATAAATATATGAATTATCAATTTCATTGAGAAGGTCTGTGCCCCAGCAGTGGGGACCATAATAGACTGATGATGCTGATGTATTTCGTAGCACGGCAGTGATTGAGATACCTCTATCTTTTGGTCACCTACCGTATAGGATAAATACGAAACACGCATGTCAGATTAATCGATTGTATACAAACCACAGAGAGCAGTCAACATTTTTTTAAATACATATACAAATCAGTAACCTCAATCCTGGCTTATATTTTATCAGATAACCCTACTGAAAACACTTTCCACGAGGACTCAGTACTTATTCAATCAACAATTGCAAAGTTCAAAATGTCACGAAATGTGCATACGTACACGCAGCTAGGTCAAAGTCAGCGCAGCAATGGCACAAAAAACTGATTCATTATTAAATAATCTTTTAATAATAATTTATTGCCAAGGTCAGGTCAATGGCAGTTTGGTAGGTACTAGGTACTCCTCAATAGAGGTTAAAGTACTTGAAGGGAAAAACGTATTTTGTATGACCCTGTTCGATAAGTCAGCTTTTGTTCATATAAACAAGTACCTACCTTTTTAAAATAGGACAGCTGAATTACTGTTTTTAAATATTTTTGAGCGCAAAATAATTGCACTTTATTGATAAAGGTATATCGATAGTGAAAAAGCAAAATCACTTATATGCCTTGCTTGCTTGTTGCTTGCTGCTTGACGCTGCTTAAAAATTAACTTTAAAAAAACTGAAGAAGTTATTTTTTTAGAAGCACCAAAGAAATGGCGTATAATTATACTGAACTAAATAAAGCGTTCTGTATAACATGTTTTCCAGCGGTCAGCAGAATTACATATTTTCCGAATTAACATGTGCCAACGAAGACCTTTAATTCAACGCACTTAAGTTTTTGTGTGCAACTGTAAAACATTACATTGATGTGTGATTATTGAAAAAACCCTTTGAACGGTATGTGGCATGGATGGACGGATAATGTCACATTTGTGAATTCGCGAATAAAGTACTATTTGAACATCGAGCAGTTAAATGCTTAAAAAACGACGGGTTGCACTCCGGGAGTGCCAGCAGAAGTGAAAACTTGAATATTACCGTTGTGCATTTTTGATATTTTGGAATGTTTAGGGAATAATTTTGCTTTAATTATTATCAGTATAAAAGTACTAGCATTTATGTGGTAGAATACAATATTTATTTATTGCGCTATCGTACACAAACATGACAATCTATATTACATTAAAAAAGTTTATCTCTCAGAAAAATCAACTTACATGAATCACGTTTAAACGCACTTAGCGACATCTATTATAAAAAAATCAACTTACATGAATGACATTTAAGCCCACCTTACGACATCTATTGTAAAATAAAATGCATTTTCTTCACAGTAAAGCTGCCACCTGGACGTCCTAGATAGAGACTTGTTATTCTAATACGATAAAATAAAATTTATTTATTAAAATAAATAAATACACTAAAAATATTACTATTTTTCGTCCAATATATATGAAAGTCAACAAGCTTTCCAATTTTATTGTTTTCGTTAGATCCCCGATCAGGCAATGTGTCATGACTCGATCATCCCACGTGTCCTGACGCGAGTTGAACATTATTTACCCATACAAAAAAAGTGTACAACGCCGCTAAAGAAGTTTTTACTTCAAAACTTAAAATTATAAATACTTTTTTTTAATATTAAGCATGCGAACTGACGCCTGATGTTCAGTGATCACATTCGCCCAATAGACACCTGCAACACCAGCAGTATCACAAATGCGATGCCGGCCTTTAAGGAAGGAGAAAATATATTGTTATTACTATTGAAATAAGATAAAGATAGATACATAAAAATAACACAAACTTAAAAACTATATAACTTAACCTACTTACCTACATAAATAAATAATTTACAAAATCAAAAATATATCACCCCCCAGCGCCACCATCAGGAATGTTGCCCAATAGGCTGGCAGTATTGCCGCGTTGGATGGCAAGGCTGATCCTTTGGCCAAGATAGCAGCCAGCCTTTTGATCACCAGTCACTTCGGTGAGCTTCTTTGACAATTTCTCAAAAAGGGAACGAGCGCTTGAACCCCATGGGCCCATAGTCTCAACTCCAATTGGCACAAATATGTTGCTCTCATTGAGAGCTGAATATTTGCGCCGTTTGGTTATTATAATTTTAATTTTGTAAATAACATAACGTCATTCATTACATAAACTCACTTAATATGCTGAAGCTGTAAACACGTGCCTTTGATTACAATCTTAGACTATAATGCTTACTAGTCCCATAAGCCAATCTCAAAGTATTTTAGTATACCATGAACATTGTATCAACTAGACACGGCATGGCTAAACAGACCTTTTTTGAGACTGCTGCGTTTGAGAATGAGTCAATTTTAGATCGGTAATTATTTTAAGTCAAGTTACTTAGGAGCTCGATGGCGCAGGTGGCTAGCGCGTTCGGCTGCGATCGTTGAAGTTAAGCAATTTACGCAATGTTCGGTCATTGGATGGGTGACCAAAAATTTACTATCTCGAGCTCCTCCGTGCTTCGGAAGGCACGTAAAGCCGTTGTTCCTGACTGCATCTGCAGTCGTTAGCACCCACCAATCCAAACTGGACCCGTGCGGTGGGTCATGACCCAATCTCCCTATTCCATCCATAGGGAAGGCCTGTGCCCCAACAATGGGGACATTAATAGGCTGATGATGATGATGAATATTTTTTTATTTGACACAATACACACGAGAACACGGCCAAAGGTCGGGTTGTTTGATACATAGTTAAATTTAACTATGGTTAATACGTCAAATATATAGTAAAATGTCCCAAATTTTGACAAACGATTACATTTACTTAGGTATATTAATTATAGTCACACTTAACTATGTATCATAAAAGGGGCTCTAATCAAGAACCGCGCTTTATATGTACCCACCTGTTTGGACATTGTTTTATTAATTTCATCATCATCATCAGCCTATTAATGTCCCCAATGCTGGGGCACAGGCCTTCCCTATGGATGGAATAGGGAGATTGGGCCATGACCCACAACACGGGCCCAGTGCGGATTGGTGGGTGCTAACGACTGCAGATTCAGCCGGGATCAACGGCTTGACGTGCCTTCCGAAGCACGGAATGATTAATTTAATTATTAATGTCACTTTGTTTCAGTATAAAGTCTATAAACGAGTTAGTTTTTATAAACAGAAAAACTTTTTTGCGGTGTCCTTGACCTTGGAGGTCAATTTATGATTTAATGATTTAAGAAGCGGTGCACTTAGAACGTTACGTATGTAGAATTTTTATGTTTCATTTATTCAATTCGCGCTTGATATAATGTTAACTTTTCCATGCAGATGCTAATACCATATTGACACACGGACTCGTGTTTTTGACAAAAGCTCAGTTCCCCTTTATAGCATATTTAAGAAAATATTAACATCATCATCACCAGCCTATTAATGAGTCAAGAAATTCCTTATAAATCTTAGAGTCAATCTATAATAGGGAACAAACGCAACAAACGTGTTTTACTAAACGTGTCAAATAAAAAATGCTCCTACTCTACTACATAGATAAGACATAACATATTAAAAGCTTTTGAGAATTACACATACGCTCACTCGAAAATAATGCGCTTGCCTGCGGTTTGTGCCGGGAAATTTCATCATCAAGGACCTTAGCTCACTTGTATTGCTTGATGTACTATTTTCAATCATAACAATAGGGATGTCACATTATAGGTTTTGATAAGCACAATCGGCACACGGCATTACTAAACCTAAACTTTGTTAAATCAGTTTTCTATATTTTTTTTATTTTATAGTCATAATTTTTATATTGTTGCGGCGACATCTATATGCCCCATCATCCTCAAGAGATGGTGAGTGATGATTTCCTACATCCGTTGTATATCTGTGGGGCATATAGATGTCGCCGCCACAATATCATTTACATTTGTAATGGAAAGTGACTTCATGAGTTATCTCATATTGAAGTCATTTTTTTAATTTGAATAATGCAAGGAGAGAAAAAACAGCCCTTGCTGAGTTTCTTGCCGGTTCTTCTCAGTACAATGTCTCCCGCCGTAGATTTGCGAACCATGGCGTAGCTTTTCGTCATTCACAAGTGCTTGTAACAGTCTAGACTGAATAAAAGATATTGAATTTTGATATTTTTTTAAGTGGTCGCACACCTCGCTGCCCATCTAGTTACCCATCCAGCTACGCAGCTAGTTGTCCAGCCTCCATCCGTGACATTGTCTAAAAAATAACTCCGTTCCAAAAATATTTTACGGACAGTATCTGGATACCATCTGTAAGGCGCATTGCACAACGGGAGAGGCGCAGCTAAGATTCTACGCGCGGCGACGGCGAGTACAGTACCCTTAGTACGAGTTTGAGCTCTCGAAAACTATCATATTTTTCGTAATTATAAATTATGTTTCTATGCCCATTTTGGTACTTAATAAAGTAACCAATTATACTTACTGAAATTTAGCAAGACGCAAATTATTTAATGATAGAACTCAAATACTTTTTATTTGTATTGAAACGAAAACATTAAAATCTGTACCCTTAGTATGAGTGCGAGCTCACGAAAAGTATCATAGTTTTTTATAAAACTCGTACTAAGGGTACAGGTCGCGGCACGTAACACGTGCACGCTTAAGAAATCGCGGAGGGGATAGCTGCGCATGGGTACGACTGGAGAGCCAATCGGCGCAACGCACCGCGCACCTCGGTTCCCCCCAAGACAACTCAATTTCTACTTCTGCACAACAACGGTCAGCACTAGAGCACAGAATATATACACTACGCGAAAAGAAGCGACACTTAAGCCTGTGTGCTCGTAAAATCGCCCGCGGCTATGTGTGGGTGTCTGGAGGTGTGCGGGGGCGTTGCGCGGCGCGCGGGACGTGGAGAGGGCAGTCGCCGACTGCCGAGACCGAAGGGATGGCAGTACCGAAATAGTAAAATAATAGCGTTGCACTGCATTGCACGCACAGACTGACTACGCTACGCAATCTTATTATTATTTAGATAATAATAAGAATTATAAAACGAATTGAAAAAGGGGAAAATATATAAAAGTTAGCAATTTGTGATAGTACCTACATTAAAAGATTAAAAATTGATTATAAAATCAAACCTATCCTTCATTATTTACCCCAGTATCCTTGAATCAGTTTACATTTAATAACTTACTATGCATAAATATTCATTGGCACAAGTCTAAATTCCAAGTTCAACCCTAGCGCATACACGCTCCTGCTCAAGGTCACTGAAGCTGGAACTCTCACGTACACAGAGTGTCACCGCTGTGACTAGAGTTTCGTGCCGCGACTTATACGGCCAAGAGGCATGGAGCGGTGTAGTCGCGCGCCGGCTCTCGTGGCCGCTTCGCAGCGCTCTGTGCTCTTCTTGTGTATTGTGCCATGTTTGCCATGAAATTTTTAAAGGACATTGTTCTGCGTCCATACATAGTAAGCCTAAGAACCAACAATCATGAAATATTATTTTCTAGGTTCGAAATCGCAAGTTAATGACTGTAAAAACAAGGATTATTGACGGACACTTCTGAGAACTTAAATTATTAGGAAAACAAAAAAATATTGAGGTTATGTTTAATATTCAATGAAACATAGGTCAACCTATGAACTTAGTATGAACTCAGTATGAAGTGAATTAATATTAATCCGAAACGAGAATGCACGAATGCCACAGATTACTACGAATGCAAACTGCCTGCACCACATCCACAGATTATCGAGTTTTATGCCGGCCCTTCACTTGACAACAGTTTGTCCTTGTCATGCTTAATAAGAAATGAATAGGACAGACTGATGTCATGTTTTCAAATAGCAAATACGAATAGCCAAGTCAAGTGCCGGCATTAGGAAGAAAGAGTGTTCTGTTTGCAGCGCTGTCATAGATTATACACATAAAATGGTATTTATTGTCTCAGATTATTTTTTAACTTTTTAATTTAGCTTACTTAACTGGAAGTGTCCGTGACAATCTAAATACTGATAATTATTGCAAAAAATATACTAAGAATTATCATAAATGCCAAATTCGTGTTGGTTCTTAGGCCAATTTTAACATTGTCCTTTGTTATAAGAATTAGGATTTAATAGCTTAAATTGTTAACTTCTCAGTATATTCGCCGCGCCTCTCCCGGTGTGCGCTGCGCCTAATAGGTTATTTACTTCGCAAAAGAAACAAATGCTTGTTCATTTTTTTCAGTGAGCTTAATGGAGTTATGATTCTGCCCCCAAACCTACATTAAAAATTATGGCTATTTAAGAAAAATATTCGTTTTGCGTTTTCTTTTTTTTTACGGTTATGAATGTTAGAAGCTATCAAGTTTGATAAATAAATAAAAGTAAAGACAAACCGAAGGTCGGAACTCTGCGGTTGCTTAAAAAGCTGACAAGCTTAACAACATGCGAGAGAAATAAACCTTTTACATAAACTTTACATATGTCTTAATATATTCTCGAACTTGATGGCGCAGGTGGATAGCGCGTTCGGCCTTCGATAGTGGAATTATATATAATAGTAATTAAGAATTAAACTTGTAAGTGGTATACTAATTAAGGAGATAAACATAAAAATGTGGTTGATAAAACGTGCATTAATTGTCTCCACCGATTTCAGACTCACCATGGCGTGAGGGCGTGGTGACTTGGGTTCACTCCATTGGCTACGGGCTGATTACACACATGGATTAGATCAGTGCTTCGGATGGCATGATAAGTCGTTAGTCCCGGCTGCATCTGCAGTCGTTTACACCCACCAATCCACACTGGGCCCGCGTGGTACCCACCACGCATGCCCCAATTTCCTTATCTCCTCAGCCATAGGGAAGGCCTGTGCCCCAGCAGTTGGGACATTATTAGGCTAGTGATGGTGATATTTTATCCTACTAGCGGGGGCCCGCGACTCAAACTATCTCTGTACCAAATTTCATCTAAATTGTTTCATTAGTTTAAGCATGAATTTATGCGCAACAGACAGACAGACGGACAGACATACTTTCGCGTTTATAATATTAAATAGTATTGATTAAAATATTCCTTCCTCGAAGTATAAAAGTAAATGGTCAGTTTCATCAAGAAAAAAAGTATTCTTAAGCAGAAGAAGACACGGGCTAAGCTAAAGCTAACTAAAAGCAATTCTAATATTATCGGACAGTATACAGTAGACATAGTAATTAAGTATTAAACTTGTAAGTGGTATAATAATTGAGGAGATAAACATGAAAATGTGGATGATAAAGACGTGCGTCATTTGTTTCCACCGATTTCAGACCCACCACGGCCTGAGGGCGTGGTGACTTGGGTTCACTTCATTGGCTACAGGCTGATTTCACACACTTTACTTATTATCTTTGGAGCAGCGTTCGTGTAAGTTAAGCAACTTTCGCAATGACTGGACCTTTGATGGGTGACCAAAAACTTAATATCTCGATCACCTACGTGCTTCGGAAGGCATGTTAAGCCGTTGATCCCGGCTGCATCTGCACTCGATTCGTTGCTGCATCTGGACTCGTTAGCATCCACCTAATCCGCACTGGGTTCGCGTGGTGGATCATGGTCCAATCTCCCTATTCCATTCATACGGAAGGCCTGTGCCCCAGCAGTGGGAAGATTACAAGGCTGCTTATGATGATGACATATATAACGTATCTTCTACTGATGGTCAGCGTTTTCTTCTGAGCATCAGGCGTTTCCGCAACTTGAAGTCTTTATGCGGCCTGCATTCTGAACAAACTCACTTTTCACCTCGGAATCCGGCGGTGTAGTTTGAAATTTATTTGAAATTCGTATTGTTATTTTAAACCAGTGCTGCTTAGCGTGTGGAGGGTATTTGGCCGGAGTTATTCCAGCAAGCTCAGCTCCGCCAAGAATATCCCCAGTGTCTTCACATTGTTGATTTCCTCCATCTTTTTGTTTGACCCGGAGAAATGCGTTACGCATAACCCGCCGCAGGGTTAGGCGACGAGGTTATGTGGGACTCCTCCCTCCAGCTCCTGTCCACCCATTCAGTTAAACCATGAGACTGGTTTAATGGCAATTCGGGATGGAAGAGCCTTTTCCACTGAAATGCCGGAATGTGCCCTCTCCTTGCCAGTGACGATGGCGTGGGCTCTTTGTTGGGAATCAACCACAACCGCCTCGGGGAGTTGATTGTCTCTTGGAGTTTGCTCAGTGAGCCAAGATATTTTTGCTGATTTTTTTATATATTATAGGGGGCATACAAGCTAACGACTCACCTGATGATGAGTGATCACCATCGCACATAAACATATCTGCAGGAGTATCACAAATGCGGTGCTGGAAGAAAGGGTCGTGTAAGTGATAAGGAAGGTAAAAGTGTGTATGGGTCTGCTGGATCCAGTAGTGACTCAATGCGTAAGTGTTTTTTCCACCACCTTTTATTAACATTTTTTAAATATTTCATAGAAAATTGCTACCAAATGCTTAAGATAAATATTGAAAATGAAGAGTATCTCAATAAAGAAATAGAAAGCAAGAACTTCTCTGATTTAATGGAGATCTGCATACTATATAAAAATAAGCGAGCATTATTCCGACTTTGAACCGATAGCTAAGTGTAAATAGAGTTTAGTCGCGAATCTAGCCGATGTGGCAGAAAATGTGTGCCATCTTCACCTTGCCGGCTTGAAGCCAATCTGCTACATAGAGCCTTCAAACATTAGGCGCTCATCAACATAAATTAAAAAAAGGAAGGAGTTGTTATCAGAGGCGTCTCCAGCCCTTGTATAGGTAGACCGCTTAACTGAGTCCTCGCCTGCGGGGTAAAGGGTGTGGGAGAGGGCGAGAACGTGGACCGTGAGAGGTGCGGGCGGAAGCGCTTGTAATTTTGACAAGAACGTGCCGGCCGCCCGCACCTCTCACGGTTCCCGTTCTCATCCTCCCACACTTCCTTTACCCAGCAGGCGAGGACTCAGTTAAGCAGTCTAACCATAGCGCTCGTGTGCAATCATTAACCGAGCGTCCTCTAGTAAGGGGCTATTCATTTATTACGTAAGGCGATTTAGGGGGAGAGGGGTTTGACCATGTTTTATTTTTTATTACAAGGGGGTGGGAGGATGTCTCAATAGTTCTTACTTAAGATCACAAAAATGCGTAAAGTAAAGATGATACTTTGAAAAAGTAGTTTATTACTAATAATAAAAATTACTAGCACCTTTGTAGGTACAAATAAATATTTAAAAAAATGGTGATTTGAAAATAAACATTAGAATAAATCAAACATTAAGATTCTTACGTAATTAATATGGAACAGGGGGTGGCTGTTGCACTATTCTTATTTTTATTACGTAGGGGAGAGGAAGTGAAAAACTAGCGTAAATAGTCTTACGTAATAAATGAATTACCCCTAAGCGCACGGTCTAAATGTAAATGGAAGCAGGCGAGTGACGCTCAGCGCCTGCGCACCTCGAGACTGCTGCAACCGTGTGCAATGCATTGCTCACCCTGCACTATAGGCAAAGCCACTGGTTGTCATTGTTGAATCTCATAAGGTAGTAGAGTTGCAATTCTGCCACTTATACCTATATATAATTTGAACGCAAACGCCAAACCCCTCATCATTTTAAATCATCAACAAATGACATCTCATACTATCTATGTAATTATGGAGCACCATGTATATGATTATCTGACTAACTATATAGCGTCTCGTGAGCGGTGAACTGTCAGTGGAGGGAGTCATCCGCACGCGTGTGTGCGCACGCGCCGCTCGCGTTTGTTTGTCTGTCTGCTCGCTTTGTGCTCGCCGCGAGTCGCCGATAATAATATGCTGGCATCGTTGTGCCTGTTTGTTGTTTACGCCAACACGTTCAGTAAGTAGTTAACAACTTTTCTATTCGGATCGGACCAGTGACTGATTTACCGATATCTTACCCCCAAAGATTACCGGTAAATCAGCTAGTGTTCCAAAAAGGTGATAATAGAACTCTATTTAGTAAGCCATCGTCTTTGGAGACAGGGCATTGTATTACAAGACACAATACTGTTTGTGTTTTAACAGAAAGTAACGAAAAAATTATACAAAAAAATATTATTAGGTACTTATATCAACGTTTTTTGCTCGACCTACTGTTAAATTTTGCAAAATGGTAGGGAAGCCTCTGTGTGCTAGTCCGCCTCGTAAATTTTCTGATGCGGCATTTAGATAAATCATATAAATCTTACTCTTCAGAGACAGCTTAGGAAAATTTTCTCATTTATCAGGGCATTTTTTTTTCATTTACACATAACTAAAAAAAGTATGCAGTAGCTGGTTTTAAAAAAAAATATTAAAATGACGCGGCCTTTTTTGACGACCTCCGTGGCAGAGTGGTGTGTAGTAGTAGTGTCACTTAGAGGCGCCGGGTTGTAAAATGTTAGTGTGATGAATACCAGCATTTGTACCCAAGTCATTTATGTTTATATATTATATTTCTAGATAAATGTACTTATTTCTGTATCAGTACTATGCATTCTATTCGTTACCCTGCAATCCCATAACACAAACCTTACAGTGCTTACTTTGGGGCTAGGCTAATTGGTGTGTGTTGTAAATATTTATTTATTTATTCTGTTACATAAAGCACACGTCTCCATGCAATAATTCCCATAATTTGTTGAATGCATGATAAACTTTTACTAAAACAAATATATAGTTCAGAAAATACTAGAATATTCTTTAATAAAAATAGAACCGACTTAAAAAAAACTGAAATGGAAAATTAAGATTTAAGATTTACCGACTCATATATTTGAAGTCTATACCATAAAGGTACAAGTCCGAACTGAACCGCAGACCGCAGGCCACAGCTGCAGACTGCAGGCGACACTACTAGTTTCTACGAATCTCTATGAAATTGATTCCGAGCGCGGCGACATGCCGCGGCTGCACAATGCATATAATGCACGGTCAGCCGCAGGCGCTAGCTGCAGTGTCGCCTGCGGTTGTCGCCTGCGGTTGTCGCCTGCAGCTTTGGTTACTATTTAAAAATTTGAAAAGTCCTGACAAAAAGCCGGACATTTCGATAAAAGTCCGGACATTATAGTCACAAAATGCAAATATCTCTATCTCGTTATTGATTTTTAAAGATAATTTATATTTTGTTTTAAATTAATGAGAACTTAATAAAGATAATTTCACTAATTTGATATAATATAATAAGTAGCTTTACTCATATTGCATCTAATTAAAAAAATCTGGACAAATTTAAAAGCCGGACAAAGTCCGGACGAAAGGCAAAAAGGCCAGACATCTCCCTACCTGCTGCCCATTGCGGAATTGTACCTTTATTATAAACAAATGGCTTGGTGTCTATATCAAATATATCAGTAGGCAAATCTTATTTTTTTATTTTCAGTTTTTTTGGCAGCCTGTTCTATTTTTATTAAAAAATATTTTATTTTTCCATTTTTAGGTGTAATACGGAAAAAGCTACTGGTTGGAAATTTTATACGCGTAGGTCGCTAGGAATCGATATACGCGGGTGAAACCGTGAGACACTGCTAGTATATTATATACTAAAACCTTCCTTGATAAATACGCATTTATATACCGAAAACCCCATCCAAATCGGATCAGTAGGTTTTGAGATAATCGCGGATAAACATACACACAGGTCCAACTGAGAATATCCTTCTTTTGAAGTTTGTTAAAAATCCAACTATACGTATTAAATAATATGTGGATGTGTAGTGTAGACTATGCTATCAAAAGTTATTTATTCAAATTGGAATCATGAAAAAACAGAAACTTTCAAATTGCATAATTTTTCTCTTTAACATACCAATGCGTTCGAAAAGAGGACCTACAAAAAAAGGGCGAACACATTTCACAAAGGGACCAAATAATTGCCAATTAAAAAAGTATTTATTTCAGTAATAACAAGAAAACCACGTGATTCACGACCTGCCCTTCTATCTTTCGCAAGTGTCGATTCGTACCTAAACAAGTTCGGTTATCGTAGGACAATCTGTACCTACGACCTTGCTACAGATTGGCGTATTGTGTACCACTTGGGTGTTTGTGCGACTTTACTAAATGAACTCACGTTGGGACCTCGCGCTTGCGTCGCATTCTGGTCAGGGACAATGACCTGTGCTGTGTGATTTATGATTTTCGGCAATGACAAATTTTATCTATACTTTTAAACTAATTATTATAAATTCATGTTTTTTATTATTTAATTATTTAACTCTCGAACCCGCACCCTTCGCTATCCGGGCGAATGCATAGACCGTTATGCTACCGCGGTCCTAACTATAATATAAAGGGTTAATGCACGAACTTTATTTATTCATTGACGTTTCGCAACCTTTTCAGGTCTGCATCGTCAGAATAATTATAGAATTCTTTCAGGTCCTTCCGTCTTTTCAGGTCTGCATCGTCAGAATAATTATAGAATTCTTTCAGGTCCTTCCGTCCTTTTCAGGTCTGCATCGTCAGAATAGTTATTCTGACGATGCAGACCTGAAAAGGCTGAGAACCGTCAATAAATAAATAAAGTTCGTGCATTAACCCGTTAAAACTAGTTATATTTAATGGGTGATGTGCGTGAAAACCTAAGAAACAAATATAGCATAACGGTCAGTGCATTCGCTCGAATAGCGAAGGGTGCGGGTTCGAGTGCCGTCTGCTGCCTGGTCCGCGTGGAATTTTTTCTAGTATCCTTTTCTTTAAATGATTATTATAAAGCAGAAGAGTTTGTGTTGGATGCGCTGATCACGGGAACTCTTGCAGTGCTATTCTATAATATTAAACTCACTTCGACGACCTCCGTGGCCGAGTGGTTTGTACGGCGGGTTTCATGGTGTAGCCGACGAGCTCCCGGCCTGAATCCCGGTGGGGGCTAATGTTTGTGTGATGAATACGAGCATTTGTACTTCAGACGTGGATGTTTAATATGTATTTCTATATAAAATCCGTTACCCTAGCATCCCATAACACAAGCCTTAGAGTGCTTACTTTGGGGTAAGGCTAATTGGTGTGAGTGCTGCAAATATTTATAATTATTTATTTTTTAATTACTTTTCACCTCGGCGGCCGCAGTGTGATTTAAAATTGGAAAACGAATTTAAAATTAAAACCGACGCGAAGTATGGGATCATTAAGGCCCGTATTACAGAAAGATTCTCAGCGATTGATCTAGTCTTGAGCATAGTTAGAAAGGGATGTCGCTATATATAACACATAATGACATCCCTTTCTAACTGTACTCAAGTAAAGATCAACACTTAGTTGTTATTCTATAATACGGGCCTAAGAGTGGTATTTGAAAAAACTATTGCTGTCACGCATTGGCAAATACCGAGCGATAGGGACAACAGTAGTAAACGCTGAAATTTAAGTATAAATTTTTTCGCGGTATTTATGTAAAAGAATTTGTACCCATAGAATAATAAGTAGTTAATCTATAATTTTGTGTTTTGCTTTATTTGTAAATGCTTATTAAATCTCCACACTAGACGTCTATAGCGGTGATAAAAATGTTTATTTTTTATTTTTGAGGGCTCTAGTTACTTTAACACAAGTTATCGAACCAAATAACACAGGAGCATAGAATGAGTAAAATTATATTTTATGTATGAAAATCAGTTCTTCAGTGATTAAAATGAAGGAGGAATCAGTGGGGAACGTTTGTATGGTAAAAAATAAAAACGACGGTTGCACTCCAGGAGTGCCGGCAGAAGTGAAGACTTGAATATTAACGTTGTGCATTTTTGACATTTTGGAATGGTTAGGGAATAATTTTGCACGAATTGCTTTAATTTATCAGTATTGGGCTATCGTACACAAACATGACAATTTATATTACATAAAAAGAGTTTATCTCTCAGAAAAATCAACTTACGTGAATCACGTTTAAGCGCAATTAGCGACATCTATTGTAAAGAAATCAACTTACATGAATCACATTTAAGCGCACCTAGCGATATCTATTGTAAAAAAATGCATTTTCTTCGTAATAAAGCTGCCACGTGGACGTCCTAGATAGAGACTTATTATTATAATACAATAAAATAAAATATTACTATGTTTCGTCCAATATATTGAAAGTCAACAACCTTTCCAATTTTATTGTGTGTCATGATGCGATCAGCCCACGTGTTTAACCTGACGCGAGTTTAACATTTTTTACCCATACAAAATAAAAGTGTACAACGCCGCTAAGGAAGTTTTCACTTCAAAAACCATTTCCCGCCTCCCCTCTTAAGCATAATTTTTATGTTTTTGTAGGGGTTACAGTAGGTTTAGTAGAAGGGAGAATGGTAAGCCACGGTGCAAATACGCTGTGTTATCGCAAGCATCTAAAGCCAATTAATTGGTGGCCGTTTACCAGCAGGCGGGCCATTGTGAGTAACAATCCCAGAATTTCATGTATGGAAACCCTCCTATAATTCCCTTTACAGAGTTCAGTTCGTTCAGTTAGTAGCAAAAGAAATCAAGTCACACCAATAAACAACCAAAGAAATAATGTTCTTTTTCCAAGTTTTTCCCAGCTGAATTAAGTATGACCGAAGTTTTATTTTAACTTCGAACACGTAATTCGATACTGTTGTTGCTGCGTGACTACCGACTAAGGCGCCTTACTCACTGGGTCGGTGCGGGCTCGTTTCTGTACCGAATCTATACAATTTCTTTGCCGAGAACCACTTCTTAACGGCTCGGTTTCGGTGTGGTTTCAACGATATTCAAAACCCTAGATACATCAACACGAACAAAATAGAGGTGATGGTACAGTAAACGAAATTCTATTAAGTCCGTCAGTTAGATGATCAAAAAATAATGGACACGTATTTTTTCTTTGGGCAATCAACCAAAAAATGACAAAGTTATAGCGCGTCAAAGTTTGGGAGTAGGTGCTCATGACGTCACTTTAGAGTGAAAATTGTACCAAAATGTGACGTCTCATGCGACTTTTCAAATCAATATATCTCTGCAATGTTTATATTATGTGAAAAAAGAAAAAAATACGTGTCTTATACTTTTTGATAATCTACCTGATAAACGAAGAAAAAAAAAATAGCCATCACCCCTATTGTGAACGAAACCTGTCCAAAAGGTACATAGGACGATCCACGGAGCTTTGTAAGATGATCGCGTTGTCAAAAACAATATAAGGCATTATTTAAACATTGAAAATCACCTTTATTGCATAATTTATAAGATCTTAATTAAAACGCATGCGTCAAAAGTTTAGTTCGAAATGCAAGGTCGTATCGATTCGTATTGTTTACCGCGATTTTGTTTGCAGGAGTGACGTGATGAGCCGATTAGTTCGGCAGCACTCGGTACAGAGCGTTTTTTATCCGCTTGGTAAAGAATCTGTACCGAAAGTACTCAGTAAGCAAGTTCTCGTTTAAGAGCGGGCGTGAGCTGAGAGGCATTTGAGATATAGGTATTTGAAAAAAAAAACTTTTGCTGTCACGTATTGGCAAATACCGTGCGAAATTGCGTTTAAAAATTGCAAAATTCGCGGTTTGGCTCTCGACGATTTCCTCCGCGAAAATTAGATACAATACAATCAATACAAAACACTTTGTTGCACACCACAGAAAACATTACAATAAATACAGAGCCATTTAAATCAAGTGTTACAATGGGCGGCCTTATCGCTAAAAGCGATCTCTTCCAGACAACCTAAATAGATATTTGTAAGAGAAACTTTACCCACAGGATAATATGTAGTTAAACCATGCCTCTGTGCCTTGTTTTTTTTTGTAAATGTTTATTCAATCTCCACACTAGACGTCTATAGCGCTGTTAAAAAAATGTTAAATATTGGCATTTTTGAGGACTTCTAGTTGCTTTGAAAGACAAGTTATCGAAAAAAGAAAGACATACGAGCATAGAATGAGTAAAATTATATTTTATATATGAAAATCAGTTCTTTAGTGATGATAATCGAGGAGGTATCAGTCGAGAACGTTTGTACGGAAAAAACATTGCTCGTCTCCCGTCTTAATTGTATGCACTCGGTAAAAAATCTGTACAGATTCGGTATAAAAACAAAAACGCAACGATTCCGCACCAGCGCGGTGAGGAAGGCGCCTTACACTTAAGTTATCACGGTGAAAGATAGAAAAGTCAAAGACCTCTGTGGTTAGGATTTTCCCAATTTTTTGTTCTATTGATCATTTGCTCTATTTCTGTTAAATTATATGTTCTAGTAATTAGTGACGAACTGACATTTTGACTATCTGTGATCAGCACCAAGTACGAATTTTAAAATGTCGGCTACATATCTTTATTTATTTAAATGCATTTAATCGGTTTACGATTTTACAAGGTGTGCCCCGCGGTGAAACCCGCTGTTTATTAGGGATATTTTCCCGCGGTAAAACGTAGCCTATATGTTAATCCAGGGTGTCAGCTAACTCCATACCAATTTTATCAAAATCGCTGCAGCCGTTTATACGTGAAGAAGTAACAAACATACACAATCACAGACTTTCGCCTTTATATTAGTGTGAATAATGTATATGTATCGTGTATCTCCGTAACTATACTTACAGTGGCGGACTAACAGGGGGGCGGTGGGGCGGCCCGCCCCGGGCCTCCGATCTTGGGGGGCCCCTAAATGCCTCTGCGTTCCCCAGATCAAATCCTAAACAAGACTTTAAAAATGTGCTTAGGTACTAAGCATAATAATACATAATTTCATCAAGATCAAAACACTACAGTAATGTAGACTTCTTACGCGGTACTAATATTTATTTAACTTTGCTGAACGCGTCCAATACGCTGGGGGAATTCCCGTCTTTGTAGCGGGTACTTCCTCAGGAATCCCTGAATGAATGAAGTTCAAATAATTTACTCTTGTACGCATACATTTACATTAACTACATTCTATTTAGTGATTCTAACGAAATATAAGAATCTACATTTTGTTTAAAGCTGGGAGACTCATTCAGCTTTGCCGCCCCGGGCCTCTGACGGGCTTAGTCCGCCACTGTATACTTATGGCGATATTGCGGTGTTTCAAAGGCGTGTAAACCTTTTATTTAAGACCCGCATGACAAGAGTAGTCCCCTGATGCTGCACACAGAACACAGAAAGAGGTTAGAAGAGTGATAATAGACTGTTTGTACGGGAACCGATGTCGCCGGCTCGCCCCCGCTCAGAGGCGGCGTAAGGCGTGGGCGACGTGGGCCACCGCCTACGGCCTCGCGGCACAAGGGGCCTCGCGCCTCAAAAATCGTATTTCGTCTTAAAAGCGAATTTCTTTTTTTTTATTATTTTATAAAATCCGCCTTCAGGTCGCCACAGAACAGGGCCTCGCGAAATCTGTCTTGCCCACATCAAATTTTGGTCTTGCCCCGCCACTGCCCCCGCTACACTTCCACCTAATAGATAATAGCCAATCAATCGACGCGACATCAAGCAATCGGACAAATCAGCGCTCACACCGAGAGCAACGACGCAATCAGAACCAAGTTTCGGTCAAGTTATTAGCATTTACTCTCACATAACTGTGGCGCATCTGCCTAGGCCACAAGGCCCGTCTTACCTCTTTCTGCGGTGCTCCTGTCCATGGGCAGCAGTGACCACTTTACATCAGGTGGACTATCAGCTCGTTAGCCTGCATACTATAAAAAAAACGAGCGAGCCTTACAGTAGTCGCGTATGATGTGTAACATTTGAAACCTCACCTTATATTAGTAAAAAAAAAGAAATAAAAGCTACTACAAAAGGTATAAGCCATTTGAACATTATGTTCTAAAATCAAATCAAATAGCGCGCGCTTCCCAAACTTCCTGTGTTACACTTCCGTCCTACTTCACGTAATCACTCCAACAAATCGCAGGAAAGCGAGAGGAAAGATGTTACACATCAAAAAATTAACTCAGGTCTTACCTGACATCTGAGAACTGTAAACAAATTGCATTAATTTTCTTATCCGGTCCGGGTCTACATAAGATAAACTCTGGATTACATAATTTATACTCATTAAGTTAAAATGTAACTAGCTCCATTGATAAGAGAACGCGTACAAGTTTGGTCTTTGACTTGCGCGGGAGTGTCTCCTTATCGTCATATTAGATTACGGATTTGTCTGTCACCATCTTAATTATAAATAAGCGTTGATACCTATAATGCGAAGAGATGGCGCTGCCTTGCAGCTTAAGAATAGCTAGAAGGAATTTCGACGCGGTCCGTGAGGGCCGCGGTAGCATAATTGGTCAGTGCATTCGCCCGGATTGCGAAGGATGCGGGTTCGAGTCCCGTCTGCTGCCTGGTCCGCGTGAAATTTTTTCTAGTTATATTTTCTTTAGATTTAAACATCAAGCAGTTACATGCTTTAAAAATAATAAAAATTATAAAATTAAATATGTTTAAAATATATGTATGTTTGTTCCTTTGTGGCACACTAGAGACCAAACGCGAGGACCGATTTTGATGATTCATACGTCAATCGATTCGTCATTATCATGGCAGTGCTACTAAAGATATGATAGTAATCGAAATTCAATGTGGAACCAAGTAGAAATAATGCCATAATGTGAAAAAGAATAACAATAAGTTGACGAAATTTTGTTGAGTAGGGTATCATTGTCTAGATAATCGAAAATCATGTTCAGTTTCCTCACACCATTTTTCATTTTATATGACTGTTTAGGGTCTACAACGATTTAAATTTGTATATTAGTCACATGCGCTTTTAATTGCAATCTTACGTTTGTATGGATCTTTGTTACTCTTTCATTCAAAAGATATTACCTAACAATGATATCACTTTTACATAATTATAACGTATAACCAATTATTTATGTAGCTATTGAATCAATTGTCCAAAATATGACAAAAACGTGCGACGGAAATAAAACTCCTATTCGCCGAGCCATTTTGGCCTGCACTGCAAAAACAATAAAAGTTACATGAATATAATGTATAGTGGAAATGTATCTCTTAAATAGTTCTGACACAAAAAAGTCCGCGGTAACATATATCTATTTAAATGTGTAAGCCATTATCGCTAAAATAGTGAATCAAAAATGAAATATTATTTGATATCCATTTTCCAAATACAGATCGGGTATTAACATTTTTTTTATCAAAATAAATACTTTTATTGCTTTTTATATGTAAAGATGATAAACTTTGCCTTTTACACTATGCCATTCCCACAAATATTTAAAAAGTTACAACGACGACAAAGTGATAGTGATACACCGCGTGTGCTCTGCAGTAACAGACTGCGGAAACGGTGGGAGGACAAATTTTGATGAATTTTGGTATTTATAAACGCAGATAAAACCTAGGAGGACCGAAAATAATGGGCTACTCGCAGTTTCTATACCTAAACAAAGTACTTACAATAAAACTGTGATAAAGTTCCTTCTTATAAAACGATGAAAAATAAATTATAATAATTTGTATTTATAATTTTTAAAATTTGATGATAAACACAGAATAATACTGTTTTCAAAGTTTTTTTGAAAGTGTTACTTAACATAATGAGAAATAACCTATTATTCGCTAGTAGGTACATACTTAATGCATTCCCTGTCTTTATAATCAGCTCGCGATAATGTTGATTTTGTCATTATAAACGATCATTCTGCAAAATTCGAAGCAAATAATATAAAGTACTATAAGTAAAACAGCCCTTTCATCACCCTACACCTATAAGTATTTCGAAAATTAGTCGTAGGACTAAGGTCCCATCTATTTCTATAGGATAATTAATCATAATCGATTTAGCTCTAAGGATGCGAAAGCGTAACAAACAAACTCACTTTCGCATCTATAATATTATATTATACTAGTGATCAGTGGCGAAAATTATTTTAACGGAATAAAATATAGCGTGTCACTCGGATATAATGTACCTAGTTATAAAGAAAATCTTGACTAGAAAAAATTCCTCTGGGAGAAGTTGTCAGAGTGGATATATTTCAAGTGAAAATTTTCTTTAGGTTTATAAATCGAGCAGAAAAATCATCGATATTAAGATGAATGCTTAAAAATATAATAAATAATTTATCTACCTTATAGTGAATGAATTTTCGAAATCGATTCAGTTTTTGAGAGATTATTTGTTACAAACATAACACTCTTGCCTCTTCAACACCTCACTAAGCATTGCGGGGCACGGCAGTGCCCCCGCCAAGTCGAGCGTAAGGTTTATTTGATTATATTTGTTAAAGTTACTTTGCATTTTTGGTAAACAGTGATTCGATATTCTCAAATTTTTACATACTTATTCTATCTTCTTATAGGTAGAAAAAATAATTGCTATGATTACACCATTTACAATACCTATTAGGCTGGTAGCAGTGGAAGGACTCCTTACACTACCAATAATGAAGGGGAGACCAGAAAGTCTGCGACCTGTGAACGCTTTAAAAGAGAACGACAAAGATGTAATTCTATACATTGGGTAATAAATTGATAATAAACGAGATTGCTATGGTGCTGTACCTAACGCAATGGAAATTTCATTCTACGCCTTTAGTTTTATCAATTATTATAAACTTTGCTTTTGTGATTGTATAATTATTTAATTTAGCGATCTAAGACAGTTGCCTCCAGTGTCCAAAACAACAGACGATAAAATAATGCTTTCGTCAACCTGCGACATTGACGTCATTGATTAGTATTGTATATAGGTTGATTAACAACATTTGAAGTTAACATATTTGGTTTCTGTGTATAATGTAAATAAAACAAATTATGATAGAGTCTGTGCGGACAGAGAATGTGCGTGGCGAAAAAAGGAACTACCATTAAGATTTTTATTTGGCAATCAAACCCAGCAATCTGTAAAACGTCAAAGTTTTGTATTGATACGGATTTGTTTATTGTTGTGATTTCTTGCGGTTTTTTGTATTTAATCATGTCTAAATTTGTAGGGTTAAAACCCTACAAGACATGATTACCGTATTTGATTACCGTATTTGTAGGGTTAAAACCCAAAGAGAAAAGCACTACAGCGCCCTCCAATCTAAATCCCATTCTCTTTCCGCACTGACTCTACTAAGATATGACACCGCATTTGTATATATCACTATCTTAGAGCCGGATGTTGACAATGCAGCCACTGCCAATTTTAGATAGTCGACGAAAAAAACTAAATGAATTTTATATTTACTCCTTAAATCAATGAAAATAACCTTAAGTTATTTTCTCGAATCTAAATGAAATAGTAGATTTAGCACCAAAGAAATAAAGAAGTGTATTATGTTACGTTCAGCATATTGAATTTTGATCTAGATGAGGGATTCTGTAGTTAAGGGACGCTGTGTTAATTCTCGAAAGAATCCTGAGAGAAGCGAAATATTCAAATTTGCGCAAGGTTAAAGATACCTCTTTAGTACAGTACTTTATCAACCTACTGTGACGATAAATAAAAAATAATTCCAATGAAAACATACTATAATAAATTAAAATGTTAGAATAGGTATATATTATACGTATAGAAACTTATTTACAGTTATGGAAACTTAATGTTGTAAAGATTCAGATATTGACTCAGCTTTTTTTAATATTTTTCTATTTTATAAACTCTTCATAAACTTTTATCAAAAAAAGATCAAATTCCCGTCAGCAAATTATGTTTCGAATTTCCGTTTCTATTACAGAGTCGCTATCATGGAACATTTCTCTCAGTTTTATTTCAATATTTTAAATGATTACCATTTATGTATTTTTTGCGGTCAAAGTCACCGATTTTACTTTAAAGATTTATATCAGATATTTAGTTCCGTAGGAAGGAAGCAAAGGAAAATGACACTCAGCCAAGTTTTTATGTTAAATATTTTTCAGCGGAGTAAAGAGTCTCTGATGTGTCAAACTTTGTAATTAAAAGCTCCTTGTACCGAGGAAGTTATGCTTTGAACAGCCTTGTATAAAAAAATGATAGAAGTTTTTTTTTTGACATTTTGATGTTCTAAATTTGAAAGTCATTATAGCCCAAGGAAACTTCCATACAACTTGAGCTCCCTTGGGCTTTGATAGTTTAAATTGAGAAAACTCAAGTATAATACGTACTCCAGATGCAGGTGGTGTATGAGAAATATAATGTCGGTACATAAACAGGTGATTTATTAACATCAGGCGGACCATAAAATCGTCATTTGAGATCATGTGAGGTGGAATCTTCACCGCAAATTATTACCTATTAATAAAAAAAACTAAGTTCAATATTTAAAATACAACGACAAAGATTATTTAAATTACACGTCCTTTATCTAAACCCTTATTTAAAAGCTTTTATTTAACTTGCTATGTATGTATGTGTGTAAGTTTGTATGTACGAGTATGTATGATTGTTCGGATGGAATCTTGCATCTCAATTTTGAAGGCTATCTGAAATTTTGTACACACGTTAAGTTTGGATGACAATGCATGGTGAGCTATGTGATGTCATTCTAAATCCAATATGGCGGACTAGTTATTTTTTATGAACTCTTTCAATATGGGTATCAAATGAAAGTGCTTGCTCAGAATAACTCGAAAAATAAAGTGACGTCGCCTTAAAAATAATGTTAAAATAACTTTTGTCCGTAGAGGACAAAAGTCCCTGAATCGTAAAAAAAAACAACGGGGCCTTGTCATGGACTCATGGACTCAAGGCACACGGTTTGCGGACATTTGTTGCCCGGAAATAAAGAGAAATGCAAGTTATGGAAGCTAATATTCTGAGATTACTTGCGTTGTAATTGACATGAAGTTTAAAAAAAAGTTAAAAAGGTGACTACTCTGGGTCGATCCGATATAAAGGGATCGAGCATGCAAAGCAGACTAAATTATAGCTATTAACGGGATTGTTACCATGTACCTTGTTTTTTATGAGTATCCGACATTTCGGCAATGTTGCAGGTGCCATAATCAAGAAGTAACTGAAGTAATTGCTGGTAGATGTTATTGGCAGACATATCGGTCTACCCTCTGACGACGTCTTTTATTGCGTTCGATACCCCTACCACACATTCTCACTATTCACTCGTACCAAAATATCGGAGACTCATAAAAAACAAGGTGCATGGTAACAATCCCGTAAATAGTTATAATGTTAGTGACCATGAAAATTTAAAACAATATAAGGAGACTAAAGGACAATGGCGAAATATTTGTTGAAGTAAATCTTTAGCGTCTATAGATGTCATTATCAGAAATGTTAATAAAATAATCTCAAAAGATTTATCAAACAATTCAGGAGGGTTTTCTAAGTCTGGAATAAAAAACTTAAAAAAGGGAAACACAATTGACTATTTATTATTTTTTTTATTGTAGCTTGGAATCATGGCTTTTGAGCCATTTATTTTAAATGAATGTAATGAAATCAACCTAAAATATGGTTTTCGTATGTTTTGCATCGCTTTACGCTTAAACTGTATTTAATTATCTATCAAAAATATCGGGAAACATTATTTTTCAATATTATACTGAAACTATAATAAGTAATCTCCACAATACAAAAAGATTATAGCGACAATTCTAACAAAAAAAAAATGGTTGCCTGTAAAGTCGGTTTTACGGGCGAAGATTTTACGTGACAACGTCTTTTTCTCGGTAGAATATTTATTGATATGAATATAATTAAATTGCACAATAGGAACAAGGAATTGAATGAAAATAAGAATTGCACAAATTTTAACTATAGAAATATATTTTGTTTACTAAAACATTGTACATGTAAACTTAAACTCATCGTAACGTTACCGAGCGTTACACTTTTTCATAAGTGACTCCCAGCCGCAACCTAATTTAAGACGTTGTCACGTCAAAAACTGTAACTGTCACTGTCATGCTTAACATCGAATTGTGGAAAAAGGGCGCCAACGTTCAAAGAGTTAAGCGGAATTTTGAAAATATTTTGAATTAAATTCTTTGAAAGCCCTTCATTCCCGTTAAATTTATCATAACCTAAGTATTTTAACCAATTAACTTATAATTTTTTTTATAATATGAGTGACGAAAGTGGGGGCAGAATTTCTGCCCCCAAAAGAAAACTTTTGAATGTAGAAGAGGATGCACCACCGGAAAAAATGGCGGCTAACTTTAGCCGTAGTAAAAGGGGCTTATTCAAAGATTACGTCCACTTATACACTGAGGATAGCAAAAAAGAATACCCTATTTTAGTATCATCTACCACACCAAACATCAAGCTCGACATTATGAAATTAAATGCGTTATTAAAATCTTGTTCAGGACTGATGTATGTAAAAGCTATAGGAAATTACCTTATTAAAGTTTTCTTTGCTACCAAGAAAGATGCAAACAGTTTTCTTCTGAATAAGGAGATGCTTGAAAAAAATGGACTGCAAGCAAAAATACCCTATGACCATTTAGAATGTTTGGGAATAATAAAAGCACCAAAGGAACTGTCTGAAGAAGATTTATTAATCAAGCTTAAGTCAACTTTTGAAATAATTGGTGTAAAGCGCTTTATGAGAAAAGATGCTGATGGCTTGTTTATTCCTACCCCTACTGTTCTGCTGACTTTTCTAAGTTCAACCCGTCCAGATCACGTTACTTATGATTATATATGGTTAGACGTCTATGAGTATATCAAACCAATACGGCAATGCTTTGTCTGCTATAAGTTTGGACATGGTCGAGGATCCTGCAAGAGTGTCCAAGTTTGCTCCATATGTTCAGGAAATCACTTTTTCAAAGACTGTGAAAACAAAGATAATGTCATTTGGGTTAACTGTAAAGGATCACATTTGGCTATAAGCAACATTTGCCCAGTGAAAGCTGCTAAAAATCAAGAATTGAAAGCAAAAATTAATGGTAAACTTAGTTATTCTACTGTGGCTGCCAAGGTAAAACCCTCACCATCAATTTTCCCTTCCTCAAGACCGGATGATTTTCCCACAACCTCTACAAATTATAATAACCCCATTAAATTGCTTAATGCTCCCCGTAAAAGATTATTATACACAGACATTATTAATTCTGATGATGTTTTAAATGTACTAACAAAAACACTTGTAGAAATTGTTGTAAATAGAAACGGCTCTCATTCAGATATGACTGTCTCATCTAAACTCATAAAAGAAATGCTTATTAATAATTTTACATAATAGTTTTATGGATAATAATAATACTAATTTGAAACAACTAAACATTTTGCATTGGAATTGCCGTAGTATTGTACAAAAATTAGACCAATTGAAACATTTTATTGTAAGTTATCCCTCTAGTATAGACCTAATTCTTTTAAATGAAACCTGGTTAAATAACACTAAAATGTTTAAGTTACCAGGTTACAAGGTATTTCGACGTGATTCAGATCGTCCTCATGGAGGCATTACAGTAGCTATAAAAGATAAGTATGATTATAAAATTTTTGACTCTCCTACTTATCACTTTCAAAATATATTGATTTCCATTAAACTAGCTTCAATCTATATTGATGTCCTTTGCGTATATATTCCACCCCCACCCAATGGGAAATTCAATTTACAAATGCTTGTACAATCTTATTCAGAAATTATTCACAGAAATTACTTAATAATTGGTGACTTCAACGCCCACCACACTTCCTGGGGCTCTAGATTCATTGACAGAAGAGGAACTATTATACATTCCTTTGCAGATGACCAAAACCTTATATGCCTGAATGACAACACAGTTACAACATTTGCTCCACATGGTCAGAATGGTAATGTTTTGGACTTAGCTTTTGCATCGTCTGCGGTGAGTTCAAGTTGTTCATTTTCTGTTCACGATGATTTACTAAGCAGTAACCATTTTCCGATTTTCATTGGCATTTTGTATAACAATACTGTTAACTTTTCAAAGTCCACAACAAACCAAAATACCATCCACAACAAATACAATTCTTCCGATTGCAGACCTTGTTTATCCAATATCAACTTTCATAAAATAGAATGGTCAAAATTTTATGATTTGTGTAATGATAGATTCTCTTCTTTCTCAATAGAGTCAAATCCTCTAGCTAGTTTTAATGCGTTCTTTGATATCCTATGTAATATTTTGGTAAAGTTCCCGAAAAAATGTTGCCTCTCTAAAAAACGTAAACCTACTATTTGGTGGAATGAACGTTGTTCTGAAGCAGTTAGTAGGGCTAAACTTGCATTGTATTCATACAAAAAATATCCTACTTTAGAAAATTACATTATTTATAAGCAATTTGACGCTAAAAAGAAAAGAACATTATCAGAAGAAAAACAATCAAGTTGGGTCAATTTAAGTAACTCTTTCAATAGGACAACCCCATCCAAAATAATTTGGGATTATATTAAAAGATTTAAATTTGCAAAACTAGGCGCTAACTCTAAATCTACTGTATTGGATAATCCATTGAATGCAATGACCTTTTTGAATAGAATCTCTTCTTCAAATACCAATGATTCTTTTCCTTTTAATTTAGAGTCATGCTTTAAAACTAAAGGATCTGAATCTGCTAGATGGCTGCAGAACCCTTTTGATTTTTACGAATTTGAGTCTGCTTTAATTAACAAAAAGAATACGTCTCCTGGTCCAGATTATATTCCATACATTGTAATTAAAAATCTACCTAAAAATGTAAAACAGATTCTCCTTAAAATTTACAATCAATTATGGTCACATAAATTAATACCTACTACATGGAAAACACAATTTATTGTTCCAATATTAAAACCAAATAAAGATTGCAAAGATCCTGAGTCATATAGGCCTATATCCCTAACTTCTTGCTTTGCGAAATTATTCGAAACCATGTTAAAAAATCGATTAGAATGGTATATTGAACACAACTCATTGATACCAAATTATCAGTTTGGTTTCCGAAAGGGAAGAAGCGCGATGCACAATCTTGGTTGTTTGATAGGCGATATTCAAAATAATCTTTTAAAAAATAAAATAACTTTAGCTGTTTTTCTAGACATAAAAGGCGCGTTCGATAATATCAAACATGAATATTTAATTCAAACATTACAAACGCTCGGCATTCCCGGTTCAGTTTTATTATGGATCTTTAATTTCCTTAACGGCCGTTCCATATCTCTAAAAATTAACAATAACATTTATGGCCCATGTACTTCTTTTAAGGGGACTCCCCAAGGTTCAGTAATATCGCCCTTAATTTTTATCTTAAGTCTTGTTACATTAATGAAAACTATCCCAGATAATGTAAAATACTCTTTGTATGCCGATGATATAATTATTTACTTGGATTGTGTTGATCTTTTACAAGGAGAACTTATTATGAATAACTGTCTTAATATTATAAGTGAGTTTTTCAATAAACATCTAGAACTTGAAGTTAGTGTAGAAAAGAGTTCAGTCATGCTTTTTGCGCATAGTTGCCCAGTAAATCCGCGTATTTATTACAATAATTTTTTAATTCCATTTAAAACCTCGGAAAAATATTTAGGTATCATGCTCGATTCAAATTTGTTATGGAGTCATCACATCTCCTATATTTGTAAGAAAGCGGGACAGCGTTTAAATATATTACGATCTTTAGTTGGAGTTAGTTGGGGATCTGACCCTAAAATATTGAAAAATTTGTATATTTCTTTAATACGCAGTCAATTCGACTATGGAAGCTATTTTTATGTCGACGCTTCTAATCATCTGCTCAGGAAACTTGACGTCATACAAAATAAAGCTCTACGGATCATTACGGGGGCCATGATGTCATCTCCAATAAATTCCCTGGAAGTAGAATCTGAAATACCACCTTTACTCGTTAGGAGAAGTTATTTGACAGAAAAATTCTGCTTGAATTTAATCTGCCGAGATAATGTTTTGATAGAAAAATACTTACAAAACTTTTCTATTCCAAATTATAATATCCTCCCAATATCAGCAATGCCTTCCATCAGCGAATCGATTTCATACCTAAACTTTGAATTCCAAGACATTATCCATTGGTCTAATTTACTTCCCTGTTTTACATATAACTTCCAGTCAATACTATTTGATGTTTCAGTTAAAATATCTCGATTCGATTCTAAGCAAGACTTTTACGAGTTTCTTAATGAAAAGGTTGATTATGTTAAAATATACACTGATGGTTCTAAAAACAACGTCAGAACCAGCTTTGCTTTCTACGACAGTTGTAATAGAATTGGCAAGGTTTATTCGTGTAGCAATTATTTTTCAATTTTTTCTGCCGAAATTTTAGGTATGATATATGCTGTTAAATTTATATCTCATAATTTCAAATCAGTTCCGAATTCCAAATTTATAATATTATCTGACTCAATGAGTGCATTACAAGCAATAGAAGGAAAGAATATTGGTAAAAAAATTAACTACTTAATATATGAATTAAGACATCTAATTCAATTATTGGCACACCTCAATATTATTGTTGAACTATGTTGGGTTCCGGGACACTCCGGATATTAGGTAATGAGCTGGTGGATAAGCTTGCCCGTTCAGCTCCAAATATCACTACCATTACAGAGTATATGGTACCAGATAGCGATTTTATCACTTGCCTAAAAGATAATCAAATTAGACGTTGGTCTACATTGCTATTAAATTCGCGGCAACTTAAGGGCAAGTGGCATGCTGAGATTGCCCAGTACCAAATCCTGGTTTGAAAAATGTACATACTCAAACAGAAATTTTATTACTGATTTATGTAGACTTAGATTAGGCCACTGTAAATTTCCATCCCATCTGCATCGTCTTAGGTTAAGCAATAATGCAACTTGTAAATATTGTACCTATGATTATTGTGATCTCCATCATTTATTCTTTGATTGTAAGAAATTTAATATTCAGCGACTCCATTTTATATGCTTACTCACAGATTTATTGAAAACTAATGAAATGCCAAAAACTGTACAGGATTTACTCAAATTAGAAAACTTATATAATGTAATTCATAACTTTTATGTAAATACTTTTGGCCCTTTGTAAAAATAGAATTTTTGTCTTTTAATTTTTGTTAAAATAGGTTTTAAGTATTTTGTTCATTTATATTTGTAGACGTCTCTTGCTTGTTTTCTGTGTGTTTAGCATTTTAATCTATTGTATAAAAGAAATATATAATAGTTTTAGTAGTAGTCTTAAGTTTTAGCTGATGGCCCTAGCAGCCAAAGCTATAATAAATTAAAAAAAAAAAAAAACATCGAATTGTGGTTGTTATTATTAACATCAGAAACACAAAAAAAAACATTACCGTTGCTTGCGAATAAGTGCATACGTATTGCAACGATTTAAATCGGCGCATTGTGTTTTTTTCTGAGATTTGTGTTTTTATGTGACTTGGACTGCATTTGGACTTTCGAAATCTTCCCTTGATCTTCCCTGCGACTGTTGAGTAGTTCTTGCCTAAGACTTTCGAATCTGATATTTCGGATGACTTCTTGCTGTGGATTTTGGACGAGATTCTATCCCATACTGTGGATTTTATTTCATTGTATCTACTATCTACGATATTGTGACCAAAGATAAGGAATAAAAAATATATAAAGAAAGTGTTTCATATTTGATTAATATCCCATCAGCACCTACACTATACAAATACAAGCGCTTTATTTCCATACCTTATTAATACATTATTATTATTATTAAATATGAGTTGGGAAAAGGAGTAGGCACAGCGCAGCTGGTTTTAAGCCTACCCATCGTCAAATTTTTGTGGTTAATTATAATTCAATTTAAATTCAATTATTAGTAATAGCCAATTAAATGTCAAATATATTAATTACAACGTCAATTCATTTAGATGTCATTCAAAGCTTAGTTAATTCAATGTCACGTTATATTTAAAATGTCATATTTTTTTTACTAGTCAATTACAATTTATATTATTTTTACGTACAATAAATGTTAAATATATTAATTACAATGCCATTTTTTACTTGTCACTATTAGAAATCCTTTTTTATACTTTATTATTGCTGTGGTCATTTTCAAATTGTTAAGTATTTCTTACAGCACAGACATTGTATTCGAACAAAATAACCCTGGTCTGTTTAGTATTACTAAGTATTTTGACCTACCCACTGATCATACGTTATAAAAATCATTTTTTTTTCGTCGATAATCTACGGGACCGGTATACTTATATAGTTCCGTTCCAGGTATTATTTATTTTGATATAAAATACTCTTGAAAACACTGTTATAATTCGTTTTTGTATTACTTGGTATGACATAACCTCCAAAACTTCAAAGTAGAATATCTATAAATCCAGACTTCTTATAATAAAAGAAATAGGACGAATCAAATCGAGAATCTAAACTCTATAAATTAACATGCAATTCATTTATAGACGCAAAAAAAAATTTCAACAAAAATTTGTATGGGAGTTCGCGATTGTCCTTTCACTGTTTGCGTTTCTGCGCCCAATCAGAGTTCTATTCTGGGGGGACTTTCAGTACGCGGTACTTTTAATTTCTCGTGTCTGTTACTTCATTCAATAAAGTGATCTATTTTGGCGGACTAAAAAGTCCGCGGGCAAAAGTGCCTTGTTTGTGCAGGCCATTAATACGCGTTCAGATTATATATCATGTGATATGACTTTTGTTAAATAACACGTCCACATTAAAGCTCTGGAATTAAGGATAAAAGTCACCCAAAGTCACAGGAAAAATGTTGAAATCCACGCGGATAACATTGCGTACAGTAATGTGTTATTTTTAAATACGTAGTAAAGAAATAATACAAAATATAGCAAAAAAAAAAATCCTGGACAGCAAAGAGCGCTGGCTCGATTTCATGTAGTAAGTACTTATGTACGTTAATTTATTTTCCTTTCAACTGCGTAGTTATGTTTTCATTAGTCACTACAAAACGTATTTTTTTCTTAGAACCAAAACAGCGCAGAAATCTTTATATATATAATTCTTCTGTGAGTGTGTACGTCACTGAACTTCTCTTAAACGACTGGACCGATTTTGATGAAATTTTTTGTGTGTGTTCAAGGGGATCTGAGAATGGTTTAGATTCACAATTTTGTCCGCTGGACAACCCCTATTTTTCTAGGGCGGTACGAAGTTCGCTGGGTCAGCTAGTGTTATATAAAACTCTTTATTGCACAGTTTTACATTAATGCACTGTTTTTTTTTAATTTGACATTTTCATGTAGATATAGGGACCGATTCTGGCGTTATATTCTCTAAACCTAAACTTAAAATTAGAGAGCTAAAGTGAGTAATTAATGCATTCGTGGTCTCGTGTTAATTTATATAACAACATAACACTCGTGCATTAATAACTTACTTTCCGCTCGATGCAACAATCTAATATTTCTCAAACATGCTTGGAAATTTGAGAATTATTTTGACAGTGTACTGGCCAAATACATGCGAGCAGCGGCCGGCAAAAGTTGTATGTTAATCTGTCGTGCTTTAGCGGCCAAATAAATAACATTTCTGTCGTATAATTTAAAAATGGAACGATCCTTTACTTCGAATTATGGCAACCAAGGATAAACTTATCAAAGGTTTTATTTAAATGTCTAATTGTTTTTTTATAGAAAACTGTTTATTAAAAAAAACAAGTGAACACAGCAATTAAACAACTTTACTGTATTTAAAAAAAAGTTTGTCTAAGAACGCAGTTTTAATTTCCACGCATTATTTTATAAAAGTACTATACATGCCTTGGCCAAAACTAGACATTGATGGACTTACGTATGTGTGCCTGTGCGAAACTGAAATGAGGAAAAGTTACAAAGCGAAATGAGCAAGACGTCGTATGTAACAGAGAATTTCACAGTCAAACATTTATCAACATTATTAATCAATTTGTTATGCAACTTAATGAAAACACTAATCACTATGTTGCTTTGTATTGTATCAATCGGTAGCTAGATAAACTAAGCGTATTTGAAACTGTGTATCTTATCTCCAAGAGTGTGTTTCGTACTGTAATGATAAGGGATTATTATGACCATTGACTTGTAAATCACGATAAAGATATCACTGATTTAAATCATAATTAGTATTTAATCCTATTATTAAATCGGTCAAGTACAATAAACACTTTAAGAAACATTTTTGACCTTGTATTATCTATTTAAGAGAGGTAGGGCATTTGCTGCTCGAATAGGGTATTTGACAGTATTAAAAATAAAGTGCTATATGTTAGCATCTGTGTTTAAAATGAATATTGGGAGGGGTTTTTACTATTAGAATGATGAATATCCACTTTTTACGGACTCCATAAACATTAGTCAATCACGTGAGATCGTTTTCTAAAACTTGTCAAATACCCTATTGGAGCGCCCGTCTGGGGAAGGAACCTCCACCCTACAGAATACCAAAGTAAAAACAACACAAACTTTTGTGGGTGTTGTGTTTCTGTCGGCTAATAAGGTTCCAGGACTCTACGGAACTTCTTTTTTTTTATTGTGTATGCTGTTGGTCGCAGATGACCTTTGATGACAATAAATCGTAAAAAGAAGGAATATACAATAGCAATGATAATAAGGGTTAACCAGGACTCAATCTCAGCATGAGCTGGTGCTACAATGGTCCCATCAGCGCTGATGTTCTGACAGGGCCTGGTAGGAGTTAGAGACACACATACAGTGCGACAAAGTTTTTTTTGAGTGTGTATGCTGTTTGTTGCAGATGACCTTTACTGCGTCACTAGGTTTGGGGAGGGCGAGATCCTTAGGGGACCTCAAGCTGAGAATTGGCGAGTGCCTCTAGAGGTATTCCAGGCGCATGGCATCTCCCCGCGGGGGAAGTCTGCTCTCTGGAGCTTCTAGACCACTCGAACCTGAGGGGGTCGGCTCAACTAGAGGGCGACTCTGAGACTCGGACCTCGACTCTAGTTGGCCGTTGTCGTGTGCTCTACGGAGTAGGGTATTGGGTCAGGGAAGGCAACGGCGCCTTTGATATTTTTATATCGCATGCAAGCGTCGATATAGGCTATGGTGCCGCTTACCAGTGTGTCCTATTTTTTTCCCTAAAATAAAAAAAGAGATTAACTAATTTGACTGTTTATATATCTGTTTGCATATAACGATTTGAATGTTGTCACAAAGAAGTTTTTACGAAAGTAAATGTTTTCATAGCCGAGGCGCTTCCTTGAATTAATGATAAAATACAAACTATCAAAATACCTACTTCAAGATAACTAAATTTCCGCTGTAAACTAAAAGACACCTCAGACATTTAGACAAACTCCTTACTTTTGATGATAGTCTTATCTAATTATTCACTTTTATTTATTCAAGATTGGATATTTTATCTTAGTTCAAACAGTTTTTATATTTGAAAAAACTGTAGCTAATTCATATATCTACTAAACTATATTTTACAGCGGTGACACATGTCGGAAATACGTTTGTGTGCAAAGGAATGCCTAAGTTTGTGTATATTAATTGAAAATAAAATAAATGCTTCAGAAACTACATTTTTATAACACTATATGCAAAGCTATCTCTCTGTCGTGTCGTGAGGGTTAGTTGAAGTCTAGACTAGAACGTCAACCAAATTATATTTTGCAGTGCGATGCAGTACATTAGTTCGTCGTTCCGATTTAATAAAAAACTGATTTGATACTTGAATGTGTGGCTTCAGTAGTAGTGTGTTGGTACTTTAGTTAGTGTCAAACCACACACAGCGTATTGTCAATCTCAGATTTTTACCAATATATTCGTCATATCGTTATATTAAATATCATATAGCCCTTTTCGATAAATGCACTATCCAACACAAAACGTTTTTTTCAAAGCGGACCAGTACTCTAATTTCTGTCTCTACACGATGCCATCTGCGGATGCGTCCGCCGACGTGTAGACGGGATAGTTTTCGCGTCTGTGGTAGGTATTTTACGTCCGCAGATGCGTCTGCCATCAATCCGATAGTTGTCGGTTTTTGTGGCACGCAACAAAGGGATTCAGGCGGACGTCCGTCGTGCCACGGACGCATCAGTAGTAGGTACTGGAGTTGCAAATGAGAGTGAACGCGTGCTTGCAATTATTTTTTGCTCGTTTGTTACTCTCGTTCGCCGAAATAGCTAATATTATGAGCATTAACGAAACATTTAAATTCCTTGAGTAGTATTCAATCAGAAAACGATCTGTTGAATCCGAACAATAGCCAGTAGCCACGACCTTCTTCTTTTCTATTTTATTTTTTTAATAATTATACTGCGATGCACCTCAAATAGTAGACAAAAGTACCAAATTAATAAATAAATGCGGCAAAAATAATCTCAATATTTATTTTTTTATTGTTGCGTGCGTACGAGTCACTTCTGTCGCGAAATAACACAGGCTGAATGACCTTCAGACGTGTGGTCGGCTCATGGTGATCCATCTGATGATGCATCTGGCGAAGTCCGCGGACGCATCCGCCGACGTGTAGAGGGGCCATAAGCACGAGCCAATATCGAATTCGAATTCGATCTAGATATGCATCGAATATATTGTTTTAAACTTTCATGGTCACTAACATTATCTCTTATCTATTAGACAAGTCCGTCCGTCCGTCCGTGGTGCTGTTTCAGCGGCCAAACCGTAAGAGATAGATAAAGAGAATGTTTAAGTTATAAGTTGAGAATAGTCTGATAAGACTACAAACCGGATGTGAGTAACGTAGCACTTCCGGTTTTCGAGAAATCACGTGATTTCTATTTCAAACGAAACCACACAAAATCTCCGAAGTTCTCAATTAATTAAATACATTTTTTTTTTTGGTGAACATTTGGTTCACTGGTTTGCTAGTAGTAATATAAGTTATTTACGGGATTGTTACTCCGTGATCATGGCGTTTGCAACAGTGCCGAAATATTGGAAACTCGCTCAAAACAAGGTACATGGTAACAATCCCGTAAATAACTTATATTACTATTCCGCATCGAATGTCAAGATTTTTTGTATAAAAGATTCAGAAGAAGATAGATTGAGTTCGTGCTAAGGGTACAGTAATTTCTGAGATTCGCTCGTTCAGCAAAACAAACAAACAATTAAACAAACGATGCCTTCATTTTTATGATAATAATAAAATAAGAAATTATAAAGTATAGCAAATCGCATACCAATATATACGCAAATCAATATTAACTAATATTGATTTGCGTCAGCCACAGAACATAAAAAGAGGTTAGAATGGCCTTGTGGGCGGAGTAGGCGCGCCACAGATAAGCTTGTGTGAGCAAATGCTCATAACTTGACCAAAAATTGGTTCTGATTGCGTCGTTGCGCTCGGGTGTGCGCGCTGATTGTTTTGATTGTCTAATGCCGCGTCATTTGATTGGCTATTATCTATTTGGTGGAAGTGTAGTGGGGACGAGCGAGCGATATAGGTTCTCGTACAAATGGTCTATGATCACCCTTCTAACCTGTTCCTGTGTTCTGTGGCGTCAGGTGTAAATTGTGGGCTCAGCAGCGTGTTCTAGATTCAAAGTGCATGAAAACTGGCCAAGAGTGTATTAGAGGATGCAGGGTTTTTTCAAGATTTTTTATCCAAGCAAAAATTCTCACGAACATTTTTGTATGAGAAAGACATATCAATTAAAGAAACTAAAGTATGGGTTCTTAACAATCGGGTTTTCATTGTTTACACGAACTTAAACAGTGGCGGCTAAAAACGTCTGATGAGAACAATTTAGCCAACTCAATTCCTGCGCAGAAATCTTTAAATGTACCTTCAATGTAATTAAATTTTTATTTCAATCGTGGCACATTTTTTCGATTTACTACTGACAATGAATTCAGTTTAGTGCACGACTATGCACGCTTCCCAACTTTATCGTTTCAAAGTGCAAGGTTTCCGTGCAAAGTTTTCCTCAATTTCACAAGTTTGTATTTTTTTATATGTCTATCGTCAACTATGACAGGTATACTTAAATTATGTAAATATGTAGCAGTGAGGTTTTAACACAATGTTGATTTGTGTTGTTCTTTACTTTACAAAACTATAAAGGAAAAAGAATATCAAAAATTACGTCACCCCCATATTGGGTAAAAGGACAATGCCCATTTTTCTTAGAAGATCCGTACCGGTAAAACTGTACTTCCAGGGCCCAAAAGGTGTTATTTGTTTTTTTTTTGTAGAAAAGGTCTTTTTAACAGATTTTTTTCTGGCGCTTCGCCGGCCGCTGCCGCGGCACGCTCGCTTTGCTCGCTCGGCTCGCGCGTTGTGGTCACAACACTAACCTAACCTAACCTAGTATGAAGTATCATCACTTGATAAGAAAAGTAAAAATTTTCAATATTTTTTTCTAAAAAACTACCAGTGCATAAGTGTGACATTTTTTTTAATAATGTGGTCAACAGAAACCTTTGTAACAACAAAAATGCGAAATTACAACCAACAAAACTGTGAAGTTTTTACTTTTGGGCCCTGGAAGTACAGTATATCCTCCGTACCAACTTGCATCAAACCAAATATACTCTCAAGAGTTTAGTTTTTTACTGTCAAAAATATTTTGTCAATGTTTAACCACATTTTAGAAAAAAATACATAAGTTGGAAAACAGACACGGCACTTCAAAGTCATTTTCTCGATAATCCACAGAAAAGAGTCTCTATCTCATCTCTTTCAATACTTATTATTGACGTGGTGAATTAATTAAATAAAAAATATACTACCAGATCGACATAAACGCAGCAAGAATAACATCGATCAAACAAACAAAACAAACATCATCTCATTTTTTACCCGGCTGCGCAATGCAAGAGCGCGAAGCGCGACGCGCAGACAGGGTTATGTGTTTAACAGTCTATATATGTATGTTTGTTCCTTTGTGGCACACTAGAGACCAAACGCCTGGACCGATTTTGATGATTCATACATCAATCGATTCGTCTCAATCATGGGAGTGCTACTAAAGATATGATAGTAATCAAAATTCAATATGGGCAAAATTAGGCGCCATATTGTGACGAAGTAAAAAAAATAAGTTGACAAAATATGTCGAGTGAGGTATCACTGTCTAGATAATCAAAAATCATATTTAGGTTCCTAACACCATTTTTTATTTTATATGATTGTTTAGGATCTACAAAGCTTTAAAGTTGTATATTAACCAATTACGCTTTTAATTTCAATCTTACGTTTGTATGGATCTTTGTTACTCTTTCACCTAAAAAATACTAAATGGATTTTAATGAAACTTAACAGTAATATAGCTTATATATGATAATTACATATATATAATAATTTATGTAGTTATTGAGTGAATTGGCCAATATATGACAATAAGTGTCACATAAGACGGAAAAAAATCTCCCATCTGCGAGCCATTTTGGCCTGCACTGCAAAAACAATAAAAGTTACATGAATGTAATGTAGAGTGAAAATGTATCTCTTAAATAGTTCTAAAAAAAATCCGTGGCACCATATATCTATTTTTAATGTGTAAGTCATTACCGCTAATATAGTGAATCAAAACTAAAATATTATTTGATATCTATTTCCAAAATGCACATTTTGTATTAACAAATCATTTTCTATCAAAACAATTACTTTTATCGCTTTTGATATTTAAAGACGATAAACTTTGCTTTTTACACTATGCCATTTCGACAAATATTTAAAAAGTGACAACGATGACAAAGTGATAGCGCGGTGTACTAATTAAAAAAAAAGAAAAAAAAAATGGGCTATTCGCAGTATCTGATCCTATACGAAGTACTAACTATAAAACTGTGATACAGTTCCTTCTTATTAAATGATGAAAAATATATTATCATAATAGCAATTTATGATTATTGAATTTCAATGAAAAACTCAGAATTTTACTGTTTTTAATTTTTTTAACGATGTTGCTAGAGCTAAGAACCAAGTTTCCATCTACTTCTATATGGGAATTCATTATATTCGATTTAGCTATTGGGGCACGGAAGCGCAACAAACAAAGTCACTTTCGCATCTATAATATTATATTATACTTACTAGTGATCCACCCAGGCATTGTACGGGCGAAATTTATTTATCGGGATAAAATACAGCCTATGTGACTCGGACAAAATGTATTTAAATAAAGAAAAATGTTATAATAAATAATGTAGCTACCTTATGATGAATTAATATTTGAAACCGGTTCAGTAGTTTGACAGATTATTTGTTACAAACAAACAAATCTTGCCTCTTTATAATATTAGTATAGATCAGTGGTTCTCAAACTTTTTAAATGACGGAACCCTTTTGGGAAGCAAAATACTTGATGGAACCCTACAATAAAACAATTATTTTTATAAGTGTATTCTATATTAATCAGCATAATAAAAGTACAATGTATCCGTTACTAATTATTATTTACTTCACCACTTGGTAAGGACAATAATAGAAAACATTAAAAAAGAAAAAATCTAACTAGTGGGAGGTATGAAACTGTTTTTTATTTTTCATCAATTGCTTGATATCAGGTTTGATGGAAGAAAGTTGGAGTCTCATATCAGCTTCGGCGTCCAGTCTATTGCGATATTTTGTTTTCGTGGCTGCGTAGGTAGAGAATCCTGTTTCGCACAAATATGTAGTTGGGAACGGGAGAAGAATATCCAGAGCCATTTGGCCAAGCATTGCATATTCATCTTGGATTCTGCACCAAAAATCATTAAGAGGCGTCGTTTTGAACAATGACTCCATACTTGTGTCTGATGACATTTCTAAAAGAGATTCATATATCTCATTTGACATGTTTTCAGGCTTTTCCAAGTTGGGTAAAAAAGGATTATGAATCCAGGAGTTCACTTTAATTTTTGTATTGTGTTCTTCGGGAAAATACTTTTCAAAAGATGCGCGCATCGAACTGAGATATTGGACCAATTCTTCAAACACATTATCTTCAAACATTTCTGAGTCGTTTTCGCTAACAAACTCAGTGAGTAACGTAAAACTTTCTATTTCTTTCTTACCAATGCAAATGATCCAAAAATCTAATTTTCTTTTAAAAGTAGTTATTTTATTATAGGCCTGAAACACTGTTGTCTGTTTACCTTGCAATGATAAATTTAATTCGTTAAGTTTTTGAAAGATATCCGCCATAAAAGACAATCGGAACAACCAAGTTTTATCATACAAACGGTCCTTCAAATTAAAAGAAGTATCTGCTGAAAGAAACATTTGTAACTCGGCTCTAAGTTCAAATAGCCTTGTTAAAGTTTTTCCCCGAGACAGCCATCGCACTTCTGTATGGAGCAGCAGTGTTTTATGTTTGCTGCCATAATCTTCACACAATAATGAGAACAATCGGGATTGTAGTGGTCGTGATTTGATAAAATTAATTATTTTTACCGCTTCATCCATAACTAATTTTAGATTAGACGGCATTTGCTTCATCGCAAGTGCTTGTCTATGCAGAATACAATGACTGGAACTACAATTAGGCGCTTTATTTTTCATTCGTGACACTGCTCCTGCTGTTTTACCTGTCATCGCCTTGGCCCCATCTGTACAAATGTCAATGCAATTGTTCCAACTGAGATTATGTTCTTCAAAAAATATATTTATTTTATTAAAAATTTCTTCCCCGGTAGTGTTTGTAAGCAGCGATGAACACATAAGCATGTCTTCTTCAAAAGAACTTTTATATGGATATCTCACAATAACCAGCAGGATAGCCAAACCAGCGACATCAGTCGACTCGTCCATTTGCAAAGCGAATCGTGTATTTTGTAGACGTGTAACTAGTTCTTGTTTGACGTAGCTTGCCAGATCATGGATTCGTCGTGAAACAGTATCGTTTGATAGCGGAACAGTAGAAAGATGCTTTGCAGATTTTTCATCAAGCATACATTTTGTTATGTCTAATACACATGGTTTTATTAATTTCTCAGCGATAGTGTGCGCTTCACCTGCTTGTGCAATGCGATAGCTAACTAAGTATGATGCCTCCGTGGCCTTTTCTTTGGTAGTTTGTGTTACATGCATCATATTTTTTTGACTTTCTAATAACTGATCTTTTTTGCGAACAAAAAATTCTTTATTCTTGTCTTTAGTCTCGGGGTGTACGGTTTCTAAATGTCGACGCAATTTGGCAGGTGCCATGGAACTATTAGGAAGCAGTTTACTACAGAGCATGCAGAGAGGTGAGCCGTTGGAATCAACAAATCCGAAACTGATATAAGATTCATCATACTTCCTTTTTTTCGTCTTTGAAACCGTCGAGCTTGACGTCGTGGCACTCGTGGCATCATCTTCTGGATCGGTGATTGCTAAATTCTCCGCGCGCATTGCTTTTGAACATTCAGCGTCATTAGAAGATGTTGTTGGAACACGTTTAACACCTTTAAGCCAACGTTCCATTCTTCTTTATTTATAATGTTACAAGTCAGGATAGTGGGGTTTAAATAATGCACAATCGTTACTGCGTATAAGAGACTAAATTTAGAACCTACAGGGAAGAAATGTATAAAACTGAGACAACAGAATACAGCAGGCAGTAAAACAATGAACACCAGTTTCTCGCTAGCGAGCTTGTAAGTAGGTAGTAACTTATCGCTCCGAACGCTAATCATCAACTGACGACGCCAACGCGCGATCGCCGCTTTTATACTTAGTCCTAGACTCGATCTCAAATATTCTCGAAAATACTCGAGTCGGCACCTTTGATAAACAAAAAGCAAAAATAAAAACAGAAATTTAAAAATAGCGTTGTAAACAATATCGACTTTATCCTTTGAAGTTAGAGACGAAAGTCGCTAGTTGACAACTATAGCGTCTAATTCAGAGGCGGCTTTTATCAAAGAGACTGAGCGCTTACAAGTATACTACCCGCTCGTTTTAAGTTTGCCGCTGGCGATAGGTATGAGTGTATGACGTTCGAAATTTTTTATTTAATTGTAACAATAAAAATTGTGTACGTTAGATATTTGGGTAAAACTATGACACATTATAAGTTTTGTTGTCACGTGGGGGAGGGTACGCGCATTCCACAGACCGGCAAACTTAGAGCGAACGCGTTGTACAAGTATAAAATTGTTGAGACCAAACTTATGAGATATTGTACCAGCTAATGTAACACAAGCTTATACAAATACAAATAAATAAATAAATAACATTCATAGCGTTTTGTCTCCGCGCGGCCGCGGAGTCCGCACAGCCGCGGAGCGACCAGAGAGAGGTGTTTTGATTTTTTTATTTCTAAATTCTTGCGGAACCCCGACAGAGGTATCACGGAACCCTAGGGTTCCGCGGAACACACTTAGAGTATAGCTGGTATAGATAGTTAGGATAAGATAAGTGTTTCATTGATGAAAAAGATTTAAAAATAAAGTAAGTAATAGGTTTATTTGATTATATTTGTAAAAGTTACTTAGCATTTGTGCTTAACAGTGATACGATATTCGGTATTTTTTTAAACAAAAACAAAATTTCTAAAATACACACATCAAAAGTGTCTAGGGATCAACATATATTTTTGCAATAACTTTTCTCCTGATTGATATTAATTAAAATTTTCTTTAAGGATTCATCAAATAAAGTGTTTTCGTTTGTCACAGTAACGATAAACCAAGTCACCTTTGCATTAATAAAGAAATTTGCCATTTTCCTAATAAAGGGATTTTTGACATTTGAACCACTAACACAAAAGTTCGAAAAAAAGACTGAAATAACAGTTTTCTCTAAAATTTTATTGGGTAACTTAAACAATTAATAATCCGTATTTCTACCGCGAACACTAACAACACAAGAACATCGGTTTGGCATACTCAAAATGAGTTCATCCAAATCACGCTGTGGAATGGCCGCCCATGTTCGTTGCAACAACAAAAAATTTAAAAAATCAAAAAACCCGACTGCTTTATTATACTTCAAATAAAAACTGAAAAGAAAAAAACAAGTCCAGTAGTCTATAATTCTGTTAATAAGGAACAAAGCTATTTTAACAGTCGGGACCCAGACTACAGAGACTACTGGACTTGTTTTTTTCTTTTCAGTTTTTATTTGAAGTATAATAAAGCAGTCGGGTTTTTTGATTTTTTAAATTTAGTTTTTTTTTTTAGTTTTATTCTTCTTTATTGAGAAAGGCAAAGGCATAGCCATGCAGCCATCGTCTTATTTTTGTATTAATCTTCATTTTATTTACATTAGAATGTGGGTGTGACGTATTCTAATGCTTCTTGGAGCGTTTGGCACGAAATATATCGAGTTGGCTTTTTCGATAAGCTTCTGTGAGGTAGTCAATACTACAATAAAATTCTCACGTCCACTTGACCGGAATAGCGTATATTTTAAAGATTCCACTAATTCTTCAGTTGCGCAGACGGTTGTAACACAAAATCACACCAATTTTATTTCACAATATCCACAATGAACAAATTAAAGAATAATTAAAATAAGACGCCAACCGCAAAAACTCCCCAAAAAACATCATCACAACAAAACCAAAATTGACATTGACACTGACAGTTCCGTAATTAACCTTTCCGAATCGCCATGAATGTATGTTTTGAGTTTCCAAAATACGCAATATTTACTTTATAAAATTGTGAGTTAAAATAAAATTATGTAAAAGAATTACTTATTTTATTGTACACTTTAAAATCTTATTTACTTATACAACGGCTAAAGCTAATACGGTGAACAAAGATTTTTACGTTCAATGTTGTTGTTCGGAAATAACAGACAACTGTTATCTGAACGTGCAAGATTTCAGGAATGAAATTTTGATATACGGATATGTAATTTTTTGCGGAAGTAGGTAATTGCTAATTATTTAAAATCATTTATATGTTTTTTTTAAATGTGGTTTAAAAACCGGTTAAAAGTCACTAGATAATACACATAAATAAAACAGTATTTTTAGTGTTAATATGTCTGTGACGCAATGTGGCACGGGGTATGGGCATTGTCCTTTATGTACTCACTACAATCTGCCATTTGGGCGGAAACGTCAATCATTTGGCTGTTCGGGATGTTTTTGTTGTCCTATTCCCCTAATTTTCATTTCATTTCTAAGGGGCCGTTAAAAGTATTACGTACCCTCCGAAGCATGGAGAAGCTTTTATTCACCCATCCAATGAACGACCATTGCATGCACGGGCGAATGCACTGACCATTATGCTACCGCGGACCTGATGGCCGTGCCGTATTTTCTCTAGCTTTCCTTAAGCTGCAAGGCAGCGCCATCTCTTGGCATTGTAGGTAACCCACAATGTCAAATGAATACCTTTACAAGTATCAAACATTTGAAAGAAGAAATAGCAATTATAGTTAATTAAGTTTTATATTTTAACCATTTAACAGCTAGATGTTTAAATCTAAAGGTTTTTTTTCGGTTCGAGTCCCGTCTGCTGCCTGGTCAGCGTGATTTTTTTTCTAGTAAAATTTTCTTTAGATTTAAACATCTAGCAATTAAATGCTTAAAAAAATAAAACATAAAAAGTAAAATCTTGTGAAATAAAAGACATCGTCTTCATAGATACAGTACGGAAGAGTTTGTGTGCAGTTTTTTTCATTATAGGTATCATATTTTTCCTCATGCAAATTTAATTTTATAAGCGGTCAAAGTCCTACAAAAATCGTTGCGTTTTTTATTTATTTGAATGATGACCGACTTGATTGTCAGTCAGATTTGATTAATAAGTATTTAATAAATTTGTCGGTGACCGGAACACTGAGAACGGTTATATCGATATTTATATAATACCAGTGACGCACATTAGCTTCCTGTGGATGTAATATTCTAATGAAAAAAGTGAGTGGAATAGGGCTGTGACACACTATGCGGACGCAGTGCAGATTGGTAAGCGATAACGACGGCAGATGCAGAAGCCAGGCCAACGGCTCTACGTGCCTTCCGAAGCCCGAGGGAGTTCGGGATACCACATTTTCGATGCTCCGCAAAATAGAGAGGAGTAGCCAAAATACTGGGATTTTAACTCACGACCAATGGATGTGAGGCAAGAATTGAAATCACTGAGCTACCACCGCTATACCGATTTTGATGGTGTGGTTTATTTTTAAAAGATTTGGAAAAAACCTTTCTATCTAAGTGAAAAATTCTTTAGCGCCGTTGTGATTTGAAACTAAATGAAACGAAAATTTAACAGTATTTGCCACAAGGTATCCGTAATTTTGTAACTCGCTACAAGAGACGGATAGCCGAACGGTAACGGTCTTGGAGTCTACACCAAATGATCGCTGGTTCAATCTTGAGTTCGCTTATTATTTTTTTCTTTTATTATGCTATTATATATTTTTAATTGTTTTTTTTTCTTTTTTTAAGCTATTATTTATTTTCTGAAACAATTTAAGTATAGAATATTTAATTTTGCCCAGTATTTTACAATATCCGTCTGTTTTTTTTTTATTGAAAGAAAAAACTTCCTGTTTGGTCTTATTTAAAATTTAACCTTTTTTTATACGCAGGCAAATAAAACTATTTACAGACAGTGGCGGGGCAGAACCTAAATTTGATGTGGGAAAGACAGATTTCGCAATACCCTGCTCTGTGGCGACCTGAAGACGGATTATATAAAAAAAATAAAAAAAAGAAATTCGCTTTTAAGCAATGCATACAAATTTTTGAGGCGCGAGGCCCCTTGTACCGCGAGGTCGTAGGCGGTGGCCCACGTCGCTCACGCCTTACGCCGCCTCTGTTTACAGACGACGGCGCCTTTAAGTGGGCACCGCCGAACGGACCTCACACCTGGCTCCCGCAAGCCTTACGAGCTCCAGCAGTGGCTGCCCCCTGAGGACCCCGTACCTCTTACGGGCGCTTTACGGCATAATATCCGCTAAAAAATACTGCGAATACCCTCTAATCTGCTTAGCGCGAAGCCGTGGGATCCCCGTTCCCTATCCGAATATCTCGAAATCTCGAAATATTTGATGAATATTTCGAGATTTCGAGATATTCGGATTAGGTATCGCTTAGTATCGAAAAATACATATTCCAAATACCTATTCCGATATTTATGCCTCACCCCTACAGTTTGCTACCGACGTAGTTTTGTTATCGTGTTTTGTTTTTTCAGAAAACTTATGCAGAATATTTCTTTGTTACCTAGCTACTTTGTTTAATTTCAATTATTCCTATGAGTGAAGATAAAGTAGTGTAAGATAAATTTGTGTATGACTCTAGTCAATCATTTATCACAACGGATAAACAGACTCTCGGGTTTTAATACCCCTTCTTATAAGACATCCCAGAGGAGCTCGATGGCGCGGGTGGTTAGCGCGTTGAGCTGCGATCGTTGAAGTTAAGCCACTTTCGCAGTGGTCGGTCATTGGATGGGTGATCAAAAATTTACTATCTCGACTTCCTCCGTGGTTCGTAAGGCACGTTAAGGCCGTTGGTCTCGGCTGCATCTGCAGTCGTTAACATCCACCAATTCGCACTGGGCTTGCGTGGTCATGGCCCTTTCATGGTCTCCTTTATTTCTTCCATAGAGAAGGCCTGTGCCCCAGCAGTGGGGACATTAATAGGCTGATGATGATGATGGTGATAAGACAGTAACTTAAACTACTATTAAACCTCCACTAGAATAATATTACACTTTAACCTACTTAATAAAAAACGAAGACTAAGCTTGGATTAGTTACTCCATGTTTTGTCTCTGTTCATTGAATGACAAATGACACTATATGATCAGACTCCTCTTTCCCAGTGGGCACTTTGGGCAAGTGCCCAGGGCCCCGCGATCGATGACGCGGAAGAATCCCTAAACGGGGATCCCGCGGTTTCGCACTAAGCAGCTTAGAGGGTATTCGCAGGGGTTTTTAGCGGGTATTATGCCTCTATTATGGGGTCCTCAGTGGGCAGCCACTGTGGGGGCTCGTAAGGTTTGAGGGAGTCAGGTGTGAGGTCCGTTCGGCGGTGTGCCTCTTAAAGGCGCCGTCGTCTGTAAACAGAGTTTTTACCTGCGTCACAAAAAAAAGGGCCCCGCGATCGATAGGGGCCCCCTCTCAGATCAAATACAAAGTCCCTAGTTCCTGTCAGATCACCAAACGATAACCAATATTTATTACAAAAAACCTTATAAGTATAATTCGATGAAATAGAACCTAAATTACTGATTACAATACCAACTTACTAGCTTTTACATAAGCGAAGCTATTCTACTCTCGCCCAAAAATTAGGCTCTCCGGTTTCAGCATGCTTAGATAAATTTAAATATACATATAATGGTATACTCAGCACATACACATTTAAAGAAAAAAACATCAGTAGTACATCAACATCAGTATGACTCGCTCCATTTCAAGTCATAATCCACATCAAAGTCATAGTCCCCATTATCATAATATCCATTCGCCTAACAGAAATGCTTTGGAAAATGCTAACGCTTTCGATTTTATTTTGTTATTTCTGACCGTCGAAAGTTTTCAAATACCTCATGCTAATTTTTTTTAATATTGTTATTACCAATGCAAAAGAAAAAAATGAGCGTGAGGCATTTGAAAACCTAAGGCGGCTAGAAATAACAAAATGAAATCGTTAGCGTTAGAGTTTTACAAAGCATTTCCGTTAGGCGAATGGCGCCCAGGGCCTCCAATAGGTTAAAGACGGCCCTGGATATGATCAAAATACAGCGTAACTAGTCTCAGCTTACTCCTTGTTTATTAATAAGGGTTTAAGTAGTAATTAGTTTAAGCCAAGTTTGATTTAAAACTACTTACTAATTTATTAAAGGTTGAAATGTCAATAACAAACAAAATTGTTTAAGGTTAACGTAATAATTTATCTTGAGTAATTCATAACAGCTCGTTGTAACGGCAATCAGTTATTATATTTATTATGCAAGCTCTACGACACTTTCACTTGTATTTCATAAGTGCAGCCATTGATCACTAATAAAACCGGATTTAACATCGCACATGTCATATCATATTTATAAAGTCTTGACGACCTCCGTGGCCGAGTGGTTTGTACGCCGGGTTTCATGACGTCGCCGACTCGAGAGGTCCCGGATTCAAATGGGACGGATTTTTGTGTGATGAATACGAGCATTTGTACTCTAGTCATGGATGTTTAATATGTATTTCTACATAAATATACTTATATATGTATTCTATCCGTTACCCTTTTTTTTGTGACGCACGCAAAACCTATATTTACAGACGACGGCGCCTTAAAGAGGCACTCCGCCAAACGGAGCTCACACCTGGCTGCCCACTAAGGACCCGTAACTCTTACGGGCTCTTCACGGTATAATATCCTTAAAAAAACCCTGCGAATACACTCTAAGCTGCTTAGTGAGAAGCCGCGGGATCCCCGTTTGAGGATTTTTTTGCGTTTCCGCACCCAGCAGCCTCCCGGCCTAGCCGGAGCTCCACGGCAGGGGTCTCCCGGAGTATCAAGGCGACTCCACAGACATGCGCAGGTAGGACCGCGCGTGGGGGCTGAGTACGCGGCCTAGTGCCCACCGTAGTATCCCATAACACAAGCCCTACAGTGCTTACTTTGGGCTAGGCTAATTGGTATGAGTATTGGATATATTTATTATTATTTTTATTATAAACATTTATACCAATCACCAACATCAAGTGGGCGCACATTTACCTACGAGTACGTATCTCTTAAAATGGATACTGAAACCAAAGGAGGTCATTATTTTAATAAGTGAAGGAATATTGTTCAAAACTTTTCTTCTTCGCCGCTATACTCTTGACAGAGTGGTCGTGGTCGTCACATCAGTGGTTGGTGGCGCGCTTTACAATACGCCGCCATTCGACCCGCACTGCGGCCTTTCTCGTGCACTCGTGAAGTGGACCGTTCAGTGCCGCTTTTATCTGGTCAATCCAGCGCATTGGTGATCTCCCACGCGCCCTTACGCCCTCGACTTTGCCCTGCACCACCAGTCGTTCCACTAACGCATCTTCTCGGCGTGAGATGTGGCGAAAGAAAGTTAGAATACGACCTTGTACGATGGAAGACAGACGTTGTTTGATGGACAGTTCCTGGAGGATGGATGCATTGGTTCGGAATTGTGTCCACTGTATGGCAAGCATTTTCCTCCAGCACCACATTTCTATCGTCTATCTTCTTTTTCTCACTCTCTCGCAAGGTCCACGTCTCAGCACCATAGAGGAATATGGGAAACACTAATGCCCTGATTTTGTTGATCTGATTGCCCGGCTTTTGTGATGTTCCTGTTTCTCTATATTTTTTGAAGTTTGTCCATGGCTGACCTCTAAACTTTTACCCCCTTATTAATAAACGAAGACTAAGGTTTGACTAGTTACTACGTGTTTTGTCTCTGTTCATTTAATGACAAATGACATTTGAGTGATATGAACAAAACACGGCGTAACTAATCTAAGCTAATTCCTGTTAATAACGGGGGTTAAAGTGCATTTTACGCACGCGGAAAGCCACTGCAGAAAGTTAATATTTTTATACAATAATGAAATACAAATACATTGAAATTAACAAAAACAACATAATACACACTACAATGAGCTGGATACACACACTCAATGCTTACAAGCAGTAGTATCTTTGACAGATAAACCATGATTAACTTAAACAAACAAAACAATTAAGTACGTGAGCCCGGCGGGTGCTCAAGATTAAATTCAAGATCGTTCAAACTTAAAAAGTTTGAATTTCGGCAAATAGGCTACCACCAGTTATATTAAATATTATATTTTGAAATCATAAAGGGAAAGGATTTGTTCTAAAATCAAAAATGTCAGGGCTAATTAATTTATGTAGCTGATCGCGTCATAAAAATGTAAGGTCAATGGCAAGCACAGACGTAGACATTGCCCGATGGACTACCAAAATCGCGCCAACTCAGCAAGGGCTACTTTCTCTCCTTTTATTTATAAATTTTGGTAAAATATAACATGATATCAAAAGTTAATATATTTACCTTTTTATTTTTTTATTGAAATACTCTAAGGTCGTTTATTAAAAAGATACCTGCATTTAAATAAAAAAAACTTAAAAAGTACATGATGATTAAAATGTACATTCTAAATTAACTTAACCTACTAAATTACTTAAATAATATATAATTTACAAAATAAAAAATATGTATGTCACCCCCAGCGCTGCCGTCAGGAATGGTGCCCAATAGGCTGGCAGCATTGCCACATATACTTACTTATTATATTATATACTTACTTATAATCATGTATTGAGGTAGACTTCCTCATCACTGCACAATTAGTAACTCGGTATTCGCGTAAATGTATTCAAAATTTTCGGTAGAAACTTACCGAACACGGCAATAGTAAATACAGCTATAGGTATGACAAGAAACGCCACAATTTAGCGAGATGATAAAGATAGGTCCTATTTTCAAATTTATATGCAAATTCTGCTCGCAGGAATTATTTCCGTTTTCACCGCAACATGCCTTATAAGCATAACCTGTAATCTATTCTCCAAGCAAACATCCTCGATTACAATGTAGCAGCGTCTGAGAAGATCGTATGAAAATGTAGATTTGATAAATGATAGATACACAATGATATATAAATATATAAACAGCTATCAACTGTAAAGGCACGTTGAAAACAATTAATAATCACCTCAGTGATTTCTGATTTGTCATCCACAGGATTTTCATTTTATTTAATTAATTTCTTTACCTTAATGACGTCAATGGAATAAACCAATGATATTCACTCCAGAAAAAGGAAGCGAATAATGCGCGTATTAATGACGCTTAGAAACAGTTTAATTCAGTTACTTGGTATATGAATAATTAATTATTGCTTACTCACTGGCAATGAATGGTATCTTAAACACACAATTTCATTGTTTATTAATACACTAGGTCCCGCTGTCGACTTCTATGCCAAATTTATTTTTTCTTAAACCTAATACAAAGTTATAATTTTTATTATTTTTAAAGCATGTAACTGCTTGATGTTTAAATCTAAAGAAAATATAACTAGAAAAAATTCCACGCGGACCAGGCAGCAGACGGGACTCGAACCCGCACCCTTCGCAATCCGGGCGAATGCACTGACCAATTATGCTACCGCGGCCCGCGGTAGCATAATTGGTCAGTGCATTCGCCCGGATTGCGAAGGGTGCGGGTTCGAGTCCCGTCTGCTGCCTGGTCCGCGTGGAATTTTTTCTAGTTATATTTTCTTTAGATCTAATACAAAGTATTAGAAAACTTAAAAAAGCAGATGAAAGAAACCGGTAGGGTTGTTCTCGGGTTATGGCTTTTGAATGAAAACAAAAAGACATGAATTTTTGTGTCTGATGTTGTATTATTTTGTAAAATTAAACCTGGACATTAAGGACATACTATAAGGAATCACGCTTGATACTCTCTAAAAGCTCTTTGAATCTAAAGAAATGTTTTTTTTTTGAAATAAAACTTCTTTACGCATGCTTGACTTGGGGAGTAAGCTGGGGGCCATTCGGAAATGTTTTGGAAAACACTAAGGCTTACGATATTATTTTGTTATTTCTAGCCGCCTGAGGGTTTTAAATGCCTCGCGCACCTTTTTTTCTTTTGCATAGGCAATAACAAAATTAAAAAAATGAGCGTTAGGTATAGCATTTTCCATAGCATTTTCGTTAGGCGAATGGCCCCCCAAGTGAATGCGTCACGCGTTACGAAAAGTGTGTTCGGGCGAGGCGAACGGGAGTCGAGTGGGATATAAGCAAGAGAAAGCAGTGCGCGCGCACATTTTCTTTCTCTCTTTCTCTTATAGCTAGTAAATGAAATATGTATATGTACATACATGTATTGTCATCACATATATTGTCACATATATATATTTATAATACATACAGATGGAGCTAAAGAAGTTTCACTTCAGTCGTGTGGTCATAAGCACACTCGTTTTTTTTATTCAATATGCATAAAATAAAATATAATAAGCTAAGCTCTTGCTTAGTTATCCTAATGAACAGACATAGATCTATGCCACAGTCGGCAACATAGCAAGCTGCAACCAACCTATGTTTGAGGCTTGTATAACTTATGGCTTGTCTTAAAGTTAGGTACCTGTAATGTAGCTTGAATTTCGTTTAGTCACTAGTATTAATATAAAAAGTTATAGTATTAATGTGTTTTGACATAGTATTTGTGTTCAGACTAAAAATATGACAGTAATTCTATTATTTGAACAAAATTTTATTGTTTTTTTAAGTTTTTTTTTAGTTTTTTTTATAGTGCGGTAAATTGGGCATCAGGCTTATCATAGTCAAGTCACGAGTTTATAAATACCATTTTGTACTAATGTTATACAACGTTTTTCAACACATTTGCGAAAAAACAGTGTAGGTACTTGATTTATGTAATGACGCAAACTTTTTCTAATAAGAAAATGGCGCGTGTTTCCAAATGGCGCCACCTGCGGGTGGTAATAATTATAACTACATCTTTCGTCTATTTTTCTTTTTTGTATTAAAGTGAGACAAAGTATAGTTTAAAAGCGCTTCCAAGGAGTTTAGATCGAAATTCACTCGCCAATTCTCGGCTTGAGGTCCCCTTAGGATCGCTCCGTCCCCAAACCCGGTGACGCTGTAAAGGTAATCTGCGACCAACCAAACATAACCACTCAAAAAAATAATGATCGAAATAAAAAAAAAAACGTAAAATATACGCATGGCGCCTTGTATGGGAGCGTGTGGTAAAATGTTAACCGCACGCTCCGTTGTATGTCCCGTAATTTTAAAGTTTCCAACAACCTCCGTAAATGCATTTTATGAGCTTATGTGTTGAAAATTATATTAAACCTTACTTTGCTATCCATACATATTTTTTTTTTAATATTTGCCTTGGGATGAGCAAGGAACTCATTTGGGTTGAATTAAGAAAAATGTATTTAAAATTATGTAATAGGTTGAGTTAGGATAACGTTGATATTATTTCGACGACGAGTTAGGTAGTAGTAATCATTCACTATTATTTTCAGACAGTGTAGCAGGCTAAAAAAAGTTTTAATAACGTCGTCGACATATGACTTTGAGTAGGGGTAATTGATACTTATGTAGGTATGTATATCGTTTACATTTCACTGATAAATAAATAATATTTCCAACACTCACACCAATAAGTCTACCCCAAAAGTAGGCACTGTAGGCTTGTGTTATGGGATACTAGGGTAAACGGACAGATTACATATATTGATACATATACATATGGGTATATTTATATAGAAATATATATTAAACATCCATGACTGGAGTACAAACGCTCGTATTCATCTCACAAACATCTGCCCCACCGAATTCGAAACCAGGACTTCTCGAGTAGGCGACACTTGAAATCCGGCGTACAAACCACTCGGCCACGGAGGTCGTCAATGATGGCACAGAATACAAAATAGTACAAGCTATAACTCGCCTATGACGTTCTGTCGATCCTCACTCTGGGTGTATTCCGTAATATATACCAGTATACTGGCCAGTGCTGATGACGTCATGAATCGACGCTATACTGGTGAATTTTATTGTTCCCAAATATATTGGCCAGTGCACTGACGTCATAAATCGTCGAAATATTGAAAAGAGTGCGAATAAAGAAGATTTTTTGTTCACCTCATCAATTAAAAGGAATTCTTTTTGTTCGGATGCCATTATTATTCTTTAAATAAAAAAGAAAAAAAATTCGAATGCATCTCACGCACGCTCGGTCATACGTCATATTCGTTTTCCCGGTAAAGTCATGGTAGCATACCAGTACATGATGGCGTCGGATTCGTGACGTCATTACCACTGGCCAGTATACTGACGTATATTTGGGAATACACCCTGTGATCTGTCGGATCCTACCTTACCTTTTACCTTAAGATGACGAGTTATGTAGCGTGGTAATTCTGTCATGCGTAAGGGTTTTTAAGCTCCTTAAAGTCATGATAATCATATAGGCAATTACGGTTTTTAGTCAATAATTCTCATGGCAAATTGTCGTAGTATTTTTTTTCTGTTATTTTGGCTATTTGGGTGTTCTTTTAAAAATATTGGTTTTATTAAGTTTATCAAGTATTTTTCATTTTAGAAGTAGTAGCTTATACTACTCGGTAGGTACTTAGAATGAAATTTGTTTTACATTTATGAGAGCTGTAAGCTTCGGTACTGTTTGTGAATCAATTCTAGTTAAAATATTCAGCTGTTTACAAAATTTCAATATCTGCTTGGATACATATAAATATGTACCTAGTTCGTTTAGACATAATTAATTTTATCACAGAGCGTTTATGGTATCATGTTTATTATGTAACATTTTTAAAATCCGTTGATAATGAAAAGTTAAATAAAAAGATAGGGGAAAAAAGTTATTTCATTATTTTTTGGTAGCTTTTTGCTTATGTTATGCCCTGTCTTAAGACTTTATTTCCTTGTGACAGGAAAAAAAAGGACATTTCAAAAAAGTTGCTTTATAACTACTTCCAATTTAAATAAAAATATTTTCCTGTTGTGATATTTAAGTGGTGAATAATAAATACCCACTTCTTTAGACAATGTATATGTCACCGGCAATCTGAATAATTCAGGTATTATATACAATACCTAGGCAATGTATGAAATATTATAAATATTATTTCCCATTTTATACTATGCCTAGGTGATGTATACAATTGCTAGTTATAGTATAGAGTACCTACTGACCCACCGGCAATGTGTAAAATTAACCGGTTTATCTTGTATTTATCCTAGGATAGGTTAGTAGGATTAGGATAAACCTAACCAAACGTAACCTTTTTTTTTACCCGGAGAAATGCATGACGCATACCCCGCCGCTGGGTGAGGCGACGGGGTTATGTGGAACTCCTCCTCCCACCTCCCGCCGACCCACTCAGCCAACCCTAGGGCTGGCTCAGTGGCTGCTCAGGATTGGGGGGGACCCTACCCTACCCTACCCACTAAAACTCCGGGATGTGTCCTCCTCTACCGGATATGACGGCGTGGGTTCCCTATTGGGAATCAAACCACGCCGCACCGGCGGGGCCCGACTTTATGCCGGGCCACTCCACGGTCGGGGCGATGCCCGAGCACATCTAGGCGGCGCTGGGACTCCCAGGTGGGACACACCTCTAAGGTGTGCTGCGCAGTGTCATCTTCAGCGCCACAATCGTGGCACTGCGGAGTCTCTTCCCTCCGAGCAATCTTGTGCAGGTAGCGTCCGAAACATCCATGCCCGGCAACCAAACCTAACCTAGCCTACCCAGATGGATATAAAACGACGGACGGATTTTATTATTCTCACCGAATGAACTACAAGACCAATTAAAGTTTGATCAATTTACAGTGGGTTAGGTTAAGTTAGTGATGTGACCTAAACTTAGCGCGAGTCGAGCGAGTAAAGCGAGCGTGCCGTGGTAGCAGCCGGTGAAGCGCCAGCCACCTGATAGATAATTTAGTTTTATGTTTTATAATAGATAAATAAAACGAAGTAAAGTCGACTTGCTATTTCATTTAACATATATTGCCGACTGCGCATTCGACATTGTATAGAATACCTAGGCAAAGTATAAAATGAATAATATTTCACACAGTACCTGGACATTTCAGGCATTCTGTCCATTGTCTAGGTATTGTATAAAATTCATTACAGATATTGTATAGAATGAACAGATCACCGGTAACACATATTGATAACTCCTGATTCTGAATTGGAAATATCTTTATATAGTCATCTATATAAAGATATTTTAGCAGTACTTATGTTTTGTGCGTTAAGAATATATAACGTTTAACACGTTACATACTAAATTATAAATATTTCTAACACCCACACCAGTTAACCTGGTCCCAAAGTAAGCACTGTAAGGCTTGTGTTATGGATTACTAAGGTAATGGATAGAATACATATACTGATACATATATAAGTATATTTATATAGAAATACATATTAAACTTCCTTGACTCGAGTGCTAATGCTCGTATTCATCACACAATCATCTGCCTCCACCGCGACTTGAAACCGGGACCTCCCGAGTAGGCGGCAAAATGAAACCCGGCGTACAAACCACTCGGCCACGGAGGTCGTCAGTGTGATATACATAAATATACTAGAGAGAAAGTAGAGGGCACACTCCAGACGGAGAGGAGACTCCCCCAGTGGGGAGATGCCATCCGCCTGGAATACCTTTAGAAGCACTCGCCAATTCTCGGCTTGAGCTCATTATTATGTTATATACAGGTGGAGGAACAATATCAGATCAAATGGACATGTTATAAAATATAAAAAAGTCACCCAACATGTTATCCGCTGGACGCACCTTTCTTCAGTTCACAACATACCTACTGTTATGTTTACGAATTAATTTATTGGTTGCGTTCACTCTTTAGATAAAGGCGCCTGCGCACGCGCCGCTACAGATTCGCTCCCTTGTAACGAGACAGTTTGACGTGAGAATTAAGGTGGTAATGGATTGCTTTCTTTTATCCTTTAACAAGTTAAGGTTAAACGTGTCGCCTGCCGCTCGGTAGTTTGATAAAGGCATGCGCGCGCGCGGACGCCTCAGTAATGGCGCGCGTCCCGTCTTTGCTGCTAGTTTTCGTGGCCTTTACACATTACGATGTGGCCGGAGGTGCGTATGTGTGGATGTGAAAGTGTTCTTTTTTCTCTGGAGGAGAGATAAAAGCTTTTATTTCTCACGTGTGTCCTGTGATTTGTTTAGTATTTTTTATTTTTGATAATAACAGGTTTGCTAGTGTTGAAAATTCTTTAGGGGAAGAAACGACAAAAAGTGACAATTTTAAATTTTGTTTGTCGTTATTTTTCTTTAGACTAATCGTGTTTTAAAAGATTTTTTTTTATACCAATAAGTACAGAACTTTTAATAATTAAGACACATTTTTCAGACAAAATCAATCAAACAATGCAATGAATATTTAAATAATAAACAACCTTCTTATAATAAAAGTAAATTATACTTGCCATGAAAATATGTTATGACCAAATACATTCAACTGCCGCTTTTTCGATATCAAAATTTTTATTAAAACAATTGATTGAAATAATTAATTGATTAATGTATATTAAAACAAAACTAAGGTAACTGCCACTACACATTAAACTACAAACGTTTAAACTAAAATAAAAATATCGAATAATTATTTTTATCTAAATACTATATTGATAATTTTAAATCAAATTCAAAATTATATACAATAATCAACAAAAATAGAACCAGCCCTTTTTATCTGTGTCTACTGTTACCAACACTAATTTTTACACTGAATACAATTATAATATCTATTTGCTATACTTTTAATATATATATTGGAAATAATATTCATTACAGCAAAAATAACTTACATTAACAAAAAAAAAAACAACTAAAATACATATAATGAACCTTATAATGCAAACAGTAAACTGTATTTAACCAAAACTAACAATAACAGATTCTTACGCATTGTGAGGAATTAATTTTCAGTATTGGTATTATTTTGATCGTTATGCAACTTTGTAGCGTAATATTATAATATTGAATATTATAAAAATGATTGAGTTTTGTGAGGAATCAATTATTCAACATTATAAAAAAGAATAACAAAATATTGGGAATCATAATGTCGATATTAGTTATTTACTAAACTCGCATCTTAATTATGAAAGGAGTTACAGAAGACCACAGGGAAATTTACGCTACAATTTGGTGGTGTTTGCAATGAATAGGTGGTTTTGTTAATATGCTATACTAGCGGTTGTCCGCTACTTCGTCCGCGTCAACTTTGGTTTTTTGTTATCCCACGGGAACTTAACATTTTTCTGGGATAATAAATGTCTCAATCCAGGTCATAAACTAAATGCGTACCTACCAAAGTTTACCTAAATCCGTTCAGAAGTTTTTTTTGAATGTGTATGCTGTTGGTCGCAGATGACCTTTACGGCGTCACTGGGTTTAGGGACGGCGAGATCCTAAGGGGACCTCAAGCCGAGAATTGGCGAGTGCCTCTAGAGGTATTAAAGGGGGATGTCGTCTTCCCACGAGGGAAGTCTCCTCTCCGTCTGGAGCGTCTAGACCACTCGAACTTCGGCTTAACTAGAGGGCGTCTCTGAGACTTGGACCTCGGCTCTAAGTGACAATGGGATGGTTACCTGATGCTTTTATTGCTAAATGTGCTAGCACGTAATGTGTCATTACGTACACTTTCAGCCCCCTTTTTTTACCGAACCCGCAAGAAATCTTGGTGTGTCTTGTATAAAATTATCGGATTAATATCTATATCAGTTTAAAATATTCACATCTCAACTAAAACACTTATGAGAAAACTAAATACGGATTTTCAGTTTCAATTGCGCTGAATAATTAATTAGTTTGTGAGAAGTATCATATCTAATTTTACCCATTTGAAGTTTTACTTGCATGGCAAAATAATTATTAATAATAATAAATACTCATACCAATTAGCCTAGCCCTAAAGTTAGCACTATAAGGCTTGTATTATGGGATACTAGGGTAACTAATGGAATACATGTATTGTACATATAAACATATTTATATAGAAATACATATTAACATCCATGAACTAGGTACAAATTCTCGTATAACACAATGAATGCCCCATCGGAATTCAAACCCGGTACCCCTGAGTAGGTCTACTTGAAACCTTGCAACCCAACGTACATACCATTCGAAAATAGTATTTTTTTTTTGGTTTCAATCAGAAAAAAAGTTGCGTGATATTTGCCGAAACGCCCCCACTCGCCAACGTAAGATTAGATGAGATTTGACTCGACCGCCTCTCCCCCTTAAACATCTCACGTAATTAATGAAAGCACCCTTATTTGGGGCTTGGCTAACTGGTATGAGAATGGGATATATAAAAAAAAACTTCCGTAGTTTGAACCTGAAAGCTTGAAAAACACAGCACGAACTAATATCGAATTAGTCATTGTCAAATGTGTACTGATTTTCAGTTCTCGTTACGTTAGATAAATGGTGCTGTTGTTCAAGTTTCCATACAAAATATGACATTGACATTTCGCACTCCCTAACTATCCGAATTCGATATTGGTTCGTGCGGGGGGTACAGTAAATATGCATCTTTACGATATATTGAACCCAGTAGCTCCATTGTTTTGCCTTTCACGTCATTTGTCGTTATCTACGAACATTTACTTACATTATCATCATCATAATCATCAGCCTATTAATTAATGTCCCCACTGCTGGGGCACAGGCCTTACTTACATGCATTAGTCTATTTAAATTGTTACGTTCATACATCGGCAAATTGAACCAGTTGAGTTATAATAGAAACGACTTGTCCTCCACAATAGAATATTGGTCTGCAAGAATGAATTTAAATCTTTTTGTGCATGTGTAATATACCTATGTATATCTTATATACATGTTAGTCTGTATGAATGAACGATCTTTTGACAGCGGAACGGTTGTGTGGTAAAATACTCTACTGTAAAAAAAATAGCGTTAGGAATACTAAGAGATAATATATCTATATTTATAAACTAGTGGCACGCCCTCGCTTCGCTTCGATATAGAGCTGTAGTGTAGACTAAAATGACTCTTCATATAATTATAAAAAAGAAACTGAAAATGGTATATTTGCCTTTTCCAAACTTCTTTTGACATCACGTCACTCAATTGCTTTGCCTTCCCGGAACCTCTCCACTAACTCGCTCGTTTGCTACCATTTTAATATAAAAAAAGCAGTGTAATCTGTATGTATAAAAATGAATCGCTGAATGTGTTGCTAAGCGCAAATCTCGAGAACAGGTGAACCGATTTCGATAATTCTTTTTTTAGAATATTCCTTGAAGTACGAGGATGGTTCTTACGCAGAGAAAAATTAAAAAAGATGCCTGAAAAAGTACAAAAACAACACTTTTTTATACTCCCATATAAAGGATTCGTAATAATACTTAAAAGTCAATTTGAACTTTAACAGTATACCATAAATTTCAAATGTTAGTGGAGAGGTTCCGGGAAGGCAAAATAATTGAGTGACGTGATGTCAATAGAAGTTTGGAAAAGGCAAATATACCATTTTCAGTTTTTTTTATAATTATATGAAGAGTCATTTAAATCTACACTACAGCTCTACACCGAAGCGAAGCGAGGGCGGGCCACTAGTATAAGATATAATAAGATTTAAAATGAAGCCGCGTAAAACTTGGAAATAATCATTCTTTTAACGGTCCCACCAGCTATAAAAAAATATCGTTCACATTTTCATAACACTTAACTTGTATTACTTCAGCTGCTTAAATAAGAATCTAAGCAGAGCATGAAAAACGTGATGATTGATGAGTAACGTATAAACTTGGAACTTTAATCTCCTAAAAGTTTAGGCTGTTACCAGGACTTGCCCAAAGTGGTTTTTACTGCTCTATATCAAAATACATTTTAAATAAATAAATATTTAAAACACTCACACCAATTAGCCCCAAAGTAAGCACTGTAAGCTTGTGTTATGGGATACTAGGGTAACGGATAGAATACATATACTGATACATATATAAGTATATTTATATAGAAATACGTATTAAACATCCATTTACTGGAGTACAAATGCTCGTATTTCATCATTAGACTGAAGTACAAATGCTCGTATTCATCACACACATCTGCCCCCACTAGAATTCGAACCCGGGACTTTACTATGGTAGTAAAATTTAGGTAGGTAGCTACAAGTTTTTTGATTCATTTTTAACATGCCGCATTATAATTTTTATTGCTTAGTCCAGTCAACAAGTTCAAAAACGTGAAAAATAGAGATAAAGCTCCTAAAAATATGAGCAATAGATCATTGGATTCGGAACGACCTCTAGAAAAATGAGTTTTGAGGATTTTACTGCACGTAAAAAATTGCAATTGTTATTAACAAAATAAGATGAAAAAAAAGAGGTATTTACGTTTTTGTTAATAACTCATAAACTATTAATATTTACGATATTTGGAAAAAAGGTCCTTAAAGAGGAGGAAATTTCCGAAAAAAAAGTCCCAGCTCCCGGAATTCTACCTCTATTATTTATAATTTTAATTTAACGCTGAAAATAGGGCTCCGCGCAGACATTACGGTATGGGCGCACTGCCGTTAAAGACAGTTTCTTACATAAAATTATTTTTTTATAGTAACAAATATGAATTTAAAAATTTAAATAAATTATGGTGTCATGCAGATACTTGAAAGAATATATTCCCGTTGGAAAAAATTTTTTAAATTAATTTTTCAAAAAGTTATGCAATTGTTAATTAACGAATTTTTTTCCTATCTCCGTTTTCATAAATGACGACATAAAAATTTAAATAATAAACCTATAAATTTTTGGCTCTGTGGAGCTCTTTTTATATATATACTTAACAAGATCCCGCGATAAAAGTTTATTAAAGTTAATTATTTTGTTTATAACAATTTTTTAAAGTTAACAAAAAATGAAAAGTCTAAGAAATGTTATTAAAAAAAATTTTTTAAACAAATGTTATATTATTGCTGCTTTCTTATCCAACAATGGCATTAAGTAACATCGGAAAAGAATTTTTTACATCATTTGTTAAGAAATTGTTTATAAACAAATAGACAAGTTTAATATTTAAAGAAATTTTTTTTACCATTATGTTGTCTTGGCAAAATAATGATTTTTTTAAAAAAAAATTTTTCTTAAATATTTTTTTTTATTGTTTATAATCGTTTTTTTTATATTTCGATTGTTTAAATAATTTGTTAAGGAATGATTTTCTCTTTAAAAATCATAATTGGCATTTCTTCATAGGTAAATAGAAAAAAAAAAAAATATCAATAATTTCATTGTTTGTTAACTTAACAATTTGTTATAAACAAATTCTAACTACCGTTATATTTTTTTTCTAGAGCTAAAAAAAATAGCAAAAACAGCCATATATATATCAAAATACTAAAAAAAAATTTTTTTCTATTTTTTATAACGCTTTTAAATATTACACGATACCAAAGTTGCACCGGACACTTGATTTATCAAGTAAAAAATTAATATAACTTATAAACTATTCGAGATACGACAATGGACATTCAGGTCGTTTTTATAAAGCATTAATTAATCTTCAAAATAAGCTAAAAACCAAGTTTGTAACTATTGTTTATCAGCTAATACATGCATTTGTTTATAAAATTTTGAGAATTCTTTAACTTTTTCGTATCTCTTATGACTTACAAGTTAATAAATAATTAAAATACAGCTATAAACCTTAAAACAATTTTGTTTAGCGATACATTATCTCCCAAATTATTAACTCGATGTTAAATTGAACACGAGTTAAATAAATATTAATTAAATCACGTATATTGTTTAAACAATTAGAGATGGAGGTACGATTAATTGATAATTTGGGAGATAATGTATCGCTAAACAAAATTGTTTTAAGGTTTATAGCTGTATTTTAATTATTTATTAAGTTGTAAGTCATAAGAGATACGAAAAAGTTAAAGAAATCTCAAATTTTTATAAACAAATACATGTATTAGCTGATAAACAATAGTTACAAACTCCAACTCCAGAATCCAATGAGCTATTGCTCATATTTTTAGGAGCTTTATCTCTATTTTTCACGTTTTTGAACTTGTTGACTGGACTAGCTACTAAAAATTCAGACCTTATGAATAAGTGTCGGTGGTTGAGTATATGAAGCTTGGATGCGGCCATAGGATGTCACGAGGAAACATTTTTTTTATTATTTTCCATTTTTTATAAGGCATAGAAACATCAACTTACTAAGCATAGGTACCTGGCCTACCTTTTTTTTATATGTTTTAAAAATACGAGGCGACGTAATTGTTATTGAAGTGAATTTGTAGTCTTTGTAATAATTAGAAATGGTGAGGTTTTCACATTAAATGTTTTTCAACACATTTGCGAGAATACAGTATAATTTTTAAGATACGAATCAAACTTTTTCTAATAAGTAAATGGCGCGCATTTCCGAAAGCGCTATGGGCGGGTGGTGAAAATTAGAACTAAAGTTTTCGTTTCTTTTTCTTTTTTCTATTAAAGTTAGAAAAAGGTATAGATTAAAAAACTTTCCAAGGAGATTCGTCCGAAGATTTCCCGTATTTTATTACGGTTTTTTTTTATTTTGATCGAACCTTCTCGGAAGCGCGATTAGTATATACCTATATCTTACTTTAATATGAAAAAGGAAAGAGACGAAAGATGTAGTTCTTAATTTCGGCACCCGGACTTTTTGGCGGGATCGAGAAGCATCACTATAACAATTTTTTTTTTCTTTTTAAAAATTGTGTTGTGGCGGATGTTAGTGTCTAATAATGGTGGATTATTAACCACTAAGTGTTCGGGAGCATGCACAAGTGTTGGCAAGGGAAACAAAATAGCCGAAAGTGTCTTTCGACGTTCCCTCAAGAAGTCCACGGGGAGGTTCCAGTAAATCCTCACACATTTACTGAAACATAGGGAAAGGGGGATTGACTTCACTGCCACTTACTTTGACCTGATTAATTACTTTTTCCACGAGTACTATAGAATTTGTAAACATTTTTAACACTTGACATTGGCTAAATGCACAAGCCGTGCGAAGCCATTTAGGAAAAAAATTCAGCACCCGCGCGTGGCACTATTTATAAATGCGAGCCATTTTCTTATTAGAAAAATTTGCTTATTTATTTAACTTAAAAATTATATGGTTCGTAGTCAAAAAACCTTACACTTGAAGCGTAATAGACTTATCATATAAGGCAACATTTTATTTCATTGACACATTAGGAGTACGTGATAAATTGTAAACAATAATTGATAGTAACGTGACGATCACAAAGAAAACTGTTGTAAAATTTTCGTAACAATTTTTCCATTAATTAATTACATTTCGAAGAATATGAAATTTTACAGATAAGTCGAACGAAATAACGTAATTGAATAACACGAGTTCTAGTAAGAAAGTTTTAGTGCGGACTATTTAAATTATTACCTACTTACCTATTTATCGTTTCCAGAAAATGATGTACTATCGAACAATTTTATTCTGACCCATTTTCGCATAAAACTGTCAAAACAGCTAAAAATTAATAGAGGGTGCAATTTCTTTTTTTAAACACACAACAATTAGCCTAGCCCCTAATTAAGCACTGTAAGGCTTGTGTTATGGGATACTATGGTAACGGATAGAATACATATACAGTACATATATAAGTATATTTATATAGAAATACATATAAAACATCCATGACTGGAGTACAAATGCTCGTATTCATCACACAAACATGTGCCCCCACCGGGATTCGAACCCGGGACCTCTCGAGTCGGCGACACTGTGAAACCCGGCGTACAAACCACTCGGCCACGGAGGTCGTCAAATTACTTAAGAACTTTCGAAAACAAGGAAATCGTATTAATATGATTCATAGATACTTGAAATTTCATTTATGGTTATCAATGCAGTAAACAATCTTTAAAAATAAAATTGGAAATATTGTTTAAATTTCGAAACAAAGTTTCAAATTATCTGCGACTACACATAATATAGACTCTTGCAATTTCTTGAAACAAAGGAATCTTCTGGAATAGCGAAATCTTATCACAGTTAGAAAAGTGTATGGGTAAAATTTCAAATATTGGAACGCAAACTTTAGAAAATTTCAGAAAATTCACAGAAAGGCGGCAATATCTGTCTTGCCAATTATGATTATTCAGAAAATAACAGGTTTGTGGTACAAATATAGCGAAATTCGTCATTATTGTAATGGATCGTTCGTAAGAATATAAATTAGCGGTGGGGCAGGAATCAAATTGGCTGATAGTATTTTGAGCGTTTTATATTATCGCCAAAGTATATTCCGGCTTATTTAAATTAAACGTTATTTTCCAATTACCCTAAATTAATTCAAGTGTATTGGATAAGGTTTACTTATAATTGCCGCTATGTGTCATAATGATTGAGTTTCGTGTTCTCAATTTTCTTTAGGCATATTTACCTTTCCCTATGCTTTTAATTATTTTACATGTTATTAATAATCCAGGTTCATTAATTTTTTTCTAAATTGTGGAGGTTACGGATATGAAATTACGGATATGGATATTATTTTACCGGTTACAGAGAGGGTTAAAAGATTTTTATAGGGTATGTAAAAAAGCGAATGTTTTTATTTGGATTCGACTACGGGGTTCGGATTTTTAATTTGTTTCAGATATACGATAGGTTATTGTAATTGAGCTCCGTAACAGTGGCGGACTAACAGGGGGGCGGAAGGGGCGGCCCGCCCCGGGCCTCCGATGTTGGGGGGCCCCCTAATACCTCCGCGTTCCCCTGATCAAATCCTAAACTAGACTTTAAAAATGTGCTTAGTACCTACATAATTTCATTATTTATAATTTGTACTTTCTAGTCAATATGTACCATATTGTAGGTATGTATGTTTATTTAGCAGAAATAATTTAATTGGAATTTAAATGTCACTTGCCAGATTTTAACGAAACAAACAAAGAAACTACATTTTTTTAAAGCTGGGGGGCCTCATTTAGCTTTGCCGCCCCAGGCCTCTGACGAGCTTAGTCAGCCACTGCTCCGTAAGCATTTAAGCATACGTGAAAGGAGTGTTAAAATACATAGATGTTGGACAACATCGCATACAAGAAAAGTATTTTTTTGATGTGTATGCTGTTGGTCGCAGATGACCTTTACAGCGTCACCGGGTTTGGGGACGACGAGATCCTAGGGGCTCAAGCCCAGAATTGACGAGTGTCTCTAGAGCGGATGGCATCTCACGGGGGGAGTCTTCTTTCCGTCTAGAGCCACGACCACTCGAATCTAAGGGGGTCGGCTCAACTAGAGGGCTTCTCTGAGACTCGGACCTCGGTTCTAGTCAGCCGTTGTCATGGGGGACGGGGAAAAACCTGTACCTGGTATAGCGTGTCGTGTGTAGACCGGGTCTTCGCACTCTTATCCTACGGGTGCGGTGTCTGCCTAATGCTAAGCTAGTGTGCAAGTATGCTAGCTGTGTTGGTGTTTGTGGCCTGTGTGGGAGGAGACGACGGCGCGACATGAAAAGACAGGTGTGATGAACTATTTATACAGGCTGGCAAGGTAAAGATGGTTGGTGTGGTAGTACAAAACTGCTACACGAGCTGTCTTCACATCTAGGTTTTAATAACAGGTGGGGTAGAGTCATTTGCCTAAAAAAAATGATGTGGTGTCGTGGGACACCAGGTAGAAACTCCTTCGGCTAATGTAGAATCGACACTCGATTTTTTCTTACGGTTTTACTATCACATTTTATTCAGTTCGGTCCCACAGCAAAATCCCTATCCCCTCCAAGCTTGCCGTAAGGAACTTCATTCCAATAATATAAATATATGACATGACCATTGGTACCCATAACGGAGTCACAAAACCAATTTTTGAGACACTGATAGAAGTTAGTTTTTCTGCGCTTGCACATCTTGGAACGGCCATCTGGGATGTTATTATATGTATGAAAATAGTGTTAACCACTCAACCACGGAGGTCGGCTATATGTTTATATACTTAGTAAAAAAAATATCTAACATTGCGCCAGAATAAAAAGTATTTTTTTATTTAAAACCCAGAAAATAAAATAAACGTACCGAAATCCGTTTTGCATTATTTATTTAATTACAACAGGTTACAGTCTACAGGAGATTACTGAAAATGAAAACATAAAGTACGGACTATAACCTAAGACTATGTAAATAAAACTAGTTTTAACGGGTTAATGCGCGAAACTTTATTTATTTATTGACGTTTCGCAGCCTTTTCAGGCCTGAATGTGTGTGTTCTGACGATAATAAATAAATAAAGTTTCGTGCATTAACCCTTTAAAACTAGTTTTATTTAATGAGTGATGTGCGTGAAAACCTAAGAAACTAATACTATGTGTCTGCACCTAGAGCTTACAACATGTTTAAACTTTCAAACTAAGCAATAAAACTATTTGCGTGATTCAGTAAGTACCAAATTATCTAAACATACAATTATCAAATTTAATGTACAATTTATGTAAGACTAGCGGCCGCCCGCGTGTTCGTCCGCGTTAACTTTAGTTTTTGATAATTCCAAAGGAACCTCACACTTTTCTGGAGTAGAATACGCTCAGAGACTTTTTGCGAACAAACAAACTTACTTTCGCATTTATAACATTAGTTAGGATGTAAGATTAACAAATAATGAAAAGAAAATTATAAAAATTACTCCTATCTCTCGCAATATGGTTAAACAATATTAAAAAATGAACAAAATGATCCCGAAAATTGCATGTACAGGTTGAAAAATAACTGGTAAAGTTGCAGACGCTTATAATTCGTGTTTGAGCCAAATTACAATGGTCTTGGCGTGGCCGTGACTGAATACATTCACGAGCTCCGAATGTATTTCTTATTGCCACTCGATAAAGGTGCTGTCAGCGTCCACATTTGCACATTGTATCCAGTCCTTCACTGTAGCTGCATATTTCAAAAGTTGAATGCACTGTCCATTATTGTGCCTATATTAATGTTTGCGACGTTAATATGTAAATTTATTTAATGAACTAAAATTACTCCTATAGCGACGTAAATTAAGGGTATAAAATAAATATTTCCAACACTCACACCAATTAGCTTAGCCCCAAAGTAAGCACTATAAGGCTTGTGTTATGGGATACTAGGGTAACGGATAGAATACATATACTCTACATATATAAGTATATTTTATTTATAGAAATACATATTAAACATCCATGACTGGAGTACAAATGCTCGTATTCAGCACACAAACATCTGCCCCCACCGGAATTTCAATTCGGGACCTCTCGAGTCGGCGGCAAAATGAAACCCGGCGTACAAACCACTCGGCCACGGAGGTCGTCAGTGAGATATACATAAATATACTAAAGAGAAAGGAGAGGGCACACTCCAGACGGAGAGGAGACTCCCCCGTGCGGAGATGCCATCCGCCTGGAATACCTTTAGAAGCACTCGCCAATTCTCGGCTTGAGGTCCCCTTAGGATCTCGCCGTCCCCAAACCCGATGACGCTGTAAAGGCCATCTACGACCAAGACAAGCATACACACTCAAAAAAAGAGAGGGCATAGCGGATTTCCCGCTCGAATCGGAGCGCCCGTCTGGGGAAGCAAGCTCCACCTTACAAGAGACCACAGTAAAATAGCAGCACCTCTTGGTGGTGTTGTGTTACTGCTGGTAAGCAAGGTTTCAGGGTTTTTCGGGGTTCAAGCCGGCATGGTGAGCGCGTTCGGCTGTGATCGTTGAAGTTAAGCAACTTTCGCAGTGGTCGGTCATTGGATGGGTGACCAAAAATTTACTATCTCAGCTGCTCCGTGCTTCGGAAGGCACGTTAAGCCGTTGGTCCCGGCTGCATCTGCAGTCGTTAGCGCCTACCAACCGCACTGGGCCCGCGTGGTGGGTCATGGCCCAATCACCCGATTCCATACATAAGGAAGGCCTGTGCCCCAGCAGTGGGGACATTAATAGGCTGGTGATGATGGCGGGAGCGGCACACTCTCTGCCGCATCATCTGTCTTTGCGACTCCACCGACACTTAAGATGATGTGGGATAAGATAATTTGCTGCATCTCGTATAAAAAAAACTTACCAGGTTTTTTTTAGTTACGTGGACCATCAAAGAAGTTTCAGAAACTATTTGGACAAGACATTTATCAAAAATAAATCAATCATTTGTGATTTAAATGTTAATAAATATTAAATGCTATTATAATATTTATAGGTCATTTAAAACATATAAAGTACAAATATTTATTTGTAAGTACAATTCCTATCTTACCATATTAAGAGTGAAGGCAAACGAGAGTTTTTTCTTTTACTGCGAGTCGTGTAAATTGAGTCGTTTAATTTAAGCTGAATATAAAATTTATACCTTTTTACTGTCGTGACTCAAAATAAGTTGTAATTTTCGCTTTAAAAAATTACGCAACTCATTACTGAAAAAGACGCTTTAAAAAAGGGTGTGGTTTATTTATAATTATACCTTAGTCATTTGCCGGACCTTACTATATAAAAAAAATAGTATGTAGGTTATATAAAGGTACCTATTTACTATTTTGAGAATGATAAATATTTGTTCTTATTTTTTTTAAGTACATCAAAAATCTTATAAATATTTAATTAACATAATCATTCATATAACTATTTCAGCTTAGAGGGGCGGGGGGAGGGGGAGATAAATGCTCTGTGATAAAACATCGTTAAGGTCCTTAAAAACCGCCCAAACTAGGTCACTTGTAGAAGGTAGTCACACTAATATTATCTATAAACGCGAAAGTTTGTGAGTGTGTCAGTGTGTAATGTTTGTTAGTTCTTCTCGTCGAAACGGCAAGAGCGATTTTAATAAAATGTAGTATGAAGTTAGCTGGCACCCTTGATTAACACATAGGCTACATTTTACTGCGGGAAAATATCTATAATAAACCGCAGGTAACACCGCGGGGCACAGCAATTCTTTCATAATCCAAAGGGTTCACTTGATTTAACCTTTTCTATATCAACCTTTGTTCGGGATTGAAATATTAATTTGTAGGTTACCCAATGCAACTCCGGTTTGCGAGGAAATGTCCTTAAATAAAAGGTGATGCGGTGCAGTCTGCGCCTTCGCCAATCAGCGGGGGCTATTCTCAATGATCGCAACAATGTAAGCACTGTAAGGCTTGTGTTATGGGTTGCTAGGGTAACGGATCAATACATATATTTGATATATAAATATATATAAATGGATATATAATGGACTAAGGCACCAATGCTTTTAATTTTCATACTAAAATTTTCCCTCACCGGGACTCGAACTCTCACGAGTAGGCGACACACCTTGAAACCCGGCGTAGGACACTGAAATGTTATAGAGCTTCTTTTAAATCAAAAGTAGTGACGAAGATGTGCCGCCAAATTAATAACAAGGATCATTGATTATTTTGTCCAGTTTCCCATTTACAGTTTTATATTCATTTTTCGTTAATGTTTCAATTAATTTCATCATGGTGGAATAGTGCAGGTAGTTAGCGCTTTCGGCCTGCGATCGTGAAAGTTAAACATCTTTAGCAATGGTCAGTCATTAGACGGCTAAGCAGAACATTATTATCTCGATGTACTCCGTGCTTCGGACCTTGACTTAGTTCAAGACATTGGCCTCAGCTGACACCAACACGCACTGGGCCCACTTAGTGGGTCATGGCCCAAACGCCCTATTGCCATAGTAATAGTAAAGGCATTTACCCCAGCAGTGGGGGCATTTATAGGCTAATGATGATGATAATACAAGGCTGTGATTTTTTTTACCTTTATCTTATTTTGTTTTCATTCAGCCCTTAAAATAAAGTTCACTATTTTTCATAGTTATTATACATATGCATAAAGTTTTAGTTTTGTAGGATTGATGGCGCTGATTTATTTATATCTTTAATCGTATCAAATATATATATCAAACATATATAACATAAACTTAATTAACCTTGAATATACGAAATATCTTGCCAAATTCTATTTTATTATTTTGCACACACACATGAAAAAGTGACCAAAACCTATATATATATACATATATTTTTATATTTAAGTTGGTACTGTAACGTCCGTGACGTTGCAGCCTCCTTGTTTAGGTAAACTCTTTGGATGCTTCTTCTTCTTTGATTTTAGCTTCTTTTTGTTCGTTTTACTGGAACAAAAAGTGCGGGGAATCATGTGTTCGGGAGGAACAATGGAATGAGAAAGGACACTTTGGGAGGAAATGAAGTTGATTTCCTTCTCCTGTTCTTCTTCATGCCTTATTATAGGCGAAATTTTCGCCGCTTCGAAGTTTGTTATTGGTGTAACACACGATGGTTGGATCGGCAAATTCCAACAAATTTCGGCACTTTCGTCCCCGAAAATATCTTGTGCTTGACGTAAAACAGTTTTTAAATGCAATTTATCAGTATATAATTGAACTGCGAAAAGATTTTTTGTATTATTATTCGCATTTTTCAGGAACTGTCTAATAAAGCATTTGTCATCGATGACAGCTCCTGCTTTTGTGGCCAGCTCATCCAATACATAAAAAAAGGTCAATGGCTCTTCTGACAAGCCTTGTCTTCGTGAGAAAAAATTTTCCAACGCATTTATCGATGATGGAAATTCCTCACGTATTTTCATTTCTATACTCTGAAAATTCTCGCAAGACTCATTATTTTTTTTATAAAATAACAATGCTGGGCCACTTAAATATGCCGACAACACAATTCTTTTTGTTTCATCGTTGAAATTATTGATGGCGGCGATGATATTAAACTGACGAAAGAAATCGGTTACATCACCTTTTCCGTCGAATGTGGTCCTGGTCTCCATCTTTATAAAAACTACTTCTTTCTTGATTTAAAAATTCTTCACTCGCGGTACTTGAATCTTCGCGGCGCGTCCACCATGAGGAGCTCTAGCCAGAGTGGATAGAACCTGGGGACGTGGCTATTAATTAAAACAACTTGACGATGGTTATTATTTTATATTAGATTTCAGGCGAATATAATTATTTTTATCTAACTACGAGAGGTTTGCTTGGTGCCTGAAGATCTTCTCTTGTATGGAACCTTCTATCAAAAGACAGACGATTCCTTATTTCAAATCTTAAAATCATGACATTAACTTTTTAATATAACTGCCAACCGTAGGCATTGCAAAAGCAAAGAGTTTACCTAAACAAGGAGGCTGCAACGTCACGGACGTTACAGTACCTACCGAATAATTGTCTTTAATAGTTCTATTTTCCCAACTTTTTCATGTGTGTGTGCAAAATAATAAAATAGAATTTTGGCAAGATATTTCGTATATTCAAGGTAAATAAAGTTTATATTTAAAAAATATTCACTCGATTTTAAATCCTCGTTATGTTTATTTTCGGAGTTAGAATAGGCTCCCTACTCGCCAGCGGCAGGCAGTGAGCCGTCGAAACCAAACCAGTTTGTGAGTGTAAGTCTCGCGACCTGTTTGCGAATTAAGCTGCATTTAATGAGTTGTGGATATTAATTTTTACTACAACGCTGATAACGGTAATCTTTGTTTTTGCGTAGTATCTGATGCTCTGACTGTATTCTTTATCTATACTATCTATACTAATATTATAAAGAGGAAAGGTTTGCTTATTTGTTTGTTTGTATTGAATAGGCTCCGAAACTACTGGAACGATTAGAAAAATTCTTTAACATTTAGATTCCTAATTATCACTGATGAACATATAGGTTATAAAGTTTTTTTCAAAAAAGTGAGGATTCTGACTGAGAACTTCGATCATGTAATCCAATGTGTGAAAAAATTCAAAAAATAATTTCTAAATTGCCCCACCTAAAATTTTAAGTTTTGATGGTCCCTAGCTAAAATAAATGTTACATTGAACAAAAACTTATTACCTACGCAATTAACAGTTTTGAAGCGTACTTATTAATCAAATTTTCGAGTGATTTTAAAATTAGTGCTCAAACATAAACATATATTTTTGCTACAGACCGATGAAACTTACAACATTACTAGCTTTCCCAGCGAACTTCGTACCGCCGTAAAAATGATGTTGGTGGTAGAATGGGCGAAAATTCAGGGATGTATGTTTTTTTTGTATCATAAAAAAATAAAAACAAAAAAATTTGTCCAAAAAAAAATTAAGTGTGGACCACCCTTAACATTTAGGGGGATGAAAAAATGTTGTCCGATTCTCAGAGTCGATCCGTTTCGGATTAGTTCAATTACGCACACCGTGACACGAGAATTTACTATATATTAGATATGGACCGATAGATGTGTCCGGTATAAAATATGTCTCAAAATACGTATTCTATCCGTTACCCTAGTCTAGTATCCCACAACACAAACTTTACAGTGTTACCTTGGGGGCTTGTCTAATTGGTGTGAGTGTGAAAAATATTTATTTATTTATGTTTTTGTTGGAGAGAGAGATTTCCAGGTCTCCCCGGAGATTGAGTTAGGCCTTTAAAGTGAGAATAACTGAAGCGGCACAATTTTTTGCCGTGCCAGCTTTCATCGCCTATTGGATTTTACTTTAACATCCAGTGGAGAGTGAGGAAATTTGGTAGACCTTGTATAAAAAAATATACTATGATTCGGCTCGGTCTAAGTTTCAGACGGGATTCGTACCGGTTCGAATCCTGTCAGAAATCGAGTAATCGAGCAACGAGTAATTTTTTTTCTAGTATTTATAAATCTAGCAGTCAAATGCTTTAAATTACAGTAACATACTAGGATTCCTCTATTAATATACTATATAATGTATACTATTACTTACAAAGCTATAATTTTATAATTATTATGAAAAGATGATGATTGGAGCTTCATCTATGTATAAATAGCTACTTCGGCACCTCCGTTCTATCCCTATTCAACTTTATTTACGTAGTTTTTGTCCTTTTTCACCTATCACTTTATCAAAATAATCTCACGTGATGTGACAACGTAATATACAAAGTTACTTTCCCATTTGGAATATTTTGTAAACATCCGTCATTGAGAACTCGAAATATGCATAAATTATATCTAACTCGTTCTAATGGTCTTATAAGTATTATATTTTCGCGTACATTATTTATCAATTTGTTTGTTTTTGTTTATTTCTTTTTCATATAGGATTTTATGTATATTATAGTAGGCGCCCGCGATTTGGCACGCGTTAACTTTAGTTTTTAGAGAAGCCTATGAGAACCTTATTTTCTGGGATAAAAAGTTTTCTATGTCTCAACCCCGGTCATAAACTGTAAGCGTCATACCAAATTTTACATTTGCAAAATTATTAGGATAAATAATCAAGAGTTTTCCTTTTCAGTCCCGTATTTTTTTTAGTGTGTATGTTGCTTGTCGCAGATGACCTTTACAGCGTCACCGAGTTTGGGGACAGCGAGATCCTAAGGGGACCTCCAACGATATTAAATACCCTAGATACACCAACACGGACAAAATCGTGCCCGAGACCTGTCCAAAAGGTACATTGGACGTAAAATTTTACGATTCATTGCTATATGCGGAAGAATATAAAGCTTATTACTTTGGTTCTACGCGCAATTCTAAATGCGCTGTTAGCAATATAGCAGGTACGGACCGCAAGGAAAAGAGTCGGCTGTATAACCGACCATGCATTTGAATATCACAAATATTTTCTTTTAAATCAGTTTATAGTAAGTATTAGAACAAAATTTGCTTCGAATGTGTTAAATTAACAAATATTGATTAAATACCTTTCGAAAAAATTACACTTTACATATTATAATTATTTTTTTCGCATTTTTTCACGGAGCTCAGCAGCAAGTTCACTTTTTAATGGTCCGCGCGTGACTGTGAACCAAGAAGTGCTTAAGTCGAGTTCAAGCACTTCTTGATTGGGGCACATTTTGAGCTCACGTGGTGTATCTAGGGTATTTAATATCGTTGGGGACCTTAAGCTGAGAATTGGCGAGTGCCTCTAGAGGTATTCCAGGCGGATGGCATCTCCCCACGGGGGGTCTCCTCTCTGTTTGCAGTCTCTAGACCACTCGAACCTGAGGGCTGTCAGTCCCGTTTATAATAATCGTATATTTACATAAGGCTTAGTTTCCTAATATTCATGCAACCTATAAATCTTTTAAGGTGATTGAAATATAGAGGTAGAAGGGGGTGTCGCTTTACACTGTGCTTAAAGATTTCCTATTTTATTTTGATTAATATTTAAAATGTGAAAGTAAATTTGTACATTTATTACGTATTCACGGTTATGCCGTTGACACAATTTTGTGATAAATGTGACCTTGCAGAGGTAGAACATCGGCTGCTTTAAATGTCGCAAAAACGAAAGTTGAAGATGGTATATAATAGTTATTTATTATACAAGAGTGGAAAGTTCCTTTTTAACCGCGTGCTCGATTTGGATGACCGAGCAAGCGAAGGATTCTAAAGTTGAATCACGAGCGCAGCGAGTGATTCTAAATTAGAATCCTGAGCGTCAGCGAGGGAAACAAACGAGCACAAGATGAAAAATCTTTCCACTCGAGTGCAATACGTAACTTTTCATCCCACCTCAGCGAGGAAATGACAAAATGAAAAAGAAAACAATTTATAATGACAAAATATTTTTATTTCAATTAAAACACATTAAGATAATCTATAAATTGAAGAAAATAATAAGAAGTAGAAAATAATTAAGAAATATTAAATGTAACGTTGCTACAGTTACTTATGTTAAGTTTAATATTTTTGTTAGGTAATGTTATGTTGGTGTTTGTGAATTGTGCGCTGTTTTGTGGTAAACTACTCGTATCAGTAATTTTAAATAGTTGTGCCGATTCATTGGATTCTATTGGCGTAAATGTTGGCGAGAGAGGGCTATTGTTTCCAATCTTATGGGGGCTCATTTTAGATGTAGAAGGGCGAGACCAAGAATCTGACAGAGGTTCTTTCAGCGTTATGGCCTCCACGATACTATTACAAATTTTTGATTTACTTTGGATTGAATCCTCTATGTATCCCTCTACAACCGAATTAGACTTCCAGCCTCCATGGCGCTTAAGCGATAGAAGATCAGCCCCTGATTCGGCCAAAAGTGTGGCTGAGGTTCTTCTAAAACAGTGACCGGTGTATAACGGGGGTTCTAAAAGTCCGAGAAAAGTTGCTATTTCTCGTGGAATACTGCCAATTTTATTCTGACCCATAGGTTGTCGGATACACTTTCCGTTGCGATATTGTAGAAAAAATCGTTCAATTGGGGTGTTAGAAGGACGTAAAGCTTGATATTTCTGAACAATGTTTACATATTCCTTGCGAATAACGAAGTTGCGGTCTTTTTTTGTCTTGGTATTTAGTACATTAATTAATAGCAATTCATCAGAATTATGAGAATATTTTGATACGTTATTGACATTAAGTAGTGTAAGTTCATTTGTTCGACATGCTCCGGTTATACCAATAATAAGAACAACCTGTAACAAAAGAAGTATTTATAATCGTAAATAAATTAATCAAATTAAAAATATTGTAAGTACTATGTACAATTTTATCAACAACAAAAAATTACACGTATTGACTTACTTTTGCCGCTAAATATACGGAATCAGGTGCTTCATTAATAAACTTTGCAATTTCAGATACTGTGAAAACCTTCGATTTTTTTGGTTTATAACCAGATGAGGCTCTTTTTAAAAATGCCACTAATTTATGATAGGTGTCGATATGAACGTCTTTCTTCATCTTAATTGTTAATTTTAGCATTGAATACGTACTCCATAGCGTGCTTGCTTTCTTGGTCTCAGATAATTCTATAAAATATGCCAGCAAAACGTTTTCGGAGAAAGTTTTTGCTCCTTTAGCTAGTCGCCACATGTTAAATATATCGTACTGTTTCAAATACTTCTCTCGTGATTGCTGAGGGAGAAGGCTCATTTGCGCATTATTAACTGTTTCAGTTAACTCAGTTGGCGTTAGATAAACTTCATCGTCGCTAATGTCACTCATTTTAGTTGATTTTTTTGTACAGTTTTTAGGTTATGTTAATTATATTAAGCAATAAAACGTGAAAAACTAGAATGGCGCGAAGCACGCAAATAAAACAAAGAAACCAAGAAGGTTCCAAATTTAAATTTTTTCACAATTTAAAAAGTTCTAATCATAAATTTGGCACCATAGAGGTTACATTAAATAGGTTTAATGACGTTTTGAATTTACAATTATATTGAGTACTCATTATATGTGATGTTCTAAATTCAAATCTACTTTGCCGCTCAAGCGAATAAAATAGAATTTTCCAGCCAGATTTCGAAGCGCAAAATTACACTTTCCGAGGTGGTGGGATGAAAAAATAATTGAAAGTTAATCTTTTCCTTTTTTATGGGCTTGACGCCTATACAGGACTCTTAGGTGGCTTGTTCTTCCTCTTAGTGGTAAGTTCGCCGGTTTCTAATGGGGTTTCTCGGGTTCGAATCCCTATGGGGCAAATGTTTGTATAAAAACGCTACAAGCATTTGTACCTAACTTATGGATGTTATTTAAAAACTGTAGGTACTTACATAAGGAACATTAATTATTTATAATGGAAATCTATGGCGGGCCAAGTTTTTGCTCAGGCCACTTAGGTTTTTTTTGTGTTAGTTTTGCGAGACTTTATTACAATATTAATTTTAATTTAGGAATTATTATTGTTATCCAGGATACCTTTCCTGATTTAATTTTATAATATTTTACAACAATACTAGCAATACAGTCAATGCAATTTCCAAAAACGCAGAAAATATCACATTTTTGTGAAAAATTCAGCTTTTGTCGTTATTTATGTTTATCATACAGCCCGCTGACATTTGGACGATGCTTTAAATAGGGTTCTTTTATCAAGCTACATGTACGAAACCTGATTGGGAGAAAAAAAGGAAAATTTTACTGGAAAAAATCTACACCGCCACCAGCAGACCGTCTGGTCTACTGCATTTTTTATTAATTAAAAGGTAACATTTTTTTCTAGTAAAAAAATCTTTTGATTTGAACGTCTAGCAGTAGAATACTTAATTTTTTTTTAAGTTAGTAAATATTTATAAATTCGAAATCGAATAATAAATAAATGTTTTACTTTCTTTCTTTTTTTTTTTAATGATAATTTTTATAAGTTCTTTCGTGTTTAGGAAAACGCGTTAAGCCTTTGTTCCCGGCTGTTTGAATTAACAGTCGTGTGCTAGCTAGACGTTAATATTCACTAATCCGTCTTCAGCCCATGTGGACGGTTACTGCCTTTCTCTCATGTTTTGCTATCTTTAAGGAGGGATTGAGGTACATCATAAACAACAAAAGGAAGGCTTAAATTATACCAGTGTTAATGACGTGAATAGGAATGAAAACTTTTTCTTCTTCTTCGTGTATTAGGTAGATTAGCAAAAAGTATTGGTATACTCTGAGGAGCTCGATAGCGTAGGAGGTTAGCGCGTTCGGCTGCGATCAATGAAGTTAAGCAACTTTCACAGTGGTCGGTCATTGGATGGGTGACCAAAAATCTTTTATCTCGATTTCGTGCTTCGGAAGACACGTTAAGCCGTTGGTCCCGGCTGCATCTGCAGTCGTTAGCACCCGCCAATCCAGACTTGGCCCGCGTGGTGGGTCGTGGCCCTATCTCCCTATTCCATCCAAAGGGAAGGCTTGGGCCCCAGCAGTGGGGACATTAATAGGCTGATGATGATGATTGGAATACACAAGTATTCTTTCTTCATTCGCATAATGAAAACGTAACAAAGCTAAGTATATTGATTTGCAATGTTGCATGACGTAACGTCATGGTACATACTCGTACAATTTTTACTTAGAACTGACTCCCAAATTTTGACGCATTTTTTCTTTGTAATTTTTTGGTTGATTGACATCTCCGTCATCACCCTAATTCATACATATGATTAATAATTCTTTATTATCAGGTATTTAACGCAAACTGCTTATATTAATTGCTAAAGTATTCGTAGTACTAACGATTCAATGGAGAAAGGCGTGTTAGGCGGTGTTACGGTGAAAATCTAACCCGGATTTCGTGTTACTATAACTATAACGCTCTGTTACATATACATATATCGCACGTCACAAACAAAAGGGTATTTCTTTTTAGCTTTTAACTGCTAGATGTTTAAATCTAAATAAAAGTTATAATAGAAAAAAAACCACGCGGACCAGGCAGCAGACGGGACTCGAACCCGCTCCCTTCGCAATCCGGGCGAATGCACTAACCAATTAAAAAGGTATTATTATCTTCAAAAACAGTGTTTTGAGATATGGCGTTTTGAAGTTTTAAAAAATCATAGAAGCGGAACTACTTGTTCAAATGTTTAAAATGATACCTTGATTTAAACGTACATTATCCTTCCTTGTGTTGAATAAGTTTAGTTAGTGTATCAATTGTAGTTTTTATTTTAAAAGTACTTTTATGTGACTGGGTAAAGAGAATACCCTATAAGCAGTTCAAATGGCACAAATAGCTCATGTTAAAATTAAAATTTGTATAAATACATCATAAGGAAAGTCCTTATGATGTATTTATGGCGGGTTCACATTATTAAATAAATTATATATATTTCCAACACTCACACCAATTAGCCTAGCCCCAAAATAAGCACTGTAGGCTTGTGTTATAAGATACTGGGGTAACGGATAGAATACAAATACTGATACATATATGGGTATATTTATATGGAAATAGATATTAAACCCCATGTCTGGAATACAAATACTCGTATTCATCACTCAAACATTAATCATCATCTGCGCCCACGAGAATTCGAACCGGGACCTCTCGAGTAGGCGACATCTTGAAACCCGGCGTACAAACCACTCGGCCACGGAGGTCGCCAAATTCCAGTAGCTTTCCAGTCCAACGATTGGATCCTGGAATGCTTTTGGAATAATTCGAACCGGTCCTTCCATTCCAGTAAGAAATAAAGTCCAGTGATTAAATTGACGGTCTACCTTTTCATCCCAGCACTACTATTCCAGTAGTAGATGATTCTGCTATTCCAGTACCCCTAGTACGAACCAATATCGAATTCGAATAGTTTGCGGGTCCAAAATGTCATTGTCAAATTTTGTATGAAAACTTGAACAACAGCGTCATAACGTACGTAACGAGAAATAAAAATCAGTACCCATTTGACAATGACATTTCGGACTCGCAAACTATTCGAATTCGATGTTGATTCGTGCTAAGGTTACTGTACTGGATTCGGAAAACTGCTTCTTTGTAACCATCGTTACTATAGTTTACAGTTCCATAGTTTTAAAAGACTGGAATATGGTGAACGATATAATCCAGTCCATCACTGGACTAGATTGATCGTCGTCGATCGTTGGATTACTGCAATGAAATAATGAGAACCGATCATTATATGTCAATAAAGAGATTGTCAACTGTTGTTTAATAGGGTATTTGAAAAGTTTTAGAAAACGATCTCACGGTATTAACTAATGTTTATAGAGTTTATGGACTCTATAAACATTAGTGGATATTCATCATTATGTTGTGTATTTCGGTAAAAAAACTAAATCATAAACTCTATTTTCAAGTTGCCGCGAAAACGTATCTCTGGACAATATGGTGTCTCACTGGTGTGTGACGTCACACGACTGTCATTAAACCGTCAAACCATACAATCTAATGTCACTTTAACGGGAAGTTTACTTGCGTGTGACGTCATTTTAGGCTCTACCAATCCCAAGCGTTTTGGATCACGTGACAATAGACAAGAAAACTATTATCTTTATCGTGGGTTTGTAGTCAAATTATGAATATTTTTTCTAAAGAAATAGTAAAAACTCCTGCCAATATACATTCTAAATACAGATGCTAACAATTGGCACTATATTTTTAATACGGTCAAATACCCTATTGATAAAATTTGTAATACCCTATATACTGCGCTTAAAAATTACGCAAAATTTGTGTTTGTTTTTAATAAATACGAAAACAGTCAATTTGCAAAATAAAACGATTACAATATTACGTCTGAACAAGGAAAAAAGCAAATCGAGTTTGCAACTCTTGTAACGTCGTTACCCTATCTTGTTTACCTTGTAATGCTTTTTGACCTAAATACAACGCCATCAAACGCATTTTTACATTTAAATACATACATTATGCAGTGGATTATCTTGGGAGGTCCTCCCTTTACTTCACGTGACCAAAGGCTGTTAATTACATTTTAAATGTTAATTGATTCCTTAACATAATATTAATTCTACGTAAGGCTTTACGTACGGGTTCATATGTAAAACGCAGGATTTCTTTTATCGCGCGTTTACTGACCGTCCATTATCTTCTATATACATATATAAAACTCAAAGGTGACTGACTGACTGACATAGTAATCTATCAACGCACAGCCCAAACCACTGGACGGATCGGGCTGAAATTTGGCATGCAGGTAGATGTTATGACGTAGGCATCCGCTAAGAAAGGATTTTGATCAATTCTACCCCCAAGGGGATAAAATTGGGAATGAAAGTTTGTATGAAACTTTGTCAATTTTAAACCGATCGGGCTGAGACTTTGCATTTTGTCATATAATACAAGCCTGAGAATAAAAACTGTAGTCTACACTTCAGCTCTACACCGAAGCGAAGCGAGGGCGGGAAGCTAGTACATTATAAACGCGAAAGAACACACCCTAACATGTAATAAATAAATATTTCTAATTTAATAACACACACACACCAATTAGCCTAGCCTCAAAATAAGCACTGTAGGCTTATGCTATGGGATACTAGGGTAACGGATTGAATACATATATTGATACATATATAAATAAATTTATACAGAATATTAAACATCCATGACTGGAGAGCAAAAGCTCGTAGTTATCATACAAACATCTGTCTTCACCGGGATTCGAACCCTCGAGTAAACGACACCTTGAAACCCGGCGTACATACCCCTCAGCCACGGAGGTCGTCAAGGTCGTAATAAGGTAAATACAATATTTTACAGATTGCCGTTCAGTTTGGAATGTTTTATCCACCTTGAAAGATGTTTCTCCTAGGAATAGGACAAACATCTTTCAATAATTTAGGATATAATTTTTATGCAAGTCCCCTCTGTCGCATTGGGCATACAGATTGGGCATACAAACGATTTGGCGGTGTATTGCGAATTTGTGTGCATATCCCCCCTACCCCCCCCCCCCCTATCGCCAAAAATGGCAGAACAATTTGAATAGTTTTCGCTTTGGCTACTCCCTTCGCTGTTGCTCTAAGGCTGATGATGATGTTGATAAATGTAAAGGTTATTACATTATTATTAGTAAGTTAGATATCTCAATTTTGTTGTTTTCGTACAAGGATGATTATTATAATATATCATTCTGAGGCTCCACACCGGTTTGAAGATGTTGCCATTTCCGTGATTTCATAATTTGATTTAGGCTGGGTCAATATAGAGAAAAAACACTGTCAAGTGAGGGTTAATCTTGCACACGACAGCTGACATGGCTAATTCATTTTAGCTATTTGTAAACTTGACAACAGTCTCTCCTTTTCAGGCCCTATAGAGTATGATTAGTACACCAGCTCTCAAAATGCCAGCATTAGTCGTCGTCGTAAGCGTTGACATAACCTAAAAAATTAAATTATCTCCAGCTGAGTTTCCGGACCAAGACGAACTGAAAACTTATAGATAAACTCCACTCACACCTTATAGCCCGACAACGCATATGTTATACGACGACCTCCGTGGCCGAGTGGTTCGTACGCCGGGTCTCATGGTGTTGCCGACTCGAGAGGTCCCGGGTTCGAATCCTGGTGGGGGCAGATGTTTGTGTGATGAATACGAGCATTTTTACTCCAGTCATGGATTAATATGTATTTCTATATAAATATGCTTACGTACAGTATATGTATTCTATCCGTTACTCTGGTATCCCATAACACAAGCCTTACAGTGCTTATGTTGGGACTAATTGGTGTGAGTCTTGAAAATATTTATTTATAAATTTTTACAATGGAAGGTTTCATGAGGCATACTCCACTCTTCATAAGTGAACAGACGTTCGATGACTTTTGATCCCCAGTAATCATAACTATGGTTTAATCGACGCCCACCATTGAGCAAAGGCTACCTCCAGAGATCTCCACGATAATCGGTCTTGTCTCCTGTAGTCCTGTAAAAACGTTCCCCAGTCGTGAGAATAATACCATCCAGCTTAAGCTAAAAGAGGCTTTATACAAAATCAGTAAAAAACATGAATACTTTTTTTTATGGCAATTCTTCAATTTGTTTCTAATGTTCGCATTACCGTCTTTATATTTCATTTTCGCATGATCTAAATTGAAAACAGTTCAAAATAATGAAAATAGTCAAGCTATAACTGATTACTTACAATTTCGTGTTGAAGGAATTAAATTCTAAACAAAGATCTGATTAATGGCGGCTAAGGGACCAACTGTTCATTGTAATCTCATTGTTTGAATTTGTATTTTTGTCAAAATTCTATTTTTAGCAATATGATTTTTTTCAAAATCTTATTTGCTGTAGAGTGATGCACTTGTCGTGTAGTTACTTATTATTGCAGTTAAAATGCTAAAAATATTTTAATTAGCCATAAAAATAAGTTTTCATGTTTTTACTGATTAGCCGATTTCTCGCTAATTAAGAATTTAACGCCCGACATTTTCGACCGACATGCTTTATTTTTTAGTGCGAACAGAATGAGCTACTAAAATTCAAATGTTTTCAGTCACATAAGTTGTCCTTTGCGTGTTAGACACCCTGGCGTATTCTATAATTATTTTACTTTAACTACACTATAAGTGAGGAGCTCGATGGCGCAAGTGGTAAGCGCGTCCGGCTGCGATCGTTAAAGTTAAGCAACTTTCGCAGTGGTCGGTCATTGGATGGGTGACCAAAAATTTACTATCTCGAGTTCCTACGTGCTTCGGAAGGCACGTTAAGCCGTTGGTCCCGGCTGCATCTTTCTCAGTCGTTAGCACCCGCCAATCCGCACTGGGCGAACGTAGTGGGTAATGGCCCAATCTCCCTATTCCATCCATAGGGAAGGCCTGTGCCTTGCCTGCCCAGGAAGCAGTGGGGACATTAATAGGCTGATGATGATGACTCTACAAGTCTATACAATTTACAGTTCTTAAGGGTACTTACTGTTATTATAATGTGTGGTCTTCTGTAATATCTATGGGGAAAGAGATTACTTTCTCAGACGGTCCAGTTCAATCAGAAACATTCGATGGACTACCTCTACTGAAAACCCTAGGTAGCCACCAGGCTACTAAATATATGATCAGTTGCAGTAGATTAGATAAAGTCACTTTTCAATTATTATAGACAGTTCCCAAAAGGCAACAAATAGAGGGGACTTACCTAATACATATCGTATGCTGACGATATACGGCGAATAATTTTTTGCATTGTTATTGCGGCTGTGTGGCCTTAAAATTTACCTTATTGTTATCTGAGTCAATAAGGAAAAATGACACGGTTGCAATGAAAGTCAACTCAACACCATACATCGATGTTGTTTAATGGACAGGAGAAGGACTATTTGAGGGGACATTAACACGGAAGTTAGCAGACGAAAAACAGACATAAGGAAATGCAGAAGGATCTTGACTCATTTAATAATGATGCCGAATAGAGGTACAATAGGTGTTTAATTAAAACATGTGATAAAAGTAATTATTTTTATTTTTACGCAATGTTACTATTACTATAAACGGTAATTAATGTTTTAAATGCAAGAAGAATAATGTTCAACGCAAGAAAAATTACGAAGCAATGCGGTGCATCGGTGTGTTTGCAATTTGCATTAATAATGAAATGTTAACAAAAATATCAAAAAATAACAAAAGGAAGTAAAATCCAACACACTTATTTTCAAGATTTCTGAATAAAAAATCTCACAAAAAACTGTCGTAATTATGCTTTATCTTCTATTTTTCATCTTTGAAAAGACTTTGTAGCAAACAACTAAGACTTAACTTATTAACATTTGAATATTACAACGATATACCTTCTTATATAAATCAGTGTGAAAACACAAAATTTGCATTTGAAAATAAAACGACATGGGTTATATTTTTTGGCCAATTAAAACCAAACACATTTTTTTGTCGTTGCAATAACGATCATAATAACATATGGATCCTCCACCAACTTCTTCCAAATAACGTAATTCGTTATATCAAATTTTATTAAATCGAACTTTTTACACAAATAAGTTTCGCTTTTTTTGAGTGTTATGTTCTTCATAATAATATTATTATTTACTATTCATAACAATAGCCTATGGGCAAACGGTACAAAATAAATATACCTACATAAAAGTTTTTGTTGCAGAGGAGGTCGTGTCCACGCCAAAACCTCTTAAGGTTCTGGACACAATCATGAATCCTTCATACATCCCAGCAGAAGAAAAGCATGGGTTCTATTGGAAGAAATCGGCTATAACCACACTAAAGGCCAAACTGCGAGAGTCCAAAAACACGAATAAGGCGAAGAATGGGATCATGTTTATTGGTGATGGTATGTCAGTGGCCACTATAATGGCAGCGAGGACCTTCTCTGGACAACTGGAACGAGGGCTGGGAGAAGAATCAGTTTTGGAGTTCGAGAGATTCCCGTACACGGGACTAGCAAGGGTAAGATTCATGTTATTTTGAAATTTTCCTTGATTATATCGTAATCTATATCTAGATGCCGAGTAAGAGAATGAAACTACTTATAAAATAGGTTGTATATATAAATAATCTAAATTGATGGTTCCCAAGATCCCCAAAAATGATAAAATTTTACTCGTATATCTCGCTGACTGAAGTATGGTACTTATGAAGATTACTTCATCATTAATTCATCTTTAATGTAGTGGAGTCGTCCTTCTATTATTTTTAGTTTTATACTTTCAGTAGATTTTAAGCAGATTCACATTATATAATATTTTGGGATTATTTGTCATTTCGAATGGTTCTTCATTTTCCATCTCAAGTTATACACACATAGTATGTTACATGACAATGAAGCCAATAAATAAACCAAATTACTACAATGTGTTATGTGTTTAAAAAAAATTGAATCTCAAAGCAAGTTCAGTAACATTTAGAGACATTGCATAGCATAAGCCCAAATAATTATCAAGATAACTTCGCATAATATATTTTTCATATTATACAGTTTTTTTATTAAACTAAGTACTTCAATATCCAAGGTTTCCAAACTTACCTCTCTATTGCAATGATTTGACGAATTAATTCTGTACGTGTTTGACAATCCACAACACCATATTTCTGGGGTAATCAAGTTTTTTACTAAATCGTATCTCACGAATCTATCTAATATACAAACAAAATAAACTAGGAAGGAAGTCGCCGGCCGTTATCCAATTGTACGCCATTTTTGTATAAAAACTCTCTATTCAGTTCTGTGCTATACATTATTAGTTCTCAAACGATTTCAGACCTTATTGTTTCAAGTATAAAACTTAGCTTAACCACAGATTTTGTGATATCTTTTTATTTTCATTTTGTTTTTGTTGTTTTTATAAACTAAATACCGTTTATCTCGGATCAACGATCGCTGAGAAGTCTGTTCGTCAATGCGCATTCGTCTTTGAAAGCTCTGATCGGTTCGTATTTTTACTTAACCATTAAAATTCTGAATTGCACGTGCACATAAATATTATGACCCTTCAGATCAGCTATACTCTAAGTGTGTTCCGCGGAACCCTAGGGTTCCGTGATACCTCTGTCGGGGTTCCGCAAGAATTTAGAAATAAAAAAATCAAAACACCTCTCTCTGGTCGCTCCGCGGCTGTGCGGACTCCGCGGCCGCGCGGAGACAAAACGCTATGAATGTTATTTATTTATTTATTTGTATTTGTATAAGCTTGTGTTACATTAGCTGGTACAATATCTCATAAGTTTGGTCTCAACAATTTTATACTTGTACAACGCGTTCGCTCTAAGTTTGCCGGTCTGTGGAATGCGCGTACCCTCCCCCACGTGACAACAAAACTTATAATGTGTCATAGTTTTACCCAAATATCTAACGTACACAATTTTTATTGTTACAATTAAATAAAAAATTTCGAACGTCATACACTCATACCTATCGCCAGCGGCAAACTTAAAACGAGCGGGTAGTATACTTGTAAGCGCTCAGTCTCTTTGATAAAAGCCGCCTCTGAATTAGACGCTATAGTTGTCAACTAGCGACTTTCGTCTCTAACTTCAAAGGATAAAGTCGATATTGTTTACAACGCTATTTTTAAATTTCTGTTTTTATTTTTGCTTTTTGTTTATCAAAGGTGCCGACTCGAGTATTTTCGAGAATATTTGAGATCGAGTCTAGGACTAAGTATAAAAGCGGCGATCGCGCGTTGGCGTCGTCAGTTGATGATTAGCGTTCGGAGCGATAAGTTACTACCTACTTACAAGCTCGCTAGCGAGAAACTGGTGTTCATTGTTTTACTGCCTGCTGTATTCTGTTGTCTCAGTTTTATACATTTCTTCCCTGTAGGTTCTAAATTTAGTCTCTTATACGCAGTAACGATTGTGCATTATTTAAACCCCACTATCCTGACTTGTAACATTATAAATAAAGAAGAATGGAACGTTGGCTTAAAGGTGTTAAACGTGTTCCAACAACATCTTCTAATGACGCTGAATGTTCAAAAGCAATGCGCGCGGAGAATTTAGCAATCACCGATCCAGAAGATGATGCCACGAGTGCCACGACGTCAAGCTCGACGGTTTCAAAGACGAAAAAAAGGAAGTATGATGAATCTTATATCAGTTTCGGATTTGTTGATTCCAACGGCTCACCTCTCTGCATGCTCTGTAGTAAACTGCTTCCTAATAGTTCCATGGCACCTGCCAAATTGCGTCGACATTTAGAAACCGTACACCCCGAGACTAAAGACAAGAATAAAGAATTTTTTGTTCGCAAAAAAGATCAGTTATTAGAAAGTCAAAAAAATATGATGCATGTAACACAAACTACCAACGAAAAGGCCACGGAGGCATCATACTTAGTTAGCTATCGCATTGCACAAGCAGGTGAAGCGCACACTATCGCTGAGAAATTAATAAAACCATGTGTATTAGACATAACAAAATGTATGCTTGATGAAAAATCTGCAAAGCATCTTTCTACTGTTCCGCTATCAAACGATACTGTTTCACGACGAATCCATGATCTGGCAAGCTACGTCAAACAAGAACTAGTTACACGTCTACAAAATACACGATTCGCTTTGCAAATGGACGAGTCGACTGATGTCGCTGGTTTGGCTATCCTGCTGGTTATTGTGAGATATCCATATAAAAGTTCTTTTGAAGAAGACATGCTTATGTGTTCATCGCTGCTTACAAACACTACCGGGGAAGAAATTTTTAATAAAATAAATATATTTTTTGAAGAACATAATCTCAGTTGGAACAATTGCATTGACATTTGTACAGATGGGGCCAAGGCGATGACAGGTAAAACAGCAGGAGCAGTGTCACGAATGAAAAATAAAGCGCCTAATTGTAGTTCCAGTCATTGTATTCTGCATAGACAAGCACTTGCGATGAAGCAAATGCCGTCTAATCTAAAATTAGTTATGGATGAAGCGGTAAAAATAATTAATTTTATCAAATCACGACCACTACAATCCCGATTGTTCTCATTATTGTGTGAAGATTATGGCAGCAAACATAAAACACTGCTGCTCCATACAGAAGTGCGATGGCTGTCTCGGGGAAAAACTTTAACAAGGCTATTTGAACTTAGAGCCGAGTTACAAATGTTTCTTTCAGCAGATACTTCTTTTAATTTGAAGGACCGTTTGTATGATAAAACTTGGTTGTTCCGATTGTCTTTTATGGCGGATATCTTTCAAAAACTTAACGAATTAAATTTATCATTGCAAGGTAAACAGACAACAGTGTTTCAGGCCTATAATAAAATAACTACTTTTAAAGAAAATTAGATTTTTGGATCATTTGCATTGGTAAGAAAGAAATAGAAAGTTTTACGTTACTCACTGAGTTTGTTAGCGAAAACGACTCAGAAATGTTTGAAGATAATGTGTTTGAAGAATTGGTCCAATATCTCAGTTCGATGCGCGCATCTTTTGAAAAGTATTTTCCCGAAGAACACAATACAAAAATTAAAGTGAACTCCTGGATTCATAATCCTTTTTTACCCAACTTGGAAAAGCCTGAAAACATGTCAAATGAGATATATGAATCTCTTTTAGAAATGTCATCAGACACAAGTATGGAGTCATTGTTCAAAACGACGCCTCTTAATGATTTTTGGTGCAGAATCCAAGATGAATATGCAATGCTTGGCCAAATGGCTCTGGATATTCTTCTCCCGTTCCCAACTACATATTTGTGCGAAACAGGATTCTCTACCTACGCAGCCACGAAAACAAAATATCGCAATAGACTGGACGCCGAAGCTGATATGAGACTCCAACTTTCTTCCATCAAACCTGATATCAAGCAATTGATGAAAAATAAAAAACAGTTTCATACCTCCCACTAGTTAGATTTTTTCTTTTTTAATGTTTTCTATTATTGTCCTTACCAAGTGGTGAAGTAAATAATAATTAGTAACGGATACATTGTACTTTTATTATGCTGATTAATATAGAATACACTTATAAAAATAATTGTTTTATTGTAGGGTTCCATCAAGTATTTTGCTTCCCAAAAGGGTTCCGTCATTTAAAAAGTTTGAGAACCACTGCTTCAGATGATTATTTTTGTGAAACACAAAAGTGAATCATTAATCAAAGTTTAACTTTTAAAGGATATATTGAATAAAATAAAATTATAATTTTTATTATTTTTAAAGCATGTAACTGCTTGATGTTTAAATCTAAAGAAAATATAACTAGAAAAAATTCCACGCGGACCAGGCAGCAGACGGGACTCGAACCCGCACCCTTCGCAATCCGGGCGAATGCACTGACCAATTATGCTACCGCGGCCCTCACGGACCGCGTCGAAATTCTTTCTAGCTATTCTTAAGCTGCAAGGCAGCGCCATCTCTTCGCATTATAGGTAAACCCACAATGACAAATGAATACTTTTACAAGTATTAAACATTTGAAAGAAGAAATAGCAATTATAGTTATAATTTTTATTATTTTTAAAGCATGTAACTGCTTGATGTTTAAATCTAAAGAAAATATAACTAGAAAAAATTCCACGCGGACCAGGCAGCAGACGGGACTCGAACCCGCACCCTTCGCAATCCGGGCGAATGCACTGACCAAACCAAAATAAAATTAATACAGACATTATAAACGATGGAAACAAATCCAAAAAGGACACATGATTAAGAAGGCAATGCATCTAATGAGGTTGAACAAGTGCAGAAAAGAAAAAATAAACAAGCGACATCTCGCTAGTAAATAGTAACACGCACGGCTGGTCACTATGTCTGTATGTCATGATCATGATCAAGGTAATGCGTGACTGCGGCGATTGTATTGAAATGAATAGATTGCAGCGATGTAGTTAGAAAAAAAAACAAACGCGATGTTTCAGTTTATATGTTTTTATTTTTAATCATTTCACTGGTAGATTTTTAAATCTAAATAAATTCGAATTCCGTCTGATCCTTGAACCGAGTATTTTTGCTCTTCGATGTTTCAGTTTACAAACAGTTTTGGTTGGACGAGTACATATTACATGATAGTGTAACATTAAGGTAGAACTAATAAATTCTCAAAATAGTCTTGAAATAAAATTGCATTACGAATATCTAAAATATTGTAATAATTAATGCCTAAGTAGTATTAATTATGATATTAATGTCAATTTTAAGTTCTTATATTCATATGATGATGATTAATCTAAAGATCATTGGCCTACCTTACATATAAACTGTTATCAGACGTGTCTGTGACCTTGTATTCTTTCACCTTCAAGTCTTTATAACACAGCTGGTTTAACAAAGCATTTTACAATACAAAAGGTAATATAATATAAATCAACAATAATATAATATACTTTATGACAATAAATACAAAAACCATAAGAACATTTTCCGTAATAACTACGATCTTTTATATTGTATACATGTAACTAATAGGTAATTTACTTGACGATGTCTTGTGATCTTCAGTTAGTTCAAGAGCTGAATAACGTATCGTCTTATTATCTTAACAATACCACAATGCTAGGAAGGAAAACGTGTATTATCGCAGCTCCTTAATTGTCAGTCTTCGAATATCCATTGCCAAGGTCGACACGCTGCCGTGTAGGAAATTGAGAAATGCTACTGTTGTATTGACAACACAGACTGCTATTATTCTAAATCCAATTGTATGAGAAATGACATCACACAGAAGTGAATACAATTTTCTGCTCTAAGAAGAGAAATATTAACTCAAATGTTACGCTGAGGTTGAAAGAAAAATGAAATCTGCTTTTCCGGTAATACTACACGATAATAAGCAAATTATGAAAAATGACAAATATTATCGTACGTGCACTGGGGTCACTTGTTTCCGAACATTTTTCACATCACATCTTAGATATATTCAAGGTTAAATAAGACTTCTCCATTTGGTGTACGGGGTTGTCCATTAATCACGTGAGGCTTGAAAGGGGGGGGGGGGGTTCCATAAAAAATCACGATATATCACAATATATATCACCTGTATTTCCGTGGTCCGAGGATACTGTACATTAAAATAATGTTCATGTATAAGTAAGTACAAAAAGTTTTTCGCTTGCTTTCATTATTTATGTCAGTCAAAAACAACCTGCAACCTTTTTGTCTACCTCTAAACGTTTTATTGTAGTCTTTAATTTTCCATAATAAAGTTAGATGATACTTATACCGGTATTTTATAAATATAAAAAATAAGATTCTTTGTAGGTACTAAAAAATACACGCGATATGCTATAGTCTTTAACTAAGTGATTAATAGACGGCCCCTAAATAATAAAGTAGAGATTACCTTGGACAAACATAACTATAAAGAAACAATACGATCGTAAAAGAGACAAATCATAATGAAAGATCCTTTATAGAAGTTACGTCCATTCGGAAAATAACCTCCATCTTACCGACAAATCAGCCAAAGACATTTTGTAGTGCAGTATTTCTGTGAACAGATCCATGATGACGACAAGAGACAAGAAATATCAGCATTATAACGCCCACTGCTGCAAAACCGCCGTTTGAGAACATTTTCCTAAAGTTTTCTCTTTTTGTTGGTTAGCAGCCACCATAGCATATAAAGCAATACAAGAATTTTTGGTTTCGCAAGCAGACGCCTGTGAAACCAAAAAATTTAACTCGCGCCGAAACCTACCCTAACCTAATACTCTACCCAGTGTCGTTCTGGTAGTTCTGGAACCTTACTCGAAAGTAGAAACACAACACCATCAGAAGGTAGTGTTATCTTTTATAATGTGGACGTTACTTCCACAGACGGCCGCTCCAATTCGAGTGGAAAATCCTTTATGCCCTACCCCCCTTAAAAATCTTTTCATACCCTCACCATAATGCGGCCAATCAGTATTTTATTCCAACCTTCTTTCGTAATAATGTTTCTCCTTCCAATTGCAGACGTATTGCATAGACGCGCAAGTGCCTGACTCAGCGTGTACAGCAACGTCGTACCTAACCGGCGTGAAGACGAAGTACGGGGTGGTTGGTCTGGATGGAAACGTCACCAGGGGCTCCTGCCACTCCCAACTGCACAAGGCCAACTGGGCTCCTTCTATTGGCCAGTGGGCTTTGGAACAGGGGCTTGATGTCGGTAAGTAGGTTGGGTAAATAAATCAGTAATAATCGTAAGTCAGATAGCATCGTACAGAATACCTACCAGTCGAGTGAAGCACAATGAATACCATACGGACGTGCATACGGAACGCGTTTTTGATGAGCAACATCTTTCCTCTCGCTTTCGTGCAATTTGTGGGAGCGATTGCGTGAAATGGGATGGAAGTGTGTTACATGAAGTTTGGGAAGCGCGCTTTTTGATTTGATTTTAGAACATAATGTTCAAATGGCTTATTCCTTTTGTAGTAGGTTTTATTTCTTTTCTTTTAGTAATATAAGGTGAGGTTCCAAATGTCACACATCATACACGACTACTGTACCCTTAGCACCAACCAATATCGAATCCGAAATGTCATTGACAAATGTGTACTGATTTTTAGTTCTCGTTACGTACTTTGTGGCGCTGCTATTCAAGTTTCCATACAAAATTTGACATTGGAATTTAGCACTAGCAACCTATTTGAATTCGATAATGGTTCGTGCTAAGGGTATTGTAAGGCTCGCTCGTTTTTTCAATATAGTATGCTACTGAGTAGCAAATTTTGACCGCAGCTAACTTCAGCGTCGTTGTGTAATACTGAATATAACACAAAGTTTTTATACATTCAAAACGTAACGTAGGAAGAATTCAAGCCTTACAGTCAAGTTCAGTAAATATTTAATGGGAAATATTTAAATGAGCCTCAAAAATAATAAACGATCACCTAAAAATGCAATTGGTAACCTACATGTTATGTTAGGTTAGGTCAATCAAGTTCATTAATATTTTGTTTTTAAACTATCCTATGAAAATTTTTTGGAACAATCCTATCTTCCTTCCCAGGACTGAAATTAACCCCGCATGAAAGAAAGAAAGAAATAATTTTATTTGAAACAAAAACAAACATATTATAATATAAACAATAAAATAAAACAATCAAAACGGTCCCAACTCAGCATAGTGCTAATCAGCGCTGGTCTTCCGTTGGAACCGGTTTGGTGTCGCACGAAACAATAACAAGAAAAACAACAAATAAACAAAATACAAGCAAAATAAAATACATGAATAAAAAAAAAACGTATGGGTTCCTTACGTCAATAATTTATTTTTGTAGTTTTTTAATGTGCTCATCTATATGTCTTGTCAATTACTGTTTCCATTCCTGAATTCTTAATGATCTATTGTTAAGACATTGATTCTGCTTTTTTTAATGCTCAAGTTTATATTGTGTTCGTTCAAAGAAACAATAGGTAGGTATAATGTAACAAATAGAATGTTCACTGTAACTTAGGTACATGTTTATTTACATTTGTCAGTTTTATTGCAAGTTTTTCCGCGTAAACGTGTTATCTTAACTTTAAACACAGTTATGTATATAAGTATAACGATTTAGGTAGATACGATTTTGTTTTTTTTGCCATTGTGTTGAAGTATAAAGAAACTTCAAAACCTACAAGGACACTGAAACTAGTTGTTAAGGCGAAAGATTGTTCCAAGATAAATACAAGCATGTTATTTTCTATTAAAAAAAAACGACGGGTTGCGCTCCGGGAGTTCCGGCAGAAGTGAAAACTTGAATATTAATGTTGTGCATTTTTGATATTTTGGAATGGTTAGGGAATAATTTCGCACGAATTGCTTTGATTTATCAGTATAAAAGTACAATCATGTATGTGGTAGAATACAATATTAATTTATTGCGCGATCGTACACAAACATGACAATTTATCTTACATTAAAAATGTTTATCTCTCAGAAAAATCAACTTACATGAATCACGTTTAAGCGCACTTAGCGACATCTATTGTAAAGAAATCATCTTACATGAATCACATTTAAGCGCACCTAGCGACATCTATTGTAAAAAAATGCATTTTCTTCGCAACAAAGCTGCCACGTGGACGTCCTAGATAGAGACTTATTATTATAATACGGTAAAATAAAATATTACTATGTTTCGTCCAATATATTGAAAGACCTTTCCTATTTTATTGTGTCATGATGCGATCAGCCCACGTGTTAAACCTGACGCGAGTTTAACATTTTTTACCCTTACAAAAAAAAGTGTACAACGCCGCTAAAGAAGTTTTCACTTAAAACAGACTTACATTAAATAAAAGGAAATATTTTGGCGTTAGTCTCTGCTCTGTTAAACACAGGTCGTCGTCGTCGTTGTCAATCGAAGCGATTCGAACGCGTTGGCTTGCCTTTTGTGTATTTTATGAAGACATTTCTGCGTGACTGGGTTTAAAGAATATTGTTGTACATTACAAAATAATAATAAGCCTAATGCGTATTGGACTTTGTACATTCAGACTTCCGTACCTTGGACAATGTGCCAGCCGCTTGTTAGGCAAGGGTCTTATTTAAAACATTTTACCCACATCATTTTGATGCGTACGGTAGCTTTTGACAACCGCGCGATTTGGTACCAGCAGTAACCTGGTACTGTAAAAACCTTCAATAAACTAGCGACTCTTCTCTTAAAGGCATTGGTAATTCTTCTGATGATTGGGCGGCGGTCCTACATAAATAAAATTACTGATTATTATCGAATACATTTTACGGACAATGTAACACACGATCGATTTCAGTTATATAGGTATATATCGTTCTTTTCTCCGCCAGGTTTAGTGACCACTACCAGAGTTACCCACGCATCCCCCGCCGGGATGTACGCACACAGTTCTGAGAGAAACTGGGAGTGTGACGCGGACGTCCCTAAGGAATGCCTCTCGCTGGGATGCCGGGATATCGCCTACCAACTCATCATGAACAACCCCGGGAGGCAGTTCAAGGTGAGATATTTCTAGTGTCTTATTTAACCGAAACAAGAACAAATTAACCAAAACAAGGTACATGGTAACAAGCCCGTAAATAATTTATATTACTACTAGCTGTGCCCCGCGGTGTTACCCGCAGTTTATTAAGGATAATTTCCCGCAGTAAAACGTAGCCTATGTGTTAATCCAGGGTGTCAGCTAACTCCATACCAAATTTTATTGAAAACGCTCCAGCCGTTTAGACGTGAAGAAGTAACAAACATACACACTCACATACTCACAAACTTTCGCCTTTATAATATTAGTGTGATAATGTTAGAGACCATGAAAGTTAAAAACAATATATTATTTAACCGACTTCAAAAAAGGAGGAGGTTCTGTGTTCGACTGTATTTTTTGACGTGACAACGTCTTAAATTAGGTTGCGGCTGGGAGTCACTTATGAAAAAGTGTAACGCTCGGTAACGTTACGATGAGTCTCTCGTGTTAAGTTTAAGTTTACATGTACAATGTTTTAGTAAACAAAATATATTTCTATAGTTAAAATTTGTGCAATTCTTATTTTCATTCAATTCCTTGTTCCTATTGTGCAATTTAATTATATTCATATCAATAAATATTCTACCGAGAAAAAGACGTTGTCACGTAAAATCTTCGCCCGTAAAACCGACTTTACAGGCAACCATTTTTTTTATGTATGTTCACCGATTTCAACAGTCAGTGATTTTATAACTTTTTACAAGTGACAAAGCGTATTTTGAGACTTCGTCTGTCGTCCTTGTAGCAAATATCGATCACGCTATCGTCCGTCACCAGTTTTGTATAAAATAATTGCAATTAAGACGCATTACATTCACGCCGTTCTAATTAGGGATTATGTCTCATTTTTCTTTTCTTAATCTATTAAGTAGACTATCGAAAAGTATTGAAAACGTATTTTTTTCTGATTTCACTTAATCAAAACATTTTAAAAGACATAGTGATTTTAAAGTCGCATCACGTCTTGGTCTTTTACTTAGAAGTGACGTCACGAGCCTCCACTTTGATGTGTGTGTGTGTGCGTGTGATGTGTACGCAGCTCTTCCCGACGAGCATGAAAGTTTCTTCAATGTGGCCAAATACTTCGTAGTAAAACAAAGTGGAAGCTAATGCGACAACGGGGCTCAAATCTTTGCGTGATAGTGTGGTAGTAGTATAATTAATTGCGCGTGCGACTTATTTCTGTGACCAAAGTTAAAGAAAAAGAAGTATCCGACTTATGAACAAGCTTTGAGAAAATTAATCGGGTTATAGTTTCAAGATATTTAGCGCTTTAGTATTAAGCCGTGTCTTCAGTGCGTATTTTGCCTTACACAATCAACAAAAACATATAACATTCAACAAAATCGTCTAGACAAAACTTTGTTAAACTACACATGTTTGTTTGCATTAAAAAGTTTTTGTTTCATGAGCTCGATGGAAAACACGTGCATAAATCACACTGTCTCATCGGCTATTTTTTTGTCAAGTCGCTAACATTTCACTCCGACGTTTCAATTTTGATATTAAATGTATAAGTTTTTTCAAATTTGACATTTTTGCACTTGGATGAGTAGATTTGGAACGCAGCCCTGTGTATTTTGTGAACGACGGTCACGTGAGCTGTAAACGCCGCGTGTAGAGAAACATGTTTCAGAAACAAAGTTTTGTGTATGTGTTTTTGTTGAACGTTTTCAAAATCTTTTGCTGACGATTCGGCTTTACTGTGACAGCGTCTCCGATTATAATCAATTGATTCGACATTAAAAGTAGGTGCTTTCGAATACGCTGCATGAAAAATTTATATTTTACTAGCGGCCCGCCCTCGCTTCGCTTCGGTGTAGAGCTGAAGTATAGACTACAGTTTTTGTTCTGAGGCTTGTATTATACACAATGACATTCATCTATGATTCTTCTTATACCTGCATGCAAAGTCTCAGCCCGATCGGTTTAAAATTGACAAAGTTTCATACAAACTTTCATTCCCTATGTTATCCCCTTGGGGGTAGAATTGATCAAAATCCTTTCTTAGCGGATGCCTACGTCATAAGATCTACCTGCATGCCAAATTTCAGCCCGATCCGCCCAGTGGTTTGGGCTTTGCGTTGATAGATCACTATGTCAGTCAGTCACCTTTGAGTTTTATATATATAGATATAAGATTTTTACTAAATAGTTAGTTATGGACGTGAAGATGATGATGAAGGGCTAGTACTAAAATATTTTCTTCAGAAATCATTTGATGAATACCTATTGGAGGATTTGTAAAACTAACCTTTATCTTTTATTCCCAATTATGTTATCTGGTAACAACCAACATTCCATTATAGTCGTTTTTATAAATATGTCTTACCCAAAACTAATACAAGACCGCTCGATAGGTTCCTCATCACAGTAAGTAAACACTCAATCATGATTCTCAGAACTCGCAGTTCTAATTTGAGCGGAACTAATCTTATACCTCTCCCACACCAGTGCGACGAAGCAGACGCATTTTAGCGCATTTAGTACAAAAGTGACCAAAGTCGCTTTTGTAGTAAATGCGCTAAAATTTGCATTAGAATTTTTAATTAGTTCTATCGTAATGAATTATCGGGCTACGTGTCTATAAACGCTAGACGAAAGCTTGACTGACGAATTTTGACACGCACAAAAGAGGTTCTGGGAGACGATAATATGTACGTACAGCTAAAGGTACAAGTCCGAACTGAACCGCAGACCACAGGCTGCAGCTGCAGACTGCAGGCGACACTACTAGTTTCTATGAATGTCTATGAAATTGATTCCGAGCGCGGCGACATGCCGCGGCTGCACAATGCATGTAATGCACGGTCATCCGCAGGCTAGTGTTGCCGAAGTATCGATAGAATCGATACAACCGATAGTATCGAAACTATCGATAGCTAAAAACAAGGCAATACTATCGAATGAGTGCAATACTATAGATACTATCGATACTATTGTAGTTCATTAATAACAAACTATTGATAGTATCGATACTATCGATACTGTTGATTTTATCTGCAACAATACTATCGATAGTATTGATACTCGCGATTGTTTTAGACTAAAGTTTGTTATTGACTATAATACCTGAAAATTGTAAACAATACTATTGCAAATTGTTAAACTATCGATAGTATATTTGCAAATAAAATCGACCGTATCGATACTATCGATAGATTGTTATTAACGAACTACAGTGCTATCGATAGTATCGATAGTATTTAACTCATCCGATAGTATTGGCTTTTTCTGTTCTATCGATAATATTGATACTATTGATAGTATCGATACTATCGATAAGCCGATCGATTGTCATACTATTGATAGTATCGATACTATCGATAAGCCGATCGATTGTCATACGATTGGTTGGCTATCGATAGACTATCGATTAATCATCGATCGTCGACTATCGATTGGCAACACTACCGCAGGCGCTAGCCGCAGTTTCGCCTGCGGTTGTCGTTTGCAGCCCATTGCGGAATTGTACCTTAAAGGAGCATACTTACGATTTATAATTATTCAAATTTCGAACGCAAATTTCAGCACATTTTAGTACCAAAGCTTCGTCACGCAGGTGTGGGTGTGCACATTAGAAGCAATCTAAGTGTATGTATAAGATTAGTTGTAATTATTTATAAAGTGAGAGCGTTTACCTCAAACTTGGGTAGTCGCAGCTGCTCCAAGGTCAAGACCGTCGCAAAGCTGATAAATCAATGACAGGAAGTCCACGCTTCGGATGAATAATATTGTCAGGCTATCCATGGCTTGGGGCCAATGCACAATGACACAAAGCAGTATTAAACTCTTGTGTCAGTGATATCTACGTGATACCCAGTGTGACCAGATTAAATTTTACGAAAATACCGAGACACCTCAAAAAATTACTGAAATATACCGACTTACATAGGACAGATATACCAATAAAAATACTGATTTTCTTAACACATTTTATTTATTCATACGTACTCACAATAAATGTTAGAGTTATATTTTAACATCCTTTTCGAAGGATTAAAATTGACACAACCTCCTTCATTTCTTCACGCTCTATCTAATAGTGCAAACCCCATTAAAATCGGTCCAGCAGTTGTAAAGTTTTAGGCGAACATACATTCTGCAAGTCTGATTAATACTATGTATTGATTGATAATTGTATAAAATATGTAGTATTACAATACTACAACGCCGACAACGGCCGTCTTTCTTGTCATATCTGTAAGGCCGTATACAGAAAGAAAGCCGAAAGCCGATCGGCGCTTATCGGCGCCGATCCTTACTACATAAAGGAAGCCGATTAAAGCAGATCAAGCAAAATGTCGGACTCATCGGACGATGATTTGGTTTTGTTAGAAAATGTGTATTTAAAAATGCGAAAAAAGCTATACATCCTATAAATAGAGAAAGGAAACGTTTCTAAGAATACCATCATTTATTTGTAAAAAAAATTAAATTTGATGATCAAAGATTTTATACATATACAAGAATGACTCAAGAAACATTTTATTACATTTTGGATTTAGTGAAAAACCGTTTGATGAAAAATTGGTGCAATTGGCATAAACAACCAATCCTTCCAGAAGAAAGACTTGTTGTCACCATTGGGTAAGTATGAAACAAATAATTTTAATAAAAGATAAAGTTATTAGATTTATAAAAAGATTATAACTTAGATTGATTTAATGTGAGGATAATAATTCAAATACAAATTATTTATTATTCGGACAACATAGATCATAATGACCAGCTGACCAGCGCTGATCGGCGCCGATCGGCTTTCAGCTTTCTTTCTGTATACGGCCTAACTTACTCATAGATAACATGTTATTATGATTTAGTTTACCTATACTTATACATGTATAAGTATAGGTAAACTAAATCCGGGGCAGTCCCCAATGTTCGCGTTCCGGGGAATTCCGCAAACATTGTCGCAAAGACGATCACTCACTACGGTGTTGCCGTAACTTTTACCAAAATATACCCAAAAATACTGACTGCCAGCAATATGCCTGAAAATATACTGAAGTTCGGAAAAATCGATGAAATATACTGAAAAAGTATTAAAATACTGAATCTGGTCACACTGGTGATACCTGTGCCAGTCCGTTGACAATTGATTATCAAGAAGGGAAGTGTATTGATGATCATGATCATTTTACTATTCTTTATTAGGGCTTGGGAAGTCCCTCCCGACCACAAACCCTTTGGAAAAGAGAAGAAATTAACGAAATATCCCCGGGTACACCCAAACCCTTATCTTTATTCAATAATTCCTACCTCATAGGCTCGTTAATATAAGTCGATATTAACGGATGCGTTAATGCGATATTTCTGTTGAGATATCAGTTCATTGATTTAGCTAGTCGCACCAATAATCATATTGATGATAATCTATGGTCTGTTTGTCCCCCTCTAGAGAGGATTAGGAGAAATGGTCATACAATGTGATTTTAATTGTGATTAAATAAAATTATAACATGTGAAATGAACAAGAAGTCTTTATTCATTGCGAAGAACCTAATAATCTACTATATAAAAATAAGTCGGGTTTTCCTTCCTGACGCTATAACTCCAGAACGCACGAACCGATTTCCACGGTTTTGCATTCGTTGGAAAGGTCTCGGGCTCCGTGAGGTTTATAGCAAAGAAAATTAAGGAAAAAATAAAAAAAAAAACTTCTTTTAATCACCAAACGAAATGTTACATGAAACGAAGCCATCTGGTGGCGAAACGGAGTTCGCGGGGTTTGCTAGTAACTTCTAAATTTCATCATACTTCTGTTTCATCGTTATTATAATACCAACTAGCTGAGCTTCACAAACTTCGTATCGTCATAAAAATATGGCATGGGTGGCAGAAGGGTGAAAATTTAGGGTTGTCTGTGTTTTTATATGATGTATCATAAAAAAATAAACCCTTAAAAAAATGTCCATAAAAATTTATTGACCCTTAACATTTAGAGGGACGAAAAATAGATGTTGTCCGACTCTCAGACCTACTGAATATGCATATAAAATCTTACGAAAATCGGTCGAGCCGTTTCGGAGGAGTTCAATTACGCACACCGTGACACGAGAATTGATATGTAACTTCGTAGCAAACATTAATGTACTAAAACAGATATCGCAATAACGCATAATATCGACCTATAAAAAGCGCATATGGGGTTCAGGCTTATAGGTACATTCGATTACGATGGTGTAACTTATTCTTAAAAACCAACATTATATCCTGAAAATCATCATGCCCAACTCTACGGCATTACAAGAAGAAGATTTCTATGGAGTCACATGTTATGTCTTTTTAATTAAACGAGAGCTGATCAGCATAAGCCAGATAAATAATAATAAATAAATAATAATAATAAATATTTCCGACACTCACACCAATTAGCCTAGCCCCAAAGTAAGCACTGTAAGGCTTGTGTTATGGGATGCTAGGGTAACGGATAGAATACATATACTGTACATATATAAGTATATTTATATAGAAATACATATTAAACATCCATGACTGGAGTACAAATGCTCGTATTCATCACACAAACATCTGCCCCCACCGGGATTCGAACCCGGGACCTCTCGAGTCGGCGACACCATGAAACCCGGCGTACAAACCACTCGACCACGGAGGTCGTCAAAAATGCCAGAAAATGTGATCATTTGTTGCTATAGAGTAAATATCGATTAAAGTGGGGGAGGACACCTTCTACGTGTTCAAAGCATTGTTTCGCTTTAGTACTTATATGACAGTATATTTTTTTCTGAAAAATCTTGACTTTGAAAACAAATTTTACGTACCTACACTTTTAAAAATCCTGATGTTGATTGATACGTCAGTGAATTTAGCAATGAATTTATCGGCCACATAAGTAGGTATGTCTGATTACTACTTTGATACAAAAAAAAATCGAGCGATAATAATTTATTTTAAACTTGTTCACTGAAAATTTCGGCTTCGGCAAGAATTATTTAGATAAAAATAAAAAGATAAAAAGAAAAGAATTTATTATCATTATAATCAATGATAAATATAATATCCTTACTACTATGAAATCGGAATTCCGTTGTTCATAAAACTATTTAAAAAGTACCTATATTTAAAAAAAAGGATTAAAATAAATTCGCGAAACTTGAAATTGTCTGACTTCTGCATTACGTCGTCGTAATCGTGAAGCCATGAAAGTCGTCGTCAAAGCATGACCTCCTGATTCAATGACGCCTTTGGTAGATCGCTAAATACGCCGAGTCATTGAGTCACAAATATAACTCCTACGCAAGTTTTCATTGAAGGCTATGATTTTTGAAGTAAAACTTTATTTTGGACCATTATTCGGACGACCTCCGTGGTCGAGTGGTTTGTACGCCGGGTTTCATGGCTGTCGCCGACTTGAGAGGTCTCGGGTTCGAACCCGGTGGGGCAGATGTTTGTGTGATGAATACTAGCATAGTACTCCAGTCATGGATGTTTAATATGTATTTATATAAATATACTTATAAATGGACAGTATATGTATTCCATCCGTTACCCTAGCATCCCATAACACAAGCCTTATAGTGCTTACTTTGGGGCTAGGCTAATTGGTGTGAGTGTCGGAAATATTTATTTATTATTCGGATATTTCCATTTGCACCCCATAAATGGAAATATCCTATGGAAAAGATGAAATGGAAATGCCTCACAAGCGTCACACGAATACTACATATATGTGTGTGTGTGTGTGGGATGCGTGTGCAGCTTTTCCTGACGAGCATGAAAGTTGGAGGGTAACTTAAGCTTAAGCTGCAAGCTGTAGCTGCGTGCGCTGCTCCATTCCCCTATGCCTTATACACCGCCTATTGTTAGGTTATTTAAGAAAAGAAGTTACACACATGTGAAGTGCGACATTGCGTAAAGAAGCAACATGCAGGCTGGCAGGGTGAGGTTGGCTTGTGCGGCAGGTAGAACTGCTGTATCAGCTACCTTCGCATCTGGACTTCACCGTCACTTAACATCAGGTGGGGTGGAAAAATTCGTCGGACCTATCTATAAAAAAAGTCTTTTGTTTTATTTTTATGTGAAAAGGACGTCAAAGGAACAAGGTCCGCCTGAAGTTCTTCATAACTTATCGACACTATTATGTAATATTAGAATATTACTCGCGCAGTATAATAAATTTATACTGAACCTTATTCCCTAACCCGAGAAGCCTTGGAGCACTTACTTACAATATCATCAGAAATATAATACAACACCACCAAACAGCCGTCAGTATTATTTTCATTCTAGCCTTCTTTAAGGTTGAGGTTATGTACCCTACGAGTTTAGCTTCAATTTCAGCGGACAATTTGAATGTCCTACCTCTATTTAAAGTACCGCCTACAGTCTAGTTACGAGTACGAAGTACTGGATCGATAGTTAAAATAACACATGAAATGCGGCTGCTACTTAAGATTATTTTTCAACGTTATGAGTTTAGGCTATCGGCAAACAGAGCGGCTTCGGGAACTTATTGACGTGTTTTTAAGTGAATATATAAAGATTATTTATTAAAAAAAACGAGTATGCTTATGATCACACGACTGAAGTGTAACTTCTTTAGCTCCATCTGTATGTATATATATGTGTGTACAATATATACAAGTATGCACACATATGTCATTTACTAACTATAAGAGAAAGAAATTGTGCGCGCAAACTGCTTTCTCTTGCTTATATCCCCCATTCAACTCCCGTTCGCCTCGCCCGAACACGCTTTTCGTAACGCGTAACGCATTCAACCGCTTACCCCCCAAGTCAAACGTGCGTAAAGAAGTTTAAAACAATATCGAAAACAATTATTTTAAAGTCCAATATTTTATGTTTATTTAACAATATAAATTCTAAAACAATTAGAGTCTCTCTTGAGTGACACCGTGACATGCTGAATTGGTGAAATTGTATACTTCTTTGGAAACATCTTTATAACGGGTAAAGTTAAGAGCGCAATGAAACTATCTGACGATTATGATCTCAAAATAAAAGCTTCGAAATTAACAATAAATTCATAATTTCGCACTTGTAATTTAAGTAAGTACTTAAAATACAGCAAATTGCTATTCTATCTTCAAAACAATCTTTCATGTTGAGACACTATGCAAATAAGTGTCGTAAATGTTCAGAAATTTGTTTTACATTATGCTAAGTTGTATATAATAATAGCAGCTTACTCATACCTACATAGATCACTTTTACAATATCATCAAGTAATGCTATTATTTTCATTACATATTGTAATGTCACGTCGACCTTCAGGATTAGCTAGGCTATTGAAGTAGGGTTGCCAACTCTGCCGAGATGAAATGTCTTTGCAACAAAGAGCCTACATTACTACATACTAGCTGTGCCTATTAGGGATATTTTCCCGCAGTAAAAAGTAGCCTATGTGTTAATCCAGGGTGTCAGATAACTCCATCCCAAATTTTATTAAAATCGCTCCAGCCGTTTGGACGTGAAGAAGTAACAAACATACACGTTCACAAACTTTCGCCTTTATAATCTTAAACCAATACACTCCAATATTTGTAATACAGCGGTTGGAGTCCGTAGCTTCTTTAAGATACGATATAAATATTTATATCAAGTGGGTCAATATATACAAACCAATAAATAAGAAACAACCAATAAATAACTGCATTTTCGTAGAGTTGACAACCCTATATTGAAGTGGTTGAAAGAACATAGGTAATTAAAATTCTGCCTTAGAACTAAATAAAAAAGATTACATTTGTTACATAGATAAATGATTGGTCTCACTGAGACCAATAACAATTTCTATAGACAAAGTCTTTAAATTTTTGTTCTACAATTGCCATTTTCACTTTTTTTATGTCTATGTCTTATTGTTTTAAAAATACACAGACAAAACATCTGTGACTTAATTAAGTATTTCATTTCATTTTTCTTTTTCTACAGTACATATTTTTCTTCCAATGCTAAGATAAAGGCACTTTTTTCTATTTCAGATGTTGATTGTACAAAAATATAATTAGAATTCTATTTCTGCATTTTCAAAACATCCATAAATACGCTGGTGAATCACGCTGAAAATATTTGTTATCTGTTATTTTCTTACGTGGTTTAACTAAGAACTACTAATACGTACTGTGATAAATGAAATAGTTGTTATTTAGTCATAGGTCTTATGCATTTTTGTTATTAAACTTGACAGGGTACCGTTCTTAAAAGATGACCACCAAATTTTGACGTGACAACGTCTTAAATTAGGTTGCGGCTGGGAGTCACTTATGAAAAAGTGTAACGCTCGGTAACGTTACGATGAGTCTCTCGTGTTAAGTTTAAGTTTACATGTACAATGTTTTAGTAAACAAAATATATTTCTATAGTTAAAATTTGTGCAATTCTTATTTTCATTCAATTCCTTGTTCCTATTGTGCAATTTAATTATATTCATATCAATAAATATTCTACCGAGAAAAAGACGTTGTCACGTAAAATCTTCGCCCGTAAAACCGACTTTACAGGCAACCATTTTGACGTGACAACGTCTTAAATTAGGTTGCGGCTGGGAGTCACTTATGAAAAAGTGTAACGCTCGGTAACGTTACGATGAGTCTCTCGTGTTAAGTTTAAGTTTACATGTACAATGTTTTAGTAAACAAAATATATTTCTATAGTTAAAATTTGTGCAATTCTTATTTTCATTCAATTCCTTGTTCCTATTGTGCAATTTAATTATATTCATATCAATAAATATTCTACCGAGAAAAAGACGTTGTCACGTAAAATCTTCGCCCGTAAAACCGACTTTACAGGCAACCATTTCTTTATTTATTTTTTGTCCTATTCTTAGTCTAAAATATTGTACAATGGCACAGATCCAGAACTCTTATTGCGTGAGTTCAATTCGCATTTGGTTTATATTTTTAATAGTTTCACATGCCCGGGCAATGTGCCCGGGCCTTGTATCTGGCTGGATGGTATTAACCACAGAACACAGAAAAAGGTTAGAAGGGTCTTCAGAGACCTTTTGTACGGGAACCGATGTCACCGGCTCGCCCACACTACACTTACACTTAATAGATATCAGCCAATCAAACGCCGTGACATCAAACAATCGATCCAATCGGCGCTCACACCCGAGCGCTACAAAGCAATCGTTATCAAGTTTGGGTCAAGTTATGAGCATTTGCTCACAACTAACTGTGGCGCGCCTGCCCAGCCCACAAGGCCTTGCTAATATTCTGTGGTATCTTCTGTGTTCTGTGGTATTAACTGACCAGATATGAATTTTTTCTAGTAAATTTTCTTAGAATAAAGTTATGTAGCAGGAAAGTGTTTTAAAATAGGTTAATAATATAATACACAAAGTAAGTCTTCGGTAAGGGTTAGGTTATAATCTTCTGGGGAAGAAACCACAAAACTCTCTCTCTCGAAAAGAATTTCCTCCAATTACAATGACCGACTAGTGGAATAGGCATTTATTAGTTTGATTTGATTAGGCAGGAATATGATTTACGTAAAAGAAGATTATATACCATTTATACTACTAACTCTGTTGAGTTATCTACATAATTATTGGCGAGAGTTGTCAGCTACTTATTATTGTTATTGCATTTTGAAAACTTCTTTCTTGCAGGTGATAATGGGTGGCGGACGAAGGGAACTACTTCCGAATGTATCAGATCCTCTGGTGAAGACAGTCGGGAGACGAGTAGATGGTGTGGACCTGACCGAGCTGTGGCACGTAGACAAGGTCGAGAAGAACGCCACCCATCAGTATGTCACCGACAGAAATGAACTCATGAAGGTGATTTTTTATATAATAATTTATTGAAAGGCGCAACTGCAGAAAACAAAATTAAGATATATTGAAAGAGGTTTCGCAATACAATTTAATTTCAGTAAACTTTGCGTAGAACGTTCTACTAAATTTTCTAAGACTATCTGAAAGTAAGGGATTAATTTAAACGTTTTCAAGATTTCAATGATGCTCTTTTATAACTTTAAGAAATTAATTTTATTTCTCATTATACATAGACGTGTCATAGAATAACTAGTTAATGTTTCCAAAAGTATCAAAATAATTTTCTTCAGCCAGTTACTCTCCATTAGTGCTTTATGGACGGAATTATTTATTTTGATCATCCAGCTAATTGGAAGCGCCTTTTGAAAGTTTTCTATATGAATTATCTACTGTTTTAAGTTACTCCAAATGAATATTTCACCACGATCCCATGTCAATTATAAACTGTGTAGAACCTTTTTACTGAAGCGAAATGTTTCGAACGATTAGAGTCTTGTCTGGAGGTGATATATCTGGAAAAAATCGATTGTTTCAAGATAAATATTTATTTCTGTTTCAGGTGTTCAATTCGGATGACTTACCCGAGTACCTTCTGGGTCTGTTCAAAGATGACCACATGGACTATCATTTGAAAGCCAAAGACCAACCGACTCTCGAGGAGATGGTGGAGGTGGCCATTAAAATGCTCAGCAGGAGCAAGCGGGGTTACTTTTTGTTCGTTGAAGGTGAGACCAAAATTGTGAACACTGGAAAGGCAACCAGCCTACTGGCCTACTACTGAAGAAATACAATGTCACCTGTTTTTTTTCCTTCAACTATTCATTGTTTACAGTGAGCGCCAGAGCATCGGTAAATATTTTGACTCAGCGAAAAGATGTCTATGTACTTAAAATTTTCTATGTTTTATTATTTCAGGTGGTAGGATAGACCACGCTCATCACGATAGTCTAGCACATCTTGCTTTGGATGAAACAGTGGAGTATTCCAAGGCGGTGAAGAAAGCTAAACTCTTAACCAACCCAGATGATACGCTTATAGTTGTCAGCTCTGACCACGCCCACACTATGACGGTGGCTGGCTACCCTTCACGAGGGAACGACATCCTCGGTACAGTCGACACCGCACATGGAGATGACCGAAAGCCTTATACGACTATAAGCTACGCTAATGGAAAGGCAGCGTCGATAGGTGCTGATGGGAAAAGAGTGGATGTCACTTTGAGTCAACAGTTCATGAAAAGTAAGTTTTGCTACTATAACTATTTAAGAGAGGCAGGACATAAGGAATTTTCCTTTCGGATTGAAGCTGCCATCTGGGGAAGTAAGGTGGAGGACCTTACAGATACCACAGTAAAATAGCACTACCCCTTGATGGTGTTGTGTTTCTGTGGGTTAGTAAGATTCCAGGACTCCACGGGGTAGTGGATTAGTTCTGGTTAGGCAACTTCGCGAGTGGTATTTTTGTATTGCAAGCAACTTTAGTGGTGGCCGCTTTCCATCAGGCGAATCATCTGCTTGGTAACCGACCTTTTAACATAAATAAAAACTATTTAACAGGTAAAACTTAAATTGCTATTTCTGAGTAGCATTTGTCATCGATAAACATTAAAAAAAAACTTAAAACATCAGACGAGAATCGGAATGTTATAATCCTGATAATGCAGGAGGGTTATATATTACTAAATAGTGGATACAAAACGAATTTATCTCGACCTTGACACAAATTAGTGCTCTAGCTTTTCAGACAACTCTTTGTACCAGACCGGTTTCAGATAAGATTTGTTGACGAACCATAAAAACACTACGATTAAACTATTTGTGTTTTTCTTTACAGGGGATCCAGATTACACTTACCCGAGCCTCGTTCCGCTGGATTCGGAAACGCACGGCGGAGAAGACGTAGCTGTCTTCGCATTAGGTCCCTGGGAACATCTCTTCACGTCCAGCTACGAACAGAATGTCGTCCCTCATCTTATGGCGTACGCTATGTGCCTCACCGAAGATAAACACGAGAACTGCTATCCAAAACCGAACAGGTTCTGGACCTCCGGCGCAACAACCGCTAGAGTCGGTTCAGTTCCTTACATTTTAAGTATATTGACTGTGATTGTAGCCACGTGCTTATAAAAAGTATTAATTTTGTTGTTATAGTTTATAATTTGATTGTGTACAAAACAGATTTTAAAACACGCTGAAGCGATTAAGTCCGCCTGGAGGTTTATTAAAGTGTTAACTTAACAGGAGCTGCTCATGAGAGAAATAGTCTTGTAATAGTCTTAGTGAAGGTTTATCCTACACTCCTTATATAATGAATACACCGGATGTTTTGACTATGAAATATAATTATCTAAGTAAATTGGTATTTAAACATAATAATGGAATAAAGCGACAGTATTGCATAAAGCTACTAAATATTTTCAAAGAAAGTTAGCCACATAAATAGGGACGCAGTTAGCTAAATAGGGACGCTGCGAAAAGAAAATATAGAAAGACGCTAGTTGACATGGCCCCTTCAAGAGGAAAACATGTTATGACTGTCAAAATGAGGCAAAACTAAATAGTAAGCTCTAATAACACTAGAAGCTCCTTCAAGTGAGATCGTTTTTATTAATAACGTATTTTATAGTAAAATGTAATTGAACTAGAAAACAATTTTAAGCATTCTGAATATATATTCAGAATGCGATATATATCGCTCTAATGACTCGCTCGATATTATAAGGTGTATCGATTGTTTATGATTCCATTTGAGATATGGTTCCTCTTGCAAAAAGGCGATAATGTGATAATATTTTGTTCAGTCGATAGCATATAAAATTTACGAATTGATTATAAACCCTGGCGTATTATTTAAAAGTTTAAATTTAATGGTCAATATTTGACACTTTCTGATAAACCAAAATGAGCCTTTTCATTGTTTTATATATTATGTGTATTTTTAATGTTCTGTTACAAATTTGACTATTTTGTAAAACCATTTTGTAAAGAGTCTTAATCACTGCACTAAATATACAATTAGATTGCAGTCGAGATCAGCCTTTGATTTCTTTAACGATAGTTGGGTGTAATTATTTTTGACTCCATAATCTCCCTATCTTAAGGCATTCCACTATCTTCAACTAGTTTATTTTGCTCCCCAATATACCTTATTATTACTTTTGTACTTACTACACATTACGTAAAACCTAGCATTTACTTATCAAAGTGAAAGACTAAATTTCTTTATTCTTGTGTCTTTCTTTTTTCTTTTACTTTTTGAGATCAACTAAACACAATTGACGCTAACTAATTAAATGTACCATATCACATAATAACAGACTTGTGACCGTTTAAAAAAAATCCTATAGTTCCATTTTTATTTAATTTTATGATTCTGTCCAAATAATTTTAAGTTTCATATTAACAAGTTAACAGTTAAGTATCAGACATTTTGTCAATTGCGACAATGTTTGTGCGTTTATGAAAGAAAATATTGTGTCAGTTTTATTTTTTTTAATTTTTTCCAAAGCAGACTAGGGTGTTCCGGTGATACCAGTACGTTACAAATATAATAAAGATACTGTGCGTAGCTGGCTTGAGGTCCATAAATACAAGTATTCGTTATAGTCTGTAGAAAAAGAGCAGGCCGCGCGGAAATTCGAACGTGGCCACCAAAGAGGCCACGGACTGTTGAGGGGTGCGTGCTCATGGCCACTTTGGAGGCCACGGACTGTCCAGTGGTTATGTAGTGGCAAACTTCTCGAGCAAAACCACAGACAAATAAAGTTGCGCAGGAGGTAGATGTTTGTAAGAAAAAACGCTACCATGGAGGTTATAGATAAGGAGAACGATCGCTACGTATTATAGCATAAACCCGCCTGCCCTGAAAATTTGTAGAATTAATAGTTCATATTTCAGCCACCAGCCGCGCTGCCGTCGGTGAATAGTATCTGTGAAGTTAGCTGTTTATGAGTACAAGTAGATGAATTTATTTGAATATTGTACAAATTTTCTTCGCGGCATTGGTCCTTTCAAATTAGCCCGCTTTTATTGAGACAACTTAGCGATCGCAGCACCTCGCTTATGTTGTCCATATTTCTGGGACACTATTTTCTATAGCGATCATTCTCCTTCTCTCTAACCTCCATGATTGCTACTGTGCAGGCATCCTTGTCTATGGTCGTTGCTTAAGAAGTTTGCCAGGATATCTATCAACGACACGAATTCATTAGAGTTTAGCATGAATTCAAATCAGTATACATACAAACAAATAAGCGAATGTTATACGTCTTAAAAGTTAAACACAATTATCTCTTTTTCAAATCTTGCTAATAGATAGAGAATAGAAAACAATTGTGAACTACTAGTACTAGAGATAATATAAGAAACTTGATTTTGGCAAAACATAATTTAGGTTTCGCTTGACCAAATAAAATTACCACATAATATTAGTTCCTGGGCATAAATAAACTAATAGAAATGATTGTTAAAAAAGTGATTGAGAAGTTTCGTTATTTTAAGCTGATGAATAATATTAAATGTTTTAATATTTTAAGAAACTAAGAACAACGCAATTTTAATAATAAGTTATTATTTCTATATAAGTAGGGCATCTGAATTGCATTTTTCTAATTATTTTATAAATACATATAATTGCGGGATCAAAGTGTCACATACTTGTTGCAGCTAGTTGTTCATTTGAAAGTAAATTAAATGATCAAATAAGATAAAATCATACCTAGTTATACGATAGTTTTGTTTTCATCCATAAAAATTGTGTTAAATATGTATAAATAAATTACCTAATACATTAATATAACATTTTACAAAGTTAACTTGACTTGGTGCTGACCCAAATTCCAAGAAATATGTGTGATAAAAATTGTAATATTTATTGTTAAGTAATGAATTGAAAATAAATATGTTTCAGCCAACCACGTAATTTACTTACCTAATTGTTAAATTTACTTTCTTGTTATTGCGTCTACGGAATTCAGGTGTTTTTTTATGCGGCAACTTTTCGTCCTCTTCTTTATACGAGGCGCAACAAATTATTTCACCCCACCTGATGTTAAGTGTAAGTGGAGTCCAGTCGCTGAGATATATGATTCGGAAGAAGGTGTGCTGCTCTAGCTATCCTCACCTTGCCAGCCTGAACCCAATCCCCTACTCCGTGGAGTCGTGCAACCCTTTTAACGAGCATAAAAAAAAACACCAAAAGTAGAGCTCAGGTCCGAATCTCCTCTAGTTGAGCTGACCCCCTCAGGTTCGAGTGGTCTAGAGGCTCCAGACGGAGAGGAGACTCCCCCCGTGGGGAGATGTCATACGCCTGGAATACCTCTAGAGGCACTTGCCAAGTCACGGCTTGAGTTGAGTAATTGAGGCTTGAGAGTAAAAATAAAATAAATGTAAGTTCATTAATAATTATTTTATAAGACTCGAAACATCACCCGTAAAATGCAATATATACTAGTGCAAATCTACCTACGCGCCGATCAGGGTTTTAAGCTTTGAAGAACACACAGATTGTAATAGATAACGCAATTGTGCAAGTGCATGTTCTTTTTGTACTAAAATTTCCAAAAGAAAGACCAAAGCTCTCCCTTTACGCGATTTTAATTTCGTGTCACTGTTTACGATACCGAAAGTCAATATCGCTAATAGCAAATTTAAAAAAGGCTGATATGCCACATTTCTCTGTTATAACGATCAATTTGAAACAGGTAGCCGGGGTCAATGTTTTTCCACCACTAAATTTGTACTCGTGTGTAAGAATTTTATATGTTACAGGTCGGTTTCATACAATTAGAAGCTTAAGCGTCTACTTAACGCTAAGTCTGTGGTTTTTAGTTTTAATATTTCAATGATTATCATAATCTTTATTTGAGTTTGAGATAGTAAGTTATTTTATAACACATTTGCTCGTAAAGCGTCTCTTATTGCACCAATTTCAATATCATAATCTATCACATTACACACGTATGCAGTAATGTAAATACGCACGGCTTATTATGTTCCGTCTAAAAACGAACGATGCCTTTTTTAAATCTTAGCAAAGAGTTTTTATGTCAGAAAGGTACCCAACATTTTCTTAATAAGATTAACTTTGGGAGATAAAATATAATATATAAACATTTAATTTTTTAATTTGATTCATTTTAACAATAAATTACAACCATGTATCGGTTACAAATTCACAAAAATATTAATTTCCTTTATTAGTTTCTTTGCCTAAAAATCAAGAGGTCCTGGGTTCGAACCCGGTGGGGGCAGATGTTCGTGTGATGAATACGAGCATTAATTGTACTCCAGCCATGAATGTTTAATATATATTTCTATATAAATACTAACTGTCCCAGCGAATGTCGTACCGCCATAAAACATAGGGGTTGGTGATAGTAGGGTGAACATTTTGTGTTGTATGTATTTTTGTATGATGTATCATAAAAAAATAAAAACATAAAATTTTGAGTCATTACTCCAGAGCCTTACCACCACCCTGACATATAAAAAGTTAGAAAGTAGCTGAGTAATATATCTGTGATCTTCTCTAAGATGGAAGTTAGTTCCCCTTGCTCTAACTTGAACTTGCGAATTTCACTATGCTTTAGGTAGGCAAACTCCCTTAATTTAAAGTTGTCTGTTTCTCTGATATAAACCTGATTGCTATTTAAAAGTTTAAGGCGTCACTAAAATTTGATCGTGGAATACCAGCAGAAAGAAGTTGAAGTTAGGTGTGCTAGAAATGTAGGCGTAATGCTTGCGCTGACGCACGTTACGTTTATTCTTTACTTCACAGTGTGAATTAATATAGTTTTTTTACATTGTTGAGTTGGAATTCAAGTAATTATCTTCTGAAAGTGGCAGGTCCATATCATGTTCTATTATTATACACGAGGCTAGCTCGAATTTACCTATACGAGTTGTTACATTCTGATTTTTGCCCGACCGCGTCTAAGAATATTTTTTGAAAGAAACGTCGTACACATTTTTATTTTTAAGATATGTAAAGTACTAGTTTTCCATCTACGCAATGCATTATGATCAAATTTACAGGGTAATCTTATATATAAAATTCTCGTGTCACAATGTTAGTTACCATACCTACTCCTCCGAAACGGCCTGACCGATTTTTATGAAATTTTATATTCATATTCCGTGGGTCTGAGAATCGGCTACTATCTATTTTTCATATCCTTTAGTGATAATGGTTGTCCACCTGTAACGTAGGGTTCTGAAACCTACAATGCGCCTTCGCGCCAAAATTCAAACTATTGGGTATTGTAACGTAGTGCTCTCATATGGGTTAGGAGGAATGTTATCCCAGGAAATTGATAGAACACTACGTTACACTCCCCTAAAATTTTTTTTGGACAATATTTATTTTTTTATAATGTCGTATATAAAAATACATAAAACCCTAAATTTTCTCTTCTACCACCTGCCCCTATTTTTGTGGCGGTACGAAGTTCGCTGGGTAGGCTAGTATTAAATAAAATCATAATATATTTTCCCTAAAAAATCCCAGATTTCATTGGATAACTTAACTAACTTTCTAAACTAGGACGAATCCGAGAGGAATCCAGATAAATGACAGCCTTAAAGTAATATACTTATTTTATAGACAAAGTTTGTAGGTTCTCTGGAACTTCTATACCGACTTTAAAAATTCTTCCACCAGTAGAATGCTAATTATTCCTGAGTGGCAGGCATTAAATCAAATCGAATCGAAATCGTTTATTCAGCACAGTATACGAAAACAGACAAATTGTTAAACTAAAAATTTAACAAAATTACAAAAAGAGACAGATAACTTTCAATAAATACAACTTAACAAGTGCTTTACATGTACCGGCGTCAATTCTGACACGACTCCCCAAACCCAAACTTAAACCTGACAGCAGTGTATCCCTGTCACTAACTATTAGAGAATGAAAAGAAGAGACCGATACCAGTCCCACGTTCCAGTTATAAGTTTATAGAATGATGCCAGAATCGACACCACTCTCTGTGTCCACAACTGCGCTAAAAAGGGCCCAGTTCAGCATTATGTCAGTGCAGTGTGCTTCAACCGAGGAGCCCGATGGCGCAAGTGGTTAGCGCGTTCGGCTGCGATCGTTGAAGCTAAGCAACTTTCGCAGTGGTCGGTCATTGGATGGGTGACCAAAAATTTACTATCTCTTGTTCCTCCGTGCTTCGGAAGGCACGTTAAGCCGTTGGTCCCGGCTGCATCTGCAGTCGTTAGCACCCGCCAATCCGCACTGGGCCCGCGTGGTGGGTTATGGCCCAATCTCCCTATTCCATCCATGGGGAAGGCATGTGCCCCAGCAGTGGGGACATTAATAGGCTAATGATGATATATATATATATATTACATATATATATATATATATATATATATATATATATATTACATATATATATATATATATATCCAAATTCAAATCCAAATTCGATACAGATGGAGCTAAAGAAGTTTCACTTCAGTCGTGTGGTCATAAGCACACTCGTTTTTTTTTAAATATCGTATCATGTTATAATAAATTTCACCAACGCTAAGCCAGGGTGGGTGGGTCGTTATTGTAATCAACTATGCAGCTGTGCTCAATTAAAATACGATGAACAGAAAGAGAGAATAAGATTCGTAGCGCTTTAATTTAAACAAAACAATAGGGATGATGACTATTTTTTTTTCTTCGTTTATCAGGTACATTAACAAAAAGTATTGGATACGTATTTTTTCTTTTTTCACATATTATAAACATTGCAGAGATATATTGATTTGAAAAGTCGCATAAAGTCACGTTTTGGTACAATTTTCACCTAAAAGTGACGTCACGAGACCCTACTAACAAACTTTGACGCGCTATAACTTTGTCATTTTTTGGTTGATTACCCAAAGAAAAAATACGTGTCTATTATTTTTGATCAGCTAACTGATGGACTAAATAGCATTTCGTTTACTGTACCCTGTCATCACCCCTAATGTGATGATGCAAACAGTGAGAATATCAAATGAAGTAAAAAACTCGGACCAGCAACATTTCATTAAACTTAAGAAGTTAAAACACTATCGTGTATAATTAGATTAAGCCCCCTGCACGTTCTTAAATCAATTAAAAGCTTATGTTTAAAGATTTCTTCTGTATTTATTTAACTTTAAACTATTAACAAAGAAATAATGTGCTAAACAGGATTATTTGATTTAAGAATGTATCAAATTCTAAGCGTATTTTAAAGTAGAGAAAGTTTGTATATTATTATATGAATATATCTTCACTTAAAAGGTAATAGTACCTACATTACGATACGCGTGACCTAAGTTGCCTATTACTGCACGGCGTGAAGTCGTGCAGTAATAGACAACTTAGGCCACAAGTATCGTATACTATTTTATAGCAAGTGTGACATAAACCCGCCCCGGATGCGGGCAAGAGGGGGGGGGGGGGGGTTCAGGGTGATGCGATTAGTGTTTTGAAAGTAAAATTCATGTACAAAGATTGTCATTCACAAAGAATTGCAATACAGACTGCAAGTCAAACTCTGAAAAGAAAGAATTCCGGTTCAGATTACCATTTTGAAAGTATATTTTAAAAGGAAAAAATCAAATATCATTACAACAAAATAGATTTTCAATGTATCCATGAACATTTATTCCTTGATTGGCATAGTAAAGTTAAGTTACGCGTATCGTAATGTACTAATTCTACATGAGTGAAGTTGGTCAATTCATTTACACACCGTGCAGAAACAGGCAACTTAGGTCACGGAAAAGCGTGCGTAAAGTGCGGGTTTAGGTCACACTGTGCTATAAAAGAACTTAAAATGAAATATAGGCGCATTAAGGTCATTAATCACCGGTAGTACTGGATCAAATAATTATGTTTTTATAGGGCGTGGAAACAAAAAAAAAACTAATTATTTATGGTATGATTTTTGAACATTATTCTATTCCACTCTGATTTAACACTTTCATTTCGTATTTGATAAGGGTAACTATGGATCTGTAGTGTTTGTTATCTATCAGTACCCTTAGTATGAGTTTGAGTTTACGAAATCTATCATAGTTTTCGTAATTGTAAATTAAGTTTTATGTCCACTTTTTTGAAAAGTAACAATATATACTTAAAATTTAAGAAGACGCAAATGATTTAATGATAGAATTTAAACACTGTTTATTTGTATTGAAACAAAAACAATAAAATCAGTACCATTAGTACGAGTGCGAGCTCACGAAAACTATCATAGTTTTCGTAATTGTAAAACTCGTACTAAGGGTACAGGTCAGTACTGGCTTAACTCGAATTTGGAGTCGTAGAGTGATTCTGTAAAATACAATGTCACTTCCGAGGTTGATAGCACTGGTTTTAATTTTCATTGTATCGTTACACGGCAAAATGTTTAAATATCTGTCATATCAGTCAATATAGAAGAAATAAGATAGAATCTAGAATAAAAGCGGCATATAAAACTGATAAAACACGTCAAGGCAGACCATAGACAAATAAGAAAAGGGCAGAGATATTTCTCAAGTAGCACTGTGTCCCTTGTGACACTGTGCTCCTTGTTACACTGTACTCCTTGTAACGCTGCCCCTGCCACTTGACCCTACTGCGGAATGTGCTTTTGAAATAAAAACTTATATAAGAATTATGTTTAATTAGAAAGAATATGCATTTATATTATTACTAGTGGCCCGCCCTCGCTTCGCTTCGGTGTAGAGCTGCAGTGTAGATTTAAACGACTCTTCATATAAGTAATTATAAAAAAACTGAAAATGGTATATTTGCCTTTTGCAAACTTCTATTGACATCACGTCGCTCAATTGTTTTGCCTTCCCACAATTTCTATATTAACATTTGAAATTTATGGTATGGATTTAAAGTTCAAATTGACTTTTAAGTATTATTACGAATCGTTTGTATGTGAGTATAGAAAGGAGTTGTTTTTGGACATTTTCAGGCATTTTTTTTATTTTTTCTCTGCGTAAGAACCATCCTCGTACTTCAAGGAATATTAAAAAAAAATATCGAAATCGGTTCAGCTGTTCTCGAGATTTGCGCTCAGCAACACATTCAGCGATTGATTTTTATATTATAGATTTTTAAAGCATTACATGCACACAGCACGTGTACGCATACGTACATCCATATCCGTAAGGAATAGCTGTGCCTTAGTACTGTACAACCGCAGCGTTACAACCTCTTTGCTTGTATAGTGCCTACAACTGTCAGCCATAATAAAAACAAACAGATAAGATTCAAATGGGACTCTTTGGTGGGATCGGGAAGCGTCACTTTAGCAGTTTTGTTTTTCTTGTTAAAAATTGTGTTGTGGCGGATGTTAGTGTCTAATAATGGTGGATTTATGAACCACTAAGTGTTCGGGAACATGCACAAGTGTTGGCAAGTGAAACAAAATAGCGGAAAGTGTCTTTCGACGTTCCCTCAAGAAGTCCACGGGGAGGTTCCAGTAAATCCCCACACTTTTACTGAAACATAGGGAAACGGGAATTGACTTGACCGCCACTTACTTTGACGTGATTTATTACTTTGATCACGAGTGCTATAGTTTTTGTTAACATTTTAACACTTGACATTGGCTAAATGCACAAACCGTGCGAAGCCATTTAGAAAAAAAAGATTCAAATTATAGAATCGAATACCATTTGTCTCTATTCGATGTTTCGAGATGGAAAACGGGCGTAGGGCTAGAAATTCTATATCACCCTAATACTATTGTGATAATTTCTTAAGAAATACTTATAAAACGTCATCATAACTTTTCTTTAAGCTACGCACCCCAGCTTTCCCTTCTGGAAACCTTACAGTACCTATTAGGGACACTAATGGGCTGATGATGATAAATTATACCATATATGTTTGTGTTGTTTACTCCATACATAATTTCTGGTAACGAAAATTTGTGATTGTCCAGGCTGGTTGCACCGTGGCACCAACTACTTTGACGTTTAACAAACATGTCTTAAACAGCGTTGACATGCTCAAAGTAGCACACTTTGGCAAAGTAGCTAATATATTATTGGTCCATGATGAAAACTAAGCAGCGCATATCGGATTCGGACTTAAAGCCGAGATGACATGCTCAAAGTCTACTTTGACAAAGTGGGTTTAGACAAAAGTTGTACGTACCAACTTCGACTTTGATTGGACGCCAAAATCAAAGTGCGCTGTGGTAACTGTTTCACGCGATTAAAGTAGCCTCAAATTAGTTATTAAACAAAGCTACTTTGTCAAAGCATACTTTGAGCATGTCAACGAGAGCTTAGTAAAATTTACCTTGTCGGGGTTCGACCCGGGAACCCCAGTGTTCGTCATTAGCCAGCCACCAATACCATGAATTTTTCAAAATTTTTGATTCTCACGAATATCTCAGCTCAGGTCGTACACTTTTAGTTTTCATCCTCCGTCGCGTGCTTTTTCATGAATAAGTATTGAATTGAATCATAAAGCTGATTAGTTTAGTAGCTGGCTATCTGAGGTATTGCACGTAGTCGGACACAACTGCTCAAAAAGGGAATGTACCGGTGCACAGGAAAATCTTTAGAGTCCTTTTGAGGCATAAAAAAATTAAGTGATCATGAAATAAACAGTAATATATATTTTTTAAATACAATCGCTAACCTTACTTAAACTAAATGTTAACAATTGCATTTTAGGTAATATTTTTATTTGAGGATCCTTTAAATATTTCCCAAAAAATTGTCGCTAAAAATTTACAAGGAAATATCGTTAAAAAGTATACTATCTTTTTCGGGGTATCAAGGTTTTCGTTTCTGTTAGATGGCAGTTTTTAATCTTTGCGTTAAAAAAAGAACAGCAGAACGAGTGTCAGTCTCACACATGAAAGGTTCCTAACCATCAAATAAAGTTAACCCATTTTTTAACCAAAACCCCAAAAGTTGCTTCACAGGTTTGGGTTCTGGGTATTTTCCACTGGCATAATATATTGAAAAGATCATAAAAAAAAATGGTTATTGGTCTTCAAAATAATATACAATTGGTAACCTTACCTAACCTTTAGGTTAACAATTGTATTTAAGGTGATCATTTTATTATTTTTTGAGGGACATTTAAATATTTCTCAGTTCTACTCAACACAGCCAGTCGCAAAAAACATCTTCAGAGTTATAGTGAAGTTTCATTCAAAGATTTAACTCTTACTGGCAAGTTATTAAAAATCATTTCATATTTGCTCACTAGCTACTTACCGCCCTCACTTCGCTTCGTTGTAGCTGTAGACTATATTTCTATGATTTTTATGAAATATTATTATCCAACGAATTATATTCATTCAAAAGTTTAAAGTTCAACAAACAGACACTCTCTTATAATTAATTATTAAACGAACTCACCTGTATGTGAAGAGGTATTAGTCCAAAGATGTTAGTATTATTTACACTTTCGTCGGGGAATAATTCCGAAGTATAATACTCGTAAGTCATATGTATGGATTTTATCTTCAATTTCCATTAAAAAATATTCTTAGTGCACACTTTGGCAAATTGATTCTAAACGCCTTCCACTACAACGGCTAACTAGAGCCGAGGTCCGAGTCGCAGAGACGCCCTCTAGTTGAGCCGACCCCTCAGGTTCGAGTGGTCTAGAGCCTATAGACGGAGAGAAGACTCCCCCCGTGGGGAGATGCCATCCGCCTGGAATACCTCTAGAGGTCAATTCTCGACTTGAAGTCCCCTTAGGGTCTCGCCGTCCCCAAACCTGGTGACGCTGTTAAGGTCAACTCACTCTCTTAGTTTTCTTTCGGTCATCACGTAGTACAGTGCCGAGCTCTCTCCCAGTGGTAACATAAAGTGACAATATTTGGCAAACGTTTGTGAAGCACAATAAGGATCATATAAGTCAAATAACAGTAACATTTAAATGTACACAAAATGTAGTCAAATATAACTTTTAAATGCTAAACGCTATGCCTAATGATTATCTAAAATTAATTATCTGCTGCAAAACATTCGTTAATAAGAAAATTTAATCTAGGTAATTTGTCATAACTCAGTTCATTGTCTTTATAAAGAAAGATAAGCACAGAAACGTAGTTACGTGTCTCAAACGAGCCAGTAATGAGCTGTATAAGTAACTTGTACATATTATTGATGTACCTACTGACAAACAAAGACGCAAATAATAATTATGTTAATATTGGCCCAATTGCCGGTACGACAGTTAATTTGTTCACTATAAATTTATCTGAGAGTCCAAGTATTTACATTGTGCCTTCTATCAATATAAGCTTGGGAACATCATTGACAATAAGTGGGTATTTATTGATAAAATGCAAATCTTTGGCCACAAGTGTCATGGAGTAGTTTTATAAATTACCTGACTCCCATTAAGGAGTGTTATGTTTTTTTTTAAAACTGATTGAAAAAGATGAATTTTTATCTCGCAAAAAATATAGGTAATCTAAAAATCTTTTAATACCATAGTATTTTTTTATTAATTTAATAAAAATGAAAAATTTAATAGCGTTAATTAATCAATAAATTTCTAGTTATGAAATGTTTTCGTATGATTTCGCGTACACTAGTATTTGACGGAATCTTTTGAACGGTTTATAAAAGCTTTATACATAAATTATTAACTGTGTACAACTCACAATACCTGATAACTTTATTCCGAATATGATATAGGCCCAAAGTTAACAAACTTATTGGCCTTGGTCATTACATTTTGACAACTAATATGAACTGTCAACATTATTTACACATATTCATTTATTAATTCTCGTAGTAATTAGTGTTATTTATTATATTGTTTAATCGGAAAAATATAATTCCAATCAAGAACCCGGTTAAGGTGTTGCAATAATTATATTACAATATACAAATTGCAACCATAATATAAAATTTCTTAAAATAACAATAATTTTAACATTATATAAATAAAAAAATAATAACCCAATGATAAGCAACAGGTTTACATATTAAATTTAAAGCTTCATTATAATATTTATTCAATGTATAGAATGATTTATTTAATGAAAAAAAAGCAATAATGCAGCCTGCATAGCAGCTTTATCCCGGAAGGTTTTAAAAGAGTGAAGCGGATGTAATAAGTAAATTTTTAATAGGTTGTAGAAGTTTACTTTGTAAGGCCGTTGAGGCAAATCCAATGTGGGCAGGATATTTCCGCGTTCCACGTGGTATGGATACATTACTCTTCTATATACTTGTTATTTATTTTAAACTAAAGAAATTTTCGATAGTCACCCGGATAGCGGTAATTGTATACTTTTTGTTCGAAGCTAAATTAACTATTTATCTCAAACACAGTGACATATAATCTTACAGGCAATAAAAAAATAACTCAAAATACCAACTTACAGGTTACAGAGGGTTCATGGATAATTTATGGGTAAAAATGTACATTTCTTCATAAGATTCTAATGAGATTCTTGATTTGCCTTTTCATAAATTTAAAATACACATTAAGAACTGTTACTTTCTTAGAAAGGATATTATTTAACAATTTTATTGTAATTTTATCAGTAGATAAGATAAGAGAACCTTGCACTTACTCCCGTTTATATACTTGCTCAATTTGTTTTTGTAATTATTTCTTGCTATTTTGGGACTATTCTTTACACTTATTGTTAGAAAAATTTTTGATTGTTTATTGTTACCTATTTGACATTATGTGATGGATGTTGACCTCAATACATGTTTGCAAGTTTGATGTCAGCTTTAAATTTGACGACACTGTATGAAATAAAAAATGGAGAAAAAAGCAGCCCTTGCTGATTTTCACGGTAGTTCTTCTCAGTACAAGGTATCCCGCCGTAGTTAAGCGAACCGATGGCGTAGTTTTTGACTTTCACATGTAGGTACTTGTAAAAACATAAACCGATAAAAAAAAATGAATTTATGAAATTTAAAGTTTATTTGTCCACTCCATTTACAGTTTCACTTAACTTTGCTCGTAGAATGTATATAGTTCTAATAATATGGTTAACGTTGGCATCTGTTTTAGTATAAACTGTGTCACAGCTGCCTGTATCTTCCAGCACAACAATAACAGCCTTTCACCTACGCACCAACAAACATGTGCAATGTATAGCTAAACATAATGAACAACCAATAGGAACTAAGATAACAACTATCATCATCATCATCATCATCAGGCTATTAAGGTCCCCACTGCTGGGGCACAGGCCTTCTCTATGGATGGAATAGAGAGATTGGGCCATGACCCACCAAGCGGGCCCAGTGCGTTTTGGTGGGTGCTAACGACTGCAGATGCAGCCGGGACCAACAGCTTAACTTGCCTTCCAAAGCACGGAGGAGCTCGAGATAGTAATTTTTGGTCACCCATCCAATGACCGACCACTGCGAAACTTGCTAAAGTTCAACGATCGCAGTCGAACGCGCTAACTACTTGCGTCATCGAGCTCCTCTTTATTTATAACAACTTTACTCACACTCATTTGAATAAAAAACGAAGCAACAAATTTATTCTCTTTATTCCCATCCTATTCGTAATAATGAATTTTGCACTACATTATCACACCTCCATCTATTGTCATTAGTACCTAACTGAGGTAAATAACTATTTCATACGTACCAAATGGGCATGGCGTAACTTTCTCGCATCCAATTCAAAACGAGGTTCAGTTCAAGGGCAATATCAAAAAGCATTATTAAAACTGTATTAAATAAAATCGACTCCATTACACTCGCTGTTATGTTCAATTCACTCTTTAAAGTGACACCGAAAGAGCATTGCTGGTAGTGTAACATAAACCGCCGCGTTGATAACACTTTATTTATTAATTAATATAGTAATAAAACCTTTTTCGAACAACCTACATGACTGTGACGAGGGAATCAAAAAGTTAAAAGAAATAAAAAAAATAAAGAAAATTATTTCGATATTCGAATTTTAAAAGTTGGTGCAAAATTGGCGGCAATATGAAATCTAATTTTAATCTAAGCAGGACGACTTTTTACGTGAATGTGTTATTGTTTTGTGCTAGTGCAAGAAATGTTGGTGAAACCAAACGTGAGTAATAATTTATAAGATGTTTAATTTATTTATCTTATGACGAGAAACGCGAGACTTATCTCACGCCAAGATTTTGTTTTGATGATGTAAATATCAATCCAGTAAAAGAATGGTAATTTTTGATAAACTTACATAATGAAGGTAGGTATTGTTAATTATTGTTATTTAACGACCTTCGTGGCCGAGTGATTTGTACACGGGGTTTCAAGGTGTCGCCTACTCGAAGGGTCCCGGCTTCGAATCCAGGTGGGGGCAGATGTTTGTGTGATGAATATGAGCATTTGTACTCCAGCCATGTATGTTCAATACGTATTTCTATATAAAGATACTTATATAATTATGTACTGTATGTGTATTCTATCCGTTACCCTATTATCCCATATAAGAAGCCTAACAGTGCTTACTTTGGGGCTAGGCTTGTTGGTGTGTGTGTTGGAAATATTTATTTATATATAAGCCAAGTTTAAAGTAAATCTGATCGCTTAAACTTGGGCAAAATCGAGTCCAAACGAGTCAGTTACATACATACAAACAAACATGAAACTAATAACAGCGTGTTATAAATAAATAATATATGTGCCTCCTACGTTCTTTTCTAAGCCAAAAACTAGTTTTAACAAAAGTAAAACTAAGTCTTAAATAACGACATTCCTAAAGTGGATTGCTGATTGCCAACGACTGTAGATGCAAACGGGAGCGACGGCTTAACGTACTTTTCGAATCAGGAGGAGTTACTAATATGTATTTCTATATAAATCTCTTATCTATTAGACAAGTCCGTCCGTCCGTCCGTCTGTGGTGCTGTTTCAGCGGCCAAACCGTAAGAGATAGATAAAGAGAATGTTTAAGATATAAGTTAAGAATAGTCTGATAAGACTACAAACCGGATTTGAGTAACGTAGCACTTCCGGTTTTCGAGAAATCACGAATTTCAAACGAAACCACACAAAATCTCCGAAGTTCTCAATTAATTAAATCCTTTTTCTTTTTAATTGGTGAACATTTGGTTCACTGGTTTGCTAGTATACTTATAATAATATGTATCAGTATATGTATTCTATCCGTTACCCTAGTATCCCATAACACAAGCCTAGAGTGCTTATTTGGAGCTAGGCTAATTGTCATTGTAAAGTTGTTTATAACTTAATTACATACTTTTTGATAAATTGTAATGTTAACGTTAGTTCTAAGTTATTTTCAGGACACTATCTAGAATGTTGCACTCTTGACCTGGTTTGTCGTATTTTTTGTGAAAATTAACCAACTAAGCGCGAAGCGATTTGCTTTTTAAGTTAATCATGAATATTTATAAATAGTTACTTTTATAGAAACTGCTAATAAAATTATGTCTCTTACTAGGCACCAAAAAGAAGAATTAAGATTCAGTAAAATATAAAAAGCTGTGCATATGACCACACAACTAAAGTGAAACTCCATTAGCTGCAATGATCTGAAAATCATAAACTTAATCTGAAGATTTGTTGATAGAAAAAAGATCACCAATCCGCGCTGGGTCCGTTATCACCCTCCAATCCGCACTGGCTCCATTATTACCCATCAATCTGCGCTAGGTCCGTTATCACCTACCAATCCGCACTGGGTCCATTATCAACCACCAATCCGCGCTGGGTCCGTTATCATCCATCAATCCGCACTGGGTCAGTTATCACCCACCAATTCGCGGTGGGTCCGTTATCATCCACTAATCCGCACTGGGTCAGTTATCACCCTTCAATCCGTACTGGGTCCATTATCACCCACCAATCCGCACTGGGTCCATTACCACCCACTAATCCGCGTTGAGCCCGTTATCACCCACCAATCCGCACTAGACCCATTGTCACCCACCAATCCGCACTGGGTCCATTATCACCCACCAATCCGCGCTGGGTCCGTTATCCCCACCAAGCTCTAGACTCATGTATTTTGTGACGGGTATTGTTCATTGTTTATCGATGAGTCACCGATGACACTAATCGTAACGCGAAATCGTAACACGTTCGCCAGTTTACCCCCCGAGTCAAGTGTGCCAAAAGAAGTTTCACTTCCAAAAGGTTTAGTTTATAAACACCATCTTGCGCTTGACTGGTCATTTAGGTGATTAAAATAAATAAGTAGTGTGTTGTTTCAGCTAGCGAAAAGTGCTATAAGAAATCCAGCCAGGATAAAATTACTTTAGATTTAACACTTCAGCAGTAGAAAGGTACAATTCCGCAATAGGCAGCAGGCGACAACCGCGGCTAGCGCCTGCGGCTGACTGTGTATTATATGCATTGTGCAGCTGCGGCATGACGCCGCGCTCGGAATCAATAGAGGGTATTTGACAAGTTTTAGAAAACGATCTCACGTTATTGACTAATGTTTATGGTGTCCGTAAAAAGTGGATATTCATCATTTTGTTGTGTATTTCAGTAAAAATAACGAAATCAAAAACTCCATTTTCAAGTTGCCGCGAAAACGTTTCTCTGGGCAATATGGCGTCTTACTAGTGTGTGACATCACACGACTGTTATTAAAACGTCAAACGATACAATATAATGTCACTGTAACCGGAAGTTTACTTGCGTGTGACGTCATTTTAGGCTCCGCCAATCCCAAGTGTTTTGAGTGACGTGACAATAGATAAGAAAACTATTATCTTTTTCGTTAGTTTTTAGTAAAATGGTGTATTTTTTTTGTATAAATAGTAAAAACCCCTGCCAATATTCATTCTAAACACAAATACCAACAATTGGCACTTTATTTTTAACACTGTCAAATACCCTATTTCATAGAGATTCATAGAAACTAGTAGTGTCGCCTGCAGTCTGCAGCTGCGGCCTGTGGTCTGCGGTTCAGTTCGAACTTGTATCTGAATGCTTAAATACTGTAAAGTATAAGAATCTAAAGGTGGCCACTCACCATCCTGCCGATTGATCAAAGCCAAACTGACCGTGTGTGGGCAGACATATTGGAAGGGCATCCCACTTGATGGAAGGATTTACTTGATCAAGCAGCGGGATGGTGATTGGCCACTAGAATGGCTGAAAAGCGTTTTGAAATGCGACGTCAAATCAAATGTACAATTTTCTATGATCTGCATCACATAAAGAACATCCGACGCGACGCGATGCGCACACAGTGATCATAAAAAATACACGTCGCATGGCGTCGCGGTCAAAAGTCTGTTTCGGCCTTAAATACATAATGATCATTGAAGACTGAAACTCTGAATGTGATTCTGTTAGTCGACTCGGAAGTAGAAAAGTCCGCAACTCTTGAACCGGTTACTGTAGATGAGGTGCACTCGTTAATCCGTAAACTGCGCCCGCGTAGCGTCCTCGGGTCAGGCGGAATTTCTAATAAGGTCCTTAAAATCTTACCCGCCCAACTCCTTTGCCTTTACATCAAACCAAACAAATCATCAGTCAAATGATCCAACAGCATACACATTCAAAAAAAACGAGAATCAATTAATATGTACGTTTACTGCATTATTTTTTACGTCTGATCATATTTATTTATTTATTTAAACTTTATTGCCATACATACATATACATATGCAAACGGCGGACTTAATGCCGTAGGCATTCTCTACCAATCAACTTGAACAAGTTTTAGAGACAAATGGCATATTCAGTTTTACAATACGCTACAGACACAATTTGGCATTTGCTAAGACAATATAAGCACAAAAACACATTAATTTACAGAAATTTTCAATGCTTTTTTCTAAGTCACTCGGATTCTCATGATATTTCCAGTCACAGTGACACAGTAAACAAACTGGCGTTCATGACGTCACGGGTTGTGATTGGTATATAGGGTGGAAAAATAACATACAAGCACAAACTTTTAACTACGATGTTGTATCACTAATAAAATTCAAATTACTTTTTTATTATTTTAAAATAAATATATGTAAATATTCTTTGACCAGCAGGTTTGAAATTTAAATCATAATAAAAGTGTTTTCGACAATTTGGTCGATAGAACAAACAAGCACTGGAGCGACGGCTTACCTTTTATTAGCATTTAGAATTTATATTATTGTTTTTATATAAAACAAATATGTATGACTGACAATTCGGATGATTGGTACTGTTGATTTATCAATCACATCTTTATTTGGCTGTGGGGAAAATGTATGGGGTCTCATCCAATGGAAATTCATTCGATAAGTCCTGGGTGGCCTACCCACCGAAAAACCAAAAACCCAACAGTGGACCCTTGGTTGGGAGTACTCAAGAAACCATTTCCGAGTCACCGGGCCACCCGCTTCCTGTTGAAAGGACCTTCCTGGGAGTGAGGAAGAGGTATGTGGGACTCCTCCCTGGTCCTCCCTCGTGGGCGGGAGAAGCTCAGGCGCGTGTAGCCTCTCCCAAAACAGGTGATACCGTGCAATGTGCGGGTGGCTTTTAGTCACATGCACAGGCCCCAACAGAGCAGGTAATAATTTTGTCGTTAGAAGTATGTATATCCTATCTCTTCTTTACAACATATTGTTCAATCCCAAGTTCCTTCGCTATCTTTAGGAAAGTTTTAATTTCCTTCATAATTCTAACACGTTATCTTTAAGGTCTTCAGAAAATCTTGCTCTTATGACTCCCGTATACGGCACAACTTTTTTCCACCGTTCGTTTGCAGTGCAAGTTGCACATCTATGGAATTCTCTTCCGGTTTTGATAAGACGCGCGGAAACTATTTATGCATTTAAAAACCTTGTGAATTGCCACTATCTGACATTGTAACACTTTTGTTTTTTTAATATCTTATGTGCTTTCAACTAACTACTAACTGGATTGGATCAATGTAGATACAAACATATGTATCTATGTATTTGTATTTATGTATATATATCTTAAATGTACATGTGTATGGTGTATTTATGTATTTACTAATATATTATATATTTTACTAGCGATTGGCACCGCCGCCGCCGTCTCTCCCACTTCCTTCTAATCCTCTCCATCCAAAGGTTGCCTGGAAGAGATCGCTTTAAGAGATAAGGCCGCTCATTGCATCACTGGTATTGGATGGTTTTGTGCTAAATGTTCAATATTTTTCGTGGTGTACAATAAAGAGTTATTGTATTGTACATAAATACTAACTAAGCGCTTAATAGATTTTAAACATTTTGGCATCGGGCAAGTCCTTGATTTTATCAAATACAGACTGTTCTGGTAACAATGCGTAATTTATCTTAGTGTTTTATTGCCATTCTGGCATACGAGATAAGTAATTATCAAATAACCATGTTGGACAAAGTTGATAAATTTATTAATATTTTGAGTATTTTTATTTCATTTAAATGTTTGATTCGGTGAATAAAAGGAGGAGGTTCTCAATTAGTCATTATCTACGCTGGCCCCTTCCCATCTACATGGAACCAACAACAGAGCTGGTACGGCTTGCGAAGTGGCTGAAAAAGCTAAGGCCTGCAAATACAGGGGTCTAGGCCCCGAATACGATTTTGTATCGAGACCCTTGGTCCGCGGGGTCCTAGCGCTGTAAGGCTTTTTAAGGAAATAGCAAAAATTAGAAAAGGAAATAGATTTTTTTAAGGAAATATCACAGGAGACCGAAGAGCTGGCAGCTACTTCGGACAAAGAATTAGTCTAGCTTTTCAAAGGCAGAACGCTGCCAGTATCTTTGGAACCTTGTCCTAAAGGGACTCCGTTTAATAATGTATTTTAGTTATAAATATCTTACTATTTGTTCATAAGTTAAATTACCAAAATTACGAAATCTTCGGGGTTCTGATGTCATTATCTATATTTTTTTTGTTGTTCTCGCGCATCTCCGAGATTTGTGCATCTATTTCGATGATTATTTTTTTGTGTGAAAGAATTTGTTAGCATAATAGTCTAAAATTAATTTGGTGAAGATATAATAATTACTTTTGGAGATAAACAATAGAACTCCCCAAATACGATCAGTACAAATATCTTGTTAGCTGGTTATTTTACATTATGAATGTAAGATTGCTGGATAGACATCTATATTAAGTAAGTTGATGTTGCTATAGAAAGTGAACAAATAAAATATAACAAAAAAAAACGTTAACAAAAGCAATTAAAATGAAAACAATGTCAAATGAATGAATACTTTAATATTTTATTTAAAAGATTTACTTATGCCATTCAACAATTAGGAAGTCTTTGTTCGCGCATGTCTCCGATTGTGATGGTTTTCTTTTGTACTTTTTTTGTTTTAATTTATTATTACTTAATCAACTTACCCAACCAGACGGAGCTCCAGCCATGTCATTATGTAAGAACAAGCTCTCATTTCACCGTGGAATCCGCGTGTTGTATGAAATAAAAAATACAAAGGAGATTGCTCAAATTGGCCCAAATGTACAAAAAATATTAACTTAAACGGTAATTCTTGGCGTAATTTAAACTCTATTTTACAGTCATTAGATTTTAACCTTTGTATAATATGTTCATTTTAAAAAGGACTTATTTTTTTATATTTTTACCGGTTTGGAAAACATACGAATCATTTTTAATGGCTATGGGTGTAGTTACATTCAGCCAAAGTGGCCAAAGAATGATCGAAGTTGTTGATATAACATCAAAACAAATCTATTATGTAAAGATCGATAAAATAAATCATTTTTTTATTACACTGTGGTATTAATATCCACAAGTATATTATACCTATAATATAACCGGAAATGCATAGATGATACCTGATTTTAAAAGTTACTCTTATGCATTAACTTTAAAAACAGGCAACTATCTATTAATCTACATGCTTTATATACCTGAATCTAATACATAATTTCGTTACTTATTTGTTTTTTATTATTTTAATACCTATGTACCTATTTGCAAATAACCTCAAAATCATTCAGTGTATATGGTTTATAGAAGTTCTCAGGGGTGTCCGTCAATAATATTCGTTTCTACAGTAATTTATATATAATTTCGAATCTAGGAAACAATTTTTCATGATTATTGGTCTTTAGGCCAAACATGTATGGAAGCTGAGCAATTTCCTTTCAAACCCACTACGGATTCTGCGATGAAATGTGAGTTTATTCTTATATAGTGCACTGGCAGATCAAGTTGAAAAACCGCTATGCCCCGTTGATCAATTTGTGTAACCGTTGTTATTGCTGAATAAAATAACTATGTAAATAATAAAAAAAGAATATTCACATAATAATCTTTATTAAAGAAGCATGTGTATTATGTAAATATTGCAAAGTAAATTTTAAATTAATTTTCTTGGCTCTCAAACATCAATTTTCTTGACTCTCAAAGTAAACTGTTAGCAATTTGTAAGTAAAGGTATGATTAATATAAAGTGTTCCTACACAGATACCTGTATGAAAAAGTTATACGTTAATATACTCTTTAGAAATGAAAAGACGGTGGAAATATATCCAAAATGATGTTGCGAAATTACGTAATATTAAGTGAAATTAAATATTACCTATCTATTTTTGGCTCAGGTATGATATAAGAAGCAATCCAGCCGGTGGGGGTAGACGTTTGTTTGATGAATACGAGCATTTGTACTCCAGTCATGGATGTTTTTATATGTATTTTTATTAAAGAATACTTATATATGTATCAGTATATGTATTTTATCCGTAACGCTAGCATTCCATAACACAAGCCTACAGTGATAACTTTGGGACTAGGCTAACTAATTGGTGTGAGTGTTTGAAATATTTATTTTATTTATTTTGAAGCCCAATGTACAGTAACTGCTACCGTATTTTAGACACGTTTATCCCACTGCACCTAAAAGATGAAATTACAGAAAAATGAGACACTTCAGTCATCCTTACTTAACGGTGAATACCCAATCTACTAGCCCATATAAACCTGTAAACTTATTCATCAACAGAAACACATGATCGGAAAGCCAAAAGGTATGTTATTTTACTGTATCTTCTCTATGGTGGAGATTCCTTCCTCGAACTGGCAATAAATTTGTGGGTAAATCCCACAAAAATAAATCAAGTAAATACCCTCTACTTCTCTTAAATACTCATTCGGGTGCACGAAAGATTTTCCTCGAATTCGGGCACTGGGACACGGGCTGGAAGACGGTGTCGGGTAAAAGGAAGGAGGATCTACCCGAATACGGGCGTACTCAACTCCGTTCATTTACACTTAGTCGTTTAACCGTATTCCATTGGCACTAGTATTCCGGCTAACGACCAAATGTAAACGCGCCATTTCTCTTGTATTTCAAACCTGATCTTGTAACCCTATCAATATCATCTTGCAATCCAACTCCTTGATTTCTATTATCATTATTCTAAAGTAAATGACACTTCATTTAGCAGTTTTATGAAGGTATTCTACGTCTTGTAGTTATAGGAACTAACACTGTTACCCTCTAGAGAGGTAGGGCATAAAGGATTTTCTGCTCGAAGTGGAGGCGCCCGTTTGGGGAAGTAACTTCCACTTTACATAAGACCAGAGTACCTAAAATAAAACTTTTTTTTTATTATTGGGAAAATGTTTGACGCATACCCCGCTCCTGGGTGAGAGGCGGGGTTATGTGGGACTCCTCCTGCCCCCAAATCCCGCCCACCCGTTCAGCCAAACTGGCTCAGCAGCTGCCCGGGACGAGGGGGGGGGGGGGCTACCCACTAAAATCCCAACAGTGCTTCCTGGCCTGCCGGAAGGGATTTCGTGGGAACCTGGTGACTCTCCACGTTAGCCCCGGCAGGGGTTCCTCCTCCTCCTGGCGGTCAGGGGGATGCCCGGAAGCACCTAGGCATCCCCCCTCGACGGGTGAGACTGTGCAATGCGGACGACGGACCACCCTGTCCGCCGTCCGCTAGCCTCCCTACGGCCGCCTTCTACCACCCCGAAAATAAAACTACCTATTGGTGGTGTTGTGTTTCTGTCGGTAAGTACGGTTCCAGAGCTCCAAGGGGTAGGGGGTTGCATCAGAGTAGTCAATGGCGTTTATCCTCTCGAGCTCCTCCTTGTTTTGGAATGCATGATTCGCCGTTGGTCCTGGCTGCATCTGCAGTCGTTAGCACACACACATCCACAGGGCCTTGTGTGATAGTACATTTTTTTTGTCTGGGAAATGCTTTACGCATCCTTCAACCACCGGGGGAGCGAGAGAGAGGTATGTGGGACTCCTCCCTGTTCATTTCAGCGAGCCCTTAGGCCGGGTGAAATGAGTAGGGCTCTACCTAACGCCCTGAACAGGGCCACTAAAAACCAGACAATACTCCTGCACTGGTCACCCACACCCTGGGAGTGCGGGTGTGGTCGCGGCAACCGTTGCCGACTGTCCGCGCACCCGCAAGGTGATTGTCCGCGAACGGACCCACCCCGATGTAGGTGCCCCGGAGTATCAGAGGCACCAGCATCAAGAGAGCTTGTGCAATGCGGGCCGGTCCCCCCCAGGGCAGACCCGCGTCTCTCACAGGAGTGGGAGGAAGAGCGTAGTTCTCTCCGTCCCTCTCCCGCCCTCTTGGCCCTAAGAAGGGCCTTTTGAGCATCTACCGCCAATCGCAATGATCAGACTCACTGTGGGGTGTTGCTCCTAACCTGGTCCTGTAATGTACCGTTGAACGGTTGCGTGATAGTACATGGCCTCTCCTCCTTATCCCAAGAACAGAAAAGGTTTATACCCCAGCAGTGGGGCTCTCAAAAAGCTAATGATGAAATTAATCTATATCACTGCGACCCTTACCCTTCAAGAGGATTACATTATGTGCAAATGATCTAAATAAGTACCAAACAGATTTTACTCGCAACTTGATAATAACATTTTAACTCATATTACGATTGGATGGATTCCGACTGATTACAAGCAATCGTACCTGCGTAAGTTTGTGAATGAAAGGTCGGTAGCCTTGTAACCGACCGCGTGCGCGAGCGCAGCCAGTCGCAGCAAATTACGCACGAGGAAGAGAGATGGAAAATGTATTACTAAATTACGGAAAGTGTAATATTAATTGACAGACTGTATTAAGTAAGTGTAGTAGTGACATGTTTCTTTTTGTACTGAATAGTTGCATAGGTCTGTAATGGATGTGATTAGTCTAAAGAGATAGAAGACTAATTTGTTAAAGTTAAATCAGTCAGCTAGACTGATAAACATAGAAATGGCGCGCCACATACAAGATAGTTTAATATTTTTCTAATGAAATAATTAAAGCAAGTTACTATTTTTACATTGTACTAGCTGCAGTGGTACCCGCGATTTATTAATTTAAACGTAGCCTATGTGTTAATCCAGGGTGTCAGCTAACTCCATACCAAATTTTATTATAATTGCTCCAGCCGTTTAGACGTGCTATCGACTGCAGATGCAATTGTATCCAACGGCTTAACGTGCGTTCCGAAGCACAGAGGAGCCCGTTATAATAAATATTTTAATCACCCATCCAATGACCGTCCATTGCGAAAGTTGCTTAGCTTCCTCGATCAAAGGCCGAACGCATTAATGCACTATGAAAAACTCATATTAAATATTCAGTCCTCGATAAATTTGACTTTGGTAAATACTTAATACTCACGCCGAAACTTGAATGTGAATAATATATTCAAAGTTACCTGATACTTATGTAATGAAAGGTGACTTTATGAATCATCTCTGAAGTAAATTTTCAACTTGACAACTCTGTTAAAATCTCTTATCTATTAGACAAGTCCGTCCGTCCGTCCGTCTGTCTGTGGTGCTGTTTCAGCGGCCAAACTGTAAGAGATAGATAAAGAGAATATTTAAGTTATAAGTTAAGAATAGTCTGATAAGACTACAAACCGGATTTGACTAACGTAGCACTTCCGGTTTTCGAGAAATCACGAATTTCAAACGAAACCACACAAAATCTCCGAAGTTCTCAATTAATTAAATACATTTTTTTTAAATCAGATTTTGGTGAATATTTGGTTCACTGGTTTGCTAGTAAAATAATAATAAAACAGGGGAAAAAACAGCCCTTGCTGAGTTTTTCGCCGGTTCTTCTCAGTACAAGGTCTCCCACCGTAGATTTACGAACCGATGGCGTAGCTTCTAGATATCGTGAGTGCTTGTAACAACAGCCTAAACTGATTAATGATACTGATACTGACTGAATAAATGATGAATAACTGATAAATGATTTTGATTACTTCCTGTAATTAATTCGAGCGATTAAATTTAAGCAGTCACAAATTTAAAAGCAAGCATGTAATGTTTGTTTTAATGTAACAATACAAGCATTGCTGCAAAATATAAGAAATTTATCTCAAATTGACTTTTAAATGTTATGTTTAGCTACATAGGTACTTCTATTTTAACATTTCTATTTTAATGAGACATTATTACTTACTAGCAAACCAGTAAACAAATGTTCACCAAAAAAAAAATAAAATGAATTAATTGAGAACTTCGGAGATTTTGTGTGGTTTCCTTTGGTTGGTAAATAGACATCACGTGATTTCTCGAAAACCGGAAGTGCTACGTTACTCACATCCGGTTTGTAGTCTTATCAGACTATTCTTAACTTATAACTTAAACATTCTCTATATCCATCTCTTACGGTTTGGCCGCTGAAACAGCACCACGGGCGGACGGACGGACTTGTCTAATACATAAGAGATTGTAAATTTATAGGTATTTTTAGGGTTCCGTAGTCCTAACAAGGAACCCTTATAATTTCATCATGTCCGTCTGTCCATCTCCGGTTAGAGATTACTAGAGAGCTGTAATTTTGTGGAGATATGTATATCGATCACGCCGACAAAATGGTGGAATAAAATTTTGGAAAGAATTTTTTTAGGGTATCTCCCCTACATGTAACCTGGGGATGATTTTTTTTTCATCATTTACCCCCCATGGTGTGGGATTTTGTTAAATATTAATGTTTTTGAGTTTGAGACGCAGTTTCACTTTGATTTAGGTATTTTAGTTGAGATACATACATTGATAAAAATATTGTGGTAACTACAGGCAACTACGGAACCCTATACTGCGCGTGGCACGACACGCACTTGGCCAGTTTTTTCAGATTTTTAGTATTCATAACTTAAAAGTGATTTGTGGAATTAAAAAAAAACTACGTTTACGCTGTATTGATATTGACGTAAAATTTAAACATCTTAAGTTGGTTTACTCAGTGATCCAGCGTTGTGAAAGATCATGAAGTGACATTTGTTCCTTACAGTGGCCGCCTGTGACTTCATCCACGTTAATTTTAGTTTTATTATTATTCCTATGGAACCCAAATTTTTTTCGTGATAAAAAGTTTCCTATGCCTCAATCCAGGTCATAATCTGTACGGAAAAACAATTTCAACCAAATCCATTCAGTAGTTTTTGCGTGAAAGAAGAACCAACATCCATACAAACTATTGCATTTATAGTATAACTGGCGCGGGCGGCCCCGCGACTTCATTCCCGTTAATTATTTTTTTTAGAAATCCCTCAACTTAACGTGAAAAGTATCCTAAGTCTATGTCCAGCCAATAAACTGTCTGTGTGTTAAATTTCATCCAAACCCGTTCAGCCGTTTTTGCGTGATTGGGGAACAAACATAAAAACACACAAACATACATAAAATTTCACAGTAGTAGGATATCAGGAAGTAGGATTTTGCTTTCCGCCTCATTTGTAAGTTCGAGTATTTTTAAATAATCAATTATCGTAAAAATTTAAAAACGATATGTCTTGAGATCACACCTTTCTGTATCAAATTCAATATGTTCTGAAAATAACTTTCTCATTATTGTCCCAAGTTCAATGGCGGCAGTATTGTTTCAGTGAGTGTATTATTTTTAATTGATGTTGGAAACAGTGTAAGGAAATATTGCTCTTTCTTATTTAAATGAGATTTTGTTTAATACTGACTTACGCTGGAGTGTTATTCCACGAAACAGTATTTTTTTCTGACTCACATGAAATATATCATCATATTCAAAAACCAGTGAAAGAAAGATACGTACTTTAACTGATATATTACTTTTAGTGATTTCTAAATATAATACCATTGATAAAGTTGTATACTTTCATATTTGTACTATCACCATAAATCGTACCTAATAGGCAACAGTCGACATAATATGTATTTTCTATTATAAAAATATCAAAGAATGTGTATTACTGTTGACACTATAATAAAATTACGCTTGTCAGCTTTAGCAGCTATACAGAGTTCAACTGAAGTCGCATCAAGGTGAAACGGGGCACACGGGGTGACAGTATAATGCGATTCAACTAAGAATAGGACCGACTGGGCGCCATATTTTAATTCAAACCAAATAGGTAGAGTGAGCAAAAAAAAGTGTCTATTTAATAAAACTTATTTACTTTGATTAAGTGAGAAAAAACATGAGATTTTTTAATAAAATTAATTTACTAAGATTGAGAGAAAAAACAAACGATTTTTAATAATATTTCTTTATTAAGACTGTATGAGACAAAACATTAATTAGAATCTAGCTCTTCAATTCCGCTCATCTCTGCATTACTGCGTTATTTATGAATAATCATGCAGGTCACATACGAACATGCATCCTATATGTAAACGAAAGTTTTAAATCGAGTTTCTGAACGCAACATAAAGTGACATTTGGTTGACGATTTAGGTTATCAACCATTCATAGCCAAAGCTCAATAAATGAAAAAAAATATCAACCAATATTTATTATCAATATTTGTTATTGTTTGTTTAAAAATGTTTGATTTTTGTTCTAGAATTAGCTGAGTGCTAAAAAAGTTTTCCGCGATTTTTTTGCAATCTGTATTTTTCTAGCGACATTTGACAGATGGAGGTTATTGGCTTTCCTATTCTTATTTGAATCGCATTATATCTACGCATTTTGCGTTTCAAAACAAACAACTTCCAATGCTCCAAGGCATAAGGACGTAACATCATCATCTGTCTTTCGACCTGAATACCGCAGCCGGCTCTAAACTACAGGTATTCCAGCAGTAACTAAAGCCCTTCAAATATAATCATTGATTGAATGAAGCATTCATACTTACGTCACGCGTAAGAGAGATAGGGCAAGGTGGATTTTCAGCTCGAATTTGAGCGCTCGTCTGGGGAAATAACCTCCACCTTAAAGAAGACCATGTACAGTAAAATAACACTATCTTTTGGTGTGTTTCTGTCGATGAGTAAGGTTCTAGGGCCCCACGGGCACGGTAATATTATCTATACAGTATTCTATCTTCATACAAACGGTCGGTAAGCGTGTCATACCTGCGCCACTCGAGTTCGCGCGGCACCCGGAGCTCTATTTTTGAATCACTCGTCTGACATAGTATCGTCGAATGCGACATAAGTCACCTTCGACTTTCAAGTCGCATAATACTGATTTTCCGTATTTTTGAATCACTCGTCACTAGTGTTACCTGTTTGATACGAAATACGAAATTTTACTCATTTCACGCAGAAATAATAAAAACCAGTAATTACTACTACTCTTTGTCGTTTCATATAAAGCATGACAATGATAGATTATCGTCGTCTAATAGCACAAAAGAATTGACAATTATTCTATCATTCGCCTCCACCATTCGCCATGCAGCGAGTGGTTTCACCCATTCGTTGCACTCGAGCGATTCAAAAATACGGAATTAATTATGTCGAATGAAATTTAGTAGAAATCGAGTGTTCGACGCAAGACGAGTGATTAAAAAATAGAGCTCCCGGTCGGCATCCAGTCGCGAATACGCCGCAGCGACGACCGAACGGTATGAATTGTTTTTTAATCAGTTAGCCGTGCATAAACGTGCGATTTGTATTGTGAATATTTGATTGAAATTAGTAGATACCTACATAATTTAATATGGAAAAGTGCAATAGTCGATATTGTGCTGGTTTTGGTTGCTTGAATTCTTCAATAACGCACCCAATAAAAAAAACATATCAATTGTAAAGTAGCTGCAGGTTTATATAACCAAGTTAAAGATATTCTCTTTTCTGCTCCTTGGCAATGTTTCCCTAAAGTATTTTTAATTAAACTTTTTATACGAATGCGTATTTATTATACATTAAATTCAATAATAAAGCTTTTCGTACGTCTCAGTCGAGGCGTTAATATTTATCTGTCTCAAATCTATATTTTTTTTTATTAAATATTACCTAAAAATAACATGTATTTTATTGAACACTTCCTGATTCATTCACAACAATTTCTTTTTCCTTTAAAATAAAATATTTACAATCACAAAACTAGAAAGAAACTCAATTAAGTATGTAGATGAAATTAAAATACTGTAGGCAGCCCTACCGCGTGTCTACGTCCCGCTCGGTCGTAGGCAGTTATTTCAAGGACAGGGCCCAGTCACAATACTGTTTAAATAATATTACCGTGCCACGGGCTAGGGGATTAGGTTAGGGTAGGTAGTCGTGAATATCAAGATGTGATCGAGATATGCTTTTGCCTATCTTTTGCAGAAGAAAACACAGGTTTCTCCTCGGGGCTTATTTATTTTGTTCATTGAAAAACTCTTTTGTTTTTTGCCGAGCCGGTGAAATAAACAATTCTCGTCGGACGAAAAAATATGTACTGAAATAATAAAATAGGTACCTAGCTATTCTAACTAACCTGAATCTAAATCCTAGATATCTTTGTCTTTTTATAAGTAAATAGAAACTGTTTGTCAATGAACTTCAGTAGTGCAATTCTGTAAAACCCATAATCTCATCTCACTGTGTGTGTCGGATCCGTTTTGCTTTCGTTCTCTAGGTTTCGCTTCACGGAATTTTCGCATTCTGTAACCAATTGTACAAGCAAGTGAAGCGAGATGTCATTTATATACTAAGTGATTTGTAGTGTTACCATTTTAAAAGTTTTTGGTAAATCGAGATATATCGACTTAGTTATTATGCGTGAAAAAAAGCACGTAAATTTATTCTTTAGATATATTTGTAGATATGAGGCTCAAGTTTAAAGTTTTAATGAATGTAAACTTAAAATAGTCTTATTTTTAAAGTTTGGTGACATGGACGAATCAGGGCTTACTCTATGCGCATCTCTGTAATCGAGTGGAAATCGACACTAGCGCTACTAAGTGAGAGTGGCGGTTTAGTAAACTATCACAGGTGAGACCGTAACATACCTAAATGTCTTTGACGTTTCAATGGCATTCTGTAACGAATTTCAGCGCTTGTTTACACCTCACATTAAAAACCGCACTCGAAAGTAACTGTCAAAATAAAAGTTACTCATTAGCTGCGGTAATAGAAGTGATTGTACGAAGTGAGTATTTTTGACGTGACAACGTCTTAAATTAGGTTGCGGCTGGGAGTCACTTATGAAAAAGTGTAACGCTCGGTAACGTTACGATGAGTCTCTCGTGTTAAGTTTAAGTTTACATGTACAAATGTTTTAGTAAACAAAATATATTTCTATAGTTAAAATTTGTGCAATTCTTATTTTCATTCAATTCCTTGTTCCTATTGTGCAATTTAATTATATTCATATCAATAAATATTCTACCGAGAAAAAGACGTTGTCACGTAAAATCTTCGCCCGTAAAACCGACTTTACAGGCAACCATTTTTTATAGACTATTATCATCATAAAGCAAGAGTAATTATTAAATTATTTATAATTACGTTGCTTTTGTTTATTTAAGTAATAATTCTTTAAAATTATGTCTATCTAGTATTTCAGATGACTCACTCTATTACTTGCTTTTTACTATAGAAAGCCCATGTATGATGTAGATTTGGCCAGAAGCAGCTTACAAGCCCAATTTCTGTGTAACCTTGAGTAATTTCATGTGAAGATGAATATGTGACTAAATAAAGATTTTTTTCAACAATTGGAAAATGATTTAAAGTATTCATTTAGAAGAAACCAAGTGTAATGGAAAAGGATTATCCAATAGAATGAAGGTAAAGTACCTAATTGCATAACAAAAATAAAACCCAACCAAGAAACTTTTTATAACAATTATATAAAAATAAAAAGTTTTTTTTTGTTTCAGATACTGTGTACACTTTCATTTGTGCAAATGGGAGTTACTAAGGATAATAGGGCAAAAAATTACACACATTTATCCCAACCATCAATATCAAGACTTGTAAATGAAATTGCCACCTTTTTAAGATTTTATGTCATTCAGACATAGCAAAATGCATCACAATGCCAAGTGATAAAGAATTGGTAAGTAAACTTTGATTCACTACAATTAAACAAATACTTGGGCAAATAGGTGTACAAAAGATATAATAAAGTAGACCCCCGGTATAAATATTACATATAATTCAAGTAGAACAGTGTTTCTTAGTTTTTGCAATCCTTTACTTTAATTATTTTAGAATATTTTATGTGGGTAATAAAATTTCTATTTGTAGTTTATTTAAATTATCTAATACTTAAGTAGTAAATGCTAACAGAGCTATTCAGGACCACTTTTTATTTAATTAATTTTTAATGCCTTTACATTACATATGGCGGTCTTAATGCCAGCATAGCATTCTCTACCAGTCAACCGGAAGGAACGAGAGTCAATAAACGATATTTAACTTTAGTTTAGACCAATTTACCTTTAAAAAAACTACTAGGTATATTTTTTTGGAGTTATTTTAATAAACTTTACTTTTGTTACAGTTTTTTTGGAGAAATTTAAAATGCCTGCAGCTATTGGTAGCATAGACTGTACCTTTATCACCATAATAAGACCAAAAGAACCTTTAGTAAAAAGCATAAGGCAACGGTGTTGTGTAAACATTAAATGTAGTTAATGTTAATTGAATAAATATATTTTGATTTAAAAAATAGTCACTCATATCCCTTCACCACAGTAAACTACAAAAGTAATGATTTTATTGAACTATTTCATCATCAGCCTATTCCTGCCCCCACTGTTGAGGCAGATGGAATAGGGAGACTGGCCGTGACCCACCTAGTAGTAGGACCTAGTGCGGACTGATCAGTGCTAAGGACTGCAGATGCAGCTGGGACCAATAGATTGACGTGTCATCTGAAACACGGAGAAGATCGAGATAAGATTTTGGTCACTCATACAATTACCAAAAGTTGCCTAACTTTCATGATTGCAGGACGAATACTCTAATCACCTGCGTCTCCGGGCTCCTCTTTATTTAGATTGAACGTTTTAAATGTTCTACATAAAAACTAACTATTTAAGAATTAGTTTCAGTGTAGTTCCTATATTTAATATACATACCTACTTAATTCTGAATGATATATAATATAGACCGGCGAGTTGCGTAAACCCCCATTGCAATAAAAATGAAGATAAATTAATAAAAGGGTGATTATTTATAGTAAAACTCATTAAAATAAATATGTAACATTTTTATTCATAAATTATGACAGATGCCTTTGAAACTGTACATTACATTGTTACATTTTTGTCAGAGATGCTCGTCAGCCTATTTGCCAATTTTTATGTTTTCTTTTGTATATAAATAAAGAGAAAATTGAATATTAATCGATGCTTTTCTGAACAAGTATCTGAGTGGTGTTATATAAAGCAGTAGTAGTGGATCACTAAATAGCTCAGTGATTATTACTTCCATCTGTCAAAAGCAGTTGGCGAATAGGCCTACTGTGGTCTGTCTGGTGTGGTCTGCAGGTTGTAGATGTAGCTGGCGCAGTGACCACTTCTCATGAATATAATGTAAGCAGTCTAGCACCGCAACAATAGGCCGTGTGTCATTAGACAAATTTTAACAGAGATCTTTGTTGAGATGGAGGCGAAGCCTGCAAAGAACTTGTTGTGCGTGTTGCTGAAATAAAAAAAAATATATAAGTTGTTGAATAACAACAATAAATGTCACAATTATGATTGGGCCTGGGTCAGAATAAACTTATTAATGATACCTACTCTTTTTTTCTTTTAACACAAACTTTATGATTTTTATAAAAGTAAAGTATTGAGATAAGAAAATAATCAATATTATTACATTCTATTAATACGTACTTGGAGCACTATATTCGGAAATATTCACAACTACAAAATAACAATATGTACGAATCAAATTTTCTCTTATTCTCTTTTTACAATGACACTTATAAATAAATCCGAAAATATATAAAAAGAACATAAATAAAAAAAGAATTAAAAGAACTTATTTTCTAATGTGCCAGTGCCTGCGAGCGAAATATCCATAGACACTGGCTGTATTGCGACATGGACCAACGTTTGTGCGGTGGAAATAAAATAATAAAATTTTATGCCAGTCAATTTAATGGTGGCTTTTCAAACAAGTGGTTAACATAGTCTTACAAAATTAAAAACTACTGTAATTTACGTATACTTACAACATTTCGAAGAAATTAGTGCCCTTTTCCTTCTTGTAAGATTAATGGGCGGGCTTGAGATCTATAATGTTTTCTACTCTACATGGTAAAATTATTTTAAAAAAGTATTTTAGATAATACACGAACAATTTTTAACCTAGAATAAAGCCCGTCACAGACGTAGCTATCATATATATTAATATGAATCATAGCAAGACATATTACAACATATTTTCAATATAAATTTTCGAGTGACCGCACATATATATATATATATATATATATATTTCTATGACGTCACCAAAATATTTCGACAGATATATTTCGGTATATTACAGTACAGTACGACCGCAGACCGATTGAGGGCAAATATATATATTATAGTATAGCTCCCGTCTGTGGTAGTTTGCTATAATATAATATATATTTCGATATATTAATATATATTATAGCTACGTCTGTGACGGGCTTAAACCAAGAATAAAAACACAGACCACAGATTACAAGATTTTATACAGTAGAGATTATCACATAACGCAAAGGCAATGCGCCGTTCGGCCAAGTTATCAAACTTTAAAAATAAGACAATTTTAAGTTTAAATTCAGTAAAACTTTAGACAATCTCGTCGTATCTACAAATTTATCTAGAGAATCAATTTAAGTGCATAGAGCAACACGGCCGAAGCGGCCAGGAGGGAAGTAGGCATTCACAGCTTTCCCTCTGCCGATTTTCCCCCGCAACAGGCCCAGCTCACGAACAAAACTAGTTGTGCTCGGATATTTCTCTAAACTGAATCAAGTCACGTGAGTGTATGTTAGAAGATCGAAAATGCCAAAATGTTCTGTATTTTTTTTTTAAACATGTATGGAACATAAAACTAATAATAGGATGGTGTTATATTTCACATATATAAGTAGAATTATTAACATAGTGGTGTCGATTCTGGCATGATTCTCAAAACCTAAATTTCAATTTGACAACATTATATCCTTGTCATTCTCTATACAGAATGAAGAGGAGAGACTGATGTAAAAAAAAGTTTTAAGTTGAGAATCATGCCAGAATCGACACTATTATTTCTATTTTACCACTTTTAAAAACACAATGGTGTCGATTCTGTCGTGATTATCTAAACTTAAAACTAAATTTAACATCAATTTCTCCTTTTCATTCTGTATAAAAAATTACAAGGATACACTGTTGTCAAATTTAGTTTAGGTTTAGAGAATCATGCCAGAATCGACACCAATATAAATATTATTTTGTTAAAATTCAATCGTCGGACTTGTTTCACAGAACAAAAACCCTGTCAGTACATGTTTTGCATCCGTTATTCATGCCAGACTCGATTTCATTGATTAGATACCTGTCGAAAAAACGACATTAAGTACTATAAGTAGTTTTCGGAACTCTTTAACGGTCCGCCAGTGACTGTCATCCAAGAAATGAATATATGGCGTGATTTATTCGTACACAAAAATATAAATATGTGTGCAGGATTTGGCGGTGTATTGTTTATTTTTTTATGCGTGTGTCATAAGTACAGTTTATTTTTTTTTCCAATGTATATTGGACTGCCTTTGTGTGCATACTCCTCCCCCGCAAAAAGTAGCAGAATGATTTTAATAGTATTATGGATTATATCCCTACTTCTTTCCGTGTTGCTCTATGAACTATGTCGATGTATCACGACCATAGACACATGCTATACCTATGATCTCGACTTACCGAAATTTCTTAAAATGGTAACACTACAACTCACTTGCGATAAGAATGACATCTCGCTTCACATGGTGGTAATATTTTTTACAGAATGCGAAATTTCCGTAAAGCGATCCGTTGTGCGATGTGAATGCATATCCGCCGCATTCAGTGAGAGCCATAGATACAAAACTATGTCATAGATGAATGATCGGTCTCACTTCAAGCGATATCTATGATTATAACTATGTCTATGATTGCAGCAATTGCTGATTCTGTTTTTCATAAAATGGATTAATTTAATTATTCATTGGTGTCGATTCTGGCATGATTCTCTAAACTTAAACTAAATTTCATCAGAGTATCCTTTTCATTTTGTATAGATAATGACAAGGATACACTATTGTCAAATTAAGGTTTAGGTTTAAAGAATCATCCAAGAATCGATTCTAGTATCTATCTATTAAACTTTTAACAGAATGGTACTCCGCGCACTTGGGCATCGTTCGAAACCTACGACTATGAGTGGAACTTTTTACCAACGTTTAATGTTGACATAAAATCAACGATATTAAATACCCTAGATACAACATCACGAACAAAATCGTGGCTGAAACCTGTCCAAAAGGTAAATTGGACGATACGCGGAGCTCCGTAAGATGATCGCGTAGTCAAAAACAATGTAAGGCATTATTTAAACATTCAAAGTTACATTTAATGCAAAGGTCTTTATTAAAACGCATGCGTCAATGAGTTATGATAGTTCAAAATGCAAGCTCGTAAAATTTTACCACTTATTGCTATACGCGTAAGAATAAAGACCTTATTTCTTTGACTCTACGCACTGAAGATGCGCTATTAGCAACATAGCAGGTACGGACCGCGAGGAAAAGAGACAACTATATTACCGATCATGTATTTGAATATCACGTTTTTGAAGTTATACTTCTTTAGGCGCGTTATGAAAAAATGATGAGAGTGAAATTTTAAGATGCGCGCGCATCACTGTAACACAAAATTTTAACAGCATGAAGTTGGTCGCTTGAGCGACCAACTTCATGCGTTACTTTTGTGTTTACCGCATATTAAGAAAATCTACCATCAAAATAGAAATAGAATCTCTATTTAGTGGGTGCTAACGACTGCATTGTGAAGGCCTATCAAAAGTATTTATTAATCTGGAACAACGGAACCAAAGCGCGATTCAGGAGACTACAGCGCCATCTCTTGACCATTGGTGTAGTAGAACCAAAAACCACATCTTTATTTTTTGTAATAAAGTAACAGTTATAGGTATTCATATTTATAATATTTATCCACATGTTTCTAGTTTGTATATTCGGAATACGTGCTTGAGTTTCATACAAGTGCAAATCACATATGTTCTAATAAATTATATTCAGTAGCGATTTTAATTGAATATTTTGATTATTTATTTATTTTTTCAAATTAAAACTGAACTTTATTGACTGTGTCCTTTTCCAGACTTTTTATTAATTTATTGTAATTAATTATTTGCATGCAATTAAAAACTAATTTTAAACGATGCCAAAGAAGGATAACTTCTCACGCGCCTACATAAGTACACACACCCATTTTTTTCTATTAAATCAATTTATAGTAAGTATTAGAACATAATTATTTGCTTCAAATGCGTTAAATTTACAAACATTTATTAGATACCTATAAAAAAAGGACACTTTACGTACTATAAGTATTTATTATGCATTTTTTCACGGAGCTTTGCGGCATCTTGATTTTCAACGGTCCGCGCGTAACTATGAGTCAAGTAGTGCTAGAGTCGTGTTCAAGCACTTCTTGATTGGGACACATTTTGAGCGCACGTGTTGCATCTAGGGTATTTAATATCGTTGCATAAAAAAGTATGAAACTGATGTCAATTTTGACATTTGTTTCACCTAGAGCGTAGTTTGTAACGCACCCTGGTAAACGAATGCAAATACCCACTAAGGTTATTGCGCGATTTTATCAAAAGTGGTATTTTTCCATATAGAAATCTCATCTAATATTCCCAAAAGTTCAATGTGGAAATTATATTTGTTAAGAAAATCCACTTCCAAACGTATTGCGGTCATTGTTTAGTTTGTTTTTGGCTCATTTGAAAAACTGTAGAAGAGAGGCGAGATGAAGTAAGTTAAATAAAATGTGGTTTTGATTACTGAAGTTTTAATTTATATTAAAATCATTTCTGTTTTTTGCAGTGGTGTCACAATCGTCGCATCCCTCTGTAGAGCAGCTTAATGTGTTGATCGAGTTCCTAGCAGCTAATAGAGATTTAGCTAAAGATTTCTCTAAGAACCTCAGTGCCAAATAAACCTATCATTGCTAGCTCCAACAAATGAGGCATCGACATGCAAAACATTGAGATCGGCATCAACAATCTGTAACAAAATATTTACAAAATTTAATTCCAGTCTTTTAATTTATCTTTACATAATCTTATTTATTTATATGTTCATGAATCATGACAAGTTTTAAGAAAGTAACAAATAGATGAAAATCAGTTAAAGGTGTAGGTACTTACTACTTGAACATTTCTTGCATGCTTACCTTTACGACAATAATACCGTTCTTCATTTTCTTTGGGTCGTATCATGGTGACAAAGATACCATCTATGCAACCAACAACTCCACGTATTTGAAATTTCTCAAAAAAACTGTAACAAAGGTAAAGAATAGCTCATTTAATATTTACTTTACTAAAGTAACTGCCAATAAAAGTATTTTTTTATGATTTCATTACCTAAAATACTTTGAGACACGGGCCCATAGATTTTTTAGAATTCTGATACTGTTACAGGATTGTAAAAGTTATAAGAAACACTGGTCTACTTGATTTATAATATAATATTTAACTTATTGGTTATTCTAGTTAATCAGAGTTTACTTACTGTTCCTTCAACACTTGGTGTTGAGATGCATTTCGCGGAAATGTTATATATTTTTACGATGTCTGGATGACTTAAAATTGAGGCAATTTCATTTATACTTCTTGACATTAATATTAAGCACAAGGCAATAAAGTGAGATCTGAAAAAAATAGGTGGACATGAGTTTTTGAATTATTAAATAAACAATGAGACCTACATGAATAATACTTACTTTAAAAGATCTTCTCTAAACAAAAATCGTAATTTATTAGCAGTTTGTTTGATTGATTGCCATAGCTACACACTAAGTCACTTTGACATAACAATTCGAGTGCGGATCCGAAAGTGAGTGTAAAATTCGTTACAGAATGCCATTAAACTTCAAATCCTTGGGCATATTGTCAAGCTATATCCTGCGTTAGTTCATTTCACCGCCACTCTCGCCTAGTAGCGCTAGTGTTGATTCTCACTTGACTACAGAATGCCAATCATAAAATCCGAAACGGAACCGCGTTCGAAAGTGAAATGTGTGTTTACAGAATGCCACTCCAGGTTGTGTTTCGACAGTGCTTATGATATCTTGTGGGGCAAGGTTGACGCGATAACACACTTGTATAACAGTCACTGAATTTCTATTCTGTTAAGTCATTGGTGCGTAACTTAGATATCACAGACAATACAAATTTGAATATGCTTTATATGAATGAATCGTGCCTGATGAAGCACAGTTTCTTATTCACAAAATTACGGTAAGAGAATAGGGATGATGATGGGGTAATTCTATTTAGTCGGATTATCAAAAAAACATAGACTCGTATTTTACAAAGTTTGGAAGTGGGGGTCACCTTTTAGTAGAAATTGTACTAAAACATGACGTGACGTGACTTTTAATATCAATATAATATGTATATTGTTTTGATTATGTGAAAAAATATAAAATACGTGTTTAATATTTGTTGATAATAGAAAATAGTTAGTCTTCATCCCTCTTTTCCGTCGGTCAAATCTCCTTTTATGGCTCTCACCATGAAAAAGACTAATACCTCAACATTACGAAAATTAGGTGCAATCTGTGAAATGGGCAATTACACAGTGTTCCGGTCCGTCTTTGATTGGTTGTCGCTTACGACTACAGAAGCAGCTGGAAAAAATATTAAAACCAAGTGCGAGTTGGACTGCACATGACGAGTTCCAGAGGACACTGCGGAATCTGTCGTGTGCAGTCGTGTTCAGTCAATATACTACGAAAAAAATCTTTCACATAATTTGTGACGGACGGACACGGATAGTTTAGGTAATACTAATAGAATTCAGTTGTTACTTTTTAGGCGCGGAACCCTAAAAATCGCTGTTCTTATCTTTCGGAGTAGGTTTACTTAACATCCGGTGGCTTAGAAAGAAAATTGTAATACTAAGACATAGCAAACTATTGATTGCGCCATTATGTGACTTTTTGATGATTATAATTTTAAAGTTGTGCCGTTGTTTTTTCTGTGTAACATCTCTGAACTCTTGTACTCGGATGCCATAAATTCAAGAAAGCTCTCTAAACTAATTTAAATTTTTAGTGAAAATATTTTTCTCTGTAGGGACAATTATATTAATTTTTACAGTATGTTATACAGGATTGAAAATTTGTTATATTGGAACGTTTCATAATTATGACTGTAGATTCTATTTATTTAGTTTAGGATTATTGCAATACCCTAACTGGGTTCTTGTTTGGATTGTTTTTGTAACAGCATGTAGACAGCAAGAATGTAATAAATGAATATGAAATAATTTGTAGTATTATTTTAAGTTAAACTTCAAAGACTGTATTTTTTTTTCACTCTCAGCAATTAGCCTAGCCCCAAAGTAAGTACTGTAGACTTGTGTTATGGGATACTAGAGTAACGGATAGAATACATATACTGTATGTACATAAATAAGTATATTTTATATAGAAACACATATTAAACATCCATGACTGGAGTACAAGTGCTCGTCTTCATCACACAAACATCTGCTCCCACCGGGATTCAAACCCGGTACCTCTAGAGTCGGCGACACCATGACATCCGGCGTACAAACCACTCGGCTACGGAGGACGTCCTGTATTATATCTATACTTATGAAAACACATCATATCACCTTAAAAATACTAATATGAATTAGTCAATTCATACAAACATATTACAGTTCAACTGTTACAACCTCTTGTGAAAGTCTAACGCTATGCCATAGGTTCGTAAATCTAGCGGAAGATTATGATATATGAAATCATAATATGGGGAAATGCGAAAACATACAATTTATCAATCAACCTGTTGATTTGATATAATTGTTTCCAGGTATCCTAAAGTAATATCAATTTTACCAACGAAATAACGAGTTATTATAGACAATAAAACGCGCAATTTATTATATTCAAAATTTATTCATTTCATTTGATTTCTTGAACGTAACAAATTAATCAAAAATCCTGTTCTGCTAGAATCGGTATGATCATAGAAAGTCTCTATATGAATAACCAGCTGACCCAGCGAACTTCCGTGTCGTTTAACAGTCGATGAATACGATTAATTTGATGAAAAGGCTATAGTGAGTCAAACTTAAAATATGAACATATGCTGTTGCGGACTTTTTTAAAAAACTTTTAATGGGAATAATTCCGGATAGTAAGGGAGTTATTCTCTCTTATTCCACCTTCCCATTTCCTTCAGAGGACCACGCGCGCTGGCCTTCGGTGTCACCATCTTTCTGTGGCCACAATTCCAACGCGTACAAAGAAATTTGGTGACTCATTTTTTTTGTCGCACTATCCGTAAATGGAATGCTCTGCCTGCTCACTTGTGCCCTCCTTCTTACAACCTGGGATCCTTTAGAAGAGGCGTGAAGAAGCAACATGCAGGCCGACAAGGTGAGGATGGCTTGCGTGGCAGGTAGAACTGCTGTACCGGCTATCTTCACGTCTGGACTTCATCATCACTCAACATCAGGTGGGATGGAGTCATTTGTCGGACCTATCTATAAAAAAAAAACCGTTATACATGATTGCTTGTGTAACTATAACCTTTTCGCAGCGCACGCAATAGAGGCTTACAAATGGAACATGTTTTTTTCCGTTATTGCAACATTGTTCATCAATGCTCTGCTCCTGGCTGTAGCGAGATGTTATGTAACCTATAACCTTCCTCGATAAATGCACTATCCAACACAAGAAGAATTTATCTTATCGTACCAGTAGTTCCTGAGATTAGCGCGTTCAACCAAACAAACGAACAAACTCTTAAACTTTATAATATTAGTATAGATTACAGTAATGAATAAGACTTTTTTATACTTACTTATTAAAGCAATGTGTATTTAAGATATTGACTATCGTTTTCTTTTAATTTTTCATGATTGTTTTATTAATTTTCAATATCACTCTCATCTTTGCAGTTTTGCTCCCATTTGAAGAAAGTTCCGCTTGTGCAAAAAAATTAAGTGTCAGCATTTTAAAGTCTTCACCTCTTTAGCTTTAACGAACTTGGCTACTATAATGATGTGTCAGTTTCCTTTTAGCAACTTGTAAAGTCTGTTCTGAAGCTCGCCGCTTAGTGAAAATCGTATATGACTGATATAGCATTAATCACCACAAGTTACATTATAACACGTTTTATCGCGTCTAACTGTCATACTCCGTCGGAGTAATTTGACAATTGAGCGTAATATCGCAATGCAGGGGCTTGTCTATTTCGGTGAGCAATGTTTTTTTTATAGCTAGGTAGGCAAATGACTCTTCGCCACCTTATGTTAAGTAGTGGTAAAGTCCAGAAGCGGAGATATGTCAGTATAACTACACAAAATATTTATAGAAAGGGGCAAAATGAGAGCCACATTTTCAGTGCTGAAAGACCGGCAACATGCTTATTTGCCTGCTCTGTATTACAATATTAATAAGAACAATTTCGTTGATTAAATTAAATATGCAATTAAATCAATAAATACAGTGTAGATTTCCTTGACATTAACATTCGCGGTCTTTTTTTCTTCTTTATGTAAGGCTTTAGCAATTTGCAAGCGCGTATCAGTTTTATGACAACTTAAAGTGTATAATATCAAGGGGAATTTATACGAATTGTGCATTTAGCAGATTCTCGTATCGTTTGAACTGTTCTTTGTTTCTATCTCATTGTTTGAGAAGCAAGAGTAAAGACAGTAAATGGGGCTAAGATTACAAATGAACAGAATTACAGCTTTTATTCCATTTAAAAATGCGAAAAACAGCAACTGTTACGCACGAAAGGGTCAACTTGAAATGCTCGATGGTACAAAACTATCATATTAGATACATTCTTAATTTCTGTAATATTATTTCCCTTACGGGATTGACAAAGAATCAAAGAATGCGAAAGAATAAAATAGGTAATTTACTTTCATGTCAACATACCAACGAATTTGATTGACTAACAATTAAATTTGAGTTCTTGTCTGAATATACGTCGGAAGCATATTTTTGATAACATTTACCAAAATACCACATGTTTAATGTGAGTTGATTAACCTTTAAATATGTAATCGTTGATACTCGGCAGCTGGCGCGTTATTTAATAATACGTATTCTTGACAAAATTATTTAGACCCGTTTTTTATACGAAGCGCAACAAATAACCCCACCCAGTCTGATGTTTAGTGTAAGTGAAATAAAGTCGCGAATACGAGCATTTGTACTCCAGTCATGGATGTTTAATATGTATTTCTATATAAATATATGTACAGTATGTGTATTTTATCCGTTACCCAAGTATCCCATAACACAAGCTTTATACGCTTACTTTTGGGCTAGGCTAATTGGTGTGAGTGTTGGAAATATTTATTTATTTATTTAGAAGGTGTACCGCTCCAGCCATCCTTACCTTATAGGCATGAATCCAGTACCCTACCACGCGTAGCCCTGGAACCCTTTTTTTGTGACGCAGGTAGAAACTCTGTTTACAGACGACGGCGCCGAACAGACCTCACACCTGGCTCCCACAAACCTCGTCCTTAGGCTCGTAGCCCCCACAGTGGCTGCCCACTGAGGACCCCGTAACTCTTACGGGGCGCTTTACGGCATAATATCCGCTAAAAACCCTGCGAATACCCTCTAAGCTGCTTAGTGCGAAACCGCGGGATCCCCGTTTAGGGATTCTTCCGCGTCTCCGCACCCAGCATTCTCCCGGCCTAGCCGGGGCTCCGCGGCAGGGGTCTCCCGAGGTATTGCGGGGACCCCGCAGACGTGCGCAAGATGGCCCGCGCGTGGGGGCTGAATACGCTCCTAGTGCCCACCGTACCGCCCCCCGTCCGCTGCGGAGGACTACTTGGGCACGGTAATATTATCTATACATTATTGTGACTCCGCCCTGTCCTTGAAAATAAATGCCTACACCGAGCGCTGTGTTGGCACGCGGTAGGGCCGCCAGCCTACAGTATTTTATGTAGTTTTGTTTTTAACGCGAGTGTAGGTAGATTACTCGTTTGTCTCTTTTTTCATCCTAACCACTTATTTATATATTATTCCAGATATTTTGCCCGATGGAAATACCGAAATACCTAAATATTAGAAACAAATAACGTACTAGTAGATAATATAAAGGTAAGACATCTTTACAATATTTCAGGTAATTTAAAAAATGATATCTCTGGGTGTGTTATTGAAGAGTTCAAGCAACCAAAAACAGCAATTGTGCTGTTGTACGATATTGATCGTCGTTTGTTCTTTTCCATACTAAATTATGTAGGTATCTACTTAATTAAATCAAATATTTACAATACAAAACGCATGTTTAAGCACGGCTAACTGCATAAAAAACAATTCAGACCGTTCGGTCGTAGTTGCGGCGCGGCGGCGCATTCGCGATTGGGTGCACGCCGAGAGCACATCGAACTCGAGTGGCGAAGGTATGACTCGCTTTCCGACCGTTTGTATGAAGATAGAATACTGTATGATATTATTACCGTGACTTGGGCGTGCCCGTGTAGCTCCCTCCGCCGCCCCCCTCAGCCCTGGAACCCTACTCACCAGCAGAAACACAACAACACTAAAAGGTAGTGTTATTTTACTGTTGTCCTCTAAAAGGTGGAGGTTGCTTCCCCAGACGGGTGCTCCAATGCGAGCGGAAAACCCGCTGGGACAGCTACTTCTCTTCAAATTATGCAGAATTTGCATTTATGAAAACTTAAATACATAACTTATGACAATGTTTACGAGTATATTGGGCAACCTTGACTCCTCGTAATAACAGCATAACAGTACTACAATAACTCAATGAAACCGAGAATTCAATAGCTTGTAGATTTTCCTAACATAACAACTTAACCGTTTATGGTAAAGAAATACCCACGAATCGCATTAACCTAAATAAATATTTCCCCTATACCATGCGGATATATTATAACACATTTTGTTTGTAAACAAAGCGATTAGATTAACCGTCTACATAGGTTTATACTAAGCGCTGTCGTACACTGGCCGAATATTAAATTGTATAGCGACAGCAAATGGCCGAGCGAAGGGCAACCAAACCCATATCCAAGTTTTATTTATTTGTATAGGACTTCTATCCAACCTTTAAAGCCTAACGTTGCTGGCCCAAACTTTTTCACCAACCCTTTAAATCCCCTCTGGCGATCTTTTGCACTAAAAATACAATACTACTTCTACTTAAGTAAACATAAATAATACTACCTACAAAAACATTTTGGCTGTCATTTTTAGAAAACTCTAATGCTACGACCTCCGTGGCCGAGTGGTTTGTACGCCGGGTTTCATGGTGTCGCCGACTCGAGAGGATCCCGGGTTCAAATCCCGGTGGGGGCGGAGGTTTGTGTGATGAATACGAGCATTTGTACTCCAGTCATAGATGTTTAATATATATTTCTATAAAAATATACTTATCTAAGCACAGTATATGTATTCTATCCGTTACCCTAGTATCCCATAACACAAGCCTACTAGTGCTTACTTGGGGGCTAGGATAATTGGTGTGAGTGTTGGAAATATATATTTATTATTTATCATTAATAATTATTATTGTTTTCCAAAACTGGAAAGCATATTTGACAATATTTTCCGTAACTTCGAACGTCGAAAACGTAGTGTTGTGCTTAACATCACAATATTTCTACTGGCTATTTAAATTTAAAAGAGATGGAACTTCCCATTGGTACTAACTTCTTTGCTGTTTCATCAATGCACGCTGTTACTTAGCATTCCATTTAACAGAATAAATTCTCCTTCCATAACACCACCCCGAACTTGTTTTGACGACAGGGAACCCTAATTCAATGGTTATATATTTTCGATATTTGAATATTTTCCCTACATTGTATAAAAAAATGTAACTACCCATAGTGACAGTTAATGTTCATAAGTATGCTGATTGTACACTTCATCATCATCATCAGCCTATTGATGTCCCCACTCCTGGGGCACAGGCCTTCCCTATGGATGGAATAGGGTGATGACCCACCACGCGAGCCCAGTGCGGATTGGTAGGTGCTAACGACCGCAGATGCAGCCGGGACCAATGGCTGAACGTACCTTCTGAAGTACGGAGGAGCTCGATTTAATAAATTATTGGTCACCTATCCAATGACCGACCACTGCGAGAAGTTGCTTAGCCTCAACGATCGCAGCTAGATGAGCTCCTAAATTGTACACTTACCTTATCTTAAAGTACAGGTATTTGTAAATACAACTCTTATAAAGTTTACTCTAAGCTTACGATTCAATATTAAAAAAACGACGGGTTGCACTCCGGGAGTGCCGGCAGAAGTGAAAACTTGAATATTAACGTTGTGCAGTTGATATTTTGGAATGGTTAGGGAATAATTTTGCACGAATTTCTTTAATTATCAGTATAAAAGTACTATCATTTATGTGGTAGAATCCAATATTTATTTATTGCGCTATCGTACACAAACATGAAAATTTATATTACATTAAAAAGTTTATCTCCCAGAATTTCTCGTTTAATCGCATCTAGCGACATCTATTGTTAAAAAAATGCATTTTCTTCACAATAAAGCTGCCACGTGGACGTCCTAAATAGAGACTTATTTTTATCTATACTTATAATAAATCTGTAGAGAGGTCAATTCTGTACATGAAATATATTTCCAAAATAACTATCAGGGGGTGATTAGTGATCGATACTGATGCCAAAAATGCAATCAGTAAAATTTTTGTCTGTCTGTCTGTGTGTATGTTCCTTATAGAAACAAAAACTACTCGACGGATTTTAACGAAACTTGGTACAATTATTCTTCATACTCCTGGGCAGGTTATAGTATACTTTTCATCACGCTATAATCAATAGCAGCAGAGTAGTGAAGGGAAATGTTGGGAAAACGGGAGAAGTTACTCCAATTTTTTAAGCTTCCGTCGCGTGTGCAGCCTTAATGGTTAAAGTTACATAGAAATCATGTATGACGGAAATATTCTACATAAAATTGTCTAAAAAATATTCCGCAATAGCATATGTCTATCTTTTATGGTTGACTCACAATAACACGTGTAATTATATAAATAAAGTCATTGTTTATAGCACAAGCCTGAGAACAAAAACTATAGTTTACACTACAGCTCTACACCGAAGTGAAGCGAGGGCGGGCCACTAGTAATACAATAAAATAAAATATTACTGTTTCGTCCAATATATTGAAAGTCAACAACCTTTCCAAATTTATTGTTTTCGTCTTACGATCAGGACACGTGGCCTGTGATGTGATCAGCCCACGTGTCATGAGGCGAGTTTAACATTTTTTACCCATACAAAAAAAAGTGTACAACGCCGCTAAAAAGTTTTCACTTCAAAAAATATAAGTTCTTTAGAAACAATACAATTATACTTGCGTTCATTCGTTTGAGACCATCCTATCATCTCATTGTCGTTCATTTGCTCTGTTTACAATTCAATTGGGGTCAGACAATATGCTTTTCTCCTTATTTTTTTTGCAATCAATTTGCTGCACTGGACTCGGTGGAACACAGAGCCAGGAGAGTTATAGGGGAAAATATATTACTGGAAACTATGCTTCACACCTTGGCTCACTGCCGCAAGGTTGCCTACCTTTCTTTTTTTTATAGATAGGTCCGACAAATGACTCCACCCCACCTGATGTTAAGTGATGGTGAAGTCCAGACGTGAAGATAGCTGGTACAGCAGTTCTACCTGCCACACCAGCCTTCGGATAGTGCGACAAAGAAATGAGTCACCAAATTTCTTTGTACGCGTTGGAATTGTGGCCACAGTTAGACGGTGACACCGAAGACCAGCGCGCGTGGTCCTTTGAAGGAAAGGGGAAGGTGAAATAAGAGAGTATAACTCTTCAGAACACTCGCCGTGGTACAGACGATAGAACGCGCTTAGTGACGCAACATCACGTCGTAATTGAAGAGGCTCGAGGTGTTTAGTCACCTCCTTATCGCCTTTGACGCGGATCGCACGCCGCTAGGCGTTTACAGGCTGTACTGAGAGTGTGCTCTGGAGTTACACGATCTCATTCCGCCTACCTCCTTCTACAATCGGACGTCCAGACGCACTGCAGGTTATCAACCTTTCTTTGTTTCTGTTCCTCCCTCACGCACAAAACGCTTCACAAATACTTTTATGATGCGTACAGCGAAAGAGTGGTATTGCCTGATTGCGTCTATGTTTCCGAGTACATACTTAATCCGACTGCTTAAAAGACAGAGTGATAAGGCTTCTCATTTCTAACTTGATCCATTCTCATCACCCCAAATATCTATCTAATTCCAATGGACCAAGAGAACAGGGCATGATACCATGATGATTTTATAATATTTAATAATTTCCCCCTTTAATACAAGATGCATTTGGGAGTTGTATACTATTTCTGTCGAATATTACCATGTACAATGATTCAATGGTATCCATGGCATATACATTGTTTTCAAATTAAGAAAATGAAATTTAAAAGAAAGCATGAGAAATTTAACGTACTTTGATAACCTCGCACGTCGGTCGGTGTCCTTTATAAAAATAATAAAGGACGATTTAACCTTTAATGCGAACTCATCATCGATTATGAATAGGTACTGAAAAGGAGTCTCCAGTGCTTTGAAAACAGTTTTACGGGCATTACAATATTTACCAAGTCAGTTAGTTTTATGGACAAGACAGATCTCCTGTCAGCTATGAGATGGCATTAACTAAAGGTAAAGATTGATCACATTGATGCTTGTACCTAGATGATATAAAAGGTGTCTACTTTTGGTTGCAAGAAACTTTTTCAGTACTAATTGTTACCTTCAGTTCTATGATAGCATTTTAACCATCAATCAAAATTTTAATGAATGTCCTGTCAATCACTAAATGACATTTCGAATTACGTTCGTTAGGGTGAACTTTACTAGTTAGAATTACTTTCTTTAAAATATATGCGTATCAGATTGATTTTTGTTTAGCTCCAATTTGTACACATTTTTTTTTCTCAATGATATTCGTATTTGTTAATCTTGTTATTTCGTGAGTTATTTTCTTACGCTCTTACGCCTAAATATCTCAATCGATTATGATGAATTTTGGTATAGAGATAGATAGATAGATAAAGACAACTATATTTTTGTCACCAAAATTAATCATGAAGGGGATGAAAGGGGGCTAAATTTGTAAAGTTGTTGTTGTGTGTAATAAAAAATAAATTGGGACTCACGCTAGTAACTAAAGAAACAGAGAAATATAAAAGTTTTAACTTCGGGTTTCAGATTATAATGTGACAAACATTGATGAATTAAATATAACTAGCAAACCAGTAAACCAAATGTTCACCAAAACCTGATTTCTCGAAAACCGGAAGTGCTACGTTACTCAAATCCGGTTTCTAGTCTTATCAGACTATTCTTAACTTATAACTTAAATATTCTCTTTATCTATCTCTTACGGTTTGGCCGCTGAAACAGCACCACAGACAGACGGACGGACTTGTCTAATAGATAAGAGATTTTAAAATCTTTTGTTTATTTTTGAACTTTAAATTTGGTTTTGCTAACGAAAAACCTTTGACCACTTGTCTTGTCATGGCCCATTCGCATATGGTTGAATCTTGAGAGGCTCAATTTTCGCTGTCCGGAGGAAAAGAGTACCCGTTATATTAAAACAAGTGTCCAAAATATCATTGTTATGCTACTATAATGTGTGATCTACTTAGGCACGATAATTATTATGTCTCATTTAGGTAGAAATACTAAAAAAAAACCTAATGGACTAATGTTTCATAATGTCTGATAACCCCTGGCGCGTCCGTTTCACATTTTGTGGACAAACTACCAGCAAAACACCAACCTATTAACGAAAATAGGCTAATTGACCCTTTTTGAAAAAAGGTTTTAAATGGTTATTAAATGTTCTATTATACCGAAAAAAAATGTATTGTATTTTTTGAGACCTAGAAAGCTAAAAATCTTTATTTTTAAAATAAACTTTTCATGGACATACAAAAACGCTGTCGGACATTTTAGTCTATAGATTATCTATGCTATGACGTCAACCGGTAGTAAATAAAAACTCGTAAACACGTAGAAAATAACCTATCTGAGTTTATAATAAAAAAACATGATTTCTAATAAATACCACGAAAAATATAGAAATAATCATTATTGTATTGTACGAGAATGTAAAAACACATCCTTGAAGACTCCAGGAAAGTTGTGGATTAAAGTGCCGAAAGAAATTAACCTACGCAATACCTAATTAGAACTTGCTTAAAGGGATCCTGCAACTTTATCGACTCATAGTAAAATTTATTTTTGCGAATATCACTTTGATGTAAGTACTCATTGAATAATATTATAAGTCTCTTCATTTATTATCAGTTTTAATAACACAAGTTTTAAGGTTATGTATGAATAACATTTAGTTGTTTACTACCAAAGAGACGTCACAATCATGGCGAACAGCGATATGAATAGTATTTTTAAGATTAAATTTCTACACCAATATTCTGCTTTTATGAAGTGAAATCGATATATTTAGGTTCCTTAGACCAAATACTTTAAGAAATAAACATTTATTTAATACAATTCGACATGAGTCAACTAGCCTATTAAATATGTAGATAATGAGATTTGAGCTATAGCGTATTAGTTTTGATTTATAAAAAAAAATGTATATTGCATGTATTTGTCATAGTTTCATTTTGAATTATAATATAAAGTCTGTCCGGAGCTAAACGATGATTCCACTGGCGCGTCACAATAGTTTGCGTACACCTGTTGTGAAATGTTCTGGAGGACTGGTTCCACTTTGTTGCGTGAGCTCTAGTAGTGCTTCAATTCAATTCAATTCAATTCATTTATTTCAGCCATTTAGCCATTATAAACCACATAAAATAACAATAAATAAAATAAACAAGAATAATAATTATAAAAGCATACAAATTACAATCAAAAATACAATAAATACAAAATTAGAAATGTCAACAACAAAATAATTCAAATAAATACAAAATTACAATGTCAATAAAAATAATTACAAAATTAACATTAAAAATTCATAATAACTACATTATTAAGTTATTGCATTTCATTACATTTTACAAGTACAGTTGTCCAGTGATTACTTATAGGACACTCGTACCTGCCCCCTACAACCTTCAAGATGTTATTGTGGCTGTCGTAAACTCTCTTCATGAGAGAGGTAACTTTTTTGCGCATTATTGCGTAGAAATCATTTGTTCGCGCTTCGGCAAACATACCTGACGCGCTGCAGCGCCACGGCAGCCCCAACAACATTCTGAAAGCATTATTATACTGTACACGTAGTGCGGCTGCCAGTGTAAAAAGATTGGCAGAAAGCCTTAAAAAGGGTTAACTTAACTGGCTCTGAAGACCGTGCAAACCTACGGGCGATCATGTTGCTTCTGACCGCCAACGCCCTACGCTCTCGCTCAATATCTTGGTCAACCTTCAGGTCTTCCGTTAAAATATGGCCCAGGTATCTGTACTGCTGAACCCTCAACAACTCCTCCCCGCATAGCCTGACAGGAGGCACATTTTGTGGAGAATTGTTACCCGCGGTAAAAACCATTATCTCACTTTTTGTAGTGTTATATTTTAGCCCGTGAACTTTCGCATAGGTCTCACACACGTGCAACAAACTCCGGAGCGCACTGATCGACGGGCTCAGCAGCACCATATCGTCCGCGTAACTGATGTTGTTGAATCAGTTAACAGTCGCGATTAACGCCATCGATCGAACATCCCGCATGCATGCTGCTGAGCTCACGGACCAGCTGGTCCACGTAAAGGTTGAAAAGCCTAGGAGAGGTCAACCCCCCCTGTCTCACCCCGCACTCCAACCCGTATTCCTCCGATAGGTCGTCCCCCCATCTCACACAATTTACCTGATGCTCATACCAGTGCCTGAAGATGCCTGTGAGCTCAGACGGGAGATTCACCCCATCCAGTTTATTCCATAACACTGGATATGACACCATATCAAAAGCTTTTGACAGATCTAAGAAGCACGGATACACTGGCGTGCTTCTGTCCGTGTAGTATCTAACGGTGCTCTTAAGCGCCAAGATGGCACTCTCTGTCGATAACCCTTTTTGGAAACCAAATTGGGCATCGTGCAGATTAATGTGGTCACTCAAGCGACGATCAAGAACACCGTCAAGCACCTTAGCTGTTATTGTTGCCAATGAAATGGGTCTATAATTGGTTTTATCGGATGAGTCTCCCGTCTTGTTTTTGATAATAGGTACAACTATAGTTTTCATCATAGGTGGTGGCAGGTACGAGTGTCGTATGCATAGATTGAAAATAAGCGCTAACACCCTCGGTAAGTGAGCCCCAGCATGTTTAAAATGTTCAATGCTTAAGCCATCATGACCAGAAGATTTACCCCTGGTCATCTGTTCAATGACCTTCGCAACTTCTTTAGCAGTTATAATCACTAGAGGCATGCCGGAAGCCTTATGTTTCTTTGCAGTAGTCACGTTACTCACTACTTTCACACACTGCTGGGGTGTACTGTGCTGCTCGATATTCCAGAACAAAATTACAAAGGAACACATTTGATACCTCTGGTTTTGATTCACTAAATTGGTGATTACCCTGACCACTTTTAAAAATGTTATTAGATTTTTGGGATTGTTTGATTTATGTTTTCATAAAATCTTTCTGTTAACATTGTTTATATATTTTATTCAATATGTAAAATAAATAGAACTTTTAGCACAATCGATAAAAACGTCTACTATTTTGATTTGATATGTGTTGGTCCCCTTGGTATTTCACCAAGGTAATCAACGTTTCTCGAATTTATTTTGTTATACGTTTTCATAGCATATCGTGCTCAAAAGTATAAAATAAACTATTATATGAAGAGCATTGGGTGCTAGACAGCAATTTTACTAAAACCTGAGTTTCTTTTAAAGTTGTTTTGCTTTTAGTTATTTTAATCAAATTTAAGGATAAAAGGCTGATAAGTTTTATTGTACAAAAAAAACATGCATATTCTATGATTTTCATACCCTTCTTGCTGTCATTTCTAGATTCCCCTGTCACACAAAATGTAACTTGATTTAGCTTCGGAACCAGTCGGCCAAAAATGATGCCTATTAGATAAATATGCTAATAATAATATAGTAAATTTATTTATACTTATTACCTGTTTGCTTAAGAGTGTAAAAATAAATTGCGCCATGGGAATCAACTAAATAATCCGAATCTCAGGATTTGCGCATACTTGTACATAAAGTTATTTATTATTTAAGTTCTGTCTATTCCGTAAGTAAGTAAGTAAACATATGTACAATTTGTACTTTATTATTAAATGAATTTCTTTATTTTCCAGGATCATTACCTGTAACATCATTTGACGAGAAAAACAAAGATCATTGGCACATTCAAGCACAATGGACCCTCAAAAACAAGGCAAGTCACATATATCATTTTATTATAATTCTAATGAATAAATCAATAAATAAATATTTCTAACACTCACACCAATTAGCCTAGCCCCAAAGTAAGCCCTGGCTTGTTTTATGGGATACTAGGTAGAGTAATGGATAAAATACATATACTGATACATATATAAGTATATTTATATAGAAATACATATTTAACATCCATGACTGGAGTAAAAATGCTTGTATTCATCACACAAACATCTGCCCCCACCGGAATTAGAACCCGGGACCTCTCGAGAAGGCGACACCTTGAAACCACTCGGGCACAGCCACTTAAAAATAACAATTTATATAAAGGTTTTCCTGTAAAGGATGCGAAACGTCAATAAATAAATAAAATCACTGCATCTATACCATTGAAACTTGTTTTATTTAAGTTTTGTTGTATTCCACGTGCCGTATTAATTATAATATTATTCACAGTGCAAGTGTTACAAATGCCATGACCTTTATATTGACTATACGATTTAAGAAGATTCTGTCATTTTTAGGCGCCACTGATAATCGAATAAATACCATCTTTATGATGGAAAATGTTAGAAATTCGATTGTCGCTATAGCCAGGTACATTCATATTTGATCTTGACAGTATCAAATATGAATGTACTATCGAGCAAATTGATTCATGAACCACATTTCAAAACAGACAATTTTTCTTTTATAGAGAATGTGTTTGCACTTAGCACCTTTTAATAATAGGGGACTGTGTTTAAATGGGTCAAAGATCTTTGATATTTGCTTTTAATGCAATAGATATAGTAAAAAACGTTATCTACAAAAGTGTAGACAAAAAGAACTCACAAACATAACTGATTCCATTCGTTGATTCCGAACTTTATGTGCGTGTTCGAAGATGAAATAGAGTAGAGTCACTGGCGAAATTTCGTTTAAAATTCGTTCGTTGCCCAAATTTCGTTTCGGAGAAAGAGAGTAGAGCTCCTGGCTACAATCGAGTTTCGATTACTGTCAATGCTAATGATCAACGTGGCATTTTATGTACTTTAAGCTATTCAAACGCAGAATTTATTGTGGAAGTTCGCCCCTTCGACGCTGTTAAGTGTTCAGCAGCAAATTTTCGGAGATGGTAAATTCTTAATCTTGATGTTGTAAAAACATACGCTTATGGTGGATCAGCAGTCAAATTGGCTAATAGTACCTGGCTACAGGGACAATCGAATTTCGATTACTGTCAATGCTTATGATCTACATGGCATTGTATGTACTTTAAGCTATTCAAACGCAGAATTTATTGCGGAGGTTCGCCCCTTCGACGCTGCTAAGTGTACAGAAGCGAATTTTCGGAGATAGTAAATTCGTAATCTTGATGTTTGTCCGTCTTTGCTACAAAATCAGTTAATGAAACAAGTAGTGTCGAAAATATTTATTTCAAAGTATACTTATAAAGGTACCTAAATGTTTTTAAACTTAACATTATTTTCCGTATCATACAACGACGGTTAGTTATAGCGTCGATGTTGCGATCAGTGTTGTTTTCCAGTAACAATAGAATAGAATAGAATATATTTTATTAACCCTCATTTATACATTTATAGATACAAATTCTAAAATCTCAGGGCTAACTAGGACCCCCACGCTCAAGTAGCCCTCCGCAGCGGACGGGGGGCGGTACGGTGGGCACTAGGCCGCGTACTCAGCCCCCATGGGCGGGCGATCCTGCGCACATCTGTGAAGTCCCCGCGATACCCCGGGAGACCCCTGCCGCGGAGCCCTGGCAAGGCCCGGAGGCTGCTAGGTGCGGAGACGCGGAAGAATTCCTAAACGGGGATCCCGCGGCTTCGCGCTAAGCAGCTTAGAGGGTATTCGCAGGATTTTTAGCGCATATTAAGCCGTAAAGCACCCGTAAGGGTTACGGGGTCCTCGGTGGGCAGCCACTGCTGGGGCTCGTAAGGCTTGCGGAAGCCAGGTGTGAGGTCCGTTCGGCGGTATGCCTCTTAAAGGCGCCGTCGTCTATAAATAGTATTTTTTGCCTGCGTATATATAAAAAAAAGGGCTTACTAGGACCCTGCCTCAGCATTAGCTGATGCGATGCGACATTGTGTTACACCAGCTGTTATTCTGGCAGGGCCTGTTTAGTGTACGCAATCCGGTTATATAACCGGTTTGCCGACCTCCGTGGTCGAGTGGTTTGTACGCCGGGTTTCATGGTGTCGCCGACCCGAGAGGTCCCGGGTTCGAATCCCGGTGGGGGCATATGTTTGTGTGATGAATACGAGCATTTCTACTCCAGTCATGGATGTTTAATATGTATTTCTATATAAATATACTTATATATGTACTGTAAATGAATTCTATCCGTTAACCTAGTATCCCATAACACGAGACTTACAGTGCTTACTTTGGGGTTAGGCTAATTGGTGTGAGTGTTGGAAATATTTATTTTATTTTATAATATATAAATATTGCTAGTGTATTTAGTGCCTATAACAGTTTTCGAGAATACCCTGTAAATTGACAGGTTTCACTTTAAGGAAAAGTTAACTACTGACACATTGTTTTGTTTTTCTTTCGGTCCCAGACTGATCCTGCTATTCCGAAAGAACTAATTTACTTTTCACCGCGTACAAACATACAAACTTTCACATTAATACTTATATTATTAATGTGAAAGTTTGTATGTTTGATTTACTGAATCACGCAAAAACTACTGAACGGATTTGTATGAAATTTGGCGTGCATATAGTTAATTACCTGGATTGTAGCATACAATACTTTTCATCCCGGAAAAATGACAGGTTCCTGTGGGATTTTCAAGATATCAAAGTTAATGCGGATGAAGTCTAGTTAGTTTCAAATAAATTTCAAATCACACCTGTGATTTCCACGTTGAAAAGTCAGTTTGTTCTAACGGATTAGCACGGCAGCATAGAAGACCATAGTCTTCCAAACAGAATGTGATTATGAAATCATCGCTAGTTGAATTTGTTTTTATTATAGAAATAAAATTATATTATAACGCAAGCGTCAATTCTTATTGTTAGATTTATTTATTTATTTATGGAACATCAACACAGCTATTTTTGATCGAGAGGGAGTACTACCACAAAATAGTACAGAAGGTAGATACATACAAAGTGCGCTTGAGCAACGCACACGGTTTCTGTGTCATAGACAACGCTCACGGATACGATATCACGGACCAGGCTGAGCGTGAGTTCCATCCGGTAGAGAAACTGTGCACTTTTGGACGTGATAACGTCTTATAAATCGATGAACACCGGCTGCACGCATGAAAAAGTGTCACATATCGCGGCCAAAGCGGAGCCAAACTCGGGAGCTATTTGAATTAAACAGTTAATTGTATTTTTTTTATTTGTAACTATAATTTATAAATGCATATACTTACTTTAGTCATTGTTAATTTATATTTCCATTCCTTCTGTTTCATTCTCAACGATAAATCAAATAACCCACCACAATTTTTTTGTGCACAAGCCAAAGTTGACTATCCTAGCGCGACTGTCGAGCGCGGGTATGAAAATTGAAGAACATACATGAGATTACCTTCTGTACTATCATATTGTGGTACTGCCAAAATTCTCAATAGTCGCGCCATCGTCTTCAATTCTGTCGAATATATCAAGCAAATCGAAATGTCTAAGATTTTATCTATACAAAAAATTTTTGATAGGTATCAGCTCCTCTGAAAACCGGCCTCGCAAAAAACGTAATCTTGTTCATCGGTGATGGAATGAGTATCACCACCCTGGCTGCGACAAGGTCGTACTTGGGACAAAGGTATGGCCGGCAAGGGGAGGAGCTGAAACTCAGCTTCGAAGCTTTCCCATACACCGGACTTTCAAAGGTAATTAAAATTAATATCTCAGTTACTTAAAAAGGAAATTATGAAAAATAACTGCTTCTAAACATGCTTGGATAATTTAATATTATTTGAAAACCTTCTTCGAGATAAACCGAAATTGCCGTAATACTGTGATTTCGCCACATGAGTAAAGAAACGCAATCGTGTGGATTTAGCCCACCAAATAAATTACATAGTAAACCGCATTCACATGCTCAAAATTTGCTTTGATTGCTTTGGTGAAGGTTGTTTTTTATCTCTGTTGTGGCGGGAGGGGGGGGGGGGGGACAACCTCGCCTGCCCTGCCTTAAATCTGGCCTTGTGCTTAAAGATTACTTTGACAGTAAAAACTCGACGGACGATGTGGACTATAGTTTCTGCTTTCGAGCTTCTATTATAAACCTTCATCTTGAATCATTATCTATTACATATATATATCCTTTCACATTTATAATATTACACAAAGATTATTTAGTAATATTTCATCTCCACAGCATCTGCTAGATGCTGGGTGTGAGTGTAGATCAGTTGTAAAGAAAGCTGAAAAGCAGATATGTGTATATTTTCAGCCTTACTGCGTTGATCAGAACGTGGCTGATTCCGCGTGCAGCGCCACAGCGTACCTCAGCGGGGTGAAGGCCAACTATGGGACCGTTGGCCTCAGTGCTGCTGTTAAGAAGGGAGACTGCGAGGGCCAAAAGCAAGGCACCCACTCCGTTACTGGCCTAACAGATTGGGCGCAAAAGGCTGGCAAAAAAACCGGTAATATATAACTAATGTTTTATTGATCCTTGAATTTGACAAGATCCATGATCACGCTGAACGAGGTGAAGGCCAACTATGGGACCGTGGGCCTCAATGCTGGCGTCAAGAATGGGGACAGCGAGGGCTAGAAGCAAGGCAACCACTCTGCACACTGGCCTAACAGATTGGGCGCAAAAGGCTCGGAAAAAAACTGGTAATGTATAATATTATACGGAACAATTGATTAATCCTTGAATTATGTCAGAATATTGGCATGCCCATGGACCAAGAACGACAGACCAATCCCAACATAGGCTAGGTCCATGATCATGCTCCATGGGTGAAGGGACCGTGGGCCTCAGTGCCGCCGTTAAGAAGGGGTACTAAGAGGGTCAGAAGCAAGGTACCCACTCCGTCACTGGCCTATCAGATTGGGCGCAAAAGGCTGGGAAAAAAACTGGTAATGTATATAGTTAATAATAATAATAAATATTTTCAACACTCACACCAATTAGCCTAGCCCCAAAGTAAGCACTACAAGGCTTGTGTTATGGGATACTAGGGTAACGGATAGAATACATATATTGTATAAGTATATTTATATGGAAAATACATATTAAACATCCATGACTGGAGTACAAATGCTCGTATTCATCACACAAACATCTGCCCCCACCGGGATTTTAACCCAGGACCTCTCGAGTCGGCGACACCATGAAACCCGGCGTACAAACCACTCGGCCACAGAGGTCGGAGGGGGAGTTATACGGAACAGTTGTTTAATCCTTGAACTGTGTCAGAATACTGGCATTACCATGGACTCAGAATGACACACCGATCCTAACAATGGCTAGGTTAATAATCATGCCCAGCGGGGTGGGGCAAACTATGGGACCGTGGGTCTCAGTGCCGCTGTCAAGAAGGGGGACTACTAGGGCCAGAAGCAAGACACCCACTCCATCATTGGCCTCGCGGATTGGGTGCAGAAGGCTGGCGAGAAAACTGGTAATGTATATATGTTACGCTCAAAGATCGAAAACGCTCAGTGAGCGGAAAAATAGCTCACAACGCGTTGTGGTCACAGTAAAACATCCACATCGCGAAATTCGTGATATGGCTATAATGAAAACGCGCACGACGCGTTGTGGCAATCACAGAAAGACCAAATAGCGAAATTCGTGTCGTGGCTGACATGCTATTCGATCTCAACGCTTTGTGGCAATGAAGAAAAGCCATGACGCGTATGGAATATTATTTAATTACGACGCACATTACTTTCCGATATGGATCCTACTAGGCCTAGGCTGGAAACGTTTTGGTAGATCTTCTTTAGGAAATATTTTATAAAATCACTGCATAGCGTGTTTGTCATTATTAAATATGTTATATAATTATATTAACTAAAATAAAACGATATTTGTTATTTATTGAGATTGCTTTATATTTAAAAAAATCAACGTATTAAGTAATAAATTACTGAACACAAAATATTAATCAATTGTAAATAACTTATAATTAATTCACTTAAAATAATTAGGGATTTTAATTTTTTTATGACAATTTAAAATTCTTCCAAGTAATAAAAATATTTTCACAAACATAAATGTTTATTGATCACCAATAAACAACAACAATGTACTTAAATCAAAACTTATATTAGAAATTACTATAATTGTGAAAAATAAGTATTTGATTGCTATTTATTTTTATAGGAACTCTTAATGTGGTATTTTGAGTTGCATTTTATATTATTGGAGCGATACTTGCACTTTTTATCAATACATTATCTTTTGCAGTGGTACATTATAAACCCTTTCTTACTTCCAGATGATAACATAGATGCTGAGCGAAGTGTTAATGACGAAGTTGAGGGCACATCACAAAAGTTAATAAAGTTGGTTTCAGAAAGTGTAAACTCATTACGTGCATAAAGTCTATCGAATGTACCTTCCTTGTTTCCTAACTGGTAGAGACCTGATGAATTAATGATCATAACAACACACATAACATTCCTGGGTGCTGCACGTCCTCTATCAACTTACAACCTGTCCGTCGTGATATGGTTAAAACAATGAATGCTCAGAACGCGTCATGGCTTTTCTTCATTGCTACAACGCGTTGAGATCGAATAGCATGTCAGCCAATTTCGCTATTTGGTCTTTCTGTGATTGCCACAACGCGTCGTGCGCGTTTTTATTAGAGCCATAACACGAATTTCGCGATGTGGATGTTTTACTGTGACCACAACGCGTTGTAAGCTATTTTTCCGCTCACTGAGCGTTTTCGATCTTTGAGCGTAACATATATACTAAACACTTGATTGATCCTTCATTAGCCTATATTCGGGTACACGAAAGACATTACTTTATTAACACTGGAATAGGGGCTGGAAGACGGTGTCGGGTAAATAAAAGGAAATCTACCTGTATACGGGCGTACTCGAATCCATTCATTTACACTTAGTCGATTACCCGAATTTAATTGGTACTCGTATTCGGACTAGCAACCATTAGGCTATCGATATGACCACGGACTAAAAAACACTAGTACGTGCTAGTTCATTATTTTTAAATTATTAAATTTCTTTTTTTATAAATAGTAAATATAAATCAGCTTGCTTTTAGAAATTTAAACTATTAATCATAAATTTTAATAATAACTAATATATTTATTTTTTTTATTTTTAAGCATTTAACTGCTAGATGTTTAAATCTAATCTAATAACTATAATTGCTGTTTCTTCTTTCAAATGTTTAATACTTGAAAAAGTATTCATTTGTGTTGTGGGTTACCTACAATGTGAAGAGATGGCGCTGCCTTGTAGCTTAAGGCTAGGAAAAATTCGAGGCGGCCATCTGGGCCGTGGTAGCATAATTGGTCATGTATGACGACCTCCGTGGTCGAGTGGTTTGTCCCGAGTTCGAATCCCGGTGGGGGCAGATGTTTGTGTGATGAATACGAGCATTTGTACTCCAATCATGGATGTTTAATATGTATTTCTACATAAATATACTTATATATGTACTGTATATGTATTCTATCTGTTACCCTAGTATCCCATAACACAAGCCTTACTTTGGGGCTAGGCTAATTGGTGAGAGTGTTGGAAATATTTATTATTATTATTATTATTATTCGCCCGGATTGCGAAGGGCGCGGGTTCGAGTCCCGTCCGCTGCCTGGTTCGTGTGGACTTTTTTTTCTAGTAAAACTTTTCTTTAGAACTAATATATTGCTTATTAAATTTCTAGATAATACCAACCTCGCACAGTGTAATAAGGACGATGTGAATATATGCTTCCAGTGGAAACTTTCTATTGTTAAGAATTATTTGCGCATAACTCGTTTCTTGGTAGCGTACATAATAAACGTATACATACATGTTGAGCCAAATAGTCGGATTATTATTCCACTTCCACTCGAGTCTGGGGAATATTATCATACATAATTATTCTAATGTTCAACCAGATGTTATTAAATATTATAAATATAGTCTCATATTTATAATATATATCATATGTTTACTCAGCTTACCAAATAAATAATACCTTATTAATAGAATAAATAAATAAAAGAAATATTGTAACTAAATATCTATATCCTGAATGATGTAATTGAAAAGGTGACTTCAGAAGTATATCTGAAGTCATTTTTCAACTTGACGACTCTGTATATATCAATACAGGAAGAAAAAGCAGCCCTTGCTGAGTTTCTTGCCGGTTCTTCTCAGTACAAGGTCTCCCGCCGTAGTTTTGCAAAACGATGGCGTAGCTTCTTGACCTTCACAAGTGCTTGTAACAGCCTAGACTGAATTAATGACTTTTCATTTCATTTCAATAAGTAATGATTTGAGATAGGAATAATGAAATGAGCTGTATGCATTTATGAATTTATAATGCAACAAATACACGAACAAAGGCGCCTTATTGGATAGTTAACCTAAACAGCTTTGTCTATACCAAAACATAATGATACTAAAAATAAAACCTTTAATAAAGATTTTGAAACAGGTTTCTTGTTGCGAAAATTAAAACATCCAAATAATGTTGTGCTAAATTAAATAATAAAACTTCTTTGCTTTTAAAATTAAGTACATTACTGCAGCGGAATGCAAATTGGGACAGGCATTGATGGACGAACGTCATGTAAATGTGAGCCCAGGTGAAGGCAGTCCATCAATACGTCTTTTGCTGGCCGCTGCAGTAATATACTTAATTTAACTAAGTAGTACCAGGGCAGAACTTTGGAAATACTGGAAAATCAATGACGAGCAACGAACAACATTAATTTTTAATCCATTTGTTTTGTTTTCATAAATTTGGATTTGATTGGATTATGAAATAAAAAATTGTGTGTGTCAGCTCGACGAATGGAGTTTACTCCTTAAGTTCGATAGTCTAACCAGACGCAAAAAGAGTTTATTTAACTTAAAAAGATTGATACTGTATGAAAGGGTAAATTAACAAATTAATGAAAATAATATACATATATATATTATATATATTTATTCATTTCATATACATTTATTATAACTAATCGACGAAATATTTTACATTACACTTTTTACAATAGTCAATTTCAGATGTGCATAAATATATCATTAGGAATGTTGATAAATTATGTAATTATTATTATCAGACTATTACCATTTTTTTAAATATTAATTAAATCAAAATTGTCTGCATTATTAATTACAGTGACAAGTGGTTTATGGTAACTAAAACAAGACACTTGGACGTTCGTAGATACGTGGTTCACGAATCTTGAAAATACCGCATCAATGGTCGTACCATACCTCGTTGTCCCCATTGCTCTATCAGAAACAATATCTTAATTCAGTTCAGATTTAAAAAAAAATATTAATGTCAATCCGTCATCTTTGTTTGTCAAAGTTGCGCGACAAAGGATGCGCACCAAAAACGTAACGAGGTCATTCATCGATAGATTTTACTTCTCACATTTTTCTCATACCGGGCCCCTTATATATGCAAATCGATTCTTAAGGAGTAAACTCCAAAAATATTTTTTTCAAAATCCAGTTCGAAATTTAAATAAAACCTTTGATTAGTCACCTCCTTGGATGCCTGTATTACAGTAAAAGATCGTTCCATTTTTAAATTTCACGACAGATATGAGTTTTTTTTTTATTTGCCCCTCAACACAACATATTATATGGATTTTCATACAAGATTTGCCGGCCGCTGCTCGCAAGCATGTGGCCAGTACAGCTATTTCGATTTATCTCGAAGAAGGTTGTCAAAATAATGCTTACATTTCCAAGCGTCTTACGTTTGAGAAAAAAAAAACATTGTAATTCACGCGCGTTTTACTACCTCACCGCCGAATCTTTTCGTGAATTTTAAGTTCTTAGACCGCCCCATACTTTCCGATTTTTTATAGAGAATTCATATTATGAGTGTAGATAAAGTCTTGTCGCACCTGCTATAATTAGGTATTAAAACACTCATGTGATACTATTATCACACTAGGCTTTGCCTCATGTTTTAATACCCCTCATAACACAACTGTTGCATAAATAACTATTACGTAATGTGTTCAGTAGCTTTTCTCTTCAACATTCGCTAAAATTTAAGCCGATTTTGTTTTTGAATTCGATAACCTAAAGGTACGCTTCAGAATTCCTTCATAAAAGAGTCGGGAGGGGTCGTCGGCGTAGAACCTTTATAGATCAAATTAGTAATCGGCCCAATAAGGTTCACGTGACGCATCAAAAACCGACGAACTGAAAGTGCGTCTTGACTGTAGTAGCGCGTAGAGAACATATATTATACACAGCCTGTAGGTAATCTAATTCCAACGGATGTAAAATGTATGCAGATTCAGTCTAGTTACGAACTCTGGAACCTAACTCATCGACTAAATCACGTCACTCAAATATAACATAATTTAATTGTGCCCTTCACTAAAATATAGGTCACCTTCACCATGCAAGCTGAAATACGCTATGCAGGGCATAGCAGATTTCAGATACATTAATAAAATTACCAGTGGATTTTGTTAGATTGGACCTTTCACTTCATTCCTAGGCTTCCAAAACCATGCCTCGTTGCAGAAAAACTATCATCAAAGAAATTAAATCACTGTTATAATTGCGAATATACATATTACTGAATATAAATAGTACTAAATAAAATGGCAAACCATAATAGTTGCATAATTTTAAAATAATAGCGATCCACCTAGCCAGCGAAGCCTAGCTTTGCACTTTGTAAACTTGATTTTTACGAGATAAAATATGACTTATATTTTCGAATCCGTCCAGGCTTTTCAGTTTTTTTCATTACAAAGATACAAGAATACAATTCTTTCCTCTTTATAATTAAGTGTAAACTCAATGCCATGTTAACATTGTAGGTGTGGTGACCACAACGCGAGTGACCCACGCCACCCCGTCGGCTGCGTACGCCCACTCGGCTGACAGGAAGTGGGAGTCGGACACCAACTTACCCAAACACGGGCCTAGGTGCGAAGACATCGCGACCCAGCTGGTTCGAGGGGCTGTAGGAAGTAAAATCAATGTAAGTCTAAAATATGTCCTATTGGAAATTGAAAAATAAGGTTAATTTATAGGAACCTGCCAAGATTAGTTTCAAGCCAGGAGTTGTAAGTCTAATTCCTACGACTTTGTAAGGGCGTACGAGTGTAGTTTGATCCCAACTTGCTCAAATACGAAGACATCGCGACACAGCTGGTCCGAGAGGCGGTTGTGTGTCTCATCATCATCAGCCGATTGACGACAATTGCTGGACATAGGCCTCCTTTAAGGATTTCGAAACACAACCTTCTTTTGACGGACATACTGACGACATCAAGTGTATAGGGCGCCCCAGATTCGCGTGATGTCGTCAGTCCACCTAGTGAAAGTTCTACCGAGACTGCGCTTTCCGGTGCGAGGTCGCCCTTGAAGCACTTTGGGCCCCAAGGACTATGTGAGTCTCAAATATCATATAGATTACGGTTACACTTTAAGCGCCAAGATTTGTGTCAAGTTGTAAGTCAACTTCCTAGGTGTGATAATATGCATAAGTGGTGAAACACTTATCTACTCTAACACGGACTCGAACATTTTTTTTTATGGCTACGTAGGCAAATGACTCTACCCCACTTGATGTTAAGTGGTGATAAAGTCCAAACGCGAAGATAGCTGGTACAGCAGTTATAAACTGCTATACCAACCATTCTCGCCTTGCCGGCCTGCAAAAATGCTTATTCACGCCTCGCTTAAAGGACCCCAGATTAGAGGAAGCAGGGTGGGGACACGTGCGCGGGTAAATAATTCCACTTACTAATAGTACGACAAAGAAATGAGTCACCAAATTTCTTTGTTCTTGTAGAAATAGTGGCCACAGTAAGTCGGTGGCAAGGTAGGCCAGCGCGCGTGGTCCTTTGAAGAAAAGGTGATACAGGGATAAGGGAGAATAACTCCTCAGAACACTTGCCGTGGTATAGTCGGTAGAATGCGCTTAATGATGCCACATCGCGGCGTAATTGTAGAGACTCGAGTTTCTTAGTTACCTCTTCATCGCCAATGATGCGGGCAGCGCGCCGCTGCAACCTATCCAAGGCATCGAGTAAGTACTTAGCGGAGCCATCCCAGAGATGCGAGCAATATTCCACGCAGGACCGCACTTGCGTTTTGTACAACAAGCACAGTTGATCGGGCAGGATCGAGTTTGCGTGAAGCTGTTTTGATCACGGTTCTGATGTAGTACTTTGGATTCAGGTCTGAGCGAACTTCCATACCAAGCATGGTAATGTTGCTCTGTAGCGCCAGTGTCGTGCCCTGAAGAGATGGAAGGGGAAGGAATGGCGATGTTGTTGCCGTGAAAGCGCAAGCCTGAGTTTTCTTGGCATTAAACTCTACCAAGTTCCTGGTACCCCCTGTACCTGTATTCGGAAATGTGGTTCAAAGCCTGATTGAGTTCAGCGACAAGATTCTCCCGTTTCTCCTTGGTTTCTACCTGTCCAGCCGCTGCGTGTCCAAAGTATCTCGCATGCACTGTACTATCGTCTGCATAGCAATGAATATTCGCAAGTGGAATCAAATCATTGATATGCAGCAAAAAACACCGGCATTCACTGACATGAACTGCGAACTACATCCGTCCGTAAGGACGCGAATTCTACGCTTATGCAGGAAGTCAGCCACCCAGGCGCAGAGCTGAGCAGGCAGATCATTTCATTTTCACACATTACATTGGTCCAGGAGGCGGTGGGAAATAAGATTAATATGATTCGGAAATTAATTTATTGGCATTTTGTAATGTGGATCTAGGCGATGTTCCAGCTGTAGCCTAGGTAAGGAAGCACACTTACAAGTATGTAAGTGTACTTCATTACATAGGCCATCATAAAGTATTATAAGCCTAGCTGGCAGAGAGGCAGTGGGAAGTAAGTTTGATGTGATTTCACATAGACATTTCAGCTGTAACTTTAGTGCTACAGTTAGTGTCTCCAAAAAGTAAAACTCTTTGCGCTCGTTTTGATGTAATCAAATAAATGTCTGTATCATATTACGTTTCCGTGCGTAATGACTTTAAATATCTAGCAAATTCTTGGGGACACATTACCCCTAATATTATACTTGACATTTGGATGGTTTCCATACATAGTTTGATATAAGTATTGAATAACATCGAGAAAGGAAAGGCTTTTCCAAAACTAACCTCTAAGGGCAGGGCTTTCTACCAAACTGTCTAGAGCTCAGGTGCGAAAACATCGTTTCCCAGCTGGCCCGGGGCCAGCAGGAAGTAAGATTAATGTGAGTTTCAAGATATTAATCATATTATTTCTTCTGAAGCTTAGTGTTGTTGTGGTTTAGCCCGTAAATTCTGAATCGAAAACTGAACATAAAACATTTCATAAATCGTATTTCAAGTTTTACATGCAAAACTTAAGAAATAGTAGTCAAATATGAATTTCATCATAGTACGTAGTAAAAAAAAATCACGTGCCGAGTTCCCTTTTATAATGGGTAGTTTGCAGTTTAAATAAAAGCTCCTTTTTTAGACAGTTCTTTAAAGTTATACTGCAATTAAGTTTTCATTCTTCATCAACGATCTTCATCATTATAAGTCCACTGCTTGTGCACATGCCCTCCGTATGGATTGAATAGGAAGTCCAATCTATTGGATTGCTAATAATTCCAAATGCAGCAGAGACCAAAAGCTTAACGTGTTTTTAAAAAACCGGTCATTCCTAAAATTTATTATCTTTTATGACATCATATAGCGAACGCCTTATACTGCGCTTGTATTGAGAGGCTGGATGGCGCAGGTGGTATGGCATTCGGCCTGCGATCGGCAAAGTTAAGCAATTTTGATTGGATGGGTGACCAAACTCCTATTATCTCGAGCTCCTCCGTGCTTCGAAAAGCACGTTAAGCCGTTGATCCCGGCTGCATCTGCAGTCGTCTGCACCCATCAAACCGCACTGGGCTTGCGTTGTGGATCACGGCCCAGTCTCCCTATTCCATCCACAGGGTAGGCCTGTACCCCAGCAATGGGTATATTAACAGGCTGATGATATGATTTCTAAATTTTATTATCTTTCATCACACGATTTAGGGAACGCGTCCTATTGCGTTATCGAGCTCTGATATTGTGCTTACATTAATTTCTCCAAAAGGTTATCTTCGGTGGTGGTAGAAGAAATTTCTTGCCAAGAACAGAGAAAGATAGCGAAGGTTTCAGAGGACACAGAAGCGATGGCAATAATCTCATTAAAGAGTGGCTCAATAAGAAGGCATCGTATGGAGTTCCAGCTAAATATATCCAGAATCGTTTAGAGCTACTGACCTTGAAAAATTCTGACTCGGACGTGCTAGGTCTGTTCTCACCAGACCATATGCCTTACCATCTCGAAGCGGGAGAGGACGATCCAACCTTGAGCGAAATGACAGAGAAAGCGATAGAGATACTATCGCGAAACAAAAACGGTTTCTTTTTGCTCGTCGAAGGTAAGCATTGATACTGATTCATTTGATTTGAGTACAAGTTTTTTACTACTTGTATATAAGTTGTATTTTTATTTATTCGTACAGGTTTTTATAATCTCATAGGATAGGAGTTGAGTGATCCTTTATATGGATAACTAATTTATATTTTCATAAAATTATATACCTGGTAGTCACACGTATCAAAGTAAAAGATTACCTAATTACACTAATATTATAAAAGCGAAAGTTTGTGAGTGTGTAAGTCTAAACGCCTGAAGAGGTTTTAATATAGTTCGGAGACTAGTTAGCTGACACACTGGATTAATACATAGGCTACGTTTTACTGCGGGATATCATCCCTAAACCGCAGGGCACAGCTAGTTTAACAATATACCTTAAGTACGCGACGGTTGCGTTATTTGTGCCGATCCCTTTCTACTTATTGCTTTGTTACTGCATAATTTGATTTCACCTGTACCGCATCAGCAAATGTATCCCAGGCTGCTTGAAAATGATTTAATTTTTTAATTCTTAGGGGGTAGAATAGACACAGCTCATCACGAGGCCAAGGCTCGGAAAGCTTTAGACGAAACAGCCGAATTGGCCAAAGCCGTGGAAGCCGCTTTGCTCGCAGTGGACCCTGAGGAGACCCTCATAGTGGTCACTTCTGATCACAGCCACACAATGACTTATAGTGGTTACAGTAAACGAGGCACCGATATTTTAGGATTTACCAATAAGGTGAGTTCAAATAATATTCTTGTCTTCAGTACACTTAGCATGAACTAATATGGTATTCGAATAGTTGCTATTAATTTTGTTATTAATGTATTAACGTGGACACGTGTTTGAATTACTTGAATTACATGACATGATTCTATGAGCTTGAAGGCGAAGTAAAATGTGATTAATAGGCAATCTCAACATGTAATTATAAATAATTAGCACAATAGTTCATTATAACACCAACTCTGTATATATTTCAGGCGAATGCAACGGACAGTTTGCCTTACACGATACTGAGTTACGCTAACGGCCCTGGATACCGGCCGGATAGACAGAACATACTCCTGGATGATATAAGTGAGTTTATACGGCACATTATTTTTATTAAAATTAAAACATTAACAGCAGGCGGTTGTTTGAATTCAACATATTTTTTATATGCAATACCATTTATTTAAATCTTATATAATTATAAGTACCAACAATCTTAACGTCACTTAACATCAGGTGGGGTGGAGCCATTTGTCGGATCTATCTTTGAATATATATATATATTAGTTATTATTGGTTTATAATTCAGGTATTTAGTTAGGGATTCAATAAGACATAAGTTTAAAGAAATAGGTATATTGACAGTTGCATCACAATACATATATCGCACCTTTATTCTAATACTGTCATTATCATAAAATAAAATTAAAATACAGGATTTGAAGTAATGTGTAGATTCATAACGTAGCAAATAGATGGCGTTGTAAACTATTTTTTGAAGAATTTTGTTTAATGACAGTATTGGAATAAAGGTGCGATATGATAACATAGTGTTTGTAAAAAAAATATTAATTTATTTACTAAAAATAGTGAAATACATACACTTAATACTAGATGTAAAAATAATTAAACTTTACCTGCTACTAGGCTCCACAAAATTAATAATTCCTTTAGAAGTCTTTGTGTTCGCTTTTACAATAAAGTCCCAAGCAATATTCAAGAGTTAAGCCTGACTAAATTTAAATCGACTATTAATAAATCACTTGTTAAGAAAGCTTATTATAAAGTGTCTGATTATATTACAGACAAAAATGTTTGGGTAGGAACTGTTCCAACCATTCCAACGGGTATTTCTATATGATAATAAAGTTGATAACTTAAGGAAGATTATCAGACTGTTTAAGAATATTTGAATGACAAAACGGCGTGGTCGTGATTTCTCCATTGCTTTGCTTTTGAAATTGCTTGGACACCGGTACTACAGATAAATAACTTTAATTTAAGTAAATATGTTGTAGTAAGTATGGGTAGTTATCGGTAGTCATGCTCTCTTTCTCTTTCTTCTTTCTTCGGCGGTGTCGTGTGAGACGGGTCGTTACGTTCCCTAAAATATGGTTGAGAGAATCGATGGCTGGTTGATGCATCATGCAACTTCCTTGATATTGAAGATATTAATGTTTAGTTACACTTAAGATAAAAACCACTATTTGTATTTATACACACATTTAGACACAGCAATCAAAATGCAGGTAAACAATTAATATATATTTAATCATTATATAATGAAATGTGACTTCATGAATCCTCTCTGAAGTCATTTTTCAATTTGACCACCCTGTAAATAATAAAACAGTGAGAAAAAAAAGGCTGAGTTTCTTTCCGGTTCTTCTCAGTACAAGGTCGCCCGCCGTAGATTTACGAACCGATGGCGCAGCCTAAACTGTATAAATGATTTTGATTTGTTTGATTGATTTCTGTTTCGTTCCTGACAGTAAATCAAAATACTAGAGACGAGTGCCAATACCGCGATAGTTTTTTGTGCTTAAGCCAATGTTGACAATACTAGCACGACCGCCGAGCGAAGTCAGGCAAAGTGAAGTACATACATGAGATTACCTCGTGAGGTCGCGGGTTCTAATCCCGGTGGGCCAAATGTTATTATGACGAATACGAGCATTTGCACCAAGTCATGGAGTTATTACGCATTTCTACATAAAATATTTGTATGTATTCCATCTGTTATCCTAGTATCCCATAGTAAAACCTTCCAGTGCTTGCTTTTGGGGCTAGGTTAATTGGTGTGAGTGTTGGAAATATTTATTGAATGAAACTTCTTTAGGTACGCTTGAGTTGGGGGGTAAACTGGCGAATGTGTTACGATTTCGCCTTACGATTAGTGTCATCGGTGACTAATCGGTAAATAATGAACAACGCCCGTCACAAAATACATGAATTTAGTGCTTGGTGGGTGATAACAGACCCAGCAAGGATTGGTGCGTGATAACGGACTCAGTGCGGATTGGTGGGTGATAACGGACCCAGCGCGGATTGATGGGTGATAACGGACCCAACGCGGATTTGTGGGTGATAACGGACCCAGTGCGGATTGGAGGGTGATAACGGACTCGGATTTTTGGATGATAACTGACCAAGTGCGGATCAATGGATGATAAAGGACCCAGCGCGGATTGGTCGGTGATAACGGACCCAGCTCGGATTGGTGGGTGATAACGGACCCAGTGCGGATTGGTGGGTGACAATGGACCCAGTGCGGATTGGTGGGTGATAACGGACCCAGTGCGAATTGGTGGGTGATAACGGACCCAGCGCGGATTGGTGGGTAATAATGGACCCAGCGCGGATTGGTCAGTTAAATCTTCAGGCTAAGTTTATGATTTTTAGATCATTGGAGCTATATAAAGAAGTTTCACTTCAGTCGTGTGGTCAAACACACACTCACTTTTTTTATTAAGTATCACTTTCTTATTTCTTATACGTCGACTCATACTACTGTCTTCCTCAAACAGGTTTATTATACGCATTTATTACGATTTTCAAAACTCTTACTGGACTACATAGTCATGTTCTTCTGACTTATTATGGAAAATTATCTTATTTCTATTATTAGGAATTTGATTTAAATAAAATATGATATCGAAAAAAAATTCAATCCTCTCCACCATTCATAAATTGATAACCAATTTTACGCATCTTGATTTACACAGACCAAATCGCGGATAGACCCTTTGTTGTCAAATAATGATTATGCGGTCAATGTCAAAATCTACATCACCGTGACCTTGACCCTACTACGAGTTTCCGACATTAGGCCTGACTTAGACCATGCGACTTCGCTTCCACACTTCACGAACTAAGGCGGTGGTCGCAATTTGCCGTATACTAAGCGACACAGAAAATATCTATGTACTACTTATGGTAGTTATGCTCTTCGCTACACACGCACACATTGACTGCTTTAGTAGGATTTAACCTTAGAGTCACGCACACATAACGGGAAACATGAGCCATTTTCTTTGCGTGATTTATTTGGATTTCGCTACTCGTATCTAGGCGCGTAATTAATCAAAGGCATATATTTATATATAAGTTTCGTATATCGCAATAGCCATCTATTTCGCTAAAGACATTTTCTCAGCTCTAAGGATACCTATTATACGTGAGGGTATAGGGCCAGAGTCACTTCAGCTAGTCCATAAAAGCAACTATAGCACCACATATGACTATAGTTCCAGGGCTCCACGGGGTAGAGGATTGGGTCAGGGTAGGCAACGGCGATCCCCGGCTAGTCCGGGAGGCTGCTAGGTGCCGAAACGCGGAAGAATCCCTAAACGGGGACCCCGTGGCTTCGCACTAAGCAGCTTAGAGGGCATTCGCAGGGTTTTTTAGCGGATATTATGCCGTAAAGCGGGGACGGGGACCTCAGTGGGCAGCCATTGCGGGGGCCCGTAAAACTTGCGGGAGCCAGGTGTGAGATCCGTTCGGTGGTGTGCCTCTTAAAGGCGCCATCGTCTGTAAACAGAGGTTTTGCCTGCGTTAACAAAAACAAAAAAAAGGGTCGCAAGCGTTCTAAGGCTATGGTGACTGCTTACCATCACGGGCCATATGCTTGTTTACCATCCTTTTAACATAAAAACACTCTTTTACTTTGACGTAGTTCTGTAAAGTAGTTTCCGTAAAACGCGTTTACAAAATTGTCGCACGGTAGCGTCATGAAGTACGGCACGCCTTTAGAGAAAGCATAGCGGATATCCTGCATGTATTTGAGTGCGCGTTGAAGGTTATCCTATCGTTGATTATAATAGAAAACATTTTTGTCTTCCACTCTTTTAAAATAAGTATGCGCCCAGCTTGATAACGTTTGTTATGGGTTCCCTCTATCTTGCATAATTTTGTTGCTCCGAAATTCATTTGGCATATACTTATTTTAAAGAATATTAAATAGGCATTTATATTTTTTTATTTTACCGTATTCACAGCGGTATACTTTTAAGGTGGTAGAATTTAATCGGGCATAGATTCCTTTGGCAAAATTTTATTCTGCATGATTTCGCTAAGCTTTATCGGTATTTGTAGCCATTGGGTTAGTTGGGTATTAGTGTTGTGACCTAATCTTAGCACGAGCCGAGCGAACGAAGCGAGCATGCCGCGACAGAGGCCGGCGAAACACCATTCACTATAGACTATATGATGGTTCTGCTGCAATTTATGCCTAAAGATAATTCTGGCTTACAAAAATATGCGTTTGAATGGCTGCCAAATAAGTGAATGCCAAATAATTTTCTGCGAATTGAAGTAAACTTAAAGATATGCATAATAATATTATGACATTAAAAGTTCCGCGTTACACGGTAAACTCGTTTGTAATAGCAGGCGAATTGCCGACTCTGTAAAAGTCTTTCTCCGTATAATTCGAAGAACTCCATTCTGTGATTCCTGGGGAAAATCGTGACAGGAAGTTCATTATTCTATTTTTATCTATTAAAAGTGAAAGGCATCCACTGAAATTAATTGATGTCTCCCCCATAGTCGCGTTAACATCGCTTGATAATATCGGATGCGTTTTCGGAATATTTGTTTTTATTACTTAATCTATGAGAACAGCTACTAAGTTACACGCTGCTGCGATAATAAAGACGCAATAGAAGTAAGATTAATTTCACGCCAATCTTCGCTCAGAAATGCGACACCATGTATGGAACCGGCAGTCGCACACACCAAGTGGCGTAATCAACAAGTTTAATTGGAAACATTGAATTTGAAAGCTCCGGTTTACGATTTGCTCACGTAAATTTAACTAGGTCTTGTATGACGTAAATAAGGTACTCTCATCCTTTTGAGAGTTCTCTGTTTATTTGATTACCATGGATTTACCTCATTTGGAGAATGATATATCATAATAAATTAACTTCCTACTTTTTAATTAGGGTTTCAAACATCATGAAAAATAAGATGGAGACTCTGTCTTAATTGTCAGTTCATCTGTAAAAATCCTTTTTTTCTGGAACTTGTGGTAGTATTAAGTCTAGAAACGTCAATAAATAAATAAAGTTTCGTGCATTAACCCGTAAAAACTAGTTTTATTTAGATCTATAGAAAAGTTTACTAGAAAAAAATCCACGCGGACCAGGCAGCGGACGGGACTCGAACCCGCATCCTTCGCTATCCGGGCGAATGCACTGACCATTATGCTACCACGGGCCTATTAGCCGCGTCGAAATTTTCCTAGCCTTAAGCTGCAAGGCAGCGCCATCTCTTCGCATTGTAGGTAACCCACAATGTCCATCTAGCAGTTAAATGCTTAAAAAATAAATAAAATCATAACTATAATTGCTATTTCTTCTTTCAAATGTTTAATACTTGAAAAAGTATTCATTTGACATTGTGAGTTACCTACAATGCGAAGAGATGGCGCTATGAAAGGATTTTGATCAATTCTACCCCGAAGCGAAGCGAGGGCGGGCCACTAGTTAACTAATAAATTAGATCATCTGTTCAGTCTTAAAAAAGATTTGGTTGTTTTTCATGTCCATCTTGTACCATTTGGTTTAGAAAGATGGTACAAGTAAATCCTGTCAAATGTTCGACTGTATGTGCCAAAAGTAGGAATATTTTATGTAAATACATACGTAGATAAATAAGGTTCATAATTGTGAATAAATTTGGCCACACTGAACTGTGGGAACAGGGAACCATTTTTTATTTAAGAAATCCCCTATCAATCATCCCCCAGTAAAACAACCCCCAAGAAGTACAGGGTTGTACAGCATCCAAAAGATATGAAGAATGTTTTTTTATGTTATATATTTGGATATTTATGTCGACACTCGCAAGACAATAATAAAGTATTCGCTTTGACGAAGAATTGCGAAATTTGTATCGAAGCAAAACAGCGTAATTGAAAATTCCGTACAATACCTACTTACGAGTTTTTAAATAACCCTCAGTGCGAAAGCTCTACTGGCACTTAGAAGTATTTTTTTTAAATCTCTTTAAGTTTTACTTTAAGAAAACATATTTAGGTATAATGTTAATTTCTTATACCTAGATCTATAAAACGTCAAGATTTTGCTGAAAGCCATAATTTTCCAAGGAGGCAGGTGCTATCATCATTATGTAAACAGCTATTTCATCCCTGCTAAAACAGTCATCACTGTTTGTGCCTACTATTTTTTTGCTACATTTTTGAACCATCGTGCTTGCATCTTTAACTGTTGTGACACCTGGCGCTTAGGCCGTTTACCCTTAGTTATCATTTATTTTTATATAAAACTAGCTAGTTTTATATAGTTGTATCCATACGTCGCTGGTTCATATCCGGCTCGAAGGACCAAATGTATCGGCGTTATGCGTACTGTTCAATAACGAAAATTGTTTGTGATTCCGAACTTTATGTGAGAGTTCGAAAATGAAATAGACTAGAGTCACTGGTGAAATTTCATTTAAAATACGTTCGTTGCTGAAATTTCGTTTCGGAGAAAGAGAGTAAAGCTCCAGTTATTTCTTGAATAATGCGTATATTGCGAATATAATTACAAAATAAATACATGAAACGAAAATTGCGAAAGAAAAGTTTAGTGTAGCGTACAAAATTTGAATTGCGTAGAGAGTGACATGTGTTGAGGGGGGGTTTTTGATCACGTGGGTCAAAGCTGCTTCTACTGGTAGAAATGTAGCGACGTTCCAGTGCAGACAGAACTTCTTAATCATACGTTAACTATAGTCTTATATAGAAATAAATGATAACTATGTATACACAGATGATAACGGGCATAGCTCTGCCAGCGATTTCGAGTGGACGTTGGAAAATAAAAATATGAACTTTGGCAGGTAGGTTAGGTTAGTAAATGCTTCTTGCATTTTCTTTAGGTTAGTTAGTATTTATTTGTAAACGATATTATGTAATTAGGAGTCAGTGGGGTCGAGCCATGTGGGGCACGGTGTACTGGTAATATAATGATGATGAAGGTTAACGAAATAAGGTCCCATACCGCCGTTTATCTTAGTGTTGCCGCACACGGGCCACCGACCACAACCACAAAACGCCGCCATCGGCATATTTCTTGTAGTTTTCATACATTTTATATGGACTCGCCACACACGGTACGCCGGTGGCCGCCACACGCTACAAATCGTCGCTTTTTGTGGCCCGCACTGGCCACTTAACAAAACGCCGCCACACGTCACTCGCGCGATTCCCCACCCCTCTCTCCCTTACCTTACTCGGCCGCTGTCGCGTGCTTCAGCCACTTTAGTAGCCATTTCTAGCTTCCCGTGGCGGCGTTTGTGGCTGTGGCGTGTGGCCCGTGTGCGGCGACACTAAATCTCCCTGACAACCGTTTTCCATCATATAAAATTGGGGTCGTGGGGACATTCCTAAAAACTGTATTACGGTACCCCTAGCACGAACCATTATCGAATTCGAATAGTTTGCGAGTGCAAAATATCATTGTCAAATGTGTTCTGATTTTTAGTTCTCCTCACGCCCGTTTTGGCGCTGCTGTTCAAGTTTCCATACAAAATTTGACATTGACATTTCGTACTCGTAAACGTTACGAATTCGATATCGGTTCGTACTAAGAGTACGGCTCTATACTGTATCCTGTTATGCCTAATTAAAAAAAACTTTAATAATATAACGTTCTGGGGCTTCGCTTAAACTTCCATCGTCTAGTGCCTACAAATAACACAATTTTTTCTCTTCACAGATAACTTGAACTACTCATACCCATCATCCGTCCCAATGGTACGAGAGACCCACGGCGGTGAGGACGTGGCAGTATTTGCAAAGGGTCCATGGGCCCACATATTCTCAGGGAACTACGAACAGAACTACATACCGCATGCTATAGCATACGCGTCCTGCATTGGGCCTGGATTCACGTATTGCAAAGTATGATCAAGAACAGATATGGAGACTAGTTCCAATGAAAGTGAAAAAACTTTTCGGAATTAAATACCAAAAGGTGGATTTTAGTGATGAATTTAACATTATAAGTGACTTAATTGTGTTTTTCGTGTTAGTACGTCGGCGTAAATTATTGCATAGTTTGTAAGTTAGGGTTACTATTAGAGACCTTATGTATTATTTCAGTTTGAACAAAGTTGACCCTATGATATCGCAAATGAGTAAAAAAACGCATTTGCTTTGTATAAAGGCACATTGTTAATATTTATAAGGAAAAACCAATTACAAAATCAATTCCACGTGTAATACAATACTATACCAGTACGTTCGGTTCTGTAACATGCAATATATTTTACTGTCGAATTTCATCTTTCGATTGCTGGCTCAACAGATATTGCGGCATTTTGCCAGGTAATGACGTAATGCATATTATTTTACTTTAATATTAATTATAATTAGGATATTTTAGACATTTTGAGCTAGCGAACTCGACAGTGAGATTTTGGTTTACAGATTTATTTATAAGTAATACAGTATTCAATGTGAAGCGAAGTATTAAATGGAGATAAAAGTTGACAGACGAAAGAGAATATTTCTTAATTAGATTTTTTGTTGAGGTCTTGATTGTAGTAGTTTTTCTAAACTGACAGTTACAGAGCAAAATGTTATAGGCGAGCGTAAAAAATGATTTAGTCTTTTTCACGTAAAAGACGGTAGCATAACTTGAAAGTGCGATCGTTAAATAAAGAATATTGACCACAGATATATATTGAATGAACTGAGTGTGATATGTAATTTCGTCTTTCCCACATTTATCTGCATATAAAACTAGGCATATAAATGTGTGAGAATGACAAAGTGATCGTGCAGCGAATAAATAGTTCGTAAAAATAATAAATAAATAAATAATAACTAAATATTTTCAACACTCACACCAATTAGCCTAGCCCCAAAATAAGCACAATAAGGTTTGTGTTACGGGATACCAGGGTAACGGATAGAATACATATACTGTTCATATTTATGTATATTTTTATAATGGCTGCAACATTGCTCTCTCTTTTTCAAGAGAAGTATTTTTAACGCGTGTGTCGCTCAATCCTTTCTTTATGTCTGTCGTTTTGCCAAATTTTAAACCTAGTAGTAACTTTGGTGTTTGTTATAGAAAACTTGGCCTAACACTATACTATGTTACGTAAGTATTTAAACCGTAAAATGTTAACAATAAAATTGGTGTCGATTCTGGCATGATTCTCTAAACCTAAACGTAAATTTGACAACAGTGTATCCTTGTCATTCTCCATACAGAATGAAAAGGAGAGACTGATGTTAAATTTAGTTTTAAGTTTAGAGAATCGTGTCAGAATCGATACCAATGTCTGTCTAATTTTAAGAATTATAATGTACAGGAAACCCAACATTAAGTTACCACACACTGTCAAATTTTCGCAATTTATTGTGAATTTTATATCAATTCATAATATAAAGCTCAAAATCGTTGGAAACAGTTTAAAGTTTTGGGTAACTTGACCTGTGCTTGTCTGTATACCAAATGTCTTTTTTTGTAGGTAAGTATATTTTTCTTCAATATTTATGTTAATATAATATATAATTGTATGATGTTTAGCTCAATTATGAAATTAAATACAAAAACTGCCTTAATTATATAAGTTAATGTATTGAATGCGCCTTATTTCTATTTATAATATATATATTTTATAGTATATTCTTAGAGACATTTTTTTTGTGAATATTATAAGAAATAAATATATGAACAAAATTCCTGTTATAATGCATATATTTAATAGATTTGTATCTTAGGTTTTCGCTCACACCACTCATTAAATAAAACAAGTTTCAACGGTACAGATGCACTGATTAATTTATTTATAATATTTCGCGTCCTGAAAAGGATGTGAAACGTCATAAGTAAATAAATCAGTACATCTGTATTAAGGCTTTCAGTCTCGATACATTTTCAAGTCCCGGGAAAACGAGACTTTCGAGACTTTGAAAATAAGTTTTATACTCAAGGTTTATACAATTAGGCAAATACTACAATATGTTTCAATTAAGCACTTTAAAAATCAACTACTACAATATAATCAAATATAAGTAAAATTCACATTTTTAATTTTTATGATAGGCACGCAGAAAGCAAAGGGCATTCAAAGTGTTTTCAGATAGAGAGGATCTGATCTTGTTGCAAAAGTAACCTGCATTAGAAAAAGCTCTAGTAGGGAGGATGGATAACAAATAGTTATAGCACTGATTACCTCTGTCGCCACGAACTAGGTTGTACTAAGGAACACATCGTAGCTATATATTTCACACTTTTTATAAAGAAACAATACGTGAAGTTGTGAAAGTATTGTGTTTGAGGTTAGGTTGCAATCTCTACAGATTATCCTAACTTTCACTTTAAAGTGTTGCCATGTAACCAAATTTAAAAAAGAATGGTATATGGGGTAGTTTAGTAGATATTTAGTAGATTGGTATTTTTTGTAGATTATTTAACTAAGTCTCGAAAACTGGAGACCTCAGTCTCGAGTGCGAAACTGCGTCAAAATCGTCGAGACTCTCGGAATTTTCGAGACCGAGACTCCCAGGATGAAAGTCCTAATCTGTACCGTTGAAACTTGTTTCACATATTAAATAATTAAGAAAAGACTTGTTGTGCCTATGTTACAATATCAAAGCTTGGTACTTAATATTTTCTTTGATTGGTAGTCTCATTTTGTTTAATATATTACTAAAATATATTAAACAAAATGAGAAAGACCTGATAATACGTGTATCATACGTGACGTGACTACGAATACTAATTATTCTTTCATTTCATTTCCTGTCGACAGTTTACTTACAAAACAACAACAAAAGGATGCGAAACGTCATAAATAAATAAATCAGTGCATCTGTACCGTTGAAACTTGTTTCATATCACACTAATATAATAAAGGCGAAAGTTTGTGAGTGTGTATGTTTGTTACTTCTTCACGTCTAAACGGTTCGAGCGATTTTAATAAAATTTGGTATGGATTTAGCTGACACCCTGGATTAACACATAGGCTATGTTTTACTGCGGGAAAATATCACTTATAAACCGCGGGTAACACCGCAGGACACAGCTAGTATTAAATAATTAAGGAAAGACTTGTTGTGCCTATGTAACAATATCAAAGCTTAGTACTTAATATTCTCTTTAATGGGTAGTCTTATATTACTAAAATATATTAAACAAAATGGGAAAGAGCAGATAATATAGAAGTGCGTGTATCATACGTGACGTGACTACGAAAACTAATTATTCTTTCATTTCGTTTCCTGTCGACAGTTTACTTACAAAACAGTTTTGTTTATACGAACTAGTTAGGCTAGGCTAGTTATAAGAACTTTTTTGAAGGTTACGTGGACTCGAATTAAATATATATGTAGGTACATAAAAATAGTTAAAGCTTAGACAAATTATAAAGCATAATGGTCGTACTGGAAATTAAATATATATTTACAACTGTACACACATTCACGCACTTACTCTCTATCTCACACAGACACACACACACATTCATACACACACACACTCATACAAATACACCTGATACTTTAAGGAATTAGTTGTTATGTGCTCAAAATTTGTTAACTGCACTAGGCTAAGAGCGAGGCATCCCAACACAAGTATTAATTATTACTTTCTGGGTTGTCTCAACTTGTACTGTAAACTGACTCTTTGGGAAATAAAAACCATTTTCATTTCATATTCTCCGTCATGCATGTTATAAGTCGATGTTATTAAAAGTTTGACGGAATTTATCTTTTATCGTATAATGCAAATATGTAAAACTTGAAAACTGTTCACTGTTACTGTATTATAAATTTATTATTGCTTAGTTTGTATTAAGCGTCGTGTAACATTTAAAATACGTACGAACGGGTATCGTCCTCCTTCTCTTCAGTGCCAGCCCATTACTTAAGTTCAGCAGTTAATTAAATGAAAAAACTAAAGAAGGTATTTATTGAGTCCAATATTTTTCCCTACCATTACTACCCATTCAGGACATCTTTTAGCTGATGAGAAAAATGGGCGCAAGAAACTCTTCAGTATTTAACAGAAGTAGCAACATTTACAAAAATACAATCATGTCGCTACCAATACAACGTCCAATCACATTTTGATTGCTGTGTCATACAATATAAATACAAACAGTGTTCTCTTTTCTTGTATAAAAATCTATAATAAGTTATCACGCTTGATAACCGAACTTAGTTTGCCTAAAACAAAAATAAATAAATACGCACTAGAACAATAAGGCAGCCCTTTGGATAGCTAGACTAATTCTTTGTCCCCCAAAGTTAAGTAAAGTTTAAATCTAAATTAAATTTAAATTGTCAGTTACCTCCAATGCGAAGAGATTGCCTTGCAGCTTAAGAAAATTTAAAATTAGGTAACCCATAATGTGGAACCTATACCTTTACAAATTAAACATTTGCAAGAATAAATAGCAATTGTAGTTATATTATTTAAGCATTTATTTACCAGATACCTAAATCTAAAGATTTTTTTAACTAGAAAAACTGCTCGCCCTAGGCAGCAGACAGGACTCGAACCCGCACCTATCTGGGCGGATGCACTGACCATTATGCTACTGCAGCACTAATGGCCACCAAGAACAAGCGAACAAGCGATTGATAACTATTAAGTGCGTAAACTAAAGGTTGTAATTTTATTTCAATCTTTTCATACAGGCTTTTTTTTCTTTGCAACAGCCTTCAAATATATTAATAGTGTTTGCTACTGTTCTGGAAATATAGATAATTGTTATTGCTATTTTCTATTGTTATGCGCCTATCCTTAATGTACTTAAGTAAACAAACCTATTGTGAGTATATTTTTGTAAATAATAAACTTCATATTTTCTTATAAGCAAAGTGCTCGTACATTTGTATTATATATTATTCAGTACCCACTCCAATATTCCTTTAGAATAGACGTTCATTGTTTAAATGATTTTTTCTTTAGAGAAAAAAAAATACATTTAAAGGTCGTTAGAAAGTAGTTGAGCTTGCTGCCAATTGGGCCATTATTTCAGATAACATCAAAATATTTGTTTATATATTTTATTATGGATGTGAACACCCATATTTATCGTAGTTTTCATAGTTTCAGAGATCGATAAGGCTTATCTACAAAAAGAAAACTCAAAAATCATTTTATAAAACTAACGAAAGTGATCCAATGACCACGAAAAAAGACACTCATAAAAATAGGCTTTCTTCTAATTTATACCTATATTTAGTCTTAGCTTAAGCTGGACATACCAAGAGAAACCATGATTTCTTACAGATCAACTGATAAAGATTAATAAACTTATAATAAAAAAAAAACAATCTTTTGACCACGAAATTGATGTCATCTTATGTTACCTCAAAATGTATTATTTATTAACAAGTTATAATCACGCCGAATCCGAAAAGTAACACCTCTTTATTTCTTTAACGAGGGTATGGTGCACCTTTATATCACGCATCAAGAGTAGTGTTGAAGAATTTGCATTCTTCAACATTTTAGTAAATGGCGAGCTTGCTGAACTGGCTGCACTCGCATACCAGATTCTCTCCTTCTGAAGTTTCAAATGGAGATGCTGTGCCTGCTGCACTTGCTGCACCCGCGTCAAGGCTTATCTGGATCCTCTCGATTCGAAATTTCAGATGGAAATGGCGAGTCTGTTGCACTCGCTGCATCCGCACCCAAGACTGTATACAGATCCTCTAGTTGTGAAGTTTCAGATCGAGATTGCGAACCTGCTTCACTGGCAATATCTGCGTCCAAGACTGTATCCGGATCCTCTCGTTCCGAAGTTTCGGATGGAGATAGTGACCCTCCTGAATTGCGGTGTGTGTGTAAGAAGGCACTATCGGTCTTAAAATGTTAGACCTCAGCGATCTAAAATAGTTGCAGAATAGTTACAAAGTTTTAAAGTAAGGAATAAACAAAAGATGCAATCTGATAAATGGCACAGCCCGTACAGATTGTTTAAAACTAGCCTCAAGCTGAGAAAAACAACAACAATAATTATAATTTATTCATGAAAAAAATTGGCTTACCGCATGCAGTCTAATGAAAATCATTTCTGCAAGTGATTGAGATCTGTGATAGAATAATGTCTAAACGTAGCCAAATTGGTAGTTTTGAAACAGTAAAATGTGAAAGTAATCAGGAAAAGTGGCTTTATTATAACTTGAACATTATTGTGGTTTAAGGAAGGTCAATTATTGAAGTGATTGAAATATGTCGTGAAAATTAACAACATTGACCTACGTTTCGAGTCAAATATTAAAGTGATTTAAATGTGACGTAATAATTAACAACATTGACCAACGAATTTTTTGACCGAGTTAACACGCGATGTTAAACAGTGCTACTTTTGCTCCGACTTCGAGACAAAAGTTAATACGATTTTATTAATTATTGAACCGAGTTAATATGATATTGATTAACTCCTTTTATTTTCAGTTCCAGATTAAATATTTAAGTGATTTTAATGACGTAATAATAAACAACATTGACCAATGATATTTTTTACCCGAGTTAACACGCGATGTTAACCAGTGCTTTTTTTGTTCTGAATTTGAGCCATTGTGCAAAGTTAATACGATATTTATTAACTATTAAACCGAGTAGCTAGCTGCCGTGCACCGGTGTCGCAGCCGCCGCGGTATCGTGTAATGCATGCACCTTCTGCGGCGGATGGCCACGGGGATACACTCATTCATTATGCGGTAAACTATCGCCAAAGGTACATTGAAGCCAATTTAAATATGTAGCTACTTTAATAAGGAATGCCTAACCTAAATTCAGTATCCCGATGATATCTAGTCCCTTTTACAGAAATACGAAACCTGAATGCATAATCTAAACGCACCCTTCTGGGCGCTGAAATTGCATTAAGAAAATTAACGCCTATTGGAAATAGTGATAGTACTTTAATAAATGTAATTATAATAGTAAATATGGGTGCAGATTTATCCTAAATATCAAGAGCATTTACTGGCCTGTGAACTTCAAGATGAGGAGCTGGCGAACAAAACGGTATAATTACATAAAATTAAAATTTTACAGGAGCTGTTTAAAACTGAATGAAATTCCTACAGTGAGCTTTTGGAATGGTTTTAATTTATAAATTTAGTAATTGAAGTTATACTTCTTTAGGCGCGTTATAAAAAAATGATGAGAGTGAAATTTTAAGATGCGCGCGCATCACTGTAACACAAAATTTTAACAGCATGAAGTTGGTCGCTTTAGCGATCTGGAACAACGGAACCAAAGCGCGATTCAGGAGACTACAGCGCCATCTCTTGACCATTGGTGTAGTAGAACCAAAAACCACATCTTTATTTTTTGTAATAAAGTAACAGTTATAGTTATTCATATTTATAATATTTATCCACATGTTTCTAGTTTGTATATTCGGAATACGTGTTTGAGTTTCATACAAGTGCAAATCACATATGTTCTAATAAATTATATTCAGTAGCGATTTTAATTGAATATTTTGATTATTTATTTATTTTTTCAAATTAAAACTGAACTTTATTGACTGTGTCCTTTTCCAGACTTTTTATTAATTTATTGTAATTAATTATGTGCATGCAATTAAAAACTAATTTTAAACGATGCCAAAGAAGGATAACTTCTCACGCGCCTACATAAGTACACGCACCCATTTTTTTTAACACTGTTTTAGGCGTTTTTGATTGAAAATTATTTGATATTCAAATTGAACGGGCCCGAAACCTCCGGACTGTAAAAAAAAAGTAGTTTGACCAGATGCGTAATTATACCGTTTTATTCGCCAGCTCCTCACTGATATGCATCGTTTTTTTTGACATAAACTTTATGTTTTTAATGCTACTATTGAACTTTTCTTTGTTTAATCAATTGTAGTTTAATTTTAACTTAAATGAAATTTCTTTTTTTTTCTTTGCCTTATCATATATAAATATATTAACTTTTCTTAATATAATTAATAATTAAACCTAAATTGGTTAGACATTCAAAAGTACGATTTAAGTTTTTTATACATTCATCTTAAGTAAGTAGTAGCTCCTATACAATATCAGCAATTAGCGACCGGCTAAAACGTGTTACGTACAAATTACAGTATAATGTCACCCAGGAAATGGTTAGGTTAGTTAAGTAAAAGTTACGGTAACCCCAAATCGTTCAGAGATCCACCTCGCGCCGCTATCAGGAATGGTGCCCAATAGGTTGGCAGCATTGCCGCGTTGGATGGCGAGGCTGAGCCGTTGACCAAGATGGCTGTCAGCCTTTTGATCCCCAGCTAATTCGTTGTTATTCTTTACTTGATCGATTTGGTTAAGGATCGCATCTAACTCCCTTTGGTTAATCCTCTCACTACTATAGTTTTCCTTTATCGCTAAGGGCATTGTAACATTCACAATGTTTTATTTACATAATCCAAACAATGCCAAAAGCTGATGTAGAACTACCATTTTTATTATTCTGAGGTTTACCAGACGGAAGAGCCTGGGTACGTAAATCAAATAGCAACTGGATCTTTATTGCCCCAATAAAAACAACAACGATAAAAACTGCTGCGTAAACTGTCAAAGGTAGTTTGTATAAATACAAACTCAATCTACCAACCAGTCACTCAGCTACGTGTTTTACCTGTCCCAGAAAACAAGCTATGATCAGTAACATACGAAAGATGAATGTCATTGTGTATAATACAAGCCTGAGAACAAAAACTGTAGTCTACACTTCAGCTCTACACCGAAACGAAGCGAGGGCGGGCCGCTAGTTAAAAATAAAAATACAATAGGTTTTATAATTAGCCAGTTACAATACCCGAGAGCAGAGATGTGATCTACAACGTAGTGAGCCTTCGGTGAGCCTTCCATTAAAATGTATTACGTATGAGAACCGGGATATATGGAATTTACAGATCATAATACCGGCAACATTTTCCAAGAAGAAATATTGTGATTACTGTTGGTAGTAATAAATAAACCATGATTATCGATTATACAACAAAAAATATGAGACGAAATTCTTAGCAATTCATGGATTCACCGTGTGGGTGCAGGGTCCATTGTGTGGGAGAGAGAGAAACTCTAAGCAGTTCCCGGAACTTGCGAGCCAGATGTAGGTTTAAGGAGTCCCCCTTTGAGATGCGCATCAACGCTCACCTTTTTTTTAAATAATGTATTCATGACCATGGATACAAGTCCTTCAGTCGTATACATAAATACAAATCTGAATCTTCTTTTTTTTTACATTAGAATGTCGGTGTTGAATGTTAGAATTTCTTGGAGTGTTTTTCACGAAATGTATCGAGTTGGTTTTTTCGATAAGCTTCTGTGAGGTAGTCAACACTACAATAAAGTTTTCACGTCCCCTTGACCGCAATAGCGTATATTTTAAAGATTCCACTAATTCTTCAGTTGCGCAGATGGTTGTAACACAGAAAAACACCAATTTTATTTCACAATATCCACTATGAATGAATTTATAATTAAAATAAGACGCCAACCGCAGTCGATGAAATCCCGCCAAAAAAACTCAAACGCTCACCTCCACTGCTCGAGTTGCCCGTCCTTCCTAGCCAAAGATAGGAGCCTGTTAATGCAGCCTTAGTTACTCTTTCCAAAATTGAACTTACTGCAGTTCTCGAACGAAGTCTTTTAGAAGAGAAATTTTGCTGGTATACCTTTCGCTACTACTTCGTATAAAATATTGAAAAATACGTTAAAGGTTTCTCGTAGCATCCAGTCACAGAAATAAATGACCTATTTTTCACGATCATGATATCGATTATCAATACTGTTCTTTTTAGTGGCAACACCACATTATCATTACATTATCTTTATGCCGGCACTTCATATGGCTATTTATGTTTGTGTCATGTTGTAAACACAACAATCTCTCCTTTTTATTACATATAGAGTATTTAATAAGGACAACTTGCTGTTAAAATGAGAAATAACGAATAGCCATGTGAAGTGACAGCGTTAAAAATGAATGTAAATTCAACAAAACATTATGCCTTCCACGCGTGTTAGGTGCCTACCGGTATCTATAAAAAAAAATGTGATTTGTATAATAATGAAACTGTTTTAGAAAAAAAAACACTCTGTCCAGGTTACATACGGGATTCGTACCTTCCGCAACCTGGGCAGACTAGCACTGTCTGTCTATGAATCACCTTTCACGGCTCAGTTGTTGAACCAATTTCGATGATTTTCAGTAAAAAGAAGCCCTTGATGAAACCCAGCCTAATAGCAGTAATTCGATGCCTACTGTTTGTCGCAGACATAAAACTTTAACCGCTGTTTTACTCATCATCAGCCTAATAATGTCCCCACTGCTAGGGCACAGGCCTTCCCTATGGATAAAATGGGAAGATTGGGCCATGACCCACCACGCGGGCCCAGTGCGGATTGGTGGGAGCTAACGACTGCAGCTGCCGACGGGACCAACGGCTTAACGTGTGTTCCGAAGCACGGAAGAACTGGAGATAGCAGATTTTTGGTCACCCATCCAATGACCGACCATTGCAAAAGTTGCTTAACTTCAACGATCGCAGCCGAACGAGCTAGCCACCTGCGCCACCGAGCTCCTCAAGCTCGTTTACACCAAGATATAATACACGTATTTAACAAATTTTATACAATGTCTTAACTTTTTGTTCACACTTATATACATTTGTAAAATATGTAGTATACAATACTTGCAACATAGTTGTTGTTTAAACAAATTATGTGAAGTAAATAAGTGATTTATACTTGTAAGATAGTATCCGACAAGTTTTGTTTAAAAACTAGTATAAGTATTTTGACTTGTTTTTTGGAGGGACAAGACGATGGAATAAAGTATGAGAGTTTGTCTGGGAAATGGAATATTCAACTAGGCGAAGTGTCGGGAAATTGCTAGTTAATATTTTAAACCAACTTGAATCCACGGTCTTTCGGTGTAACGATGCATCGAGCTAACGACCCGTAACAGCGGTAAACCCCGTCTGTTGTATGGTAAAGATAAAGGTATCAAGACTAAGCTGTTAATCTCACGGTATAATTGCCTATTGTGGTAATAATCCATTATGGTACCGACATCATGGTATTAATTGAAATACCTTATAGTTATTAGAGCTTATGTTTCTATTTTCCTTAATTCGATTCATAAGAAAGTGTGTGTGTGTGTATCATAAGATACAAACATCCGACGATGACGACCTCCGTGGCCGAGTGGTTTGTACGCCGGGTTTCATGGTGTCGCCGACTCGAGAGGTCCCGGGTTCGGATCCCGGTGGGAGCAAATGTTTGTGTGATGAATACGAGCATTTGTACTCCAGTCATGGATGTAAAATATTTATTTCTATATAAATATAGGGGAGAGTGGGGGAATTGCGGACGCGGGGTAAATACGGACTAGCAACTATCTACTCATTCCCTCCACCCGCGGCAGCCCGGTGCTGTCGTCTGTTTCTTTCCCCTATTTTAGTGCCACGCAAAAACTTACGACAGCCGGCTGCGCACAGTTTAAAAGGTAGGTAAAATAAAATAAAAAAGTGTATATTGATCTAATTTTTAGTGTTTTTTAATTCCAGGGACAGGTCTGTATACTAGGTGATAGTTAAAAGTGATATTTTCTATGGATAGCTTTGTCAGTGGAGTTTGAATCGCCAATGTTTGTTTTTATGGAACGTTTTCATAACCTACAAATTTCTCACTTTGATTTAAAAATACCCAGTTGGGTTAATTGCGGACACGGCTTGCGGGGTAAATACGGACGTCCGTAATTACCCCTAATTCGATAAACTATTATGAAATTATTCAATAACTGCTCATTTTCAGATGCCTCGGAAATATATAAGAAAAACAGAACAATCATACACTAATCATAACAAAAAGCAAAGTACGATAAGTCAAACAAATCAATCTTCATCAGTACCGCTTAGTGATTTAATAAAGGTCCCAACTCTACAAATTCATCGTAGCAAACGGTCAGTAAACAAAAAGCATTCCATCATTTTTACCAGCACACTGGAAAAAAATAATCTTGAAGAAAAGGAACAAACGAAATTAGACAAGAAAAGAAAACCTCAAGAAAAAGACAATAAAACTACATCTAATAAGCTAAAAAAGTCAAAACTTTCTACAGGAAAAGGATCAAAGGGTATAAAAAATCTGAATAATTTTGAAAATGAAGGAAATGTTGATTACTTTTGCATTTATTGTCAGGAAAAAAAATTGTCTTCGGCGGGTGGATCACTGTACTTTTCCTTATGTGTTTAAAGTGTAACAAGTGGGCTTATGAGAACTGCACTGCAGAAAGTTCTTCTAAAGGCTTTACTTGTGATTTTTGTCTATGATGTGGACCTAGTCCGTAAATACCCCATGCTGTCCGTAATTAACCCAGGGTCAGCCCGAATTTACCCCGAGCGCTACGGGTAATTAAGGACAGACAAGGTTTGGTTTTTGCTAAAAATATTCTATTTGTTGATTGATCTCGTTTAATAAGTATAATTGTTTTTGTAGATGTATAACTAAAGATTAATAATTAATAAAGACAGACTGATTATTACTAATAGTACGAATGTTGTGCGTTATTTCCCTTCAGCGTACAGTATATGTATTCTATCCGTTACCCTAGCATCCCATAACACAAGCCTTACAGTGCTAACTTTGGGACTAGGCTGGGTGTGGGTGTTGAAAATATTTATTATTTATTTATTTATTATCCTTTATATATATTCAACATATACATTTTTATGTAAGAGGTCACCATAACTTATAGAGACGCTTGCGATACCAAAAGTACCCATAGTACGAACCACTATCGAATTCAAATATTTGAATTCGGTCTATGTTATACGTCAAATGTGGTGAACAGACTTTTAGTTCTCGTTACGTTCGTTGTGGTGCTGCTGTTTAAGTTTCCATACAAAATTTGACAACCCACAATAACATTCCGCATTCGCAAACTACTTACTAGCTGATTCAGGCAATGATTTAGGGAACATTTTTTTTGCTTCAAAAATAATTCCTTAACTCACAAATTGTGCAATTATTTTATCTTAATATTTTTTTTGTATAAGTAAGTATAATTAATAGTAAAGTAGATTTATTGAAATTAGTTTTCACAAATTAATTTAAATAAATATACTTTTGGGATCTACGTGCTTTTAAACGGATAATGATTCCATAATAGGTATATTATTTACTGCGTTCCATTTAAGGATATTTTGTTAACGATATAAATTTAACAATATTTTTGTATGTGGGTGTATGTATTACGTTTACTGTTTATACTGTTCGCACGCTCGCTTCGCTTACTCGGCTCGCGCGTGGTCACAACACTAACTTAACCTAGTGTGAAGTATCATCACTTGGGCCCTGGAAGTACAGTTTAGCCAAAGAAATATACAAAAATCCCAACGACTACGAGTCGCAGGACATGGACGGACAGCTAAGGTTCCGAACAAATTTGTTGGTACGCAACAAAAACGGCCGTATCATTTTTCAAGTTGAATCCGAAGTGTGATTTTTTATAGATTCAGGGGAGTAGTACATCTGAGTATATTATGGTTTAAATTTCAAATTAATACCTCTACGCTTTTCTAAGATAAAGGGTCTTGGCAGACAGACAGACGGCACACAGACAACAAAGTGATCCTATAAGAGTTCCGCTTTTTCCCTTTGAGGTACGGGAGCCAAAAAAGAAATGTGCTTGCGTGCGTGAAAATGTTAAAAGGGGGCCTTTGCCTAATAGAAATAAGGCGAAGAATGAAATTCCAAAGATCCCTTCCTCAAGGTTCATTTGAGGTTTTCTGTAAAACATCTTCCTTTATAAAGAAATAAATTTTATAGGAAATAGATTATTTATTCATTATTGATCTCTTGGTTTAATATCCATGACTGACGTTCATATTCATCACACAAACATCTGTCCCCACCGGGATGGGACCTCTCGAATCGGCGACACCTTGAAATCCGGCGTACAAACCACTCGGCGACGGAGGTCGTCATATAAAAAACAATTGTAGGTTACCAATCATTTCTTTATCTACAACAAAATCAATTCGTCACATTAAGTTGGTAGTTTATAAGTATAGCTACTGCGAATGCAGCCGCTAATAACGGTTCAGTTTGCCTCCCAAAGCACGGAGGAGGTCAAGATAATAAATTTTAGGTGACCCCTCCGTGACCGATTATTGCGTAAGTTACTGACTGACACGATCGGAAACAGGACGCACTCACCACCGCGCTATCAAGCTATTCAGTATATTATTATTTTATTTTATATTTTATTTTATATAATGAGACTTCTCCCATATTTGTGTGACGAAGCTTGGTACTAAAGTGCGTTGAAATCAGCATACTATTAAAAACTAGCGTCTTACTAAATTCAAGTTTCGAACTCTTTAATTTTGGCGTTCGGGAAATAACCTAAAATTTTGCGTCCAAATTACCTCAGTATCTCAAGGCAAAAGTCTTTGACCAGTGTGTGTTGCCAGTGATGACTCACGGAATTGAAACGTAGTCGCTTACTATGGGTCTCATAAGACGGCTCAAGGTCGCACAGAGGACAATGGAGAAAGCGATGCTTGGTATTTCCCCGCGTAATAGAATCAGAAATGAGAAAATCCGCAGGAGAACTAAAGTGCCAGTGGACGGGACACATAGCGAGGAGAACCGATGGCCTTTGGGGCGGAAATGTTCTCGAATGGCGACCACGAACCGCACGACACTCGGTGGGAGGACACCCCCCCCCCTCCTCCCCACCAGGTGGACCGACGATCTGATAGATCGCAGGAAGCCGATGGATGCGCGTGGCACAGGACTGATCGATGTGGAGATTCTTGGAGGAGGCCTATGCTCAGCAGTGGGCGTCGGACGGCTGAGATGATGATGATGAATTTAAGCATTTTGTACCATGCTTCGTCGCGCAAGTGTGGGAGAAGCATGAAATAATGATCAAAGCAGTTTAGAAATGCCGTAAGCAATTTCCAAAAATTTGCTTAGACTGCTTAAGTTGCTGGTTTGTATCCAGCGTATATCATGGTTTCGTGGGACAGGTTGATATTTTTCAACCGACTTCAAGAACGAGGAGGTTCTCAATTCGACTGTATTCTTTATGTATGTTTATCACGTGATCATTCCACCAATATGAATTTTTTTTTGATGATTCTACTTTTTGTTTAGTAGATCATATTTTAAAGTATAAATTTTATTGAAATTGATTTGGAAAATTGACAAAATCAAAAATATGTAATCTAATAAGCGCCTCCAAATTATATGTTAGACTAATATTATTGAACTAGCAAACCAGTGAACCAAACGTTCACCAAAAAAAAAATGTATTTAATTAATTGAGAACTTCGGAGATTTTGTGTGGTTTCGTTTGAAATAGAAATCACGTGATTTCTCGAAAACCGGAAGTGCTACGTTACTCAAATCCAGTTTGTAGTCTTATCAGACTATTCTTAACTTATAACTTAAACATTCTCTATATCTATCTCTTACGGTTTGGCCGCTGAAACAGCACCACGGACGGACGGACGGACTTGTCTAATAGATAAGAGATCATTGAATTTTTTTATTAAAATTTATTCGTGTTATCATCCTAATTCGTCAGATTAAAAAGAATGTTAATGATTTATTTAATTTTATTGTTGTTTGCGCGTATCTCTAAAGCTGCATAGGGTACGCGTAGCTACGCTAGGCAGCTGCCTAAGCGTACCTTACGGACGCGGACTTTACGGATCGCAATGAGTATGGATAGCAGTTTGACATAGGTGGATCAATTTTAATCATGATTTTTAGTTTGGTTTAGTATCCCATATTTACTTGGTGAAGATCTAAGTACTTCAGAGACAAACAATGGAACTCCCCAATCAAAAACATAATTAAAACAAAATCCGCGCTTGGGTTACCCTACTCATATTAATTATATATCTAAATGAAAATAGCCTTCCAATTATCTTCATTAAGCTGGCGTATTACAACTAATCGCAAACAAAGAAAAATGCGTACTGTTGATAAAATATAAATAATACTAGGATTTAGTATTGTTATTATTACCCCTGAGAATAATCTCATTACGATAACAATGTTTGCCAATATAGGTATTTATTTTGTGATTGACGGATTAATAAATAATATATTTGTATTTTTGTTATTGTATATTACGACGTGATTGATGGACAAGCAAAAACACGAATTATTTCCGTAGTCACGGGGCCCAAAATGTCGAAAATTATATAAAAATAAGTAATCAAGTTTCTTACTAGTAGTTGTCCATAAAGTTGAATAAAATTAATTAAAAAAAAACCTTATTCAAAATGACTTATTACAAGCTCTTATGTGAATAATATACTGTTTGAAGTTCAACTTCCGAGACACAGAAGCTGTACGAATCCGGCTAATAATAAAATAATAAAATATTTCCAACACTCACACCAATTAGCCTAGCCCCAAAGTCAGCACTATAAGGCTTGTGTTATGAGGTACTAGGGTAACGGATAGAATACACATAAGTATATTTATATATAAATCATATTAAACAACAAACTGGAGTACAAATGCTTGTGTTCATCACACAAATATCTGCCCCCACCGGGATTTGAACCCGGGACCTCTCGAGTCGCGCGACACCATGAAACCCGGCGTACAAACCACTCAGCCACGGAGGTCGTCATAAATAATAAGGTCAATAATTATTATAAACGTGAAAGTTTGTATGTTTATATGTATGTATTTATGTTTGTTACTCAGTAGCGCAAAAACTAATAAACGAATTTGGATAAAATTTGGTACGCATATAGTTTATGACCTGGACTGAGTTTTAGAATACTTTTCATCCCGGATGAATTTACGGTTCCTGTGGAATTCTCAAAAAATTAAAGCTAACGCCGACGAAGTCGCAGGCGGCCGCAAGTATCTCTTATCTATTAGACAAGTCCGTCCGTCCGTCTGTCTGTGGTGCTGTTTCAGCGGCCAAACCGTAAGAGATAGATAAAGAGAATGTTTAAGTTATAAGTTAAGAATAGTCTGATAAGACTACAAACTGGATTTGAGTAACGTAGCACTTCCGGTTTTCGATAAATCACGAATTTCAAACGAAACCACACAAAATCTCCGAAGTTCTCAATTAATTAAACATTTTTTTTTAAATCAGGTTTTGGTGAACATTTGGTTCACTGGTTTGCTAGTAATAACTATTTTCTATTGGTCACCAATGCAGTGCAGGACTATTGTGGAAGTTTTCGAAGAAGTGCCTCGCTTTTGCAATTACTCCGGGCTCCTACCACTGTGCAATCGAACTCAATTACTTCATTAACTTCCCGTAAATCCATTAGTACCAAATCAGTATGTATGGGCAATTGACGTCTCCATGGGACGATTTAAATGTTTGCTACAAATCTCCCGATTGTGCAGGCATTCCCAGAACTAGGCCAATGAGGTCATTGATTACTGCAGGAGAGAAAATTTTGACGGACAAGGAAATTTTCCCTAATCCCGTTCGCTGGAGTGCCACGCTATATTTAACTTTATGCAAATAGATATAAGGGTTAGCCCATGTGTGAAATAGCCGTGTGTCAATACATTAGCCTCGATTGAGTAGGTTTGTTTATTCGATGGCGCAAGTGGTTTGCGCGTTCAGCTGCGATCGTTGAAGTTAAGCAACTTTCTCAGTGGTCGGTCATTGGATGGATGACCAAAATTTACTATCTCGAGCTCGAGTGCTTCGAAAGGCACGTTAAGCCGTTGATCCCGGCTGCATCTGCAGTCGTCAGCACCCACCAATCCGCACTGGGCCCGCGTGGTGGGTCATGGCCCAATCTCCCTATTCCATCAATAGGGAAGGCCTGTGCCCCAGCAGTGGGGACGATGATAGGCTGATGATGATGATGATACTCCAAGAAACAAAAGAATTTGCAATCACTTATTAAAAAAAGAAAACAAGAAATGTTTTTAATAAAGACAATACTTACAGTCTTGTCTTTTATACTTGTCACTTGAAAATCTGAATAAAAGGAGTGGGTTTCATTTGAAAAATGAGAACAATAAAACGTAGAACGTTTTCATGAGAATTCATAATAAATTCATGAGTTTATTACTTTTTCAGATTGTATATAAAAGTGAAGTACCGTGCTGAACGGGAAACATAAAAGCAAAAAAATTTTTTAGCATTCCACTTCTAGTTAACTAACTGTATACAGGATTTGTGTGTGTATGTCTGTGCGTGTGCGTATGCGTGTGCGTGTGTGTGTATGTGTGCCTACAACTACCTCAAAATGCTCAAGTATTATAATGATAACAATAGTTAATCCCTGAAGTCGCAGAGAGTCGGCACAGAACAATGCATTATTTCTGCCATGCACATATTGACGTTACATTTACAAGCAGTCCGACGCAGGTTCAGACAGAATTTATTCGATTAGTGACACGTGTAGTAAGAATCAATAGCGGTAAGTTTAGTTAATTATTATCGAGGATGGCAGGAGCCGCCTTCGTGGCTACTTTGAATTTTGTGATTTCGCTCTGAAATTTGATACAGATCTACTTTGTTTTCTTTAAGGCGGTGCGGTATCGTTTCCTTTTCGTTTCTGTACTGAAACTGTACATATTCTTTACCGAGCACATAGACACCTCTCTGTACCGAATCCTAACAAACCGTTCGATTCGGCCGCCCGACGAAACGACGTTATAACAAATGAAAAATACCCTTTTTCTTACAAAACGACACTATACCGCGCCGAAACTATGAATGTCAAGATGACAAATGAAAAATACCCTTTTTCTTACAAAACGACACTATACCGCGCCGAAACTATGAATGTCAAGATGACGGGACCTCGCCAGGTTTTTCAATCATAATGTACAATTTAATGCAGAATTTATGCTATTTTTACTGAACGGGAAACATAAAATCAAAAAATATTTTTTAGCATTCCACTTATAGTTAACTAACTGTATACAGGATTTGTGTGCGTGTGCGTGTGCGTGTGCGTGTGCGTGTGTGTGTGTCTACAACTACGTGCCTAAAGTATTATAATAATAACAACAGTTAATCCCTGAAGTCGCAGAGAGTCGGCACAGAACAATGCATTATTTCTGCCATGCACATATTGACGTTACATTTACAAGCAGTCCGACGCAGGTTCAGACAGAATTTATTCGATTAGTGGCACGTGTAGTAAGAATCAATAGCGGTAAGTTTAGTTAATTATTATCGAGGATGGCAGGAGCCGCCTTCGTGGCTACTTTGAATTTTGTGATATTGCTCTGAAATTTGATACAGATCTACTTTGTTTTCTTTGAGGCGGTGCGAGGAGCTCGATGGCGCAAGTGGTTAGCGCGATCAGCTGCGATCGTTGCAATTAAGCAACTTTCGCAGTGGTCGGTCATTGGATGGGTGACCAAAAATTTACTATCTCGGATTCCTCCGTGCTTCGGAAGGCACGTTAAGCCGTTGGTCCCGGCTGCATCTGCAGTCGTTAGCACCCACCAATCCGCACTGGGCCAGCGTGGTGGGTCATGGCCCAATCTCCCTATTCCATCCATAGGGAAGGCCTGTGCCCCAGCAGTGGGGACACATTAATAGGCTGATGATGATGATTTGCGGTATCGTTTCTTTTTCGTTTCTGTACTGAAACTGTACATATTCTTTACCGAGCATATAAACACCTCTCTGTACCGAATCCTAACAAACCGTTCGATTCGGCCGCCCGACGAAACGACGTTATAACAAATGAAAAATACCCTTTTTCTTACAAAACGACATTATACCGCGCCGAAACTATGAATGTCAAGATGACGGGACCTCGCCAGGTTTTTCAATCATAATGTAAAATTTAATGCAGAATTTATGCTATTTTATGTTTAAAAATTCTACACTCTAAAACTTTCAAAATATTCAACTGTTAAAGTGATCTCGCTATTTTGATATCAAAATGAAATTAAACACACACAACTCTAATGCGATTTAATGCGACAACGTTCAACCTCTTATCTATTAGACAAGTTCGTCCGTCCGTCCGTCTGTGGTGCTCTTTCAGCGGCCAAACCGTAAGAGATAGATAAAGAGAATGTTTAAGTTATAAGTTAAGAATAGTCTGATAAGACTACAAACCGGATTTGAGTAACGTAGCACTTCCGGTTTTCGAGAAATCACGAATTTCAAACGAAACCACACAAAATCTCCGAAGTTCTCAATTAATTAAATACATTTTTTTTTTAAATCAGGTTTTGGTGAACATTTGGTTCACTGGTTTGCTAGTTCATTACTATTCTTTTAAACCTGTAATTTCAATACAAAAAGGTATCATATTTACAGTTAGATGCTCCTTAACCAATTGTTAGAGCAATACTTGATTTACAATGTAACTTTTTCTTCAGGCCCATCGTACTGTAAATATAAATCCTTTTTGTATTGAAATTTACAGTTTAAAAGTATAGTAATGAATCTAATGTAGTCAAATTAAATCGCATTAAAATTAGGAGTGTTCCATTTAAGATTACGCTGTGGGTTTTTGAAGTTATACTTCTTTAGGCGCGTTATGAAAAAATGATGAGAGTGAAATTTTAAGATGCGCGCGCATCACTGTAACACAGTTACCGCACATTACTGTTACTTTTGTGTTTACCGCACATTAAGAAAATCTACCAACAAAATAGAAATAGAATCTCTATTTAGTGGGTGCTAACAACTGCATTGTGAAGGCCTATCAAAAGTATTTATTAATCTGGAACAACGGAACCAAAGCGCGATTCAGGAGACTACAGCGCCATCTCTTGACCATTGGTGTAGTAGAACCAAAAACCACATCTTTATTTTTTGTAACGAAGTAACAGTTATAGGTATTCATATTTATAATATTTATCCACATGTTTCTAGTTTGTATATTCGGAATACGTGTTTGAGTTTCATACAAGTGCAATTCACATATGTTCTAATAAATTATATTCAGTAGCGATTTTAATTGAATATTTTGATTATTTATTTATTTTTTCAAATTAAAACTGAACTTTATTGACTGTGTCCTTTTCCAGACTTTTTATTAATTTATTGTAATTAATTATTTGCATGCAATTAAAAACTAATTTTAAACGATGCCAAGGAAGGATAACTTCTCACGCGCCTACATAAGTACACGCACCCATTGTTTTTTTATTAATTAACTAGTGGAATCAAATTAACGAGACCACTTTCTTTGTTGAATATTTAATTTTGCGTGCAGAATTTTTCTATGAAATTATTTTAGAGCAGCAGAAATTCTGCATTAAATCCTAATCACATTATATTTAAAAACCTGGCGGGTCCCGTCATCTTGAAGTTCATGCAAAACTGAGTCGGTGAAGAAGGGGTGGAGTCCCGGTACAGAATCTGTACAGATTGGTACAGAATCGAAAACGAAACGATCCCCTGCGAAAGGCACCACATTCAAATTGACTCGAGCTTTATAACGACGAGGTGCTCGATGGCGCAACTGGTTAGCGCGTTCAGCTGCGATCGTTGAAATTAAGCAACTTTCGCAGCGGTCTGTCATTGGATGGGTGACCAAAAATTTACTATCTCGAGCTCCTCCGTGCTTCGGAAGGCACGTTAAGCCGTTGGTCCCGTTTTCATCTGCAGTCGTTAGCACCCACCAATCTCCCTGTTCCATCCATAGGGAAGGCCTGTGCCCCAGCAGTGGGGACATTAATAGGCTGATGATGATGATTTATAACGACAATTTCATATTTACAATCATTATTTTACTTAATATTTAGGACCTTGGAGATTTCCAAGAAGGGCAAGAAAATATCACTCGGTTATGAAGTACATTCATTATCCTTACCTACGTCTAATTAACACAATGAGAGTGACAGACGACTTGTCAAAAGCAATCATTAACATTTAAACGCCTCGGGTTTGAGTGGCATCCAACGAAGCGTAAAACTTTAGGGGACTTGAGGAAATATTTATTTCATTGTATTATAAAAAATTGTGCTCTTATGTCATTATTAAATTTCATCCAGAGAAATGAGCTATTTTTACATTTAGTCTACTACACGTCCTTAAATTAAATGAGCAAAAACCTTAGACGTTACCTTTCAAGGTTTTTGTTATTTGAAATTTCTTTGTTATTGTTGATAGTACAGAAATAAAGCTCAATTAACTTAGCTAAATTATTATCCTGTGAAATTTGCTCGCTTAGATATAAATTGAGGGCGAACACATTACTTGGTGATACTTATAATATCATGGTATGTACTTATATATTACTAGCAAACCAGTGAACCAAATGTTCACCAAAAAAAAAAGGCATTTAATTAATTGAGAACTTCGGAGATTTTGTGTGGTTTCGTTTGAAATAGAAATCACGTGATTTCTCGAAAACCGGAAGTGCTACGTTACTCACATCCGGTTTGTAGTCTTATCAGACTATTCTCAACTTATAACTTAAATATTCTCTTTATCTATCTCTTACGGTTTGGCCGCTGAAACAGCACCACGGACGGACGGACGGACGGACGGACGGACTTGTCTAATAGATAAGAGATTATTGAGGAGCTCGGAGGCGCAAGTAGTTAACGCTTTCGGCTACGATCGTTGCAGTTAACCAACTTACCAGTAACCAAAACTTTACAATCTCGAGCTCCTCCGTGCTTCGGTAGGCACATTAAACAGTTGGTCCCGGCTGCATTTGCAGCCTTTAGCAACCACCAATAAACACTGGGCCCACGTGGTGGATCATGGCCTAAACTCCCTATTCCGTGGCGACATTAATATGCTGATTATGAAGATGATGATTAAGTAGTTAAGAATCACTAATACAGACGTAATTCACGTAGTTACTTTGTAATAATCTGAAGCTATACGAGGAGAATATATTTTCTGAATTTAAATTATAGAGCAGCATATGTATTCTGTAAGATGCAGTCACCGTTACGATGTCATCTATTCGGATTTCTGACAAATGTCAAATATAGTAACAACAAATTATTAAGCGATATCATTATTTGGGTATAAATATATATAAAGAAAATATAACTAGAAAAAAATCCACGCGGACCAGGCAGCAGACGGGACTCGAACCCGCACCCTTCGCTGCGGGTAGTTTAGCGATTTTCTTTAGATTTAAACATCAAGCAGTTACATGCTTATAAAAATAAAGATTATAACTATAAATATATATATTAAAAAAACAGCAAAGGTGTATAAGTAACTATATCACTTGCAAAGTTCTACAATTTCAAGAGCTTATAAAAGTCAACATCCTATTGATGTTCTACTGCTGGGGCACAGGTCTTCCCTATAAATAGAATAGGGAGATTGGGCCATGACCATGACCCACCACGCCGGCTAAATGCGGATTGGTGGGTGCTAACGACTGCAGATGCAGCCAGGACCAATGGCTTAACATGTCTTCCGAAGCATGGAGGAGTTCGAGTTAATAAATTTTTATTCATCCATCCAATGACCGACCACTGCGCAAGTTGCTTAACTGCAACGGTCTGTATTCGTAAAAATTTCATAAAATATTTTCCATTAGTTCAAAACACAGAAAACATTCGGTATTACAAGGGGCGAACGTGGCTATTTTATAATTAACCTCGATAGAAACCGATAGTATTGAAGTGAACAATAATAAAGTATATATAAAAACGTTGCGACGACATTTACAATCGAATGGATACGATACGATGCTACACGATTCGCTGGCGCCGAATACCATTCTTCCTATCGTTGGCTGTAGATGTGGAAAAATACAAAAGAGAACGGTTTCACCTGTGTATTGATTCAGCATCATGCGAGCACGAGGAATATTATTACAACTTTTATTTGTATAGAGGTAGAAATATCCAGAAAAACGTTTTCCACTTCAGCAGATATTAAATGTGAATTGTGATCAACAGCGTGTGCTACGTACTTATCGGGAATTTAATCTCAGAAAGAAATTTTCCTACAAATACAAAAACGTAATTAAATTCGACGTAGGCGTTTAGGAGAAATTTAGTGTCATACACAAGTTTATGTGCTTATGACCACACGACTGAAACTTCTTTAGCATGAATGATCTGAAAATCATAAACTTAACCTGAAGATTTGTTGATAGAAAAAAAACCACCAACCCGCGCTGGGTCCGTTATCACCCTCCAATCCGCACTGGGTCCATTATCATCCACCAATCCAGCCTGGGTCCGTTATCACTCACCAATCCGCACTGGGTCCGTTATCAGGCACAAATCCGCACTGGGTCCGATATGACCCTGAAATCCTCACTGGGTACATTATCACCCACCAATCCGCGCTGGGTCCATTATCACCCACCAATCCGCGCTGGGTCCGTTATCACCCACCAATCCGCGCTGGGTCCGTTATCTTCCACCAATCCGCACTGGGTCCATAGTCAGCCACCAATCCGCGCTGGGTCCGTTATCACCCTCCAATCCGCACTGGGTCCATTATCCTCCACCAATCCAGCCTGGGTCCGTTATCACTCACCAATCCGCACTGGGTCCGTTATCAGGCACAAATCCGCACTGGGTCCGATATGACCCTGAAATCCTCACTGGGTACATTATCACCCACCAATCCGCGCTGGGTCCATTATCACCCACCAATCCGCGCTGGGTCCGTTATCACCCACCAATCCGCGCTGGGTCCGTTATCTTCCACCAATCCGCACTGAGTCCATAGTCAGCCACCAATCCGCGCTGGGTCCGTTATCACCCTCCAATCCGCACTGAGTCCGTTATCACCCTCCAATCCGCACTGAGTTCGTTATCATCCACCAATCCGCACTGGGTCCGTTATCACCCACCAATCCGCGCTGGGTCCGTTATCACCCGCCAAGCACTAAATTCATATATTTTGTGAGGGGTATTGTTCATTGTTTACCGATGAGTCACCGATGACACTAATCGTAACACATTCGCCAGTTTACCCCCCAAGTCAAGCGTGCCTAAAGAAGTTTCACTCCAAAAAAATATTTCTAACACTCATACCAATTAGCCCTAAGTAAGCAATTTAAGGCTCGTCTTGAGATACTAAGGTAACGGATTGAATACATAGTACTGTTACATCTAGAAGTATATGTGTCTATGTGTTAGAAAAACATTCGTATTGATCATAAAAACATTTGTCCCACCGAAATTTGAGCTCAGTACCTCTGAGTAGGCGACACTTTGAAACTCGACACACATACCACTCTCACTACAGAAGTCATCGTTGTCGTATTAAAGAATTATGTATATTATAAATGCATTTTACTAATGTAAAAAAAGGATGGAAAAGAGGGAAAGACAGATTTCTACAATTATGCTAAATAGGTCCAGTATTTTTTCTTCTTTTATTGAATTTTTAGAAACTAAACCAAGTGAATTCTTTAAATAATAATAAAGCTTATGTTAGTTATTTTTTTGAGGATAAATTATTATTTTTTTGTTTGATAATTTAAATATGTGCCAAAAAAAGTCATTCCTCTTTATAATAGATTCATTTAGTATGAGTAATAAACTTTTCGGGTAAAGCCGATGACAAAATTAGTCAAATATAAAAGTATTCGCACACAATAAATCTCTAATAATATTGCAAATCATATAATATTGTACACAAAAAAAGAGAAACATTAAACTTTTTATTTAAAGTTATAGTTTTTTTAGTTGTTGTTATAGTTTTTGTTATAGTTATATTAAGGAATTATATTCTATGAATGCAAGCAGTAATCTGCTAACATAACTGCTCCCGACGATCCTGATACCAAACTTTGTTCTGCAAGCCATTTCGCATTCGTAACACCGATCTCCTTGTTCATCAGTCACAGCTCCAAGATATAAACGGAAAAAGAGAAATGGAAATTGGCATAATGGAAATTTAACGACATCTAGCAACCCTTCTTTACGTAATGTTCAACAATAGTTTTACGTTTTCAGCTCGATGATTGCCTTAAGTACTTTTATATCTAAAATCTAGTGAAATGTTTGCCGTAAGTACTTTATATCTAAAATCTATCAAAGCTTTTAATGATGTCCATGCACATAGCCCTTTGTCATTCATTTAGTTAGGTTTTGGTAAAAATGTTGGTCCATTATTACTCGGCGTATTTGTAGACCGACAAAAACATATTCTTTTAACTTCGCATCACTTATTTTAAAAAAAAACTTGAAAATCATAAATGCGGCTGTCGGCACAAAAGTGGCCTTACCCTCAATTGTCATTCAATTCAAGCGTCAATAGATGGCGTTGCAAAAGTTATTTTTGCATTGATTTTTTTCTCTCAACTTAAACTTCATAAGTGGCCTAAGCCGCTTAATCAGAAAATGAATAATTGAGGGTTAGGCCACTTTTGCGCTGACCGCGTCAAAATAATAACCACAAACAGTTAATGCCCCGTAACATGAGCACCACAATTTACCTTACATCACGTGTTTTATTGCGCCTAACTGTCAAAGTCCATAGCAATTTGACAAGTGAGCGTGATAAAAACGTGTTATATATCATATCGTAGTGTTCATTCTAGAGGGGCAGTGATTATGATACTATTGGAAAAAACCTTTTTTATCAAAAACAATAACGTGATAGAAACGAAAGACATCCTAGATGCTGTAACTAATAGGAAACTATGATAGGAATTCGTTTTTTGCCAAAATCGTGTCACGCAGTACTTACGTATAATATTGGTTATCCCACAATAAAGTAAATCAAATCTTATTTTTGTTGTGTATTATTTGGTCGTTTTTCGATTAAACTGCTTTCGTATCTCCCACAGGTCAGCTGGAGTACGAATTTTATGAAATAAATATAGGTTTTTTTTTATCTACTGTATACTTACTTACCAATACCTCAATTTCATCATCATCATCATCAGCCTTCCCTATGGATCGAATAGGATAGGGCCATGACCCAACACGCGGGCCCAAAGCTGATTGGCGGGTGCTAACGACTGCAGATGCAGCCGGGACCAACGGCTTAACGTGCCTTCCGAAGCACGGAGGAACTCGAGATAGAAATTTGTGGTCACCCACCCAATGACCGACCACTGCGAAAGTTGCTTAACTTCAACGGTCGCAGCCGAACGCGCTTACCACCTGCGCCATCGAGCTCCTAACTCCGAGTTACCTCAATTTACTTAACTTTAATATTAAAACAACAATAGAAACTTTATTCCCTCACCTCAAAGACAACAGACAAATACAACAAGCAACTTTTATTTCACAGTGGTAATGTGAGTTATGTGAGGAACTGGTGTCTTATATAGGCACATGCCTGTATCACCAGTTCCCCACCCTCGATAAATTCACAGTATTGTAACTACTTATTGTAGGAGCTTATTTTTAATAATTTAAGATTATAATCATTTGAGACATTGAAATTTAATCAAATAGTGACTCAATTACAATTAAAATATGTGTGCATGTATGATAATGTATGTGTATAATTTTTAAGAGAACATTTTTCTTTTTGATTTCTGTGTATATAAGACTAGCGGCCCGCCCTCGCTTCGCTTCGGTGTAGAGCTGAAATGTAGACTTAAGTTTTTGTTCAATGACATTTATCTATGATTCTTCTTATACCTGCACGCAAAGTCTCAGCCCGATCGGTTTAAAATTGACAAAGTTTCATACAAACTTTCATTCCCTATTTTATCCCCTTGGGAGTAGAATTGATCAAAATATTTTCTTAGCGTATGCCTACGTCATAACATCTACCTGCATGCCAAATTTCAGCCCGATCCGTCCAGTGGTTTGGGCTGTGCGTTGATAGATCACTATGTCAGTCAGTCACCTTTGAGTTTTATATATATATATTGAAGGGATTAGGAAATTCGGTCACAACTTCATCTGATGGATAATAAGTAAACTTACAATAATTATTAGGTATTATTTCCAAAATTAAGAAGCTTGATGACGTAGCAGTTAGAACGTTTGGAACTCTTGCTCCTAAATGCCCCAAGTGGAGATATTAATAGGCTAATGATGATGATGATTTAGTCCAACGCTAAGCTGAGCCTGTATGTGAAAACATAATAACTTAGGTTTAATATTTCGAATCGTCGTCGATCTTTACTATGGAAGACATGTTGGGAGTTGGAACCAATTTTTTTTTTATCCAAAATACATTACACCTTTATAACACGTATATACCTAATTCAATAGTGTAGTCGTCCTTTCAAACTAACAATAAATTCTTATAAAATTACATTAACTATTAACAATATTATTTCAATGTTGTAAACTATATAAAAACTAGCTGACCCAGCGAACTTCGTACCGCCCTAAAAAAATAGGGGTTGTCCAGCGGACAAAATTGTGAATCTAAACCATTCTCAGATCCCCTTGAACACACACAAAAAATTTCATCAAAATCGGTCCAGTCGTTTAAGAGAAGTTCAGTGACATACACACACACAGAAGAATTATATATATAAAGATGTCAATTATAATGGCGCGATTACACGTGTTAGTTAGTCCGAATACGAGAGCCAATAAGGTGCGAATGGAATTTGAGTAATCGAGTAAGTGTAAATGAACGAATTCGAGTACGCCCGTATGCGGATACATTTCCTTTTGTTTACTTGATACTGTCTTCCAGCCCGTATTCCAGTGTTAATATTGCTTCGGGTGCCCGAATTCGAGTAATGACTTTTGTGCACGACCAAATATAACTGCGGCATACATTTAGTTTTTAGCCACGACTAATCTAAATGGTGGGTTTATAATTATAGCCCATTTTCTGAATGGTTTTCGCCATTTAATTTTGAAATTAATAATTGTGTCAAAAATATTAGAAGTGGGAAAACAAACATCAAAATCGGTCGACAATGAGTCAGAGTTCTGCATAATCAAAAAATAAGAGAAATTTCTATACCAAACCATTCTTTTTTAAAGAGGGTAAAATAATAAAAAAAAAACCCGCCCGCTTGTGACAGTATCAATACCAAATCAGCTGTGTAAACAAACGCTTCAATTATTGAAACTATCATGAAATGAAATGGAAAATTTATTTAATACATAACCAAATCGACTTCTGTGAAAGGTCGTTCACATTTTCTTATAAACTATCATGAGAAAGAGATAAAAAAATGATTTTGTTTTCTATATTTGGAGAGGAAAGATATATTTATTTGATCCGAGGAGCGCTTTGAAAAAATATAGCTTTCCCATAGAGCGGGAAAGAACTCCAGAATTAGTTCAAAATAGAGTTTGAATTTTTTTTCTTGTCACATATTGTATTTTTTTTTAAATAATGTTGAACAAGAAGTTATCAATTACATTTTTATTATTATTAATTTTTATTATCCTTTTATTCGAAAAGAGAAGTTGAAAAGATTATTATATTTTTGTTTTAAGCATAAGCATAGCATAGCAGCAGCATTTTTTTTTATTATATTTAAATCCAAAGAATTTTTTACTAGAAAAATTTGTTCATAATACTTATTTCCTAAATTTGTAAATGAAATGCCCCCAAGTATTCAAGAAATGTACTTTAAAGATAATTGTAAATATAAACTTAGGAAATATTTGTTAGAGCGAATCGCTGGAGACAGATAAACCCATGTTTAAGGGTTTTTAGATACAGCCATTGTATATTATAATGTAATATTTTGATTGAATAAATAAATAAATAAAAATAAAATATACTTTTTTCTTTCTTTATTCTATCTACTTTGGCGAAACTGGTACTCTGCTGCAGCTGCCATATCATGGCCGAATAGCCAAATTAACTCCATTAGCACTACGGGACTTCATTCGTGAAAAGGACCTACCTCATCAACCCATAAAGTAGGCAATTCATTCTTCCTAACAATGGAGAAGACCCGATTCCAATCTGTGTAATTTATCTTTACAAAGTTTTGAATATGGATTGCAATAAAGTAGCTAAAAACATTCTTCTCCCAAAATAATGAGCTCAATGAAATGTGAATTTGCACAAGGAAACGTGGACTGAGCGGTATCATTGTTGCATTCGGGTTTGTGTAGCTGTTATCTCTAGGAGACTAGCAGTTTCATTTCAACCCCTGGTTTGAATTCCAGTCGCTACCCGAACAGCGTAGGGGGTGCGCGCGTCCCCCTAAACCGCTGGATCACGTAATTACATTAATCCCTCGTTCTTTATTCGGAAAAAGGAATATTGCGTCGTTTTTCTTCTTTTTTTTGCATAAGTGACCACAGATACAGGAATGGGTAAGTTTATTTTTAATTATTATCAAGATTTAATATGCAAACGCAAAATGCAGTAGATAATGCAATTTCGGATGCTAGGATGGCGGACTGAATTACGTATTCTGCAGATGTAAAAGCAATTTATTTTTGTAAGCTGGACATTTAAAATGAAAGCGGTTTCTCGGTGCAGTACAATAATTAAATTGAGTACTGTGAAAGTGTATTGTGAAAACTGATAACTTAACAAAGTTTATAATTAAGTGAAACTTATTTATTCGAAGACGTTTACATTTATAAATTTTGATGTCTACCGAAAGGTAAAGGAAAAAGTTGGCATCAAAATTGTGCTTTGAGTGAATCTATGTTCAAGATATTTTGTTTTGGGTCGATAGATAATAATCTAATTACCTATGAAAAAAAAAGATAAATTTTATATGAAGTATTATTCTACTTTAGACAAAAATGTGTCTGGTAACCGAGTCCAGAATATTTCTAATTTAAAAAACAACTTTGGAAAATGTCACATAAAAGTATGGAGTTCTAAAAAACGCTCTAAAATTTTAACATTCCGAAAGAGTTTTATTTACCTTGCATTTACGAGAAGCAAGTATAAATTAGTTGAATATATAAAGTTTCAATGCGTGTAAAGAAAATTTAATTTTGATTTCGCAGAATTCACATTAAATAAAACATAATTTGGTCTTAATGAGCATTTGCCTCCGATGTTTGTCAATTCGTCACAGGGCTCTATTATTTTCAGAGAATGTGTTCAGTGACCGTTAATACAGTAAATTACTTAAAAAATAAAATTAAGTTGAAAAGAAGGGTGGAGACAGCTCCATACAAAAAGAAAAAAAAGTTTCTGCAAATCTCGGTAACTGTAGGTATTGCAATTGTAATTAATCTCTAATATATAAAATTCTCGTGTCACGGTGTGCGTAATTGAACTCCTCAGAAACGGCTCGATCGATTTTCGTGAAATTTTATATGCTTATTAAGTAGGTCTGAGAATCGCACAATATCTATTTTTCATCCCCCTAAATGTTAAGGGTCCACACTTAATTTATTTTTGGTATTTTTTTTTGTTTAAATTTTTTTATGATACATCATACAAAAATACATACAACGCTAAATTTTTAACCTTCTACCACCAACCCCTATTTTTTATGGCGGTACGAAGTTCGCTGGAACAGCTAGTCTTCTTATATGATATAGAATACTTTATATACAACCAAAATTCATTCATTAAATTTAAATTTTCATTATTCTTCTATCATAGTCGCTAATCCTATTATCGATATAACTAGGGACATTAACATAGCCGATTTTTATCTTAATCAAGAATTCAGACCATTATTAGCCATTCTGTAAGATTAATGTCGTTAAGAAGCGCCATAGTAATGATGTTAACTTTATTTTATAGGTTGATTGGCTAAGTAACTTAAGTCTTCAGAATTCTATAATAATTTTCATATTATACGACCAAATTTAATAATTTTATAGATAAAACAAGTTTCAACGGTGCACTGATTTATTTATTAATTGACGTTTCGCATCCTTTTCAAGATGCGAAGAATGAATATTGGCAGGGGTTTTACTATCTTTACAAAAAACTATTCATAATTTTACTAAAAACCCACGAAAAAGATAATAGTTTTCTTCTAAAGAAAAGTTTACTAGAAAAAAAAAGTTTACTAGAAAAAAAATCCACGCGGACCAGGCAGCGGACGGGATTCGAACCCGCATCCTTCGCAATCCGGGCGAATGCACTGACCATTATGCTACCACGGCCCTATTAGCCGCGTCGAAATTTTCCTAGCGTTAAGCTGCAAGTTTTCTTACCTATTGTCACGTGACCCAAAACGCTTGGGATTGGCGGAGCCTAAAATGACGTCACACGCAAGTAAACTTCCAGTTAAAGTGACATTACATTGTACAATTTGACGTTTTAATAACAGTTGTGTGACGTCACACACTAGTAAGGCGCCATATTGTCCAGAGAAACGTTTTCGCGGAAACTTGAAATTGGAGTTTTTGATTTGGTTATTTTTACTGAAATACACAACAGAATGATGAATATCTACTTTTTACGGACAAGCGCGGATCCAGCATTCAAAAAAGGTTGTGGTCACAGCTACTAGAAAATCGGCTAAGTACGAGTCGGAGCATGAACATGCTCATCAACAATCATGCAAGTCGTTTATGAACTTTAGAATTAGATTATTTCCTTTTTTCTGAGCATCAGGACTTGGGCCTTAGGAAAGGAAACAAACTTAGGAGGAAGTCGGACCCGATTTCTTCAAATCAAATAGTCAGTTTCGATCCAAACCTATTTTAATCAATAAGTTATATTTTTTTCTTTTAGCCAGTAAGCCAATATAGGGACACTAGACTGGATTAATAGGTATCTTGACGTTGTATCAGGAGTAATGTAAGTGAGATCAGCAAGTGAGATCCACCAGGCGAGATTTTGATTATTTTTTACATTTTCTAAGAATATTAAATTAAATTAAATGCTAGGAACATTTCACATGAAACAACTTTATTTAGGTACTTACTTAAATTACAAATTCAAGCTTACGTTTCTTTTTTGCAAAAACGTTTAAAATGTCATCAATATCCAGGTTCACATCTTTGTGTATATTTAGGAGAGCTAGCCCGGATAATCTTTCCTGTGCCATTGAGGCACGCAACCAAGATTTTATTCTGCGAAGAGTAGAAAAAGATCTCTCTGCGGTAGCCACGCTGACCGGAAGAGTCGCCAGTATTTGTAAGAAAATTTTTGTGTTAGGGTACAAATCTTGGTCGCATGCTTCAATGAGATGAGCTACCGAGTCTGGTATGGCCGAATTGTTCTTATATTCTCTTTTCCATTTGGTCATCCAGAGTCGGTATTCATTTATGACAGTTGACTCACTATCGTTAATGAATAGGCGGTACATCTGGACCACTTTTTTCACTTTCACTATCTCGATATCGATATCCCAGTCCCTGATACTCACATTAGGGTTTGGTAGAAAAACTCCTAAATGAAATAGGTCGAGTACCTCCGGAGACAATCTCTCCTCCAAATCATTAATAATGGAATCTAATAGAGGTATGTAGATTGATTTCCGAAAGTACTCTTCCACCGATTTCGCCTCATAATTGGACCTGTTTGTTTGTCTTTGAACTGTACGTGGGGATTTTAATGTAACATCCAGCTCTTTTGCTTGCTCTGTCGCCTCTGAAAATAATTGCTTAAATACAGACTCAGCATTTTGGCGTTTCGATCGTAATACTTCCATGACATCCTTCACAGCATCGACGGCTCTTTTGATGTCAACCGATGCAGTTTGCAAGAATCGGCTCAAAGAAACTGTAGTTCCTGAAATAAAAAAAAGAGATTTTTTTTTTTTTTTGAGAAATAAAAAGCTTATATATAGATCGATTTGTAGTTTTGTTTTCTTACCAAGAATATCGCTTAGGCATATCGAAGATATAATAAAGTCAGAGCTACGTAGTGTTTGTAAGAGACAGTGAGCGTCACTTGAAGTTTTATTATCTTGCCATGTCGATATTCTCTCCAGTGCGTTACAAATTTTAACCAAATTATCACCCTGGAATTGTAAATGTCCGTCGTGTCTTTCAACCCAACGTGTCTCGCATATACTTTGAATAGCCGTACCATCAAGCTCTTCTGAGAATACGCTATGGCGTTTTGCAGAAGCGTTAGCAAACGCTACGACTTTTTTCATTGTCCCAGTTGTGTTTCTACACGAAGCGACTTTTGATGACTTGGCCAAGGAGTTATTTAAAACATGATTGCTACAAGGACAACGTTTTGCGTGAATGGCTTTTTTAGACAGTTCCTGAACAGCACCTTTAGCGTCGGAAGCCATTACTGAACAGCTGTCAGTTCCTATCCCTACACAAAAAGCTAAATCTATATCAAATTTGTAGCAAAGATTTTCCACGATTCTCGCTAATGCGATTCCTGTTAACCGTAATTCTTTTATGGCATCTGAGGTATCTGTTTCTTTAAATTGAAGCATTTCATACGCGTCACAGAAGCATAAAAAATCTTCCTTAATAAATCCATCATTAAAATATCTGAATGATAGACTCATCTGTTCGGTATGAGATATATCTGTAGTCTCGTCAAAAATAATAGAGAAAAACTTAGCTTTTTTCACGTTTTGTAAAATAGTTTCCTGAATCTGTTCTTTACAAATGTCGATAAGTTCGTTCTGTACAGTTTTGCTTATGTAAGTCGCTGTAGAACTTGTTGATGATAAATGGCGTTTAAGAACTGAGTCGCCTGCATCTATTCTAAATTTTAACAGAGCTCGAAAATTTCCTTCTGCAGAGGAGACGTCACTATTATCGGCGTTCGTGCTTAAAATCTGGCCATCGTCTCTGTGGCCACGCAATGGTATATTTTGACGACCACACAGTATTATAGTTTTTATAATTGGTCTTAAACGATCTCTGTTTTCTGCCACTTGAGCCTTTCTTTGAGTAGAAATCTGGTTAGCAATATCGATCTCAGGTTTATGATAATACGCCAAAAAATTCTTCCCACTTTCAACGGCTACCTTATGGTAATGATTGCGTTGATGTTGCAGTAATAACCCGCCTTCGCCTAATAAGTTGTTAAAGGCCTTCAATGGTTTTGTCACAAGACGTCCAGGGTTAGATCTAACGAAATCAGTAGCAGATTGAGTGATAAATAAGGCACAATATTTGCAATAGAGTCCCTGATCTTTATGTGACAGCACAAGCCAATGGAATTTTTCAAGATGTGATTTTTGGACATATTTTCTGTACGTTTTTCCGTGTTTTTGCAAAACTTGGTGCGGAAAATCATAGTTAAGTGAAGGCACCCAATGTTTTTCTAGTAGTGCAGCTTTAGTTGCATCAAGTAATTCATGCATGTTTCCTTTAGAAATATAGTTTCCAATATCTGAAGCAAATTCAGAGTTCAAGGACAAGCCGCCACTAGTTATAGTTGATGATGATGATGCAGTTAAAGCTGTAGACGTACACTGATCAGAAGTAGAAGCAATATCTATACTATCAATTACTTGGGAGTCAATATCAATTTCACTACCAGTAGTCAATGCCCCCGCTCCAATCTCAACCTTGGGTTTTTTAAAAAAATATGTGTTAATCTTTCGCGTTGAAGCAGTATTATGACTCCGCTTAGAGCCACTTGTGCCACCACCATCACCCTTCTTCTCTACAATAATACCCTCAACCTCATCTTCCTGTAAATCAAACAATGCAGGCAAAAGTCAAAACAACATGCAATGCACAAGCCAGTTTTTCAAAAATCTTAAGCATTGATGGGAGGTGAGAAAGGTTTTGAATTTATTTAAGGTTAAGTAAACTTTAGGTTAGCTGTAGGGCTGTGACTTATGTAATAGGCAAGGTAATAGGTGCCTACCTTAATAGATTCAGAATACTCCTACCTGAACTGAATCTATTTCCTGTTCTGTTACTTATTATAAGTTTCCTTCTTTCGTAGTGTATAATTAACATAAGCAATTATATATAGGTATAAGGCATTACATAAATCACAGAGTAGAAAAAAACAAAAAAAAATCAATCCAATTAAAAGTGAAATTAAAATCGAAATATTCAGTTGAAATGAAATGTTCTGAAAACGCCCCCATAAATTAGTACCTGATAATTTATTTAGTAGGCTATTATAATTAAATAAGGTTTAACAAAACCAATTCGACAAACTGTATACTCAGATGCTCATAATATGGAACAAGTTTTACTATGCAGTCAACCCCGAATACGCGAAAAAAAATCAGCTGTACTGTTCCATACGTTTGGGCGATGTGGGTATTGAAGTTTTGTATGAAACAGCTGACTTTTTTCGCGATATTTTCAAGCAAGTACCTAGGGTTTGTCGGATTGGTTTTGTTACAACTTATATAACATATTAGATGCATAGCTGCGAAAGAAGATGTAGGATTTAATTTAATTGATAGATACTTAGATATCTATTAGTAAATGTTAAAAAAATCTTCCCAACCAAAAAAATAAACTTTTTCATACCCACAGCCACACACAAAAAAACAATATACAATGCATTAAATTACATTCTTTGTTACTTCTTTTATTATAAAACAAAGTTACAAATGATGAAACATAGCGTAAGGCTTTGCAGTAATTTCATTAAAATGACTTACCATGATACGCCGATGTATATTATGTTGAAAAAATAATCAAAGTAATTTACTCTTTATAAGTAATCTTTTTTAGGTTATGCTAGGTTGCTTACGTTTCACAGCATAAACAAAAGTAAGTACTAAGTAAAGTCGGCCAACCTCAGAGTAACTATCTATAGAGTTGACAGCTACGCGGCTCGAAGTTTTGGCGGCACGGCAATAAATTGCCAAAAATGTGACATAAGTCACAACATGTCAGCATATCGTCTATGGCTCTTTGCTGCGTTCCAAATCACGCACGTTTCATGATTCATTGTGTTTTTTAAATTTTATTAAGGCTTATCGTTCATTATCATCAGCCTATCGATCTCAATAGACCGTAAAAAGGTGACGTCACAAGTCTATTAAGGTTGTGGGCATGCCCATCGTGCCCACAACGGTGGATCCGCCCTTGTTTACGGACTCCATAAACATTAGTCAATAACGTCTGATCGTTTTCTAAAACTTGTCAAATACCCTTGTATTTACTTTGTCGAAGCTACCTTCATTAGTGCAGAATTATTTGATTGAAGTCTGGAGTACTGCAGCAAAGCTGTGCATCTATACTGTTGAAATTTGTTTTTACAAGCTTTTATTTAACTTGCTATGTATGTTTGTTACGGTCAAATCTTACAACTCAATTTTAAAGCACTTGCCCTCAACCGATTAAGCTTAAATTTGGTATTCTCGTTCAGTTCGGATGAAAATGCATGATTAACAGTGTGACGTCATTCTAAATCCAATATGGCGGCATACCCAAAATGGCGGACCAATCATTTTTAATGCATTCCTACAATATGGGTATCAAATTAAAGGTATTGCTGAGAGTAACTCGAAAAAAATGTGACGTCAATCTCAATCCAATATGGCGGACTTCTAAAATTTGAAAATCTATTTAGAAACAAACTTTAACTAAATTTTCTTTTTTTCTTTTTAGCGCATTTGAATAAAAGCTTGTTTTTAAAAAGGTTTTTTTTACCTTAATTTTATATTTCTTTTATTTTATAAACCTCAATTTATTAACGTCGAATCAAAATAGACATAGCCGTGAACGGTTATTAATTACTTCATCATCATCATCCTCATCATCATCAGCCTCTTAATGTCCCCACTGCTGAGGCACAGGCCTTCCCTATGGATGGAATAGGGAGATTGGGCCATGACCCACCACGCGGGCCCAGTGCGGATTGGCGGGTGCTAACGACTGCAGATGCAACCGGGACTAACGGCTTAACGTGCCTTCCGAAGCACGGAGGAACTCGAGATAGAAATTTGTGGTCACCCACCCAATGACCGACCACTGCGAAAGTTGCTTAACTACAACGATCGCAGCCGAACACGCTAACCACCTGCGCCTACGAGTTCCTCACCTATTAATTACTTAATAATTAGTATTAAAATTTTTAGATAAGGTTGAATAACTCGTCATGATTGTAATAATATCCATAGCTGTTTTTATTCTGTCTACATAAAAAAATTTTTTTTTTCACTAACTAAAATCTACAGTTATTTGAATAAACATCAAATACTACATGTCTGTGAGAACAATCTTTGAGAAAGACTGTATATCTATACAGTCTAAGCTAGCTAATTAGTTGAATCTTCAACTAATTGCTTTTTGTGTGTTCTTTTTTTATTAATGTACTTTCTGAAAGGATTTTACTAAAGGAGTTTGAATTAATACGAAACACGCCGGTCCTCGAAAAAAAGTTATACCTACTTAATTAGGCAAATAAAAACGAAAGCGATTAAACAATAAAACACTGCACAAATGTTTTGAGCATTATCTAAAGCTCGATTGCGCGGGCGGTTAGCGCGTTCGGCCGCGATCGTTGAAGTTAAGCAACTTTCGCTGAGGTCGGTCATTGGATGGGTGACCAAAACTCTTCTATCTCGAGTCTCCTGCGTGCTTCGGAAGGCACGTTAAGCAGTTGGTCCCGGCTGCATCTGCAGTCGTTGGCACCCGCCAATCCGCACTGGGTCCGCGTGGTGGGTCATGACCCAATCTTCCTATTCCATGCATAGGGATGGCCTGTGCCCCATCAGTGGGGACATTATTAGGCTGATGACGATGAAAAAGTTGTTAAGTATCAATAACGGATTAAAATTATCAATTCATAAAGCACAGAAAACCCACACACCCTTCATTTTAACAAGTATCAAGGTACTTATAATATTATGGAAGAGTATTTACAAAAGAATATTACATAACTCTTCTTGATTTGTGCAGTGTTATTCTTAAACGTTAGTTCTCATAAACAAGAGGATTTTTATAACAAATCTGGTGGATTACGAAGGGTTACATTTGGATTTGTGCCAAAGCAAAGTAACATAAATTTTTCCGCGACTGTCGTTTTTAGGGTTCCGTCTGTAGTCCTGACAAGGAACCCTTACAGTTTCGTCATGTCCGTCTGTCATTCCGTCCCCGTTTTTGCTTGGAGACTTCTAGCACTAGAGAGCTGTAATTTTGTGTAGATATATCTATCAATCACGCTGACTAAATGGTAGAATAACATTTTGAAATAAAATTTTCAGGGTAGCTGGGGATGATTTTACGTATAATAGTGCTTTCCATTAACTTTTAAGGAAAATTACAACGGTAAAATTTATTATTAAGTTCAAGAGGAATAGTCGTTCAACTTTGGTTAAAGAAAATTTCTTACCTGTTGAAAATTCCTTAGAAGAAAACATTAATAGTGACATAGATGAAGTTATTGTAGCGATTTTGTTTTTCAATGTAAACTTTACATTGAGAAACAAAATCTAAAAAACCTATTTAATATTTCCGATACAGAAAATAAAGACTCCTGCTCCAATATATTGTGGTAACCTTAAATGCGTGTGGCACGACACGCACTTGGCCGGTTTTTCATTGATATCACTGTTGCCATACGAACAGTCGATGTAATTGTAACATAATATTATATTGATGCGCTACTGGGAATCCTGGGACTTTGATTTATAAACCTTCATCAGATCAGAAAAAAAAAACAATATAAATAAAACTGAGAAATGAAATCCATCACTGGACGAATATGTAAACTATAATAACGGGTTGGGGAAAAAGTCTTTTCGCATTATAGTATGTATGAACTTGTAATAAAAACTCTTTGGCTATACCATTATGTATATTCCGGGTATGGTATCATTTAAAAGTTTAAATTTAAAAGAAAGATAATTCCAAATTCAAATTAGAAAAATGAGTGATTTTCATTTATTTTTCTTACCGTAAAGATGAGTGAATGTAATGAAGAAATTTGGTACATTTTTATAATTTTACTACCATAAAGGTAAAAATGCAACGCAAGCCACGAATAAATTTGTGATGTTTATGGACCTAGTACAGTGTCCGTGAGAGTAGATCTTTTTTTTAATATGCCTAATAGGCAAGGCGTTTGACCACAATCTCGCCTGATGGAAAGCGATGATGAGGCCTAGGATGGTACACGCCTGCCTAGAAGATGGTTAACGCGTTTCCAGTCCGGTAATTTTGTTGTGAAAGATGCTCGTCGCTCTGGTCGCTCTATTACGGATAAAATGGATGCCATTTTTGAAAAAGTGGAGCAGATCGGTATATATGAAGCTGAAGAACTGGAAATTGACCTCAAAATACTTTGGCTTTTTGAAAAAAGCTGGGGGGGAGGGGGGGGGGGGGAATACTAAAGCAAATTTTGGTCATGCACCACAATTTAAGCGTGTGTGCCGTATCTTCCCTTTTTGTTTTATCTAAGCACGATTCAAATCTGTACGGGACGCTGGGCTGTCGCAGTAGCGGACAGTTACCGACTCGTACTGAGGGGTGGAGGAAGTTACACGCAGGAGTCTTGACTGTAGTGGACTGTAGTTTCGGCGAATAAAACCCCTGGTGTTCGGTATTGAAGAAATCGGTGGGCGCTGATAATGGATGGCCGGTGAGAGGAGGCTTCAGGTCCAGAGTGAACCGCTTGATTGTTTCTTCCTGTTCCTTATGGTAGGAGCGCCTGTCGCTGAATGCATGTCGGAGCATGTTCCGACTCGAATTTTATATGCTAGGACTGAGCTGGCCAGCGATCCATTACCTCACCCACGCTATACTTTATTTTTCATTTTCTCAAAAATTACATTAGTGCGAGCTTAAAACTAATTGTACATACATCGGGCATACATATAGGCATATTTTTAACACAGTTATGTGTCCGTAAGCATGATATTTTAGGTGTGGCGCGCAAAAAATAGGTCTCCGCAATATTTATACTTTCCCCCTCCATAGGGCTTCGCCCTGCCACGGGGCTTCGCTGCCCCACCCGCGCGCTCCGGGCGCGCCGGGTGGGGAGCGCAACATGTCTCAGAAAACGGTTCTATACAAACAGATTTTGTCTCCTACACGGTACATTTCCACATTTATTGTTGTGATGCCTATTTATTTACGTAGCCCCACGCGTTATCTACCTAATACAACAAGTTTCTAATAAGAATATCAATAAACAACAGCTCTACGGCCCTATAAAATTTACAAATTAAAAAGTCTTAAAAAACCTACTTACATTCACTTAATGCCTAACTATCATATACCATTTTATAGAAGAAGTAAAAACACACAAAATAACTGATGTGATTAAATAAAGAACACAGTTTTAATTAGCAAAACGTTTTTTATTCTTTAAGGGAACTTTTATAAACCGAGAAGTACAGTAAGGTATATAATGCTAGGGAGCGATGCAGTGTTGCCACACCTCAAGATCATAGATAATAAATTGTATAATTACATTGTCATATTCTAACACCCCCTCTCAATGTAATTACACCAAAAACAATCTTAATAGCTAAACACAGTTTTACAACTTTTCTATGTTACCCATACCACATTTTTCCAAAAAGCGAGTTATCAATTCCCTATTTAAAGATTTTGTGAGCATGTCTGCTGGTTGATCACTTGTTTTAACATATTTTAAACATATCTTATTGCTCTTAACTAATTCTTTTATAAAATGATACTGAATATCAATATGTTTCAAACGCTTAACAGTATCAGTGCAGGCAACAGATATGGCAGACTGGTTATCACAATAAATATGTACAGGACATACTTTATTTATTTTAAAATCGTTTAACAAATTAATTAGCCAGCAAGCTTCACTGGCTTCCATACTGACTGCAACATATTCAGATTCGGTAGAAGATAAACTCACAGACACTTGTTTCTTTGAACTCCATGAAATTAAGCAATTAGAAAATTTAAATAAATAGCCTGTTGTTGATCTCCTATCTTTGAGATCCCCCCCCCCCCCCAATCGGCATCACAATACCCCTCCAATACATTATCTTTACATTTGTATACTAATTTATATTCCAAAGTATGTTTGACATAACGTAAAACTCTTTTTAATGCTGATAACAACATATTGTTAGCACACTGCTGGTACCTACTTAATAAAGATACAGCAAAGCATAAATCAGGCCTGGTGCCAGATACAGCATACATGAGAGACCCTATAATTTGTCTACACAATTTTTCAGTATTTTTGTCTGGTTTGCTTTTATTTTCAAGAGTTTTTACATTAAAATTCTTATCAATTGGGGTAGACATGGGTTTACAGTTTCCCATATCAAATCTTTGAAGGACATTTTCCAAGTATTTTCTTTGACTCATTTCAGTGACACCTTTCTCAACATTTTGTTTTATATTTATGCCTAAGAAATCATTTACAAATCCTAAGTCTTTCATTTTAAATTCATGATTTAGTAAATTTTTCAGCTGTGTTATTAAACTACTATTTTTGCCAAAGATCAAAAGGTCATCGACATATAATAAAACATACATTTGATCATTATCATTACACTTTGTATAGAGACAAGAGTCAGAGCTTGATTTAATAAAACCTTCTTTGAACATGACAGCACTGAATTTATTATTCCAGCACTTTGGTGAGCTTTTGAGCCCGTAAAGTGATTTATTTAGCTTTACAATATTGTTACTACTTGAATAGACACCTTCTGGTAGACTAACATATACATTTTCATTTATGTCTCCATATAAGAATGCTCCTGTTACGTCCATTTGTGCAATAGGTAAGTTCAGTTTAGTTGCTATTACCACAAAAAGTCTAAGAGTTGACAATTTTGCAACAGGTGCATAAAAATCATTTATATCTAAAGTACTGTCTTGTTAAAACCCCTGGCCACTAATCGGGCTTTATACTGATTACCTTTAATTTTAAAAACCCACTTACTACTTACAACTTTTTCATTTTCTGGTACATCACAAATTTCCCACGTATTATTTTCTTTTAATGTCTGCAGCTCTCTGTCAATTGCTTCCTTCCATTTACTGCTGTCACTTCTCATCATGGCCTCTCTGTAGGTAACTGGTTCACTATTTAAAGTATAAGCATTCTGACAATAATAAAACACAGGTGGTTTTCTTACCCGCTTACTGAGTTCCCTTTTTGGTATCTGAGACATATTAAGTGGCTCTAATGAACAGTCCTCTTCATCACTGGATGGGTTATAATCGCTTCCAGACACGTCTGGCCCCAATGTCGTGTCATAGGATGTTTCTGATGCGGTTACCTCCTCCTCATCCTTCACCAACTCTTCATCATGCGACTCGTTCATATTGGTGTCTTGATTTTCTTTAATGCAGTTCAATTTTATTCCGCTTTCATTGTCATAATGCTCCTTTTCCAAGAAAACTATATCCCTCTTTATTTCTACATCATTTCTTTGTGGGAAATATATCCGAAAGCCTTTGACAGTATCTCCTTAACCAACCATTACACCTTTCTCTCCTTTGCTATCCCACTTCTTCCGCTTTTCTTTCGGAATGTGTGCAAATACTGGGGTACCAAAAGGTTTCAATTGTTGAATGTCATAGCTTCTTCCAAACCATGCCTCATATGGGGTATTTTCACCATCTCTACTACTCCCGGTCCTGTTCAGAACAAAGGCTGCTGTGTGTATGGCCTCAGGCCACAGAGACTTCGGCAAACTCTTGCAGGCACTCAACATAGTCCTAGCTGCTTCTACCAGCGTCCTATTTTCCCTCTCTGCTTTCCCATTCTGTTCAGGGGTGTAGGGGACAGTTGTTTCATGCAATACCCCACATTTAATTAATAATTCTCTGACTTCTTTATTCACAAACTCTAAGCCATTATCACTCCTGAAAACTTACACTTTATTTCCCGTCACATTTTCTGCCTTCTTGATAAAATCTTCAATCGTATTCTTTATATCGAATTTATTCTTGACAAAATAAACCGATCTATAGTTTGAGAAGTCATCTTTGAATAATACAAAGTATCTTGAACCGCCAGTTGAAATAACCTCCATAGGGCCGCAAGTGTCCGCATGAATTAATTCACATGTTTTCGTAGTAACACTCTCGCTGTGTCCGAATGGCAATCGATGCATTTTCCCTTCCAAACAACTTTCACATTTTGCAACTGAAGTTTGTTCTACGTTAATGTTATTTTTCTGAAGTACCTTTTTGACATGATCAAAGTTTTGATGCGCTAATCTTTCGTGCCACTCTTGCAATGTACTTTTCACAGTCTTAGCAACATTAGCCACTGTATTTTTGTATCGCAATTCCAAGTAATACGAACTTCCAACTCGATTCGCAACAGCGCAAACCCGGTTGTTTTTATAAAATTTGCAGTTCCTTCCATCTGTCAACATGACATAACCTTTGTCCGACGCACAGTTGACAGAGAAAAGGTTTGTTTTTAATTCCGGCACGTACAAAACTTTGTCTATGGTCGTTTGAACCCATTCACTCCCGTCGTATACCTCTACGGCCATCTGTCCGTGGCCAAGTACACTAATAGCTGCACCGTTACCGATAATCACAGATTCTTGTTCGGCGCTAGTAAATGATGAAAAAAGTTCACGATCACAACACATATGCTGACTTGTGCCTGTGTCCACTAGCCACTGAGATTGTTGATATTCTTTTAACGAACTTGACACCACAAATGCGTTACTTTTCTTTTGGTCCTTGTTCTTCCTAAACCAACATTGAGCCTTGTTATGTCCAACTTTGCCACAGAAGAAACACTTGTTATTTTGTCCCTCACTCTTATTGTTGTTGTTGTTTTTACACTCGCTAAGAAAATGTCCGAATTTGTTACACTTAAAACACTTTATATTCTTCTTGCCTTTAACGACAAAAGCAGACGAGCCTGGAGATTGTTGATGACCCTCGCTCTTCTCTTTCATTCTTTCCTCTTCAACGAGTAATCTTGCAACTAGATTATCGATTGTTTGTTTGCTATCTGGGGCTGACTCCCAAGCGGATACAAAGTGTTTATACTCATCAGGCAATGACATTAATACTTTTGTTATTACAAACTTGTCGGAGACTTCCTCACCCATCTGTTTGAGCTGATTTTGCATTTCCTGGATTTTTGACAGGAATCTAGACATTTCAGTGCCCGTTTCATATTTGTATTGAAAGAAACGCTGCTGTACTATGTGAATGTTTGTTTCTGTTTTCTGCTCATAAACACTTTGTAATTTTCTCCACATTTCTGCTGAACTCGAGCATGAAATAATATGCAACATAGCATTTTCCGTCATTCTCGTGACTAATAGGGTTTGTGCCTTCGCGTCTTTATTCTCCCAAGCGATTCGTGCTGTAGGATCTTCGGGCTTTGGAGTTCCTCCCTCGACAACATCCAACCAGCCCTGACCTCGTAGCAAAACTGTGGTTTGAAACTTCCAGATGTTCCAGTTGCTGGCTCCTTCCAGCTTCATCAAGCCGCCGTTTGAACTCAGATTTACTTCCATTTCGCTGTCCTGCCTTGCTCCACAAATCGAAACAAGTATTTTTGACTTTCAGCTCCACGTTGTTATGCAACCTAACCTCACTTTCTTTTTTTTTTTTGATTGCACTTTTTTTTATGAAACTGACTTCCCTGTATTCTTTATACAATTTTTATGCAGGATTATGTGCCTGGGCCCATAAGCTGATGTGATTAAATAAAGAACACAGTTTTAATTAGCAAAACGTTTTTTATTCTTTAAGGGAACTTTTATAAACCGAGAAGTACAGTAAGGTATATAATGCTAGGGAGCGATGCAGTGTTGCCACACCTCAAGATCATAGATAATAAATTGTATAATTACATTGTCATATTCTAACAATAACATCATTATCATAACAATTATACCTATATCCTATCGACTATTCGTAAAAAACTATTTCCAATATTTTCCTTAATTACGCCTAAACTGCTAACACGATTCATACAAAACTTTGATATATTATTCCTATAACTACCTACTTTCTAATAAGACATAAAATAAATCAATCAAAACATAAAACATACTATCATCGAAAACTATCAACTCAGGCAAAATCCTATAAGATGTGAGACAAGGACAACCTATTGTCTCTGTCCCTCCTATAGGTCGGAACTATCAGTATTCTGACTAGTTTCCCCGCGCCACCGCTTGGCGTCGTGGCGATCGTTTAGACAAATTCTTATAAGATTGTTGGAGAGAACGGGGCGGAATATCGCTCTGAACTATCAATTTTACAACGGTTTACTATGGGCAGAGTTATCTATTATTGCGATATCCGACTCATTCTAATAAGACAACAAGGGAATGATATTTTTAATGCGTATACAACCGATACATGTGAAATTATAGATACATTTTATACATCAATCTCATATTGTCGTAAGTTTATTTTCTCTCGCTTCGGTCGTCGCGTACGAAATCTTTAGGAAACACTACACATTCTGAAGTAAACAATAGTAATTGGAAAGTTCGTAATAGCTGGCTCTTCTCGGTAAAAGGATTTACGAAAAAGAGGCGTAGCTCTTTCGTAAGTGTTTGTAACAACCAAAACTGAATTCCTAATGAAATTGGAGTAGTCCTTTTAGGCACCGTCCGCTCTTCTGGAGAAAGAATTTTACACGTGGCTTGTAAAAGGGTAGGGGACAGAAATGTTCCACTTGAATCGGAGCTCGAATAGAAGAATGCAGCCACTTATCACCGATATTGGTTGTGGTTCAGCTGCCGCGGTTTCGCTCGCGTTAGATTTTATTTTGATCGAATGCATGTCAAACTCTATAAATAAATAAAAAACTGTACAAAATTTCTTTATAGATAATATATGTATAAATACAAAACAAAAATACAGCAATATATTTGTAAACGAAAGAAATAAAAACGGAAAATAATATAAATAAAAACCAGCTCTGCGGTTACATAAATTGATAGAATGACATTTATTTTCTTTTAAAAAATGTATTAACATGTGAAAGTTTAACACGACCATCGTCATAAATAAAACGCCAATAGGCTACGCAAGCGTAAGCTAATTCGCTGGCGTCACAAAGAACGTGTAGCTCCCGTTCGATGATACTATCATTACCATCACCATACCAGCGTGGCACTTTAACTTTTTGAACATCTGTCAACTTGGAAATCCAGGAAACCCACTCGGTAGAATGGTTTGCGCTAAGTTCATCGTCCCAATCTATATTGGATTTCCATGTTGACTGAAACAATATTCTTCCTTCAATAATATTCTTCAGATTTTTTATAAACCCGGAAAGGATTTACATGTTACCTCGCAATCTTGGTGCTCTATACAAACTTTGAACCCCTATTTTATCCCTTTAAGGGGTGAGTTTTCGAAAACCCTTAGTTAGCTTAGATTGCCAATTGTATTTTATCCCTGTGCAATTAGTATTTATTACAGGATAATTTAAATAGGTCCCATAAAGTTGTCCCTATATTACAATGAAATCCTTAACTTGAAATCACTTTTCTTTTTGTGATTAAAATCTAATTGTTTTATGAATTACAAAAGAACCCCACGATTTCGTCTGCTTGGTTTAGTTAGTATTCCCATACAAACTTTCACTTTTCTCCTCTAAAAGGACAATTTCCGGGATAAAAAATCTCCTATGTCCTTTCCCGGGACTCTATACCATATTTCATTTAAATTGGTTAGGCGGTTAAGCATGAAGTCGGTTAACACCGACAGACACTTGCATTTTATTAGTAAAAACTTGCCAAGCACGAGCCTGGCCTCGCTCTATTAGGGTTCCGTAAAATATTTTTGAAGTTATACTTCTTTAGGCGCGTTATGAAAAAATGATGAGAGTGAAATTTTAAGATGCGCGCGCATCACTGTAACACAAAATTTTAACAGCATGAAGTTGGTCGCTTTGGCGACCAACTTCATGCTGTTACTTTTGTGTTTACCGCACATTAAGAAAATCTACCAACAAAATAGAAATAGAATCTCTATTTAGTGGGTGCTAACGACTGCATTGTGAAGGCCTATCAAAAGTATTTATTAATCTGGAACAACGGAACCAAAGCGCGATTCAGGAGACTACAGCGCCATCTCTTGACCATTGGTGTAGTAGAACCAAAAACCACATCTTTATTTTTTGTAATAAAGTAACTGTTATAGGTATTCATATTTATAATATCAAAAGTATTTATTAATCTGGAACAACGGAACCAAAGCGCGATTCAGGAGACTACAGCGCCATCTCTTGACCATTGGTGTAGTAGAACCAAAAACCACATCTTTATTTTTTGTAATAAAGTAACAGTTATAGGTATTCATATTTATAATATTTATCCACATGTTTCTAGTTTGTATATTCGGATTACGTGTTTGAGTTTCATACAAGTGCAAATCACATAATGTTCTAATAAATTATATTCAGTAGCGATTTTAATTGAATATTTTGATTATTTATTTATTTTTTCAAATTAAAACTGAACTTTATTGACTGTGTCCTTTTCCAGACTTTTTATTAATTTATTGTAATTAATTATTTGCATGCAATTAAAAACTAATTTTAAACGATGCCAAAGAAGGATAACTTCTCACGCGCCTACATAAGTACACGCACCCATTTTTTTTATGTTTGTGTCACTTACAAAGTAAGTAGGTACATTATGAATTGGCGTTTACAGTATTTTTTGTATAAATACAGCATAAGAGACTCGTATACCAAAATGGAGGAGCTCGATGGTGCGGGTGGTTAGCGCGTTCGGATGCGACCGTTGAAGTTAAGCAACTTTCGCAATGGTCGGTCATTGGATGGGTGACCAAAAATCTTCTATCTCGAGTTCCTCCGTGCTGCGGGAGGCACGTTAAGCCGTTGATCCCGGCTGCATCTGCAGTCGTTAGCACCCGGCAACCCGCGTGGTAGGTCATGGCCCAATCTCCCTATTCCATCCATGGATACCAAAATGGAACGTTCTTAACTAGTTTAGATTGTTAAGTTACCCCGTAACAAAAATGATCTAAAAATTACAATTTTGCAACTCCCCATTTCATTACATATTATTAAAAATGACAATGCCAGATTCTGACACACCCATCTACAGTAATATTAAATTTATGAAAAAATGTATACGAATTATTTTTCTCGTACTGATTTAATTATTTCTTTGTAAAACCTGCGGATACGAAATAAATATTAAAATAATGTGTACCTACTGTACCCGTTAGGGCAAGAACGAAAACATGACACACGCGTTATGTTGCACGACAAACAATAAAATATCAATCAAGATTATGTAAAATATCGTTCTTTTTTTTAACATTATGGATCTAATACGCATTTCGGTTATAAATATCATTAACATGTTTATATAGAAGTTTAAAAATTGTAGTACCTTTTATTTTTGATGCGCATACACATTATTAACTGGTAGTACTTTGTGAAACTAAACGCCATTCTGATTGATATCCTTTTTTTTTGACATTTCCTTTTCTATGACTGTGGTGCGGTGCAACAAAGTGAACGAAACAAAACGAAGACGATCGGGTGTTTTGAAAAATAATTATGACTTTTGCATTTGAATACGGACTCGAACACGCCTTTAATACGACCTTGTGTCTTTGTTTTTAGGATACGGATTTATTGTTTGTGATTATACACTAGAAGAGAACGATTTCTATGTTTGCCTGCAATTAATAAACTCAGACACCCTCACAGACTGATAACAATCGAAAAACAGTGGAATAGGTACCTCGAAACTACTTATTCATTAAAGGTATGAAAGCGCCTAATTAATAATTTATAATAATTCTCATTTTTTGCTTAATTGCAACTCGAGAAACGTATGTTAATTTTACTCTTTGTTAGTATATTTTGAAAGAACCGCAACTTCTAGAGAATTTACAACTTTAGTATTTTGTTTCCTAATACTACAACTATCAAATATAATTTATCGCATTCATGTTAACCAATTTTATCGGGTGGGTAAAACCTCTATAGAACTTCTGGCATTGTCCTTTAAAAAATGTATTTAATATATCGTACTCGACGAGCTTTAGACAATGATGTGTCACAAGAAAACAAAATTCGTCTCATTTTCATGTATGGGATTTTTTTTAAATATTCGGCTTTGGGCAAGCATTCAGCGACGACCCCCGTGGCCGAGTGGTTTGTACGCCGTGTTTCAAGGTGTTACCTACTCAAGAGCTCCCGGGTTTGTATCCGGGTAGGGGCAGGTGCTACTGTGTTGAATACGAGCATTTCTACTCCAGTCATGGATCTAAATACTTTGGGGCTAGGCTAATTGTTGTGCGTGTTGAAAATATGTATTTATTTATTTAACATAAAAAACAAAAATTTCGAATCTATAACTTATTCCGTTTACCATCTGGAGACCCGTACCATGACATACGGACAGACAGACAGAGAAGCGACAGAGTGACAGCAATAGGGTTCCGTTTTTACCCTTTGGGTACGGAACCCAAAAATATACACACACAACGAATATAGCATCTCAACCTTTTTTGTTTGAAGTCGGTCACAAATAGCCTTTCACTGAGAAAACTCAACTCATTTCACTTTTCTTCAGTGAAAGCATTTGTGACTGTGTGAACAGCAAATATTGTCCCTCTTAGCTCTAAAGTTTAATGTATAAAACATGAGCCGTGTCCTGACTAAGCGAGCAGCCTCGCGAGGCAAATCTTCGGTCAGTTAGGACGTGCCCGAGCGTCGAGCGAGGCCTGAGCTTAACGTTGTAGGTTTTTGTCGATGCTCAAAAGTGCCTTACTGCACGCACTCAAGATGGTTGTATTTTGCCTCGCTTGTTCAACAAACGACGGAATCGCATCATTTGGTTTCGTAGATATACCTATTTTATCAAAAAAAGCTTGGTTTTGTTTTTTGTCGAAGTCAAAGAACTAAATAAAGGCAGTGGGGCGGTAGCTCCCCCAACGAACGGCCTCATGGCGGTATCAAACAAAATTGGTTACAAGCCGCGTTAGGCAAGCGCAGACTCTCAATGCTGCCTCGGCCTCACCGTGGCTTGCGCAGACGTGCGCAGTATACTCTTATAATGCGATTCAACTAAGAATAGGACCGACTGGGCGCCATATTGCGATTTCATAGCTGTCAATTCAGACCAAATAGGTAGAGTGAGCAAAAAAAGTTTTTATTTCATAAAACTTATTTACTAAGATTAAGTGAGAAAAGCATCAGATTTTTTTAATAACATTTATTTACTAAGATTGAGAGAAAAAAGACTGATTTTTAATAATATTTATTTATCACTATTGTACCTATGTTTATGAATAAATTAATTCTATTCTATTCTATTCTAAAATTAATTCTATTCTATTCTAAGACTGTAAGAAAAAACAATAATCAGAATCTAGCTCTTCTATTCCGCTCATCTCTGCATTATCGCCGCAGTAGTTATGAATAATCATGCACTATTACTAGGTCACATACGAACATGCATCATTTATGTAAACGAAAGTTTGAAATCGAGTTTCTGAACGCAGCTTAAAGTGACATTTGGTTGACGATTAAGGTTATCCATATCCATAAGATTAACCATTCATGGCCAAAGCTCAATAAGTGAAAAAAGAATATCAACCGATATTAATTATCAATATTCGTTATTGTTTCTTTTCAAATGTTTGCTTTTATTCTTGAATTAGCGGAGTGCTAAAAAAGGGTTCCAAAGATGTTTTTTGCAAACCGTACTTTTCAAGCGACTTTTGACAGATAGAGGTCATTGGCTTTCCTTATTTGAATCGCATTACACATAACTTTGTTATATTATATACGTATTTATTCTGAAAGCACCTTTACCCGCACGTTTGATTTTGACAGACTTGCCTAACTACTTTACTTATTTGAGTATTATAAAGCCTTGAAAATTAGTCGGCATTCCAATCTAGAGCGTAAATCCCTTTAAATTTCACTCGAGCTTTGTACTTACGAAGTTGTCGTGAAGCGCAAATAAAAACTTGTTAATGCCGCGGGAAATTAACGTCACTTGTGTTAGAAAATTTTATTGAAATGTGGACTCTGTAACTAAGGTACTAAGGAATTTCCATAAAGCGAAATAAATCAAAAACATGTATTAACAAAAGACTGGGTTTGAAGTATTAAGCTCGGATTACACAACGAATTTTTGAAAGTTGTTCTGTAATAAGAGGTAATGAGCATTAAAGGTTTAGTATTTGCAAATAGATTAGATGTGAGGAGGTAAGGGTTACCTAGAGATCCTGCATCCTCCAGAGGTGCTTCGGAAGGCACTTTAAGCCGTTGGTCTCGACTGCATCTGCGTCCTTAGCGCCCACCAATCCACACTGGCCCCGCGTGGTGGGTCAAGTCCAGTCTTGCCCATCCATAGGGAAGGCCTGTGCCCCAGCAGTAGCGACATTAATAGGCTGATGATGATGAGATTAAATGTGGATCAGTAACAGATCAAGATAACACTACGTTTTCGCTCGAATTTGAGGCCCATTCTAAAAGAGGAATCTCCACTTTACAGTAAATGACTGTAAGGCGATTTTTACCCGGGAACCACTTCTTGTTTTGTTTACTACCGTTTTATTTGGAATTGCGGGACGGGCAAGTTGAATGGTTTGGTAGCATACATACAGAGACGTGTGTATACGCTCGGCAAAGAATCTGTACCAAAACTACTGTATAAGTGCGGAAGTTCTCATTCAATTACATGAGATCGGGCTACTCCCGCAGCTTAGAGCTCGAACGCGGCCTCTCGGACGTGGCTACTCGAACGTGGCCACTCGAACGCGGCCTCTCGAACGCGGCCTCTCGAACGTGGCCACTCGGACTTGGCCACCCGAACGCTCGGTTTACCCGGATCCTAAACAAAATGTATCAAAACCCTCATCCGATGCTTGTGTTCGCGTTAAGTGGCCTCGACTAGCGGCTTAATGTGCCGTTGCGCTAAGACATTACACTCAACATCTCTTAACTATTAGACAAGTCCGTCCGTCCGTCCGTCTGTCTGTGGTGCTGTTTCAGCGGCCAAACCGTAAGAGATAGATAAAGAGAATATTTAAGTTATAAGTTAAGAATAGTCTGATACGACTACAAACCGGATTTGAGTAACGTAGCACTTCCGGTTTTCGAGAAATCACGAATTTCAAACGAAACCACACAAAATCTCCGAAGTTCTCAATTAATTAAATACATTTTTTTTTAAATCAGGTTTTGGTGAACATTTGGTTCACTAGTTTGCTAGTAAGACAATAATACTACCGCTACGGTTACATACTTTGTGGTATTACGAATTTACTGCTGCACTTTAAGAATAAAGAAAATATTTTGTTTTTTTTTAAGCAAGTAAAACTTGAAGTCACTTGGAGCTAATGAACGGTGTTGGATAACTTCACGTGTGGCTTAAACTAGCTATTTTTAACTGGCTATGTGCTGGCTGGATCACTCTTATTTAAACTGAGTCGCGCAAACCACAAACTTTTTAATTGGCTAATGGTGGAGCTGGGCTTTGGCTTAACCAGTATAAAGATATAAACGACAATTAGTTACAAATACAATGAAGGCAATTAGCTCAGCTAAACTATCGACATATCTAAAAGTTTATCTTTGGTTTGAAAGTTTGCGGTCTGCGGCAGATGATCCAAGGGCTGTACAGAAACAAAATGGCTGGCAGAAAGTTTATTTTGTGGTATGTGGGAGCTCTCATTGCTATGCATAAGAATTGTTAGGTTTTCTGCAAATATAATAAAATTAGGCAATCGGTAATGTGATGCTTTTAAATCTGAATAGAAAATATACTGTATTTTCGTTGGTTATAAAATAATTATCCTTTTTTTTCTTCTCCAAGTCATCTGACGTACGTCCGATCTGAGTCGTAGTCTGAGTCTCAGAAAACCAATGTATTTTTAATCTTACAACGTAGGTTTATATTTAGTCTTCCCAATAAGTAAGCGATATAATCTATCCATTCTGTGTTTTAATAGTACAGCTGTTTTAACGGGATTGATTTATTAGTACCTACTCAGAAACTTTCGTATTTTTTTAAGTTATGCTCGTTGCTATGTATGTATATACGGTGGCTGCGACCACTGTCGTGTCGGTCTGTCAAATAAAGCAGTGCATAACTAGCATCGGCTCGTTTTACTTGTGCACAACCCAGTCCTTATATTTAACATTGGCAACGTTAACCTATCCACATCAAAAGTAAAAATGTCTCAGTCGTTTGGTGTTTTATGTTGTAAAGGACGCATTATGCAATATTTTATTGACTAATGACATCACCCATAGCACGGAGGCTACTTATAAGTTGGCATCGGCTTTGGCTTTGCCCAAAAACATCAATGAAGTGCCTTACCAAGATTTATTAAATTGCTGGACAATAATTTTACGCCGAAGACTAACGGATTTGGTGAATGTCATAATTTCTACGTCGTGACGCAATACACGGAGGAGTCTCATTCACAGTGTACGTCAAGACTTCGAGGTATGACTTCGCGATGTGGTTTCTTTAACGTGGAGGAAGCGCTGCGGAACGGATTCATTGTGGGCATGTGCTCGGGGTATGAGAAGGAGAAACTGAACGCATCATGATCTGACGAAGCTGACGTTTGCAAATGTCGTAGAAATAGTACAGAGTGCCGGTCATGCTCGTGCAGCGACTGTTGCCAGCGCGTCGTCAGACTGCACCGCCACCAAACAGGATGTCAGATGTTTAATATAACTAGAACTACGCAAAGTGGGAAAACGGTACAGTGTAGTGTTTGCGGATATACGAGTCATAAAACCGCGGAATGTAAATTCGCTAAATATAAATGTTAAAAGTGCAATACACGCGGTCATTTACGTAAAATGTGTCCCAAAGTGAATTATATAGTGGATTGCGGTGCCCAGGGCAAGGACGGTGAGAACGATGATGGTAAACTTTATCATATCCGTTCATTGTTTGAAGAGCCTATGATAGAAACAATATTATTAAAGTTATCAGTAACCCGAAAGAGGTTAATGTTCTATATTGGTAGGCATATTGTTTGTGTAGGTACAATGCAATTACCGGTTCGCTACTCTGGAACCACTCCCACAATAGATTTTTATGTAGTAAAGGAAGGTGGCCCGCCATTACTAGATAGCGATTTTATTGCGAAGTTTAAATTACAATTATTACCTATATGCAAATACAAGGAAAATACTCTCAATTATTTTCAGACAGTTTAGGTAAATTTAATAAATATTCAATAAATTTACAAGTAAAAGAAAATGCTAAACCATTTTTTTAAAAGATAAAGTAGGTAAAGAGGTCTACAGATTGGTCGGGTTGGTCATTTTGAAACCAGTTCAAAACTCAAACTATGCATATCCCATAGTACCTGTATTGAAACGAGATGGGTCAGTAAGACTATGTGCCGACTATTCCGTTTCAATAAATAAACAGTTGCTAATGGAACAATATCCGTTACCAGTCAATGAATTGTTTTCCAAATTCCACGGTGGTAAACTATTTTCGAAATTAGATTTATCTAATGCCTATAATCAACTTTATTTAAGTGAAGATTCTCAAAGCCTTACTCGCATAAATACACGCTTGACGATGTTTTAATATTTGGGTGGGCTAACCACCATGAGCATCTTGAGAGATTAAACACTGTACTGAGTAGACTGCAAGATGCCGGGCTAATCTTACACAAAGATAAATGTAGTTTCCTTAAGACCGACATTAGCTATTTAGATTATATTGTGTCAAGGGATGGACTAAAGAAAGCACCAGAGAAAGTAAAAGCAATGTCGGAAGCTTCGGTGCCTACAAATGTTCATCAGTTGCAGTCAATTTTAGACCTTATTAACTGAAGTGTTGTACCAAATGCATCGACCATTTTAAGCCCGTTGTATGATTTATTATAAACGGGTCGTAAATGGGGCTGGTCAACCGAACATAATTCAGCATTCGATAATATAAAGAAAATCATGACATTGAAACAGGTTTTAACTCATTTTAACCCTAGATCTAAATTAATATTGACAGTGGACGCTTCACTGAGTGGGTTAGGAGCTGTGTTGTCACAAATCGAAGCCGACGGCACCGAAAAACCCATCTCGTTCGCATCTCGAACATTAAAAATGCTGCTGAAAAACCATAAGCCGTTGCTTTCTATTTTCGGTCCGTATAAAGGAATACCCAGAATGTCTGCAAATAGACTGCAATTGAATATTTACGTAGCAGCGATAGTTGTGCAGATAATCTATCTCGCGCGAGCTTATCAGCTCCGAGAGGCGACAGCGGCGGCTCGCAGCTGCACTCTCGCCGGCGCGGGCGGTGCACGTGCACCGAACAACATTGCCACGAGACAGAGATTAGATGCGATCTTTTAGGGGGTTAACCCCCTAAAAGGGGATTTTATTTCATTTCGGGGTTAGCAAACTAAAAATGACAATGTTAACAATTTATTCAGGTAAGTATTCGTGCCAGGTTTCATTATATAATTAAAATAAATTTATTAATTAAATTTCTATCTTTAGGTGGATTACCACCTTTTATTGGATTTTTCCAAAATGAATTGTTATCAATTTTATAATAAATAATAATAAATAATTATTCTAATTAACTTTATTTTAATTATATCAAGTTTAATTATATTATGTTTTTATACTTAAAGAATAAGATTTTTCATACAAACTTTCATCATCTATTTAAACTCTTGAACTCTATTGGGCTGAATTTTGAAAAATTCTTTCTTAGTGCACCCCTAGATATCATAAGTAATCTACGTGCCAAATTTGGAGTCTCTAGACCTAGCGGTTTGGGAAGTGTGTTAATACGAGTATTTCAGTCAGTCAGACAGTTTCTTCTTTTATATATTTAGATATGTATCAGTATAGGTATTCTATCCGTTACCCTAGTATCCCATAACACAAGCCTAGATTGCTTACTTTGAGGCTAGGCTGATAGGGTATATGACAAGTTTTAGAAAACGATCTCACGTTATTGACTAATGTTTATGGAGTCCGCAAAAAGTGGTTATTCATCATTCTGTTGTGTATTTAAGTAAAAATAACCAAATCAAGAACTCCATTTTCAAGTTGCCGCGAAACCGTTTCTCTGGACAATATGGCGTCTTAATAGTGTGTGACGTCACACGACTGTTATTAAAACGTCAAACGATACAAAGTAATGTCACCTTAACCGGAAGTTTACTTGCGTGTGACTTCATTTTAGGCTCCGCCAATCCCAAGCGTTTTGGGTCACGTGACAATAGATAAGAAAACTATTCTTTTTCGATAGTTTTTAGTAAAATCATGAATATTTTTTTTGTTGTAAAAAGAGTGAAAACCCCTACCAATAGTCATTCTAAACACAGATGCTAACAATTGGCACTTTATTTTTAACACTGTCAAATACCCCATTGGTGTGAGTGTTGGAAATATTCATTTATTTATTTTTATATTCTTCAAACTTGTTCGTACTGGAAAACACTCAGTGGGCAGGCTCCAGTGCCAGTTTTGCAGCAGCGGTATCTTATATTTTAGGCACTGTGCTCATAACCGGAAATAAGTGGTGAAAAAGCATGGGACCCGGTCACCTATTTCAATTATATCCTTTTCACAGCTTAATATGACATGGATAGGTATTTTTTAGGAGCTCGATGGCGCCAGTGGTAAGCGCGTTCGGCTGCGGTCGTTGAAGTTGAGTAACTTTCGCAGTGGTCGGTCATTGGATGGGTGACCAAAAATTTACTATCTCGAGCTCCTCCGTGCTTCGGAAGGCACATTAAGCCGTTGGTTCCGGCTGCATCTGCAGTCGTTAGCACCCACCAACTCGCACTGGACCCGCGTGGTGGGTCATGGCCCAATCTCCCTAATCCAACCATAGGGAAGGCCTGTGCCCCAGCAGTGGGGATATTAATAGGCTGATGATGATAAGGTATTTTTAAACATTGCGCTTGACGTCCGATATCGAGAACGGTGACCGTTCGGCCATTGAATTCCCTTTTTGGCATATTTATCTTATAGATACATTTACCATAATGTTTACGCTTATAAAAAAACCGTGACAGACTGATGATTAAGTATTTCTTGTCAGCAGTTAAGATTTTATTATGATTATTGCAACACGCAAGATCATATTTACAAAAAAAGAAGATTTATGACAGGATTCTAACAAATGAGATGAGAATGAGCTTGACATATTAAACATTATGTATTATGTATATTTAGACTAAGCGTGTCAGGCGCGTCCAATTACGCATTTTAACCACAGCCTCGCGAACGTATCCGCCCGTGATGAACGTTCCGTAACCTACGTTGTAGGTATTAAAGAAGCTTTTAGAGTAGCACCTGGGGAAGCCTCGAAGCCTGGGGATGTCTGATAGATCTGTTTTCCCATTTACTACTTGGGTTGGCATGGCACCGGCTCTAAATATTAATTTGACCAAAGCTAAAATAAAAACGAGTGTGCTTATGACCACATGACTGAAGTGAAATTTGTTTAGCTCCATCTGTCCATCATCTCCATCCTAAAATCTTTTTTTCCCGATTTTTCAAGGCTATAGTTTTAGCTTTTAGAGGGGGGGGGGGGCTACTAGAACAAAAATTTGGACTTTAAGGTTTATTATTTCACAAACGGATCCCTATATCGGAAAATTGTTTTAGCAACCCTTAATTCATTTTAAAGGACCTCTTCAACGATAACCCGCACGATGGGGTAGACGATGAAAAAAAACACCCCTACTTTACATGTAGGGGAGCTACCCTAAAAAAAGGATTTTTTCCAAAGGACAATGGCCAAAACACACCCGGCTCCGCCAACAATGTAATTAGTATGAATCGATAGATCTATGAAAAATTAGCCTTTTTTTATTATGACACCGTAAAAAAATATCCTGGTAGTCAAAAGATCCTGGTGACAAAAATATGACACATGGGCATATTTAAGTAGCTAAATCAATTCATTTTATAGTACCTTCATTTTATATTATTTATAACCATAATACTATGCCATATCGTACTATACAACCAACCAACCAACGACAAAACCTGCCGACCATCCTGCGCTTGCACTTACTGAGACACCTCAAAACGGTCAACGGGGGGTTGAAGGACTTGCAGTTGCAAATAGTCGACTCGTCTTACTTCATTGTGATTGTGCGCTCCCTGTCACTTGATTGATTTTTATCTTACACGCTTTAGGCATTGGAAGACAATTATCGGTTTTGTCAATTAGTATGGATGAACTGGAATCATGTTTTCTCCGAAGCGTGAACAAGTTTGGGTGATTTGAAGTGGCTCCGTTTTACATAGAAGACAATTTACTATAACGAACAGAATGTTTGAAAAAAAAACCATCAGAATAACATAAGGGGGCACCCTAACACCTTGTGAAGTACTCCCTTAATACCTGAGCCCCCTGTGTTGGGTCGAACTAACTAACGAAATTAATTCCCTTGTTTCATTAATGTTCGTTAGTTATAGTACTTGTACCTATTTAACTTAAAATAACTAAAGACTAAAGTAACTAAACTAACTAAAGAAGGGATGGAATTTGATGCGCTTTGGCACAGATAATCATGACTATAATACCTTTCAAACAAATGTAGTTAAAGCCGTAGCGGACGTGGGTGCAGCGTCCATACAATTTTGCCCAATGTCCTTTACATGGGACCAACTTCGGAGTATACCCTTTCTGATTAAAAAGAATTATCAAAATAGGACTACTCTGTAATAATTTATGCGTGATCATACATAAAAAAATATACGGTTCGACTTGATAACCTCCTCCATTTTTTTTCGTCGGTTGAATATGAAGTTATTCTTTATTTCACTCCATCAAAGTTTGTTGTTGGAATAAAAAGTAGTATTTTTCCTTCTCTGAGATCCCCTTTATCCGCATTCCTAAATTCAAGAAAATTGGATAACTAACTTCTTAAGCGTGAAAGCGTGACGGAACAACAGACAGGGTTATTTTCGCATTTAAGCTCGCTTGGTGCAGTGAACGAAGATTATCAAACAGTGTCTCACTACAGTGAACAGACGTGCATGTACCTATTGCATATCTCTCAAGCGGCATTGCTTAAAAAACCGAACTAAAAACCGCGAGCTGAGAGTCATTTGAGAAATAAGTAATTGAAAGAACTGTTGTAATTGCATTGGCAAATACCGTGCGATAGGGACAATAGTAGCTAACGCTGAAAATTGCGTATAAAAATTGCAAAATTCGAGTTTTGGTTCTTGACGTTTTCCTCGAAAATTATATATACCGTAAAATGTTCCTACTTTGCTCCGATAGGGGTAATTATGCTCCAATTCCCTAAAATGTTTTATCGCCTAATATGTCCAAATCGGTGCAATATTTCATTTAACTCTGAAAGCACCCGAAATATCTTACTTATAAGTGGCAACACAGAACTGTAAAATTTTGCATCTGCAATTTTTTTTATAAGTCAGGTGCAGCTGTTGTGCAAGACATTGAAAGGATTTTTTTTGTATCCGAAAAATACACTTCTATCTTGAAATCTGCATAATGCATTAGGGTAATTATATTTTAATGTTATTAACTATATAATCAAGTAAACGAATACGTAAATATTTCATTGGATTGCTGAGTTGGTCATAATCTAACCTCGCATTTTTGGCGAGCTTATATTTTTTTTGGTAAGATGGGGTAACTTTGCGCCTGGATCACTCTAAACCCAAACATAAGCCGTTCAAAAGTAAATTATTTTATTCATTGTAAGTGGTTATTAATACACTTTTTCGTTCTCTCGCTCGTTAGTTCATTTTTGACTGATTTTTGTCCAGCATTTGTAACTAAATGTCTTGTTAAGATAGCAGTGCCTATTATAATTTAAAAATATATAAAAAAAAACAATGAAACAAAGTAAGTTAAGAATATACGATTATTTCTTTCAAAAACACGGTTTATTTTAATTTTTACCCATTTTTCGACCATTGATACTATCAAAAAAGGTAAAGCGTAATATAACTGGAGCAAAGTTTGAATAAGGAAAGCATAACTTTGCTCAAAAAGCTTCTACAATGGAGATTGTTTGTGGAATATACCTCCATATAAAACTATGAAAAATATACTATCTTAATATATATAAATCTCGTGTCACAATGTTTGTCCTCAATGGACTCCTAAACCACTGAACCGATTATAATAAAATTCGCACACCATGTGCAGTTCGATCCAACTTGAGAGATAGGATAGTTTAAATCTGAAATTATAGTCGCAATTTTAATTTATTGCAAATTATTACTTTTGGGCGGTACGAAGTTCGCCGAGTCAGCTAGTTATATTATAAAATACTTCATTACGTTGATTTAACTTTAAAAATATGTTAGATAACATATTATTATTTAAATTAATACATCTGAATATATTTCATAATTAATAGTGTAAACAATATTCATAGTTTCCTTTTTTTGGAGCAAAGTAGGACCATTTTACCTGTATGTAAAAGAAATTTTACTAATAGAATAATAAGTGGTTACACTAGGCCTTTAAGGCTTATACTAGGCGGCTTTAGTGATGAATAAAAAAAATTGCATTTTTGAGGGCTTCTTTTTTCTTTGAATCATAAGTTATCGCAAAAGGAAGACATAGGAGCATAGAATGAGTAAAATTACATTTTACCTATTCAAATCATTTCTTTAGTAATAAAAATCAAGTAGGTATCAGTCGAGAGCATTTGTATGGAAAAAACATTGCACGCCTCCCCTCTTAAAAGCAAGATAAAAAAGTAACTGAAAACAGGGAAACCTCTTAAATCAAAACAATATGTTTTGAGGAACAGCAATGAATTTTTCAACTTGTTTCAGACTTTTTAGTTTATTTTAAGCAAGGCAGTCATGTCTTTTTTTACAGTTGGACCCCATCCCGTCACGTAACAATATTCATATCCTTCACAACGAGTTCTAGACAATGATGTATCACATGTATGGGACCCTCCATGAAAAATAATAAAGTTGAATTTTGAACTAAATATTCGGCATTAGGCAAGCATTCTCTTACAATATATCAGTTCTGTAACAGATTACGGTCTAGAGATCCGTGGCATACGGACAGACAGGCAGACGACAGAATGCCAGCAATAGGGTTCCGTTTTTACCCTTTGTGTACGGAATCCTAAAACTGAATAATAGTACATTATGATATAAGTGCGGTAAGTTGAGATTTACAGCCGAGGCGGTCATACGACGTTTTATAACACGTTTGCGAGTTTTTTTTTTTTTTTTTGTTTCCTCCCAGGCGGGGGAGAGGGTGAGAAATCCTCATGGATACCCTACAGCCGGCTGTAAGGTTATGTCAGACTCCTACTGACTAAAAAACACCCTTTATTCATGCTTATGGCCAGAAGGGCCTTACAAGCTTCATCTGAAGCGATCACCCCCCGAGAGGGGGATGATGCGGCGCTGCGTTAGTTTAAACTAGTGCATAGTTTAAAATAACGCAAAATGCGCTTAGAGGACAAGTGCACTCAGATGTGCACTTGAAACGGGAGGGGACTGAGAGGAATCGAACCTCTCTGTGTCGGGGGGGCGGGGGGGACTCACCGCGGGTGTTGGATCCTCAGCGGCCAAGAGGGCCGCGAGATCGCGCGTGAGTTTATTGTGTGTGGCTGTGAGTGCGTGTTTGGGCCTGCGGGGCCTGAATCGAGATGGAGTGTGTGGAGCGTATCCCGACGCCGATCTAATGAGTGTGTTAGAGTGCTCTTCTGTAGCTTTGAAGAACCGTTCCGAGCACTCTGTGAGGTGCGTTTGAATTGTGTCGAGTTGTAGGTCCCTGTGGAGGTCCGCGTTGCGGACGTACCACGGGGCCCCTGTGGCTATGCGGCAGAAGCGATTCTGAAGCACTTGAAGTTTGTTCAAAATCGCTTCGTCCGCGTGTGCGAACACTGGTGACGCGTAAGTGAGGACCGGGCGTATGCAAACTTTGTAAAGCGTTCGCTTGTTACGAAGTGACATTTTGCTGTATTTACCGAGCATCGGGTGGAGGCGGCTCATATAAAAGCGCGCGTTCGCGACTACGCGTGTGATGTGTGCACGGAAGGTGAGTTTTTTGTCTAGTGTGATCCCTAGGTATTTGACTGTGCGGTGCCACGGTATTGCTATGCCTTGCATTCGCAGAGGCCGCGCACCGTGTTGTATGGTTTTGGTGCGGCGCTTGGGATCGAAGCAAATGGCCGAACTTTTGTCCGGATTTACGTCGATTCTCCAATCGCGGAACCAATTCCCAAGTGTTGTGATTGCCGGTTGGAGCTTGGCTATGATTTGATTGGTACTGGCTCCCCTAGAGTAGAGGGCCGTGTCGTCCGCGAAGAGAGCGAGCTCGACACCCTTGGTCTGAGGGATGTCATTGGTGTACGCTGTGTATAGCAGGGGGGAGAGAGCGGACCCCTGCGGTACACCGGCTCGTAGTGGGCGGGGCGTTGATAGTGAACCTTCGTATCTATAGCGGAAGGTGCGGTTTGATAGAAAAGAGGCTACTAACCTAACTAGGCGGTCAGGTAATTTTAATTGATATAATTTAAAGATTAATCCGTCGTGCCAAACCTTGTCGAAGGCTTTGGCGACGTCGAAGAAGACTGCAATAGTTTTATATTTATTAAGTTGGAAGCCGCTTAGGGCGTGCTCCACTATGCGATGGATCTGTTGGGGGCAGGAGTGTTTGGCTCTGAAGCCGAATTGGTGGTCAATGATAATTGGATCGGATGGTGATAGGAGGTGCTCTCTTAGTCTGGTCAGTATGGTTTTTTCGAAAAGTTTCGCCATTGCCTTGAGAAGGCTAATAGGGCGATGGCTACTGGGGAGGTGCGCGGGTTTTCCGGGTTTGGGGATGCCTATCACTATTGCTTCTTTCCAGGCGGCTGGGAAGTAGCACAGATCAAAACATGCGTTAAAGAGAATTGCAAGCAAAGTTAGCATTTGGATGGGAAAGTGCTTGAGCGCCTTGTTAGAGATGCCGTCGGCGCCCGGGGCCTTGCGTTGCTTAAAGTTTCTAATGGTCTGTCTGAGTTCGTCTGTCGTGACGGGGTGAAATAGTACTACCTAAGTACGTACTTTCTGAAAATGAATTTGCACCTTGTTTGTTTTCCATAAAATGAAATTTTGATATAGTTGACTGTAAGTATCTATCCGTGGATTTTTCAGGCAAGAGGCTTAGCGTAGCCTTTTTCGACTTCTGGCGGTGTCAAATTAATAAATTCGTAACTACTTGACAATATTTTCAAATAAAAACAATACAGCGAAATGAAAAAGAAATAACTTTTTCACATATTAGCGATGCGCCGGTACCAACGCTTTTTTTTAGGCAAAGGAACAAAAAACAGCCAGTGTTATTAATAAAGTAAATTAATTTTTTTGTGAATTTGTTACCGATACATGGTTATTATTTGTTGTCAAAATGAATCAAATAGAGAGTTAAATGTTTATATATTATATTTTATCTCCCGAAGTTTTACTTTACATTACCGCACGCGTGTGTAATGTGATAGATATTGAAATTGGTGCAATAAGAGACGCTTAGACGTCACAATCATGGCGGATGTGGCAAACAGCGTTTTTAGTGTTTAAAAAATATAGACTAATAAATATTTTTTAAAATTAAATTTCTACAGCAATCTTCTGCTTTTATGAAGTGAAATCGATATATTTAGGTTCCTTAGACCAAATACTTTAAGAAATAAACATTTATTTAATACAATTCGACATGAGTCAACTAGCCTATTATAATCAGTACTGCCATGTGCAAAGTTTTAATTTTACTTAAAACTTTGACTTAAAAAACTTTATCTTATCGTGGGCCGACCGTAGGTCTCTTTCAAAAATAAACACAAAGCATACCATATAAGACAAAACATAAGGCCAAACGAGTTTTCACAAAATATGCAAAGTTTTGTTTTACAGTTAAGTATTTTGGTTTTATCTTTAACGTTCTGGTCGGAAGAAAGACAAGTACCTAATTTACTTCTAAACTTTAGCTTAACTTTTGAAATCATTCCGTTTTGCTCTGTCTTTGGAATACCCCGGTAAATGTATGTAGCATGTTCAATATGTAGTCCATGTTCCTGAAAGCCATTTTGATATTTAAAATTGAAGCAGCAGAGTTTGAAATTGAATAATTTGATTGTGACATCAAATTTGATGAAATGGACCATAACGAAGGGACGTTAGACAAACTCCGTTATCGTGCAGTCTCTGAGGAATTTAAAAGCTGAATATATTATGAAGAGACATCTTTATTGTAGTCTGAAGTTATGTAGGTCTAGCCTGATTTATCGATTGCACGTATGTCTCCTATGTGTCAAAGTCAAACTTTGTTCTGAACTTCACTCAAATAGGGTGCATAATACAACTCTCTTAAATTGAAAGAAGATTTTATTTATATGTAGAAAAATATAGAAAATAGGTTTATTTTCTTATATAAATACTAGCGGACCCGACAGACGTTGTCCTCTCTACACGTCTTTGTGAATCTAAACCATTCTCAGATCCCCTTGAACACACACAAAAAATTTCATCAAAATCGGTCCAGTCGTTTAAGAGAAGTTCAGTGACATACACACTCACAGAAGAATTATATATTTAAAGATTTTAATGGAATAGGGAGATTGGGCCATGATTCGCCTTATGGACCGGCGCGGATTGGCGGGTAGGATACCAATCCGCACTGGTTAAATTAAATAAGAATCCCAAAACGAAAATGAAAAGGCAACACTTTTATTTCGTCAATTTGAGGTTAAAATTTCGAACAATTTATCTGCCAAATTTAACTTTTCGTTCATTAGTTAGAATTAGAGCAGGCTTGGAGAATTTAATTGCCAAACTATATTCGGACGAATGAATTTTCAAAATGAAAAAAAAACGGAAACGAAGTGAGAACATGCAAAATTTCGATCAAAATTTCGTTTTTCGTTGAATTACAGTAGGCTCATTGTTATTCTCAATCTTGTATTTCGACAAAGTGTTAAAAGTTAACACAAATTTTATTGAAGTTACTGAACTCCTTTGTTAAATTTCCGATTTGCATATAACAAACAAATCAGTTAAAACAAATTAGTTGTCAGCAAATTCATGAATACTTTGATTGAACATTAATTAATTCGTTGAATATTCATTTGTTGTTTTAAGAAATGAAATTTCCAAAGGTTTCACGGTCTAAGGTACTTAATAATGAATATCACCCGTCGCTTACTCAGTTTTCTACCTAAATAGTTATCTTTAGTTATCAAAACATAACAGTTGAATGCTTATATGAATAATTATAATAAAGTAGTGGCCCGCCCTCGCTTCGCTTTGGTGTAGAGCTAGTATTGTAGATTTAAATGATTCTTCATATAAGTAATTATAAAAAAACTGAAAATGGTATATTAGCCTTTTCCAAACTTCTATTGACATCACGTCGCTCAATTGTTTTGCCTTCCCAGAATCTCTCCACTAACATTTGAAATATTTATGGTATGTTATTAAATTTGAAATGAGGAGCTCGATGGCGCAAGTGGTTAGCGCGTTCGGCTGCGATCCTTGAAGTTAAGCAACTTTCGCAGTGGTCGGTCATTGGATGGGTGACCAAAAATTTACTATTTCGAGCTCCTCCGTGCTTCGGAAGGCACGTTCAGCCGTTGGTCCCGGCTGCATCTGCAGTCGTTAGCACCCACCAATCCGCACTGGGCCTGCGTGGTGGGTCATGGCATAATCTCCCTATTCCATCCATAGGGAAGGCCTGTGCCCCAGCAGTGGGGACATTAAAAGGCTGATGATGATGATTAAATTTCAAATTGACATTTAAGTATTATTACGAATTGTATGGGTGTGTAGAAAAATGTCGTTTTTGGACATTTTCAGTCAATTTTTTTTAATTTTTCACTGCCAAAGATCCGTCCTCGTACTTCAAGGAATATTCTAAAAGAAGAATTATTGAAATCGGTTCAGCTGATCTCGAGATTTGCTCTTAGCAACACATTCAGCGATTCATTTTTATATTATAGACTAGCTTTTGCCCGCGACTTCGTCCGCGTTTTCGTCGTTTTTCGTAAAAAAGTAGCATATGTCCTTCCTCAGGGTTCCGTGGTTTTGATGTGACAGACAGATTAACTTTCGTATTTTAGTTGGGAAATATAATATGTCAATCTACAATACTGTTAAAAATATCGCAATAAGGAACCGCAGAATATTATTATTATCACTGTGCCCCGAGACCATCAGCGTGTAACTACTTGTTTTTATATTATAGATAACGACATTGCTTTCTTTCGGATGTTCGGTACTTGTGAATGTTTCTGAATTAGCATTGTAGTTAGTTGCCTGAAATTTAAAAATGTAATAATGATTTTTTATTATTGTTATTTATTGGTAGGTCTTTGAATGAACGAATACATGATCACTTTACACTGTTCACCATAAAATTTCAAATTATAGGTAATTAAGACTATTACATGAAAAGTACAAACGGCGGCCTTATCTCTTAAGAAGCAATTTCTTTCAGGCTTCTTTGCAACCTAATATATATATATATATATATATATATATATATATATATATATATACACACAGTCAGGTCATAATATTGTCACACAGTAAAAACTTTTCTTTTAGAATGCTAGCCACAAAAAAGTTTATTGAATTCTAAAATGTATACTTTTTAGAATTTTACTCATTTTTAAATATGGAGTGAACCCTTAAAGAAGACCGTGTTGCAGTTATTGCGTTGCATCGTTGCGGTTACGCGCCAATTCAAATTTTTGACATACTGAAAATTTTGAATATAACCAAAAGATTCGTTTATCGTACCATCAAACGATACAATGAAGACTCTAGTGTAGATGACAGGTCAAGAAGTGGTCTCCCTCGGTCTGTTAGGACTCCAGCAGTGATAAAAGCTGTGAAGGCGCGAATTCAAAGAAATCCCAAACGTAAGCAGAAACTGTTGGCCCTTCAGATCGGGTTAAGCAAAACCACGGTGAAAAGGGTGTTAAATGAAGACTTAGCACATCGTTTGAATGCTCGTCTAATGGACCTGAGACTGAAGAGTAGCCGCGCTTTGTTGAAGCGGTACGCGGGGAAAAAAATATCGGGAAATTCTTTTTTCGGATGAAAACATTTTTACCGTAGAAGAGAGCTACAACAAACAAAATGATAAGGTGTACGCACACAGTAGTGAAGAAGCGAGCAACCGTATTCCGCGTGTCCAACGAGGTCATTTTCCATCCTCGCTCATGGTATAGTTGGGAGTTTGTTATTGGGGCTTAACAGAGTAATTTTTGTGAGAAAGGTGTAAAAACAAATGCATTTATGTATCAAAATACAGTCCTGACGAACCTTGTGGTACCTGTTTCTCATACCATGTTCAATAACAGGTACTGGGTATTTCAACAAGATTCGGCGTCAGCTCATAGAGCGAAGAGTACACAAGAGTGGCTGGCGGCGCGTGATATCGACTTCATCCGGCACGAAGTCCTCCAGTCCAGATTTGAGTCCGTTAGATTACAAGATATGGCAACACTTGGAGGAAAAGGCGTGCTCAAAGCCTCATCCTAATTGGAGTGGAGTCGCTCAAGACATCCTTCACTAAGGTAGCCGCCGATATTGACATGGACCTCGTTCGTGCTGCGATATACGACTGGCCGCGCAGATTGAAGGCCTGTATTCAAAATCACGGAGGTCATTTTGAATAAACTTTATTGTCATAAGAATCTATGTTTTATGAAGATCATTTTGGCATATAAATGGTTACATAATGAATAAACTTGTTACAATTATTTTATATTAAATATGTGACAGAATTTATGACCTGGCTAGGTATTTACCTGGTGAAATTCCTGACGCATACCCCGCCGCTGGGTAAGGCGACGGGGTTATGTGGGAAACTTAATATAAACAAAAATGTAATTTATGTAATTTAAAATCAACGTCACATCCGTGTGAGTCTCAGTAGCTTCGTGGTTAGTACAGTCGCCCGGAAAGCGAATCGATTCAGTGTGATACCTGGGCCGAGCTGATATTTTTCTAGTACAATGTTGTTCATAAAAAATTCTTAATTGAATACTTAGGTAAATAGTTTACTTAAAAATCCATACGAATATTGAAAGATCTAATGTAATTCTATTACTTACATATTCCACATTTAAAATAATAATAATAATTAAAACCCGACCAAGCGCGTGTCGTGCCACGCGAAGTGCAGGATTCCTTAATTGACTGTCATTACCACAATATATGTATTTGAGCAGAAATCTTCATTTTCTGTATTGGAAAAAAAATTTTTAGATAGATTTTTTATTTGTTTTTCAATGCAAGGTTTAACACTACAGTCACTTCATCTATGTCACTATTAATGTTTTTTTCTAAGGCGTTTTCAATTGGTAAGAAACTTTCTTTAACCAAAGTTGAACGACTATTACTCTTAAACTAACAAATCTATCTTACTAAATAATTTCTCTTAAAAGTTCATAAAAAGCACTATTATCACGAATTTTTCCAGAATCTTCCAGCCAATAGTTTAGCTTTTACATGGGGAATGCCCTACTCGAACGAAAGGACCTATAAGGACCTAAATGACCTATTCATTGGACGATGAAAATAAAATCATACGCATATTACATGGAGGAGCTCGATGGCGCAAGTGATTAATTAGCGCGTTCGACTGCGATCGTTGAAGTTAAGCAACTTTCGCAGTGGTCGGTCCTTGTGGGTGAGCAAAAATTTACTATCTCGAGCTCCTCCGTGCTTCGGAAGGCACGTTAAGCCGTTGGTCCCAGCTGCATCTGCAGTCGTTAGCACCCACCAATCCGCACTGGGCCCGCGCGGTGTTTCATGGCCCAATCTCCCTATTCCATCCATAGGGTGCCTGTGCCCCAGCAGTGGGGATATTAATAGGCTGATGATGATGATGTTGCATGTAGGGGTGCTTCCCTAAAAAGAAAATTTGTTCTACCATTTTCTCGGTGTGATTGATATATTAATCTCCACAAAATTACAGCTTTCTAGTGCTAATAGTCTTCAAGCAAAACCGAAGATGGACAGACGGACATGACGAAACTGTAAGGGTTCCTTGTAATGACTACGAAACCCTTAAAATTAGATAATAGTTTACAATTACTCCATCTATCCTTACGTTGAGGAGTTCGATAGCGCAGGGGGTTAGCGCGTTTGGCCTGCGATCGTGGAAGTTCAGTAACTTTCGCAACGGTCGGTCTTTGGATGGGTGCCCAAAAACTTTTCATCTTGAGCTCCTCCGTAGTTTGGAAGGCACGTCAAGCCTTCTTTTCTGCATGTGCAGATGTTAGAACCCATGTATCTGCACTGGGCCCGCATGATCGGTGACGGCCTAATCTCTAATCCCTAAATTTCTTTTCCATCCATATGGAAGGCCTGTACCTCCACAGAAGTGGGGATATTAATAGGCTGGTAATGAACCTTATTTTAAGTGTAAGTGGGGTATAGTGACGAAAACAGTTAAAACTAGTGGTCTCAATGATCGCAGTAAATTATAAAGCATTTCAATCATTAATTTTATCATCTCAGACGCAAAGATGAATTTTATCAATCATAAAAGACTTCCTGTTTATTATAGATGTCGTAGGCTGATACGATAAATCAATAGACTGATTGATAAGAAAATCAATTTTCAAGAAGATCCTAGGGACTAGGTACGAATTATAAGACAATGGCGATGACATTTCTCAATCTTCCTGAAAAAATATATAATAATCCCAATTATTGCGAAAACGAGGAGCTCGATGGCGCAAGTGGTTAGCGCGTTCGGCTGCGATCGTTGAAGTTTAGCAACTTTCGCAGTGGTCGGTCATTGGATGGGTGACCAAAAATTTACTATCTCGAGTTCCTCCGTGCTTCGGAAGGCACGTTAAGCCGTTGGTCCCGGCTGCATCTGCAGTCGTTAGCACCCGCCAATCCGCACTGGGCCCGCGTGGTGGGTCATGGCCCAACCTCCCTATTCCATCCATAGGGAAGGCCTGTGCCCCAGCAGTGGGGACATTAATAGGCTGAAGATGATGATGATGATTGCGAAAACGCGAGTCGCCTTATTGTGTAAAGAATATATGGCTTATTATAAATATTCTTGGATTTTTGAGTTCTTGGGTTTACACTAGGTTAGGCTATGATTGTGCTCATGGAAGCGACCTGGGAGGGACGACTCCCCCGCATTGCCGGGGGGTGTCGTCGTAGGAGGGTGGATGGGGGAGGTTGCGAACGCTCCTCCGAGAAGTGCTCCCCTGGTGGAAGCAGGGAAGCAAAGGCTGCGGGTCCTCAGATGCGATACTCGATCCTGAGGCCTGAGGCTCCGTATAATTCCTGATGGCAGCAGTCGCTGGGTTTTTAGTGGGTAGGCCTCCTGGAGAGGAGAGCCCCACCTAACCACCATATGGTATGCAATTTCATGCATTTCCCCAGCATATCAAAAAAAAAGTTAGGCTATGATAGTGTTACCGCCGAGGAGGCCTACGCGAGCCACCGCATGCTCGTGACCCGCCTAATTATGGCGAGGAGAAGTTCCCAGGGAGTTTAGTGGAGTATTCCCGGCTATCCTATATAGCTATAGTCCCACACACCCCCGCTCACTAGCCCAGCGGGCGGGGACGGTGCTAAAACGCTTTCTCCCCGTAAAAAAAAGGGTTTTATAGTGTTGTGACTATGATGAGCGAGCCGAGCGTTCCGCGACAATGGCAGGAGTGTCTGATATTTTTGCGTTAACGGTTCCCGTAGCATGAACCATTATCGAATTCGAATAGTTTGCAAGTCCGAAATTTCATTGAGGAATTGAGAGGAGCTCGATGGCGCAAGTGGTTAACGCGATCAGCTGCGATCGTTGAAGTTAAGCAACTTTCGCAGTGGTCGGTCATTGGATGGGTGACCAAAAATTTACTATCTCGAGTTCCTCCGTGCTTCGGAAGGCACGTTAAGCCGTTGGTCCCGGCTGCATCTGCAGTCGTTAGCACCCACCAATCCACACTGGGCCAGCGTGGTGGGTCATGGCCCATTCTCCCTATTTCATCCATAGAGAAGGCCTGTGCCCCAGCAGTGGGGACATTAATAGGCTGATGATGATGATGATGAAATGTCATTGTAAAATTTTGTATGGAAACTTAAACAGCAGCGACACTACGGACGTTACGAGAACTAAAAATTAGTACACATTCGATATTGACATTTCGCACTAGCAAACTATTCGAATAATGGTTCGTGCAAGGGATACAGTAAGATTGAGCAATGTCAACTCCATGGCTTACTATTATCCGCGTTTCGCAAAATTCCGAGGAATATCGAGAAAATTCGATGTATTTAAATCATTCTACAACAAAGACATTCTTCAGCCACTATCTGTGATATTTACTTGAACAAGACTACGTCTAGCAACTTTTGATTTGTATTTTCAAAGGTCTAATACAGAAGACAAGTACTTGTGTATTCAAGATAATGGAAATTTCCTCTTCCAGCGAAAGTTTAAAGTACACTGTATTTATAAAATTGATTTTACTAAGTCAAACTAACTAACTCAATATAGATACTGCTTGAATCAACTAAATATTATAATATTCAGTATTTCTGTAAGTTAGTTTCACTTCTCGACTGCTTTAGACCCAGACATACTGACGGAAGATTAAGTGGGAGGCATTTGCGCAACAGTGGGATACATAATAATAATGGTCACTGACTACAGGAGAGTAAAAAAGGTAAAAACGCGACCGTATTACTAAGAATTCACTGTCTGTATGCCTGTCTATCTGTCTGTCACCAGGCTGTATCTCATGAACCGTGATAACTTAACAGTTAAGATTTTCACAGATGATGTATTTCCTTTGCCGCTATTACAACAAATATTAAAAACAGAATGACGTGATTTTTTGCCGTTTTTTGTTCGATATTATAATATTATTAGTGCCTAATGTTCTACAGAGAATGCTACGGAAATGGATTGTCATAAGAGTTTACGATTACAAGATGAGAAATAAACTCCGATTTCTCTTCGAACAAATATATTTAATGACTTATTCGTTTATCGTACTTCCCCAGTGGAATTGCTTCCAGTGAAGCTTACTCGAGCGTCTCGAGCACATTGTGTTTCCTCCTTCTGTCTTCGCATCTCGACTGCACAACCACTTAACATCAGGTGGAGTAATCTGCCTACACAATTATATAAAATAAAATATAAGAACATTTCGCTCATTCACAACAAGGACGTCACATGTCAAAAAATTGTGCATTTTTGATATTTTGGAATGGTTAGGGAATAATTTTGCACGAATTGGTTTAATAATTAGTATAAAAGTACTATCATATATGTGGTAGAATACAATATTTATTTATTGCGCTATCGTACACAAACATGACAATTTATATTACATTAAAAAAGTTTATCTCTCAGAAAAATCAACTTACATGAATCACGTTTAAGCGCACTTAGCGACATTTATTGTCAAGAAATCAACTTACATGAATCACATTTAAGCGCACCTAGCGACATCTGTTGTAAAAAAAATGCATTTTCTTCGCAATAAAGCTGCCATGTGGACGTCCTAGGTAGAGACTTAGTAATATTTTATGTCCAATATATTGAAAGTCAACAACCTTTCCAATTTTATAGTGTGTCATGATGCGATCAGCCCACGTGTTTAACCTGACGCGAGTTTAACATTTTTTACCCATACAAAAAAAAGTGTACAACGCCGCTAAAGAAGTTTTCACTTCAAAAACAGTGGTTTTGAGTTGTATATACACAAAGAATCAGAAACTTTATTTACTGTAAAAATGTCACAACTCCTATCCGTTAAACAAAAGAGGGAGACAAGCTGTGGCATTCTGTACAGCTCTCAATCGTACACGTCTCTTTTTCAACACCGGCTCTTTCTAGTAGCGACAAATTCACGGAACATGGTTCACGCATTAGTTTTCCAATAGGACGACATAATTTGTTTCGTAACGATATTCTCAAAAAGGTTGTTTAAAACTGATTTAATAATATTATGAAATAGTGACACATTATTATTTTTAATTTTGTTTATTTATATAACTTGTCACACTTGTTGTGTCCTTCAATAAATTTGAGAATGGCATTTCGTACCCGCAAACGATACGAATTTGGAATAGTTTGCGAGCGCGAAATTTCATTGTTAAATGTGTGCTGATGTTTAGTTCTCGTTACGTCCTTTGTGGCGCTTCTGTTCAAGTTTCCATACAAATTTTGACAATGACATTTCGCACCCGCAAACTATTCGAATTCGATATTGGTTTGTTGTAATGGGACTGCAATGCTAGTGACACAGCCATACCTCTCCCTTTAATTTATTAAATTAATCGACTGTCACTATATTATTTAATATTGTTTCCGAAATGATGGCGTTTGAATTTACGAGATGAAAGGATAAGGATTCTCTTATAGAAGAGTATGCAAATACTCTTCTATAAGAAAACTCTCAGAATCGCAGGTTGACCATCACTCTGATGTGAAACTAAATAAAGTTGCAGGAACTATTTGACAGAGGAAAACACCCTCATCATACAAACGTTGATGAATCAAATTGATCTTCTATAGAGGCACACAGTTCCAATACCAATTTGTTGTAACCTTCTTGTTGTAAATAAGCGATTTTACAACCAGTTAAAGATAGAAATTACAAAAGTGCTTTTTAAAAGGGTACGAAAATGTCACCTTAACGCATTAATTATAATAATAAATTATTTATTGTCAAATCCATCAGAGTTGAGGGATTTCGTATGGGTTAAGGATACCTCTCTGCCCCACAGGGGTATGCTTATTGGAACTACAATAAAAACCCTTGTCTTTTGTCTACAGCACCAAAAAACGAGAAGTCCAACAGTGCAAGCTGCGGCCTCCGCTTCCGCAGATGGTGCCGCAGCCGCCGCTGCCAGCTGTGGCGGCTGCTGCTGCTGCCGTTCATCCCGATCCTGGCGCTCATAGTCCAGACCACCCTCTCCCTGAAGACCAGTCTCACCAACAGCCGGGAAGTCGCCGACGTTGAAGAGCAGGTAAATGTCACGGTGGTCACTATTCCTACACGAACAAAGAAATTTGATGAGTAATTTCTTTGTCGCACTATCAGCTAATGGAATACTTTGCCAGCTCTCGTGTTCACTCCTTTCCTTCCATAGCCCGAGATCCTTTAAAAGAGGCGTGAAGAAGCTATATGCAGGCCGGAAAGGTGTGGATGGCTGGTGTGGTAGGTAGAATTGCTGTACGAGCTAACTTCTAAACTCTACCGTCACTGACATGAGGTGGATTCATCTGTCGGACCTTAGGTTAGGACCTTAGTTTCTTAGGTTTTCACGCACATCACTCATTCCATAAAACTAGTTTTTCACGGGTTAATGCACGAAACTTTATTTATTTATTGACGTTATTTTTGTAAAAAAGTTATTACTGTTCACAAGTAAATTTATTGCATGCATATGTGTTCCTTCCTACAATCTGGGGTGTTTCTGTTTAAAAAAAACGTGAAGAAGCAGTGCAGGCCTCCAAGGTGAGGATGTCTAGTGTGGTAGTTCATAACTGCTGCATCCGCTATTTTCACCGTCGTCGTTTACCTACATAGTTATAAAAAAACAAGTTCTTAGTTACATTTTCCCAATATTCATCAAATCAATACAAGCCACTAGGTTTAGCAGCACCCACTGCAACTACAACGTCTACAACCGAAAACATGCTCAGGGTAGCATCAAACCCAATTTAATTACCCGAAAAATGAAAACAGCTTCTAAAACTTCCCTGTCCGTTAATGAACTTCTCACTACCAGTCCAACAGTGGGATACCAAACAAAAATACTGAAGTTTTTCGTTTGCTAACAATTCGAGGAATAAAGCAATCAAAACAATGGACGGAGGGAAAGTTATCTCCATTGTGAAATCCTTCAGCAGACCGTGATGAGGACCTGCTTAATTAAGGGCGCGGAGACTCGTAAAAAAATTACGAGTAAAATTTTCCATAGCAATTGCGGTACAATAAACGACTAGGACCAAATTGACTTAGATACTGTTCGTTAGAAATAGTAATCCAATTTGAATCTCTAAATTAAACAAAAGTTGTACCTTTATACTAATGGCTCGATTACACTTGGTCGTTAGCTCGTTTTCGGGTGCACGATAGACATTCCTCGAATTCAGCCACCCGAAGCAATATTTAAGACGAAGGACGAGGAAGACGGTGTCGGGTAACCAAAACGAAAACTACGGGCGTACTCGACTCTTTTCATTTACACTTCTGTCTTTAACTGAATTTTATTGGCAATCGACTTCGGGCTGATGACCAAGTGTAATTGAGCCATAATTCAGTTAGCTTCGTCCCAGAGACGATAATAACAATAATTAGGTACAATTTATAGCGTTTAGAACTAAATTTGACCTAAAAAATTACTTTGAAAGTAAATGTCAATATTTTATAATCGATGTGGAAATAATATAACAAGTAAGTTTGTAAAATTCAATTTTGCAACGGTTGGTGAAATGATCGAAGTATACTTTTTTCTATAAAAAAAAAGTTTATTTATATATACAATAAGTTAAAGAGCAATGGCTAGAATCACAAAAATAAGAATTACCAACTCAACTTAACTCCAGTTGCGCTGCCTCCTTATGGAAAAATTATTAACTATACAAGGGTCCATTACAATGTGATAACTAAATCAATTTTAAAAATAAAAATCTGCGAGATGGTAAACTGATGCCAGTAATAGCTTTGGAAATAATAATGATTATTATTGATAATAATTTATTTGGAACAAATACTTTGTAGGTGCACACAACTATGATACGATACTAAACATTTTAAACTATTATAGTTTTAAATATTGTGTATAATGCTACAAGCATTAAATGTACCTTTTTAGTTGGCCTCAACTGAAATGAAAAGGCAAAGAATTCAGCAATCCAATTAAGTTAATACCTATTCCATTCCACCTAACTCTTCGGATTAATTTAGTCTTTACTATCTCAACTCACAGAACTTCTGTAAGTCGAAACTATAGTAACTGTTTATAAGTATTGGTTATTATTACTAATAAAGCATTATATATTTTATTTGATCAACTTTACCGTACCTACGCATACCAACCACACTCGAGAGAAATTAATCCGGGTCACTTAAAGAATCCTAAAAATCTCGCAAACTAAGAATGCTAATTTAATAAAATAAATTTTAATTAATAGATAATTAAATACTCCTTAAATTAAAATATTAAAACTTCTTAGTTATTGTATGTTATATCATAAAAAAATTAAATTTGAAAAGGGGAGACTTTAGAAGAGAAGACGGAACTACAAAATTACTGCATTTCTTTTTTCTTTTGTTTCTACTCTGTCATTTATCATTTATTCTCCACCGTTACGAGGAAACTGGCTCTAACCTACGCTGACCAGGAACAGGCAGAACTAGGTGTACCACAGCACGAGAAGATCGATACTTGGTGAAAACCAGTCCCTATAGCATGAGCACCATAAGTTACATTATATCCCATTTTTTATCGCGTTGAACTGTCAAACTCCATAGTAATTTGACAATTGAGCGTGATAAAAATGTGTTATATACTATATCGCGGTAGTCATGCTAGGGGGATATGCTTCGTAATCGCATTCGCACAACAACTTAAATTACAAATCAGTTTCGACGTCTCGGAGGAAGTAACCCAAGCGCATGTACAGTAAGACGACGACTTGCTTGAAACCACTTAGACCTGCAAACGGCCCTAAACTGACAAATTTAATGACAAATATTTATAATAGGTAGTATAGAAATATTAATAATAATGTAACAAATTATGCTTTCTCATAATGATATAATTTATAGTATAAAAAACTGGTTAATATAATAGTTATTCACTCTAATAATGTCTTAATGTTATCATATAATTGGAACCATATTTTTGTTTTTTCTAGAAAAAAAATAAAATAATGTAGCTATAGAATTATAAATGTAGCAGTTAAATGCTTAAAATAAATATAAACATATTGTTCTTGTTCAGAGTATATTGAATTGATGGTAACTGATGTAATTGTATTTTTGTATTAAATATTATTAAATACGTTCATGTACAAACAAATTGCAAACACCCTTACATGTACTATGTAATATGCAACTAATTTGTGATCTTTTGACCATGCGACAATACAATAAAGAATTTAAATTTGAAAAATAAACTGGAGCGTGGACATCGTATTTCAAGACTAAGATATGCCCAGAACCACTTAAATTGGACTATTGATGATTGGTCAAAACTTATATTCTCCAACGAATCAAAAATAATGTTCTACAAGCACGATGGAAGACACATAGTATATAGAAGACCTGGAGAAAGATTCAAGCAAGCATGCAGCAAAGAAAAAGTAGCCTGCGGTGGTGGGTCTGTACTTGTGTGGGTCCGAATTTCTTCTGAGAGTCGCACAGAACTGGTGTTCATAGAAATGCGCTCTTTAATTAGCGAAAGGTATGTGGAAGAAATCTTGAATGAACACGTTGGTCCATTAATGGTCAATTTGGGTGAGGATGCTATTTTTATGCATGACAATGCCCGACCTCATACAGGGTGGATTGTGAATGACTACCTTCAGGAGATGAACATTACTCGTATGGAGTGGCTAGCACGCAGCCCGGTTATCAACCCAATCGATCATGCTTGGGACGAGCTAAGGAGATGCATAAAACAACGAAATCCTCCCCCAATTACGCTTCGTGAACTCAAAATTGCTCTCACAGAGGAATGGGAGAATATTCCCCGAAATCGTATAAGAAACTTGGTGTACAGCATGCCAAACTTAAGGCACAATATGGTACTTTGTCAACCTTAATATGCTGCCGAAAAGCATTGGCGATGTCCCTAGAATGGTGCACACCAGCAACGCTCACAGGTAACCCCGGTCTATGATTAAGACTGCTTGTTTTTTTCCAAAATGCTCTAAAAAATTTATTTTAATGGTGTCCCGCAATAATATCCATTTTTATTTGTTGTTGGTTACTTTGGCACCACTTTAACTTGGCTTTAAATTTACGTCTAGACTCGCACATATTATCGTAGACTTTGCCATTAGTGGGTTTACCATGCAGACACCACATCTGAAAACAATGTCGAGCATAGCTGTGAGCACCACGAACATGTTTTAATAAATATTTCATTTCAAATATTTCATTTCATGCTTATTCCACCCCGTAATATATTGACCCCTCCGCTGCTTGACAAAATAACTAATCTCAGCAGCCTCAGTAAGCATATTAACAATATCCTGATACATCCTAACCAGTACCACCCTATGACTTATATCAGAACACATACCATCGCAACATTTATTTAACGACATAGGAAAGTCAATTTTACTGAGTTTAGTATTACAATAACTATAATATTTATCAATTTGAAATCTATCACACTCGCGCCATATAATTTTACTGACACAATTGTTAGGCACTGTAGTCTTAGACTTAAATAAATTTAAATTAGTCTCTAATAGCAAGGGGTAGTGATCCGACCAATAAGTTTCATATAAAACAGATGCACTTACGACCATGTCCTTCGCAGAATCTGTCACTACACAGTGATCAAGATACCGATGACACCCGTGTATCTCACTCACATAAGTGTAGGTGTACAATGGTAACAGCTCCAAGTCTACTCACGACCATAACTGATCCGCACAAAAATTTAGTAATTCCGTTGAAAACCGCTGACCAGGGTGCATTGTAATGCATGCCCAGCATGAACACTGACTCGACATTTTGGTTTTCAATAATGGCACTAATTTCACTTAAGCAGTCAGCAAATTGAACAAGATTTTCACTACAGTCAGTAGGCATGTACACTAAAAAAATTGCACTATTCTGTAACACTACCCTAATCGCAGCCAAACTATAGATATTATTACTGTGGCCAAACGCACGTTGTTACAAGAGATAACAGTGACCCCAGGAAACAACGATTTTCTCCACAACAAGGCCGCTCCTCCGTGCGGCCTGCCGCGCAGCATTTGCTTTGCCTTTATTTCCCACAAAACGATTTCTCAGGCTCTTTTTCTGCACAAGAGTCCAATCTTTGTCAATCGGTTGCGATTTCCACTCTCCATTACGCTCAATATCAGCCAACGATTTCTTATTGCACTGCGCATCAGCTGTGTGTGGTACTGTCTCGGTAGTACGTACAAACGCAGTAATGGAAACACGAAGAGGCAATAGAAGTATTCAAATTCAAGAAAATCGTAATGTTATTAAAAAATTACATATTTCCTATTTTTGTCTGATCAGCCAGGTTTTTTCTTCATATATTTTTGTAAATAAAATGTGGTGTCTTATAAATTTGATTACTTTCATTTAAGCAGTATTTAATTGTCTATTAAATACAATTTATTTTATTAAGCATTCTTTTTTAGGATTTTTTATGTGACCCGGATTAATTGCTCTCGAGTGTATATACCTTGTTTTTACTTTCCAGCTTTTCGCAGTTGTATTTTAAAAAAAAAAATTTTGACTTTATAGCTTAAATGAAATATTTGCACCTATGTTAAAATATGTAGATACTCTTGGAATCTGTTTCATATATTCATTACATTTTTTAAAGCACTATGGCATCTTGGCTTAAATATTGTGTTGTAAGCATAGCACATAAAAAGCATTGGCGTCAGAACCTGGATCGCGCTTGACCGGTTTTTGTTGATTTGTTTTGCATAGTTAGTGGAATTCTTTAAAAATGGGAGAATCTGGAATTAATTAAAAACAAGCTCGCTCTCTAATCGAGGAACTTTATAAAGCGACATTAATTTTTTGGATGGTGATTGTCCATTGTTTTATTTTTAATTACAGCTGTCGAAAAGTTGATAAATTCTACACTCGCACTATAACATGGAGGTTAGAGAGAAAGAGAACGCTGTAGAAAATAGTGTCACAGAAATATTAACAAAATAAGTGAGGCGCTGCGATCGCTAAGTTATCTCATAATTTGAAATTACCAATGCCGCCGCGAAGTAAATTTGTACATTATTCAAGTAACTTCATGTACTTGTACTCATAAACAGCTAACTTCACTGATACTACTTACCGACGGTAGCGCGGCTGGTGGCTGAAAAATGAACTATAAATTCTACAAATTTTTAGGTACAGGCGGGCTAATGCTCAAGTTTGTTTGTTGTTAGATATATTTATACGTCACAACCTCTCTCATCGCGTTTTAAATATTTGTATTTCCTAGAAGTTTTGTCGCACTTTCATAATATTAATTCCTTGCTGGAAAATAAATTTTATTAACAAATATTGATGGGAGGACAACCTAAAACGAATAGAGTTAACATGAAAATAAAATGAGGCTTATTTAAATGAAATGCATATTCCCTATTGTTGTTTTACGTTAAATGACTTCAAAAAAACAACAAACACAATACCATTTTTATGGGTAGCTAGCTAGAAATTTGTCGATCACCTTGTTGTCCGTCTTTCTGGGAAAGCGATATTCATCAATTAAACACGAGAAATAAAAATAAGCTTGCTGTTCCAACTTTTAGATAACACATCATTTTTATGGAAATGTATTGCTAATTATAATAAGTTACCACACAGTACAGTTAATCTGCCTCTTCATAAACTAAAAACTCATAGTAGAAGATCTAAACCTACATCGACCTTCACCGAGCTGATAATAGAATGAAACATATTTTATCATGAATTTAGTATATTACAAAATATATTAAAAATGGGTTGCCTAAGAAATTCTGGACAGACTATTTTTAAATAAATTAAAAAATATATATTTTAAATTAAATGTTGCAACATCTAGATAATAAGAAAACCTTGTTCTAATAAAAGTATAAAACGTATAAAATGTGCAGCCCTTTGGTGTCTATTATTTACCTGGGCTAACTACTCCATGGGTTACCAGGGTACTCCATGGGTACTGGGTTACCAGGTATACACAAGTATGTCGATACCAGTTACGTTACCCAACGGCTGCACATTCTATACGTTTTATACTTTAAGTCAGGACAACATTTTTTTATTATCTTGATGTAGCAACATATTTTTTTTAAATATTTTTTGTAAAAATTATTTAAAATTATCTGTACAGGATTTTTCTAGGCATCTTTAATATATTTTGTAATATACTAAATTAATGATAAAAAATGTTTCATTCTATTATCAGCTCGGTGAAGGTCGATGTAGGTTCAGATCTTCTACTAAGAGTTTTTAGTTGATGAAGAGGTAGATTAACTATACTGTGTGGTAACTTTTACAAATAGCTACACATTTCCCTAAAACTGACGTTTGTGTTATCTAAAAGTTAGAACAGCAAGCTTGTTTTTATTTCTCGTGTTTAATTGATGAATATCGCTTTTGTAGAAAGACGGACAGGACTCCTTTTGAGATACGGGTACCCTAAAAATTCCCCTCAATGTCCTGGTTTTAGACGGGATCGATCTAGCATTTTCCCCCATTCTTAGCCTTGCAGCCTAAAGAATGCTAGAAGAAATTCGACATGACTATTAAGGTCTTGGTAGCATAAATTGGTTAGTGCGTCCGCCCGGATAGGCGGAAATACTACGACCCCAAATCCCATCTGAAAACGGGACTGGACATGGGTGATTTTTTTAGTGAAAGGACATTGGGCAAAAATGTATGGACGCTGCACCCACGTCCGCCACGGACGTGGGTGCAGCGTCCATTACTAAACTACATTTGTTTGAAAGGTATTATCGAGATTATCTGTGCCAAAGCGCATCAAATTCGATAAAGGGGGGTTTTTTTTATTTATTTATTTATATCACATTGCTCATGTACATTATTTATTATAAGGTCTTATATATACTTAATAGTGAGTAGTACATGACCCCGTTGGGGTGTTGCAACAAACTTGAGCTTAACATTAAATACATTATTTTCACTTAATTGCTGGTCATATCAAATCACATCAGGTCCAACCAAATTTAAACAAAATCAATCCATTTTAAAAATTAATCAAGTCAATTTATATCATATCATCATCATCATCATCATCATCATCAGCCTCTTAATGTCCCCACTGCTGGGGCACAGGCCTTCCCTATGGATGGAATAGGGAGATTGGGCCATGACCCACCACGCGGGCCCAGTGCGGATTGGCGGGTGCTAACGACTGCAGATGCAACCGGGACCAACGGCTTAACGTGCCTTCCGAAGCACGGAGGAACTCGAGATAGAAAATTGTGGTCACCCATCCAGTGACCGACCACTGCGAAAGTTGCTTAACTACAACGATCGCAGCCGAACGCGCTAACCACCTGCGCCATCGAGCTCCTCATATATCATATCATGTCATCATAATCATATCATATCATCATAGTCAAATCAAAATCATATCTTATCAAGTTAAATCACATTATATCAAATTAATAGGTCAAACATAATTAAGTTAAACTAAATCAAATCAAACAAACAGGTCAAGAATAATTAAGTTAAATTAAATTGCATTTATTTTTCATTCATAAATTTTAGTTATTTGGAGTTAAATATGTACAAGTATTATCACGAACGAATATTAATAAAACAAGGGAATTAATTTAGTTAGTTAGTTCGACCCTACATAGGGTGCTCAGGAATTTATGTTATTCTGCCGCGCTAGAGTAAATCCAAAACTCCCCGCTTGGGTTGGGTTTTTTTTAAAACATTCTGTTCGTTATAGTAAAATGTCTTCTATGTAAAACGGAGCGACCACAGATTACACAAACTTGTCCACGCTTCGAAGAACACATGATTCCAGTTCATCCATATTAATTGACAAAGCCGATAATCGTGTTCCAAAATCCAAAGCGTGTTAGATAAAAATCAATCAAGTAGCAGGGAGCGCACATTCACAACGAAGTAAGACGAGTCGACTATTTGCAACTGCAAGTCCTTCAGCATCCGTAAACCGTTTTGAAATGTCTCAGTAAGAGCAAGCGCAGGATGGTCGGCAGGCTTTGTCTATATCTGGTTGTATAGTACGATATGGCATATTATTATGATTACTAATAATATAAAATGAAGGTATTATAAAATGAATTTATTCAGCTACTTAAATATGCCCATGTGTCATGTGTTTTACGGTGACATATCTTTTGACTCCCAGGATATTTATTTTCGGTGTCATAATAAAAGTTTTCATAGATCTATCGATTCATACTAATTACATTGTTGGCGGAGCTGGGTGCGTTTTACCCATTGTCCTTTACTATGCAATAGGTATTTCTTATCACACACGACTTAGCCTAGTTAATAAACTTTATTTTTAAAATATTTCGTAAATTATTTTTTTCCGTGACTTTTAAAAAAAAACTTTTATTTGAACTTTGCCCTGACAATAACGAAAACAATAAAAAAAACGACGGGTTGCACTCCGGGAGTGTCGGCAAAAGTGAAAACTGGAATATTAACGGTGTGCATTTTTGATATTTTGGAATGGTTAGGGAATAAATTTGCACGGATTGCTTTAATTATCAGTATAAAAGTACTATCATGTATGTGGTAGAATATAATATTTACGAGTATTTATTGCGCTATCGTACACAAATGACAATTTTTATTACATTAAAAAAGTTTATCTCTCAGAAAAATTAACTTATATGAATCACGTTTAAACGCACTTAGCACATCTATTGTAAAGAAATCAACTTACATGAATCACATTTAAGCGCACTTAGTGACATCTATTGTAAAAAATGCATTTTCTTCGCAATAAAGCTGCCATGTGGACTAGAGAGAGACTTATTATTATAATACGGTAAAATAAAATATTACTGTTTCGTCCAATATATTGAAAGTCAACAACCTTTCCAATTTTATTGTGTGTCATGATGCGATCAGCCCACGTGTTTAACCTGGCGCGAGTTTAACATTTTTTACCCATACAAAAAGAAGTGTACAACGCCGCTAAAGAAGTTTTCACTTCAATAATTATTCAATTTGATTCGGTCGTTCGGAAGTGATGCGCATACATACTTTTCGATGATTCCTTTTTATTTATAGTATCAATCTGCTATCTTTGCCTTGTCAAAAAACAAACATACAATCTCGTTATATTGCTCTTTTGGGTTTGGTTGGGAAGGCAAAATTAAATGCTTTTCTGTTTCAAACGAATGAACAAAAAAACGGTTAATTTATTCATTGGCGCCACTTGCTTGTCACGTTTCCAATAAAGCAGTGTTACGGAAAAATACTCTTTATGAAAATTTATAAAGTCCCTACGAGCCTGCCTCACTGCTTCGTGCACGAAACAGTTTAAAGAATAACTTTTAAAATTAATAGTTCAAAAAATAAAAAAAAACACGATTTTACTTACTGCACTAAAATATATTAAGTAACGTGTAGGCTTGATGTTTAAATGTAAAGAAAATATAACTAGAAAAAATCCACGCGGACCAGGCAGCAGACGGGACTCGAACCCGCCCCCTTCGCAATCCGGGCAAATGCACTGACCAATTATGCTACCGCACCCTGACGGCCGCGTCGAAATTCCTCTAGCCATCCTCTAGCTGCCTTGCAGCGCCATTTCTTCGCTTTGTAAGTAACCCACAATGACAAATGAATACTTTTACCGCTTTTTACTGGTCCGCGTGGATTTTTTTCTAGTTATATTTTCTAACGTGTAGTTTTATCATTTTTTTTCTCTTTTATCTTTTTGCTTTTATTTACTTTACCGCATAATGTCTCTGCTTAGCCCGATGCTTGACTGGTAGAGAATTCCATGTGGCATTAAGTCCGCCATTTGTTGTAATAAACCAACAATAAAGAGTAAATAAATAAATAAACAAATATACTCTCTGTTTACTTCATTATTGCTTTAGAGGAAGCCATGTTTATAGTTGATTTTTAGATATATATATATCATCAGCCTATTAATGTCCCCACTGCTGGGGCACAGGCCTTCCCTATGGATGGAATAGGGAGATTGGGCCATGACCCACCACGTGGGCCCAGGGCGGATTGGTGGGTGCTAACGACTGCAGATGCAGCCGGGACCAACGGCTTAACGTGCCTTCCGAAGCACGGAGGAGCTCGAGATAGTCATTTTTGGACACCCATCCAATGACCGACTACTGCTAAAGTTGCTTAAGTTCAACGATCGCAGCCGAACGTGCTAACCACTTGCACCACCGAGCTCCTCGATATATATATATATATATATATATATATATATTGATATATTACGTGATGCATAATGTTCAAAAATTCAGTTAAAATGTAATAATGAAGCGCCCCACACTTTTTGTCCATCATCAGGTCCTCGTCACCATGAAAAATGAACATGAATATGTTAACACGAATCTAATGAGCCCAAACTCGATATGTTTACTAGTAGGCAGTCCAAGGTTCCATCAGCCACCTTCCAGTCCCATCATTAGATCAGTTCGGTGGTATCATAATATTGTATTGTCATCTAATCTACATATAGACGACCTCCGTGGCCGAGTGGTTTGTACGCCGGGTTTCAAGGTGTCGCCTACTCGAGAGGTCCCGGGTTCGAATCCCAGTGGGAGCATTTGTACTCCAGTCATGGATGTTTAATACGTATTTATATACAAATATACTTATATAGTTATGTACTGTATATATATTCTATCCGTTACCCTAGTATCCCATAACACAAGCCGAACAGTGCTTACTTTGGAGCGAGGTTAAATGGTGTGAGTGTTGGAAATATTTATTTATTTATATATTAACCAAGTTTAAAGTAAATCTGATCGCTTAAAGTTGGGCAAAATCGAGTCCAAACGAGACAGTTACATACATACGAACAAACATACAGGTGAATTATTATTAGTAAAAGCCTGTTATTAATAAATATTATATGTGCCTTTTATGTTCTTTCCTAAGACAAAAACTAGTTTTAACAAAAGTAAAAGTGAGTCTTAAATAACGACATTCCTAAAGTAGATTGCTCATTGCCAACGACTGCAGATGCAAACGAGAGTAACGGCTTAACGTACCATTCGAATCACGAGGAGTTCCTGATATATTTTTTATTTTTTTTTGTTTATAAATCAGGCCCATAGACACTTCCACACAAAACACGCATCTGTCTTAATTCGTATCGCATCGCATTCTGTGAAACTATGATACTAGCTACTACATTAATTTGGCATCGATGCGCGCAATGGATGCTATTTAACTGATATCGATGCGCATCGATTCACAAATATCTAAAAACGCCCATCTCTAGTCTAGTAGTCTATTCACGTTGGCGCTTCCCTTTACTCGGCAGATTAGGGAAGCGATACCGAGCGATGACAAGACAAAACAAATATGATATCTCATAATTGGAATTGGTCTTTGCTTGGTCAATATGAACGAGTGGAAACTCGGCTATGTATGTTCTACCTCTAATAAATGCTACAAAAATCAAGTATCTAATTCAGAAATGTTTTGCAGGTCAGCAGAGCTACAGAGCTCGGCAAATTAGTAACGAGGTTGCAGCAAGAGAGATCAGAAGTAGCCTTTTTCATTTTCACAAACGGAAGCACTTTGAGGTAAGCTATCGCTATTTAATTTTCCATTTCTTTCAGATTACCTAGCAATGGCCTTCACCTCGCTTGATGTTAATTAATTAAGTTAATTACAAATATATTATCATCTTTTGATGGACCGTATGGGTGATTTTCTAGTCAAATTACCTTTATATGGGTAAATAATTTAGCTAATGTGGGTGTTTTTATTTTTTATTCATTAGAATTATCGTAGGTAACTGTCTTTTTTTTTCAATTATCAGATCCAACCTCTCCCAGCGATTTACGGAGACAGACATCGCGATCCAACAGATGGGTGATCTTCCAATGTTGACCTTCAAGAATCGCTCCAAGCCCGTGAACGGTGACACCTTCAGGATGGAACTGAAAGAATTGAGGTGAGTAATGTAATACTACACAATGATTCATTGTCCTCAGAACACAGGAACCTTGAATGGACTGGACCTTTTAAAACTCTGTCGAGTTGGAAATGAGCCAAAAAGGGTTTGAGTCAACATTCGAGCTCATATTATTTATGAGAATAATTAATAGCTACATGCTATGATTTCCTATCACAATCTTTACAAAAAAGAGTAGAAATATTGCTAACGTAGATCATTTTCATCTTAGGAAAGTATACTTTTAATTTTTCTGTTTGGATAAAATATTGGAAAAACTTATTATAAACAGTAACTTTCAATTTTTCTTTTCAAACGACTTAAAAATTAGGATCATCTCAGATATCTAGGTACCTAATAACATGTTTGACCGAAATAACAACGAATCCGAGCTCCGCGAAAATAGAATGACAAGAGCCGGCGAAATTGTATCGCAATTTGAAGAAGTTCGTTCGCAAACTTACGTCTCTTGGTAGCTTGCGAGTCACGTAAATGTCCAGAGGACGAAACATTCGGGAGTCGACATATATTATCCTAATTCCCCAAATGATTCGGTGGTTACTACTGAAATGTGGAGATTTCAATTATAATCACCAATTTTCATTAAACATTAATAAATAAAATAAAATAAATAAATATTTCCAACACTCACACCAATTAGCCTAGCCCCAAAGTAAGCACTATAAGGCTTGTGTTATGGGATACTAGGGTAACGGATAGAATACATATACCGTACATATATAAGTATATTTTTATATAAATACATATTAAACATCCATGACTGGAGTACAAATGCTCGTATTCATCACACAAACATCTGACCCCACCGGGATTCGAACCCGGGACTTCTCGAGTCAGCGACACCATGAAATCCGGCGTACAAATCACTCGACCACGGAGGTTGTAAAATTCAGCATTGTTCATGCAAAATTAAGTCTTAGTTTCCTCGTGGTTTTAAGGTAAGTTTAACTTTTAGGGCACTTGTTAACGGCGGATATTTTGCCGGGTCCAGGGACGGTTTGTACCCGGGCCTGTATCAGCTGAGTTCATTCACGAGCACAGTTTCTATGATTGCACCGACCCAAAACCGACACCAATGCCGGTGTCTAGCAAACCTCCAGATTGTCCCAAACCTAACGGATGACCGGACGTAGACACGGCATACACCGTATCTAGACCCGGGTAGAAATCGTCTTGTTAACAGCACCCTAACGAAACTTCTGCTTCACAACATTTTTTTTGGATATTGTGAAAGTTGCTTAACTTTTCCGATCTCAGAACGAACACTATTACCCGTACTCCATCGAGCAACCTTCACCGAGTTCATCGAACTACTAATTAACTTCAAATTTTATGTTAAGCCAGCAGTAATTTTCCTCTTTGTACTCCTACCTCTTGTATCAGTTGTACGGTGGCTTTTCCATTGAAGAATTGACGGTCGCTATTTTTAAACCGACTGCCACTGAATGGAAACAAATAAACGACAACAGACTATCGAGCAATTAATCTAAGTTAGTCTCAGTGAATAAGAATACAGAGTTGGACTAGGGAAGTACACAATCAATAGTCTATACAACCAAGTCTCTAGGACTCAAGGCACATTGATTTTTACCCGCTTTAGAATAAAGCTATCGAGTAATACTTATTTGAGTACGGACCATAACGTAATTAATATTTTGGAGCGAACTTATACAAAAGTATAAACATATAATAAGAAAAACTGCTGTTAGGAACATACTTAGCATTTTTTTTTATTATATTCAGCAATATACTTACCTTGTCACAATAAAATTACGCCGGTTACTAAAGAAGCTGGTAGGTCATCAAAGGTGCATTAAATTTTGATTAGGCATTAATGTGTAACATTATTTTATTTAAAGAAAGTTCACCATAAGAAATCGTCTTGCGATCCAGCCCCCTTTTTCAGTACAGAAAATAAATTTGATATAATGAAAACTTGTAGATATAGAGCAACACGGACGCGGCCTATCGAAATAAGATTTGCAAAGAACCATAGGGGATTTTGTATGGACCCCATCCCCACCTTGCAACAGACAAGGAATGCGTATGGAGTTGTTCATTCTAAAAATGTATTTATTTTCATACAAAAATATACATGTATTTTTCTTGAAAAATGATCTAGAACTGACAAATTATTAACTTACAAATACAATGTTTTAATTAATGTTTTGATGATTCCGTTTTTGTTTGAATCAGTTTTTTGGCGAAATGGTCTGGTCCCGTATTAATTTGGTGAGAATTTGATCAGTACTTTCGGAGAAACTAATGGACTCCTCAATTACAAACAGTACTCAATTCATATTTGGCTATTTTAAGAGATTTAGGAGGTACCAAGTACTTAGAAAGTTGATCTTGCTCTGGCTTATAAAAAGTGTAAAATAGAAACTCTTTAACAAAAATAAAAAAACAACTTCATACAAACAAAACCACTAAAAAGAAGAAATAATGCATATTTTTAGTTATTTTTAGTTATATCGACATTTTGGGTCAAAAATAATTTGAAGTCGAGTTGCGATTTACTGCATGGGTTGGATGGATTTGCCTATAATAATAATTATTTTTGTATTGGATAGTCCGTTTATGCAGGAAAGTTATAAACTATATAACATAAAGATACAAACAAAAGGAGTGAAGCAGCAATGATAAATGTTGCAAATACGGGAAAAAATATTCCATTTGAGTCTCCGTTGCGTGCGCTGCCTAAACGGTAAAAGTTATAATTTTTATTATTTTAAAACATATAACTGCTTGATGTTTAAATCTAAAGAAAATATAACTAGAAAAATTTCCACGAGGACCAGGGGGTCTACTCTCTTTTTCCGAAACGAACTTTCGATAACGAAGTGCAAACGATATTTAATTTCGTCAATTTAAGGTTATACTTAATTTGAACGATAAAACTATCAAATCGAAGCTTTCTTTGAGTAGGCTTAGAATATCTACACCTCAACCTATATTCCGACGACGAATATTATTAAAATTAAAGACGAAACAGAAACATAGTAAGAAAAGTGCGAAGTTTCGATCGAAATTTCGTTTTTCGTTGAATTAGAGTAGGCCTCCTGGCAGCAGACGGGACTCGAACCCGCACCCTTCACAATCCGGGCGAATGCACTGACCAATTATGCTACCGCGGCCCTCACGGACTGCGTCGAAATTCCTCTAGTCATTCTTAAGCTGCAAGGCAGCGCCATCTCTTCGCATTATAGGTAACCCACAATGTCAAATGAATACTGTTACAAGTATTAAACATTTGAAAGAAGAAATAGCTAATAATTATAGTTATAATTTTTATTATTTTAAAGCATGTAACTGCTTGATGTTTAAATCTAAAGAAAAGATAACTAGAAAAATTTCCACGCATACCAGGCAGCAGACAGGACTCGAACTCGCACCCTTCACAATCCGGGTGAATGCACTGAACAATTATTACATAAAAATCATGTATTACGGAATTGTTTTCCTTTAAAAGTTCTATAAAAAAAGTCCACGGCAACATATGTCTATCTTTTAAGGGTGACCCACTATAACCTATTTCTTCAAATTAATGAGGGTGAAATTGCAGGGCACTTCTAGTATTCATAAACACGCGCCCAGCGCGTCTAACAAGCTACTTAATAATAATATCGATCGTTATATTACTACCAATTTTCAGTATTTGGAAATTTTATTCCTTTATTTATGTCCTTGTTATAAGGTATTACTTCCGGTCCAATAACATGATTCCAGGTCAAGGCAATTTCCAGGTTTCCATTCCCTTACGCTCTTTAAATATGCGGCGTAAAATGGGAATAAAAGACTGTTATCTTTTGATTGCGTTGACTTAGAACCGTGATTTTTCCACTTCTTCGCGAGATTGTAGACTTGAGTGTTTCATAATAATATTAACTTCACCTTGTCGCGTTTCTGAGCAAAATGACATTAAGGCAGATAGACGGTTGAACAGACAGACTACAAATTGATCCTCTAAGAATTACGGTTTTTACTGTTGCGATACAGAACTCTTTAAGAACATTGACTTTACATAGTCCCTTAGTAAGTCTCTGTACGCTCAGCTAAGATAATCCCCTATTGCCTCTGTTGTTTTCACCTGGCTTCGGTGATGTATTAAGTTAATCAAGGATTTGAAGCGTTCTCCAATTCTCGGTTAACACTTAACAGGTGTATCACTTGATTGTGATTAATGGAATGTTCTTGAGTTAGATTTATTTACCTATCTAATACACATAAGAAAAGTATTAAGGTTTCAATATGCAAGTAGATACAGATTTTTGGTAAGCACCTTTAACATACTCGAATTTCGCGTGTGTACCATGTTGCCTCTTTGAGTTAGCGCATACATTATGCAAGAACTATTGACACAGATAATAATAACAAACGACTATCAGGAAGAAGGTAACATGAATCTACATAATCGTGGCACAGTGCACTATTTAATAAGATGACACAGTTACTGGTGCAACGTGACTATAAATAAATAACTGTTTTAATGTGAAAAACCGGGCAAGTGGGGTAAATAAAAAAACGAGCGAGCCTTACAGTAGTCGCGTATGATGTGTAACATTTGAAACCTCACCTTATATTACTAAAAAAAGAAATAAAACCTACTACAAAAGGAACAAGCCATTTGAACATTATGTCCTAAAATCAAATCAAATAGTGCGCCCTTTCGCGACTTCCTATTACACACTTCCGTCCCATTTCAAGAAATCACTCCCACAAATTGCAGGAAAGCGAGAGGAAAGATGTTACACATTAAAAACATACACTGATTATCACGCCCTTTATAGGTGTATATAAGTCAAGTAACTTTAAGTTAAGGTTAAGTGAAGTTTAAGTAAGAATGAGAAAAGTTTTATTAGCCGCTGGCTGGAGCTGCAAGGTCACGCATATAAAATGGATGTTACAATTCTTAAAAAAGGTAGCAAGAAATGTCGTAATGCATTTGGTCGATAACGCTGTGGTATTAAGAGTTAAATTAATTTTACATAATGGTAAGGGTTAGGGTTAAAGTTTATCTGTAGGTCCAGAAGGTGGAGCGCTCCCTGGGTAGACTGCACGAAGGGTTGTTAAGTTGACGAGTTGGGGTAAGCAGGGGCTTCGTTAGCTAGTTAGTCTGGACAGCACTTCTGGGGTAACTACGCCTCATATATTGACGTTGCATGGGAAGCAGGATATCGGAGTAGCATAACGTAGAGGTAGCATCACCTCGGGGTAAAATTGCATGGTAATATAGCATCGAGGTACCTTTTTTTTTTGTGACGAGTGGAAATGCAGTTACGCACCATACCGTGACGCTGACTAGGCGCACGGCGTGTGTGGGACTCGCCGGCACGGGAAACAGTGCCGACCCTACTCAAGCAGGACCAGTGCGGAAGGCCACACTGATCCTACTCCACTAAAACCCCCCGGTACCCTCCTACGCTCATATGGGGGCGTCTCAGGATCGACGCACCTTAGCGTGCGCCACTTCACTGGGACGCCCCCGGGCAGGTCCGGCCCAACGAGTGGACCGGGCGACGCGCTTCAGGGGGACTGCGCTAGGGTACTAGGCAGTCCCCAGACGTGGTGGCCTATGCCGGAGCGGCACCTAGGACGCGCGGCTGGTTAGGCCGCGCCCAGACCACCTTAGGGCCGTCGAAGACCGGCAGTCACCGCTGCCTGCCTCCTTCGGCCCACCCGTCTACGCCGGAGAGGGGCGGCTAGAGCGTCCTCCTCCCGCTCCCTCTCCGCTGCCTCCTTCTGCGCCATCACAGATTCGCAGAAGGAGGCGGCCGCCCTCCAGGCTCTCTCGCTACCAAGCATGGCTCTTACCATACTTGGCAGCGTGAGGCCTCCTCCGCCGAGCGCCGCGATCAGATCGCGACCTCGGGGTAAAATTGCACCTCTTGGAAGGGGAACGTGGAAAGTGGGGAAAATTATGTTCTATCAATGTATTATAATGATTGTATGAAATAGTTATAAATAAATACCTGTCGGAGGCGTTGAAGATGGCAAAGTAAAACTGTTTATGGGTAATTGATAGTTATACCTCCATTATAACACCTGTAATCAATTGGTACGGTAAGCAACACATTCCTACAAGACTAATTGATTTTGTAATATAATCAATTCCAACAAACACAAAACCTATAAAGAATTTTGATAACTGATGTTGTACTCTATGAATTACTAGCGGCCGCCCGCGACTCTCTCCGCGTTAACTTAAGTTTTCTGAAAATCCCTCAGGAACCAATTTTTTTCGGGATTTAAAGTACTCTATGTCTTAATCCAGGCAATAATCTATATGTATGCCAAATTTCATCCAAATCTGTTCAGCCATTTAGACGTGAATAAGTAACAAACATACAGACTCACAAACTTTCGCCTTTATAATATTAGTGTGATTAAACTGGATATTTATTCCTGAAGAGAACAAATGATAATTTATGCAAAATTAACTAATGCTCACATGGCGTACAAACCACTTGGCCACGGCCGTCGTTCTAATATTCCAACGTCTTCTTATACAGTTTGATACAGTTTTATACAAAGCCTTACTTATTTCAGAAAGGGGAGTAGATAGCATGCTGTTATGTAAACTAACATCCATTACTGTCGGCTCCGGGAATTTATTAAAAAATTGGTATCGTTCCGCTACAACCCTCGTACATTCCGCCATCACATGCCACGCATCCTCGACCCGATAAGACTCGGTAAATTTTGGAGAGTTCACTTTTCTCATTAAATACCTAAAGCTATTTAAGGGTATGTGAGCGATCGAAGTCTAGGTACCAGTACTATGGTATTCCCGAACTTCCCGGTATCCGCAAATCAGAGATTGACTCGTTTTGTAGAGTGCCGTACTTAAATGATGTCAAACAGAAACCTACCTTATTGCTCCTCTGTTATTATTATTTGTTATTATTATACATATTTGCTTTCGTTGTGACAGGCAGATAAACATATTTGCTTTGCTGTGTCAGGCAGATAAACATATTTGCTTTCGCTGTGTCAGGCAGATAAACATATTTGCTTTCGCTGTGACAGGCAGATAAACATATTTGCTTTCGCTGTGACAGGCAGATAAACATATTTGCTTTCGTTGTAACAGGCAGATAAACATATTTGCTTTCGCTGTGACAGGCAGATAAACATATTTGCTTTCGTTGTGACAGGCAGATAAACATATTTTCTTTCGCTGTGACGGGCAGATAAACATATTTGTTTTCGCTGTGTCAGGCAGATAAACATATTTGCTTTCGCTGTGAAAGGCAGATAAACATATTTGTTTTCGCTGTGACAGGCAGATAAACAGAGGCAAGCATATTTGCTTTTCTTTACATATTGTAGACTCCTGAAAATTGGCAAACGTATTACAGTAACCGTAATCAAAAAAATAAAATAAATGAATCGAATGGGAGACTACTATTACAAATAGCTTAAACAAAAGTAAACGTTTTTTATGTATGCCAAAAATAAAATATATAGTAAAAGCAACGAAACGGAAATAAAATTTGGTATTAACAAAACGCGCTGCTCACGTTGTAAAATCGAGTAGGCTTAGCCAAAGAATAGAGTTTATAACTAGCTTTGCAGACTTTTTGGCGGGATCGGGAAGCGTCACTTTAGCAGTTTTGTTTTTCTTGTTAAAAATTGTGTTGTGGCGGATGTTAGTATCTAACAATGGTGGATTATTAACTACTAAGTGTTCGGGAACATGCACAAGTGTTGGCAAGTGAAACAAAATGGCGGAAAGTGTCTTTCGACGTTCCCTCAAGAAGTCCACGGGGAGGTTCCAGTAAATCTCCACACTTTTACTGAAACATAGGGAAAGGGGGATTGACTTGACTGCCACTTACTTTGGCTTGATTTATTACTTTCACCACGAGTGCTATGGTATTTGTAAACATTTTAACACTTGACATTGGCTAAATGCAAAAGCCGTGCGAAGCCATTTACAAAAGAACCTAGTTTTGCATCGCGCACAAATTTTGAAAATGGAATTCAAAAGATATTTTTTTCTCGTCTGTGGTTATTTAAGGCTTCTTTTCTGCTACTAAATTGCGCCAAATAAATCTACGTTTCTTGTAGTATAAATAATAATAATAAATAATGTTTTTAAATGTTTTTATAACGGGGATGGAGTAATTTGGTTTTCTAAACTTAATATTTACTAAAGAATCTCGAAGATTGTACTTTTAAAGTTATTTGATTGCAACATTTTTAAACAATTACAGCCTGGATACATGATTGGTCTCGCGCCGTCCGCAGGGAGACCAATAATTAATCTATGAATTACAGTTACATTACTTAACCCTTTTCACAACGTAACACTCCAAAGTCGAAATGTGATTATTTCGTCTTGTTTTACTAGACTTTTTTTTTATCATCATCATCAGCCTATTAATGTCCCCACTGCTGGGGCACATGCCTTCCCCATGGATGGAATAGGGAGATTGGGCCATGACCCACCACGCGGGCCCAATGTGGTTTGGCGGGTGCTAACGACTGCAGATGCAGCCGGGACCAACGGCTTAACGTGCCTTCCGAAGCACGGAGGACCTCGAGATAGAAGATTTTTGGTCACTCATCCAATGATCGACCACTGCGAAAGTTGTTCAACTTCAATGATCGCAGTCGAACGCGCTAACCACCAGCGCCATCGAGCTCCTCAAAAAAAAATGGAGTAAGTAATAATAAAAAAAAAACAATTATGAGGCAATTCAAATACTTGACAAGTAAAAGAATACCTACATATTAAATGTTTTAGGACTACATATTTAGGTAAAAAAATCACATCAAAATTTTAATTATTTAATAACAGGCTGAATGTTTCGAAATCAAAATTGAAAAGATATGTTTTTCTCGTCTGTGGTTATTTAAGGCTTAAGTATTCTGCTATTAAATTGTAACTTAAATTAATTATTACGCTTTATTACTACTGTAATTTTTTTATTATTTAATAACAGACTGAATGTTTCAAAATCAAATGAATGAGAACAGCTTTAAAAAAAAGCAGAGATACCAATTGAAATAACAAACATAGAAGTCATCGCTACTAGCCTAAACTATTTATTATTGCAAGGAAAAAATATTATTTACAAAGGTCTTTATTAATAAAGTTTTTAAAAACTCGGTGTTAGCCATTATTTGTTTCGCGTTAATAAATCACCACCGTAAAACGTTCATAAATTATGCATTTACGAAGCGAGTAAGATTCACAATAATGTAAAATTCATGCACACTACAAAATAAATGAGGTTATTTCTTAGAAAACTGTTACGGTATTTTTCTAATACACCTTAATGGATCTGTAATGTTTACCACACCTCTAGTTTAATGTGTTTTCAGCGCGATAGTGATGCCCTTTTAATAACGATAACTATTTTTAGTGCAGTCATAAGTTTTCACTCGGAATTCATAATTGATGTATGAAAGTATAATAATACTATTTATTTCTTTTGTTTTCACTTAGGCACACCGATCATTATAAAAACTGTTCATCGTTTCGCAAGATTTCAAACTGTTTAAGGAAAAGAGATTTCTTTTTGTTATTTTCTTTAGCTTTTATCTTAATGCTTTACCTGCCTTTAAAGAAGAAGTAATTTCTAAATACTCTCTTTGTTTGAAGGTTTTCGGGTCGAATCTGTTCGAAAGCACTATTGGCGACCGTAAATTCGATTAAAATCGTTAAAGTTATTTAAAAAAATTATGACATTTATGGTTTAGCGACGTATCAATATGGTTGGAATGTATCGCAAGTATGTCGTAAGAGAGGCTGCGGCTTATAAGTTGCAGTCTATGCACCTAATATTACTAATTCCTTGGATTCCCTTAAAATTTTTGGTACAAACCTTTTAATCTTCATACTTCAATTCATTAAACATAAAGACAGACAAATAGACTCACAGTCAGTTACTGTCGTATTCATTGACATGTAGCCCTGACAGTTATACAGAGCTTATTATAGTACCCCGCTTTTTATTTCTCATAAATCTCAAGGGCAATTGACTTTTTTTTAGTGTCACAACACTTTTTTATAACGCCGTAGGAGCCACTCTTCTCAATGGAAAGTATGAAGTCGATGTCACTAGCTATTAAGTATTATATTATGACGATATAGCTTTTTATGGCTTCTAGTGGCCGTTTCTTGCTACTTATGGGATATTTCATTGATATTTTGCTAGATTGGAATCAAAAGAAAAAAAACCTTGAAATAGCTTGAAAATTTGATTAAAATTAGTGTTGTCAGTTTTTTGCTGGTCACATTCAATATGTGACAACATAATAATTGTTTTTAACATAACGAAGCATTACTCTGTTGATGATAGGTAACAAATTTTCTGTGATTGACTCGAATAACGACGCCTGTGTTATCGTTCGTATAGCCAATGACAGCTCAGAGTCGCAATTTTCCATCATTGTCTTTGCGATTGTTTTATTAAGAAAGCGCTCCACTAACTCCTTTCCGTGAACAGAGAAATAGTTAATAAGAAAAGCATTATTTTCCTGACACTTTTATTTGTCCCCCTTATTCTGTTTTCTATTGTCGCCTCTGCCGAAAACCGCCATCACCGACGGTCGAGGTTGCAGATGTTCACGCAGAAGTACCACCACCGCTTCGTACGGTAGCTACGCCGGCTTGGCAGGGCTGGCCAAGCTACTCAGTAATTCATATGTTTCGTCACCCACCGTTATAATCAACGTAGGCAGCCACAAGTCTTTTTTTCACCTTATTTACCTTGTACATCTCCAAACGTTCGATATACATCGACCAGTTGCCGGAATGCACGTCAAAATCATTAATTTTACAAGTAAATAATACGACTATTGCATTTCGTGACTATATTTCTACTGATGGACGTATAGACAATACACACACATACTCGAAACGTACCCTCGTATTTTATATTAATAATAACATACCCACGATACAACACTTTGAGTATAGTTAGTTAAATGCTGTGCACGAAAAATTGGAATCTTTTAAGAAATTATCATTAACGAAGAATCATGGTTATATTAACACGCAACCTATGAAACATTGACGTTATTCTGACTATAACAAGTATTTTTCCATGGTCGGATATGACCTCTTTTTAACGAGCGATAGTACTTTGCCCCCACTCGATCGCAAATTGAAAAGGCAAGCATGGTAATGACATTTATTTAATATCGCTTAATGGATCATATCCTTGCCCCTCCCATGTGTGACATGACAGGGTTAATAGGCCATCAACAGTAGTTATATAACTAAATTAAGCTACAGACTTTCAATCCATAGTCGTAATGAAATTTTGGAATAAAAATATGGAAAGTAATCGAATGTACCCATATAATAGCTGTTTACTGTTCACTTATAATGCTAAAAATTAACTCGTCGAGACTGCCACCACTATTTCAAAGTCACTTCTTATAATACGTAATACTTCGTAATCCGTGTCGTTGATATTCAATCAGATCTGACCAATCTGTTATATAATCCCTAGCTGATTCAATGCAGGAATGAGAAAATGAAATGATGAAACGTGCTTGGGATTGATTAGATTCGAGGCATATTTAGGTAATCGGCTAGCAAAAAGAGCCTCACTTTGTGCTAATAACCAAGCTACAAACTTAGTGACAATTTTTGTAAAGTTTATGCGAGGTAGGGCACAGCGGCTTTTCCGCTCAAATTTGAGCGCCCCGTCTGGGAAAGCAACCTCCATTTTATAGAAGACCAAAGGAAAATAACACTACCTACCATTTGGTAGTGTGTTTCTGCTGGTGAGTAGGTTTCCAGGGCTCTGCGGTATAGGAGATTGAGTTCAGGTCGGCAAGGTCAGGGTAACTGGAGCGGCACACTTTCTGCTGTATAATCTATCTTCGCGACTGGACTTCACTTACACGAATAATGAGAATGTGACCAGTGGTATCGAACGCAGTAAAAGACGACGTCAGAGGGTAGACCGATATGTCTGCCAATAAAATCTACCCGCAATTACTTTAGTTACTCCGTGGCGACTAGTGGCGAAATATCGGAGACTCATAAAAAGCAAGGTGCATGGTAACCGTTAATATCTTTGATGTTAGTGACCATGAAAGTTTAAAACAATATATTCACTTACACTTACTATCGGGTGGGGTAATTTGTTGCGCCTCGTTTAAAAAAAATGTAATTAGCTTCTATTGCTGTTGGCTATACTGCAAGTTACGTACCCATGGGTAAGGGACGTGAATAGATCATTTCTCTATTTTTGACACTTACAAATTAACGGACCTAAGTCTTAAGCAATGTCAAAATCGCTTGCTTCACGATGAAAAACATACGAGAATATGTGTCGATCTGGCATACTTTTGCACTCATGTAATTATAATTTTTGGTTTCCTTAAGGTAAATCACAATTTTAAACTTCGGTGTTCAATATGACAGTCTTCTTGATAGTGTAAATATTTAGAAGTTTAAAATACACTTACGGTGGGTATCTAGACACGCGGTAGCATGTCATTGACGAAAACAAATTTTCATTGACGTGCGTTTCACTTCAGCGCCGAAACTTTTGATGAATTTTTAATTCTTAGGACGCCCCTTTCCACACCCGCGTGTTAATACCCCCCCGCCCCCCCCCCATTGTACAACAGTTGCATAATTATCTATTATGTTGTTATAAATAAATTTCACGACTGACCATTGAACTTGGCACCCATTTAGACCTCACTTCTTTTGTCGTTGAAGTCAACAACCAAGGCATAAGTAGTATAGTTTCGTTGAGTGGTTTATCGTCATTATTAAAGTATTTTACGTTGAAGTGTTGTGTTTTGTAATCGGTTGGTTTACGTTAGCCATCTTTACTCTCCCGATCAACCTGTTGACGCGAGCGTGCATATTCTATCATATTTGTTAAATTATTTCCTTGTTTTATTTTTTTCTGTTAAGTTTAATGTTGTTAATAAATTATAGGTAATCATTGACTAGTGGATACTTTCTGACGTTATAAAAGTTTTAGAAACTCAGATTCTTTGTTTACATTTGGTCTCATTTTAAATTATTGATAGCAACACAAACAGAGTGTACATTTATAAATATAATCATTGAAGCCTCCCACACAATACGGTTTTGACAACTCAAAGAGTTGAAAATTCGTAACTTTATAAACGTTACCAAAAACCAATTATAAAGTAATAAATTTAAACTAATGTTTCAACGCCGCTGGCATGTTGACTTTACCTCTTGATTGTGACAGGTTATTATGAACAAAACGTAACTATTCCATAATGTCGAAATTGAAATAATAAAGACCCTCCGGTGTAGCTAAGCCCTTTTACTCGTGGATTTACTTAAAGAGATGTTTTTGCGTAATACCTACCTATAATAAATAATACCGTGAACGGTGTCGATTCTGTAATAATTCTTTAAACCTAAACTTAAATTTGACAATAGTGTATCCTTGTCCTTCTCTATATAAAATGATATGAAGAGACTGATGTTAAATTTATTTTTACGATTAGAGAATCATGCCAGAATCCACACAAAGATTTACATTTAGACAAAATATAAAGTACCTAACTTTTGATAAGTAGAAAAAGTATTTAGAGATTATCTAACTGACACTTTTCTAGGAAAATTAATATGTACGGCCTTATCTTGTCTCGTCTTATAAAGTGCTTTGTCGTTTTATCTGGAAGGTGTCGACTTTCCAAGAGTGAAAACTGAAGAGTTTAAGGATTATTCATTAAAATTCTTAAATGAAATTCAAGCTAAATCCGATAAATATTCTCAAAATCTCTCCGTCAATTATTTGTAATCTATAGAACTACAATGAAGTTAAAACGTGACTTTGTTTTTAATTTCATTTAGGAATGTTGGTTCAATTGGCTCCTAAAAGGTGCTGTTTTATTAACTAGGGTAACAGGATTTTTGGATGATCATTGTGATTAACTAATTATATTGAAAGAAAGAAAATAAGTTTTATTAACCCTTAAAAAAACACAACATGATAAAAAGCTACTTATACAGTAAGGGCTAACCAGGACTGCCTCAGCATTAGCTAATACGACATTGTGTCTCACCAGCACTGATATTCTGGCAGGGCCTCCTTGGAGTTATACCATTGATGCCAGATTGGGGGGATTCCCCCCAAATTTGGGGGGGTTTTAAAGCGATGGAGGGATAATTGGGGACAATATAATTTTGGGGGGATTAATGGGGGGAAGAAATTTGGGTTTGTGGGAAATGGGGGATTTTAATTCAATTTTTTATATAAAAATTATACCACTTCAAAAATTTTTAATCTGTAAAAAGTAGCGATCAACAGTCGATCATTAGTTTCTCTTTCTCATTCGGTATACAGCATGACAAGGATCTAGACTACACTGTTGTTAAATTTAATTTAATTAGGCTAAGGGAATCATGCCAGAATCGTACCCACTGAACTGTGTTCATTCAGTGAGCCCTATTCGGATCCCTAAGTTCAAAGCCCACTTAAAAAAGTACTCTTCAGTCCATTCCGTTTAGCGCAGTCAAGTCAAGCAAGTCAGTCAGTCGTTAATGATCGTTAGCTTAAATTGCAAATCGATTCGACACTATTTAGCGTCTTTGCTCTGCTAAATCGTAATTTGTCCTTTTGATTGTTTGCACCTTGGTAAGATAATGGCAGTGCACTATCAAAACAAAGTTATGTAAGATTAAAGCCAGAAACATATTAACGTATTGTGTCGTGGCGCGCCAGAAGCACATCGGTTTCATACATTTACTATGGTTAGAGACTTATCCAGTAATGGATGCTATTGCAGAAATACATATTTTTAGTAAATATTGTATTTTTATTAAATATTTGTATGTTGGGGGGTTTTTGCTTTAAAAACCTGTATTTTGGGGGAACAAGAAATAAAAATAACTACGAACACATGAACAAGTCACAACATAAAAGATAGCGTTGTTTTTAAACCATTCTAACCCTAAATTCACCTAAAAACAAAGGACATCGAAATATATAGTCACGCAGTAATTACATAATAATTTGAAAGGCTTTATGGACCTGGGATCTTTTGCTTTCGAAATATTGGATATTGGATTCATTTATCCTACTTTCCTACTAATATTATAAATGTGAAAGTTTGTATGTTTGTTATTCAATCACGTAATAACTACTGAACGTATTTTGGATGAAATTTGGTATGCATATAGTTTATGACCTGAATTGAGACATAGAATACTTTTTATCTCAAATGTACCGTATAATAATATTAGGTTCCTAAGGCATTTAAAAAAAAACTAAAGCTAACTAAACGGCCGCTAGTTCCCAATAATTGTGAGTTAAACAATATTTGACATTACGACTGTTTTAATTAAACTTTATAAAATAAATAAATTAAATATAAAAAATTATATAAAATAATTACCGTAGTAAATTATGATTGGTTTGGTGTCTCAATCTCTTTTCATAAGCTATTATCGAATATAAACACTCGTATCTCGTAACGGTTTGAATACGGATACACTACCACTGTACTGTTTAATGAATATTATGTTATCTGTATGTACTGTATGGTTGTTTAGTGGGTAATTTTAAAATTACTAAGAAAATTAGTACATCATTCTTCTGAGTGACAATTCTGATGGATCTCCAAATCGTGGCCCATAAGTTAAACGATCATTATTATTAACGAGTTATCCGGTTAGTGCAAGCTGACTGCCGGTGTTCCACAAGGCGGTATTCTTTCTCCTTCGCTATTTTCCCTTTTCATTAATACTCTTACAGAACTTCTGACTTCCTCTTACCATCTGTATGCTGATGATTTACAACTGTACGCAAGCACTGATAGCCTTCATTTGAATGAGGCGGTTGCAGGTTTAAATCATAACGCGGAAGAATCCCTAAATCCCGCGGCGTCTCACTAAGCAGCTTAGAGGGTATTCGCATGTTTTTTTAGCGGATGGTACGCCATTTAGCGTGCTCGTAAATGGCGCGGGTTACTTTGGGGGTTAGCCCCGTCGTGCCTGTGACGTTTCCGGGTGCAGGGCGTGAGGTCCGTTCGGCGGTGTGCCTCTTAAAGGCGCCGTAGTCTGTAATCAGAGGTTTTGCCTGCGTTACAAAAAAAAAGGTTTAAAACATAATCGAAGGGTTTTTTACAAAAACAGCACAACTATTTAGCAACAATTTAACAGGAAATATAAAAAACATTCTCCAAACCACATTTTTCATTTAATAACTTAGAACTTTTGAAAAGTTATTCATGTGAATGTATTGGATTGAATATGTAACATTTTTTTATTATTTATACCTACTGTTATGGAATAAAATTATAAAAAGTAGTATGTACTAGTGTTTTTTTTGTAAAAAAAATGCATTTATGTTATTTTTGTAAAAATAAAAGTAAAAGTTTTGGAATAAAAGACATCTAATTATTCATAATTAAGTATTTTATTGACATACAAACAATCACAGCCATTATAGAGTCCAATTAACTTATTATTTACTCTCTCCTTCACTTACATCTTCATTATCAATTTCCATATCTTCTCCTTCCTCTGCTACAATTTCACATATTTTGTCATAGATAATCATTTTGTATGGTTCACTCAAAAAATGTTTCAAACTCTCAATATCCTTAGCTTTATTAGGGTTCAATGGAATTTGAGCCTTGTACAATGGTCTAAAATTCAGTTCCAAAGGCAGTGGACGCTTTGTCCGTATATGGATTCTTGTCCATTCTCCAGTAAAGTTATACTTAACCAAGACAAATGGTGGTTTTATTTTTTCACAAAAACTACTTATCTGCGTTCAGATACGTAATTTTTGTAAAATTTGCACGTAGTTGTGTAGTTTTTGTAAAATAAGTGTTTTTTTACTGTGCGAATCTGTGCTAATTAAACTGTTTTTGTAAAATCGAATTAAACTGTCTGGTGTCACTTTTTTCATTGATCATATTGCCATCATTAAAAAAAATCCTTAAAATTGTTAGTTATGTAGTTTTTGTAAAAAACCCTTCAATCTTAGTGTGATGAGAGACTGGTCGGCTAATTTTGGTATCTCAGTCAATCCAACCAAGTGTCAACCGATCATTGTTGATAGTTCACGTCTACTGTCGAAACTTGACCTTACTAAGGTTAATTCGATAATCTATATCAGTGTTACTATTCCTTTTTTTTGAGTGTGTGGGCTGTTGTTTGCAGATGACCTTTACAGCGTCACCAGGTTTGGGGACGGCGAGATCCTAAGGGGACCTTAAGCGGGGAATTGTGCCTCTAGAGGTATTCCAGGCGGATGGCATCTCCCCGCGGTGGGAGTCTCCTCTCCGTCTGGAGCCTCTAGACCACTCGAACCTGAGGGGGCACTATTCCTTACTCGGCTCAAGTAAAGGAGTTAGGTTTGATTGTCAATGAAAAACATTCATGGATATACCATGTCAATTTCGACTGAGTCGATACAGGTTTAAGTTATTTCTGTCCACTCGTACCAAGATTCCCTTGTTCAATCTCTCATTCTGCCTGTCATCAATTACGCCGACGTATGTTATCCCGATATAAATTAAAATATTCTGAATAAGTTGGATCGTCTTCTCAATAATTGCATATAAGCCGCTAATAGCCTAAAGCCGCTATATTTCACATTTTCTATTCGCGAGCGTAGGAATCTCATAGTTGTTTGAGTGCTTTTTAATCTTCTCTTCAAACCACATCCACCAGTTTAGTCAAGTCATTATTTGAATATATGTGGTATATTATATTTTCTCCTACAGGTATTTTTATATGTAGAAACTTACTTTGTTAAGATAAAACGGTCACCTGGTGCACTGAGATACAAGCTTTCGCTTAGTTCAGGTACCAGCCTCTCGCAATCTTATGAATCATACAAATATTGTTTTAATTATAATATGTAACATGTAGACAGAAAAATAAATAAAGTTATTATTATTATTATAGTTTACCTAAAAAGCAGATTTAGGTTTCTGAGTGATTCTCATGACCGTGTCCTCCGTTCAACGGACAACCTTCTTCTGCAAACTTCCCTCCATTCTTCTGGCTTCGCCTACTCCCACTGTCATGTCTGTACGACTCTAAATGACTTGTCCTCCAATATACGTGAAGCTCCTAACAAACTTGCATTTAGGGTATTGGTTCGTGAGCACTATCTTAATAGCATTAAACACTGTTCTCATATTTGACTGACAATCGTATACTTATGTATGTATGTATATATATATATATATAATATATAATATGTGTGTATTCTATTAAAAGTATTTATCCCTGGTTTAAGATAAATATGTTTCTGTATTGCGCCGCCGTCATTATTTATTTTTTCACGCTATTATTGGTCGAATGGTAGAGAATGTCTTATGGCATTATGTCCGCCATTGGCTTTGTTATTATACAATAAAGTTTTATTTAATAAATAATTCGAATGAACATGAAAGTTAGCCACTTGCCAGAAATAACACCTAAAAATAACTAAATTACAAACATTGTTACGATCACAAAATTGTAACTAACTTAGAATGATACGTACTGATGGTAATTTGAAATTCGTCTCAAATGAGTAGGTATATATATCGACACAGTAAAATTACTCCATAAAAATGCAGTATATTTGTTTATCACCGAATCGTAAAATGAGACGATATGGTACAGGTTTATTCGGAACGAACCGTGTCTATTTTGGTTGTCACCGTGTAACAGCAATATTACACTTTTTATGGTTCATTAAATATTAAGTATCAGCTCCTATCTATTTTGTTGTATTTTAGTCAAGCCAGAGTTGGTTTGCAAGAGAAAAATAATATACTTAAGTGAAAATCGGACTCATACACGTAAGACTACAAAATACATTATAGATTCACGTTTTTAGCATTATTCTCAAATGTATTAAGTAAACAAAATATACATAATTACTTTATTTTTAATTGTAACCCAGATACTTATTTTGGAAATAACACTACCTTTTGGTGATGTTGTGTTTACTTTCGGTGTGTAACCCCTCGCTTACACCACAATACATACAAGAGCAGTACTCCGACTTCATACTAGCGCCCGAATCGACGCACGCACACAGACAAACGTCATTTACACGGCCGCTAACCAATCTTGCCAAGACAAATCTACGCAGTGCCACGTCGCGCGCCGCCGATACTGGTCGTTGGTCGAGTTAAGTAAGCTGCGCCGCGCCGCCCGCGCCGTCTGCCTCCGTTTCGATTCCGTAACGTGGCAATAGTAACTATACACATACAATAAAAATCTACACAAATATGTTTAACATTTTGTAGATACCAACCCTAGCGCTTCGCTCAGTCGTAGGTATCTATTTCAATATCTATTCAAAGGTATCTAAATCTATGTATTGTGCTTACACCAAGGTTAACAAATTTTAAACATTGCCTTAATTTTTGTTCACTCTTATATACATTGTATAAAACATGAAGTATACAATGCTTGCATCAAACTTGTTGGATGAACAAAATATGTGAAGTAAATACGTGATTTATACTTGTAAGATACTAGTTGTCTATGCAGTGTAAATGAAAAAATGTTTTAAACAGCTACAACATGTATGGCAGAAGTTTAGTTTAAAACTAGTATTATACGATATTTTGTTTTCTTGGTAGAATCAAGGGGTAAGGGTCTTAAAAAAAATTGAGGTTCAGTATTATTTTTTATCTACGTTTGAGTATTCTTTTTGATCTAAGTTTGTGAAGATTGTCAATCGTTTATTAGTAACTTTTTATATTAAAAGAGTGACAAACAAACGTATAGCACGCGTGGTAAATGGTAAGCGGCCGCCATAGCATATAGACGCTTGTGATACCAAAAATATCACTGACCCAATCCCCGTGGAAGCCAGGAGCTCGAACTCGGTAACGAACGAATTTTAAACGAAATTTTGCCAGTTACTCTACTCTATTTTATTTTCAAACAGGCACATTAAGTTCGGAATCACAAACAATTTTCGTGAACGAATGGAATGAGTCATGTTTGTGAGTTCTTTTTATGTTTAATCTTTTAAATTACGTTTTTACTTGGAAACAATATCACTTTATAACAAAAAAAAATAAGGACATTAAAAGAACTTTTTTTGACTGTGTTAGACGACTAATTTGTAGAGTTGATACAATCGATTGCATGTCAACTTAATTTGTCGTTTATACTTTGAAGTATTAGGAATACAATAATAATTAATAAAAATTTCGTTTATTTGTTAATTTTACATGCTATAAAATATTTCTCAAGCTAAGCAGCCTTGATGAAAAATAATCTAGGAAGCATTTAAGACTTGATTAAAATAAAAATTCCAAAACGAAAAAGAAAAGGTAACACTTTTCATTTCGTCAATTTGAGGTTAAAATTGCGAACAACTCTCTCTCAAATTCAACTTTTCGTTCGAAACTATTGTGAATTAACTTAGAGTAGGCTTGGAGAAATTAACTGTCAAACTATTTTCGGACGAACGAATTTTCGAAATGAAAAAGAAACAGAGTAAGAAACGTGCAAAATTTCGTTTTTCGTCGAAATAGAGTAGGCCTCCAGGAACCTTACTCACCCACAGAAACACAACATCACCAAAAGGTTGTGTTATTATACTGTGATCTTCTGTAACGGGCGCTGACTAACCAATTTTTTTTGCCACCGAAACCTTAATGGCCCTGATCCAAATTCGAATCCGTTCTGAAACCAGAAAGTGGATTTTTCTATAATAGAATTTCTTTATATTATTTCAAATTGACATGTCCTTGAAATTTTAATGCAAATAATATCTCCACGTCGCGTTGGGCTTTATGGATTAACATTCCCTTACAAAGCTTGAGCTAAATATAATAAATCTAGTGCAGATTATGATCGAGATATGGTTTGTTTTTGTAAGTTGCCAAAAATATTTTAAGCAATATAGCAGCGCCAATTAAGTTATATCATTTATTATTTACTAGCGGCCCGCCCTCGCTTCGCTTCGGTGTAAAGCTGAAGTGTAGACTACAGTTTTTGTTCTCAGGCTTGTATTATACACAATGACATTCATCTATGATTCTTCTTATACCTGCATGCAAAGTCTCAGCCCGATCGGTTTAAAATTGACAAAGTTTCATACAAACTTTAATTCCCTATTTTATCCCCTTAGGGGAAGAATTGATCAAAATCCTTTCTTAGCGGATGCCTACGTCATAACATCTACCTGCATGCCAAATTTCAGCCCGATCCGTCCAGTGGTTTGGGCTGTGCGTTGATAGATCACTATGTCAGTCAGTCAGTCACCTTTGACTTTTATATAAATAGATATCCTAATGAGCTGTGCCCACCTAAGCAACAAGACAGAAACGTCATTGTCTACCGGCATGTAGCATGACTCTGGTACGACATTCAATGATCCCACTACTACCACTAGGGTGACATGCTAGAGAGAACTTAGACTACAAAGGCACTCGGGACAATGTCCTCTAATGAACAACAGGTTGCTCTTGCTTACCTTCAAATTCATAATATGTATTCGAAACGGACAAAGACGCTTCTGGGTGCATTTCATGTGAAAATAAATGTTAAAAGACAGGTGTTTTAATGAAGTTGTTTTTTTATTACACATTGACCATTATTACACGGTCTTTTTGAACCAATTCAATAGATTTTATATAAAATTTTAAATCGTCCTTCATTTTATCTGACACGTCACTGCAATTTTTGTGTTGCGCGTCCTTTTTTGTGTCACCATAATAGTAGCAAGCTGAGTGTCACGTTAGGTCGTGTTGCACTACGCCACGCAAATGGACGCTAGCCTTAGATTAAAACAAAAAGGGAAGATATGCAACTCGCGGCTCAAAAGTGATCCACTTAAATTGTGGTGCATGACTACAATTCGCTTTAGTCACAATTGGAAATTCAAACACACTGCATGTGCACTCAATATAACAATATTGCGTATATTCTGTGTTATGAAAATAAAACAATCCCTTCGATACTTTTATAAAAAACACAAATAGTGTAATAATATCAAATAACAAATTTCACAGCAACACTTTTCATTCGTAAAACTATGAAAAAGTTTTTTCTCAAAAATCCCAGTTTATCATGAATGTTATTTACTTTTTCGGCATTTTTTATCAAGAAAAGGACATACAGCTCAGCCATTTGTAGAGGGAGAAAAGATAAACGCAAACGCCAAGCCATGCGACGCGGACTCGCCGGCGCGCCGCCGGCGCCGTTTCGCTTGCGCTGCCTTGAAACGTAGAGTTCTGTCTGGCTCCAATCGATTGAATGTTTATTTATAAAAGTGTGCGTGCGTGTGAGTTGCTAATGTAGTTGAGTCGGAGCATATTTTATTTGATGCTAGTATGACCGTACCGTATCTTCCCTTTTTGTTTTAATCCAAGGCGCTAGCCCATATATGTACTTTGAATGTTGATGCTAGTAGCAAATTACATGCCAGAGCACGTGTTACGTTACTTAGGTGGGCACAACACCTCAGCCATTGCTTTTGCATAGAAAGCTACATAGTCAAATTCGATAAAGAATGACATTTCGGATGACTACAGATCTATTTTGCGATTTAATTGCTTATCTCGTGAATAATACTGGTACCTACCGATGTATCTAAATCTAAATAGTTACACATAATAATATTGACATTTCCACCCAGTAAGACACGCGCAGGGCTGCCTCTAAAATACTTCTAATGACCGTTATAATAGGGATGATGCCTAACTTTTTTTCTCATCATCTATCAGCAAGATTATCAAAAATCAAACTGGCAAAATTCGAGTCACAGGCGCGCACGTAGAGTTCCGTACAATTATCGATAAAGCATTAGACACTATATTATAATATCGAGCAAAAAACGGCCAAAAATCACATCTGTTGTATATGCTCCCTTAAATATTTATTTTTATTTTATCATTAATTTTAAAATTAATATACCAGTAAATATTTTGTGCTTATTTCAAGCGTCTACCTGATTCCGCTATTAATTATATGCAAAACACTGAAACAAATCTCGTCTGTTGTATGGGAGCCCCCCTTAATTATTTATTTTATTCTGTTTTTAATATTTTTAGTTATAGCGGCAACAGAAATACATTATTTTGAGTCAAATCAAATTCAGTCTAGGCTGTTATAAGCACTTGTGAAGGTCAAGAAGCTACGCCATCGGTTCGCAAAACTACGGCGTGAGACCTTGTACTGAGAAGAACCGGCAAGAAACCCAGCAAACTGTCCCTGTATTATTATATACAAAGTAAAAAATGACTTCAAAGATACCTCTGAAATCACATTCCATTATATAATTGAGAATATAGCTGTACAGTTATAGTGAGCTTTACATTTTTAGTAGGTATATAGGAAGCGGCTTTAGATACCAGATTATTATAATGAAAAATGTCTCATACCACTATATTACAAGAAACACTATTTCCATGCATAACGACCATTAAGATAATCATCAACTTTATACCAGTCCTTAATCATAACATTATTCTTGATCTGACATTTAAATTTGGTCAGAGGTAGCTCAATCAGATCTTGGGGAACTTTATTAAACAGTGGTATCGATTCTGGCATGATTCTCTAAACTTAAACCTAAATTTGACAACAGTGTGTCCTTGTTATTCCCTATACAGAATAAAAAGGAGACACTGATCTTAAATTTAGTTTTAGGTTTAGAGAATCATGCCAGAATCGACACCAGTGCAATACTACAACCCAGAAATGAACCACTTGATTTTTGGAGACTAAAACATGGAATAGCAAGCTTGTTTTTAAACCTAGGGTTAGAGATGTGTTTGACTTTTTTGCAAATGACTCATAGATTTTTCTTAAATAAATTATATTTTCTTAAACGTATTGCGATGCTTGTGTTAAAATATTATTTTCTCCAAGAGAATCTTTACCCTGCAGTTATATGGCGCAAACAGCTGTCTTTTGCAGTATTAAAATACCATCGATATTAGCAGCTGAGCCCCACAACAAAAGGCCATATGACATAACGCTATGAAAGTAATAAACCAATCTTGCCATTTGCGCATCAGTTAAGAGTCTTAATTTCATAACAGTATTTGTATTTAGTTGTTTATTTTTACAGTAGTATTAACCTGTCTTACATTAGACAGAGTAAGCCTAACACGTTTTGTTTTACAACAGTTTAGTTTTAAAATATTTACCGTAAATTAATGCAGGACTTCAGAGAGAGCACAATCTACTTCGTCATAACAGGCATTTCCTCTTCTAGCTTTAAGCACTAAAGGCGAGTCATTAGCAAATAGTACTGTCTCACAGAAATCTCTGGTAAAGAGAGAAAAGTCAATGATATAAATAAGGAAAAGCAATGGGCCTAATATTGAACCCCGGGGCACTTTCATAGAAATGTTTGCTCCGGAAGACTCAGCTTCATTTATAACTACTTTCTGAATCCTAGCAGAAAGATAAGAATGTATCAAAACTGTCTAGCTATCGCGGCTCGTCAGATATAGCCTGGTGACAGACAGACGCGCAGTGGAGTCCTAGTAAAAGGGTTCCGTTTTTTATCCTTTGGGTACGGAACCCTAAAAAAAATTGGACGTGTATGATTTTCTGTTTTCACATAATCAAAACATTACAGATATAAGTATTTAAAAATTTCACGTGACGTCACGTTTTGGTAAAAAATTTACTTAGCAGTGACGTCAACGTGAGCCTTCAATCCCAAACTGTGACGAGCTTTATCTTTGTAATTTATTGGTATATTGATAAAGGAAAAATAAGTGTATATTATTTTTTGATAAATCTAACTCTCGGAATAAAATAATTTATTAGAATTTTGTTTCCTATACCCCGTCATCATCCCTATTATGGCTAGATATGTACCTACAACACAACGTAGGGCAGCGAAATTGCGTCAACTCAATTTTTTAAAGTGCAGTAGTAGATCTCAATAGTGATTACTAGATTAGCCATAGCAGTTTAACCTTGCACGAGAACGTGCAGTTTACTTATAATTCTAATTCAATTTCATATCTAGAAATCATATATCAAAAATTTTATACCTAAGTGTATTTAAATTTAGGTAATAAATAAAAATAAAAATTTTTCGTTACATATATCTACATATATTGAGTAAGGAAAACATAATGAGTAGGACGAGACGTCATATAATGAATACTGCATAACCAGCGAGCGAATGCAGTTACCCGCTATGCTCCCGTGGCTTTAAGTGTCGCCGCACACGGGCCACCGACCACAACCACAAAACGCCGCATCGGCTACTTAATGCGCCGATACAAAACGCCGCCACACGTCACTTGCGCGATTCCCCACCCCTCTCTCCCTTACCTTGATCGGCCGCTGTCGCGCGCTGCAGCCACTTTAGTAGCCGCTTCTAGCTTCTCGTGACGACGTTTGTGGTTGTGGCGTGTGGCCCGTGTGCGGCGACACTTAGAGGCTTGCTCTTGCACATGCAGCCACTACTCGCGGCCACTTAACGCGACCACTAGCGGCTCAGTCAAGCCACTGGACGTAGCCACCAATCGAATTAGGGAACTAAACATTTTTTCGGGTGTAAAAGTATTTTATGAAATAAAACACTGTCTTAACGGGATTAAGATGCTTTTTAATACTTTAATACGTTTTGGATCCTTAATAGTTCTTAAGAGTATGATTTTGAATTATTTATCTATCTATCTATCTAATCTATATTATCGTGTGTCTAAATGCAGATAATAAACTATATAGATGGCCAATTTTTATCCAAATCCACTCAGCCGTTTTGCGATATTGAGGAACAAACATACAAACTTTCACATTTATAATCATGGTAGCATCAGTGGAATAGTAAATCATATTTATTTAGGCAAGTACAAACATCAAAGAAGTATATAAGCAACATGCATCATTTACGCAAACTGCAAGTTTATCAGTTGATATTTTATATTAACGTTATGAAATGTATAATTTATTTAAATGTTTTCCTGCTTTACTCTGTAATAAATCAAATTAGTTAATATTAATAATAAGTAAGTATTAAAAATAATATTTAAAATCGGTCAGAAGTTACAATATATTTCCGTCTTTTATCAATTGCTAAAGGAATAGAAAGAGGCTGAAACATGATTTGCTATTAAATTTCAATTAGGGACTTTAGTGAAAATGGGCTCAGACTCTTTTAATGAGTTGATTGTATTGACGGTGTATTAACATTTGATGACCTCCGTAGCCGATTGGTTTGCATTGAGGTTTAAATACGAAAACATCATATCCTCATTTACAAACTTTCTTCTTAGATTAAAACAAAAAGGGAAAATACGGTACGCTCATACTAGCATCAAATAAAGTATGATCCGACTCGACTACATAAGCAACTCTTACACACGCACACGTCTGTATGTAAACATTCAATCGAGTGAGCGAGACAGAACTGTACGCTTCAATGCAGCGCGAGCGAAACGGCGAGTCCGATTCCGAGTCCGTACGGCTTAACTGTATTGTTATCCTTTTCTTGATAACAAAATGGCGATTACGTAAATAACATTCAAGAGAAACATTGTTTTTACAATTTTACGAATTAAAAGTGATGCCGAGGCATTTGTTATTATTATTTATTTGATTTTGAGTGTTATTTACATTGAAGGCATTTTTTTATCTTTATAACACAGAATATACGCAATATTGTTATATTGAGTGCACATGTAGCGTGTTTGAATGTTTAATTGCGACTAAAGCGAATTGTGGTCGTGCACCACAATTTAAGCGGATCACTTTTGAGCCGCGAGTGCCGTATCTTCCCTTTTTGTTTTAATCTAATGATTTCTAGTTTCTGGTGGAGTTTAAAAAAATGTCCCATACAAACATGATCCCAACAATAAATAATATAAAAAAACAATTTTCCAAATCGCTATTTATCATTTTGTTTGTAGAGCCAGTATAAACGCCGGCACGTCCATGACAGAGGCCGTGGAGTGGTACACTAATGCAAACGCGGCGCTACTGAACCACCTCACCAAGGAGATCAAGGATACGGACAGCAGCACCATATGGAGGTAAGACATTTTATCATCATCATCACCAGCCTATTAATGTCCCCACTGCTGGGCCACAGGCCTTCCCTATGGATAGAATGGGGAGATTTGGCCGTGACCTCCAACGCGGGCCCAGTGCAAATTGGTGCTAATGACTGCAGATGCAGCCGGGTTCAACGGTTAAGCGTGCCTGCCGAAGCACGGAGGAGCTCAAGAAATAAAGTTTTTGGTCACCCATCCAATGACCGGCCATTGGGAAAGTTGCTAAACTTTCACGATCGCAAACTCAAGGCGCTAACCACCTACGCCACCAAGCTCCTCGTTAGATCAGAAAACATAATGATAAGCATAGTGGAAAAAATTCACATATGCTCTACACGACATGAAAGGGTATTAAAAATGAACCAACCTATTATAGATTATTAAAAAAAAACATGTTTGTAAGTAATATAATTTTATTTCCCATCACCGGCCGCCCAAAACTAGCGGCTAGCTACCTTTACAGCCTCAATCGTCACCAATGGCGAAAAAAGTGTAATGACCTAAAATATTCCTTGGTTCAATACCCAGGTCCTTTTTTCCATATTTATGAAATTCGGTCCCGTTCTCGAGATATTGTAAATTTTCTGTAAAAACACACGATTTTACGGTCGAAATAAACCTCTGGGTATCACGGGTATTATCTGGGTATTTCGCACTTTAAGCGAAAATAGGAGCCTACTATAGCGAACGAAAAAACATTTTCAATGTTAAAATAACATGTATACTGAACGCATTTTTATTTACGAATTCTAAACGAAATCTCGCATATTATTTTCAGAAATTTACACATTTTGGGACTAGAATAATACAATTATATGACAAACGACTTAACCTGCCTTCCAAAAGTTCCAGGCGTATCTATAGGTTGATACATTGCATTGGCGAGATAAACAAATTTTGATCACCAATCAAACAACAAGGATTGCGACAGATAAATAAAAATAAATAAATATTTCTAATACACACACTCATTTATTAGCCTAGCCCCCAACTAAGCACTGAAATCTAAAGTTTGTGTTATGGGATACTACGGTAATGGATAGAATACATGCCATATACTGATACATATATGAGTATACTGTGTCTGAGACGAATATTTTAGGTCTGCATATTATGGATTATCAGATTAATTGGAAATCTTACACTGAGAAATTAGGAGCCCTTTCACATTTTTTGCAAAAAATTTTATATTTTGAGCGCCTCGTTTACACCTTTAAAAATATTTTGACTATTTCCAATAGAAGTAAACAGTAGATTTATTCTTCTTATTGTAAGTTAATGTAGAATATTTGCAAATACTATTTTCCTTTTCTTGTACTGTACGTTTTATCGCAGCTAGTTTACGGAAAAAACGATAAAACGCGCAACTTCAAACGCCTGAATCTCTAAATTATGTTCAATAAATTTGATTAAATTAATTACTACAACATCAGAAATATGATTTTGTTGTAACATAATGTATTAGAATTTGGATTTTCTATCTCATTAATTATCAACGAGACATCTAACCTCCGTGAGTTTTCCCAAAAAATAATGCAGGTTTAACTCGAATTTTGATATTGAATTAAATAGAATTATTATTATTATTATTACATACGCGCCGATCAGTACGGCACCGGCGCAATTTTGTAAAAGGTCTCTTAAGTAAGAGTGAGTAGTTCAATTTATCTACTATATAAAAATAAGTCGGGTTTTCCTTCCTGACGCTATAACTCCAGAACGCACGAACCGATTTCCACGGTTTTGCATTCGTTGGAAAGGTCTCGGGCTCCGTGAGGTTTATAGCAAAGAAAATTCAGGAAAAATTAAAAAAAAACTTATTTTAATCACCAAACGAAATGTTACATAAAACGAAGCCATCTGGTGGTGAAACGGAGTTCGCCGGGTTTGCTAGTGCTGTATAAAACTCTCCAAAGTATCCAATAGGGACACAGTTTTGACTGCATAGCAATGTAATGTTGAATCTATCATACGACATGGAATAATTTTCTAGGGAAATTCTGTGAATAATATACTCTTTTATTCAAATATCAAAAAAAGATGTATAAGAGCGCTAAATTGCCTCAATTCGACTGATAGCTGCAAACCATTTTTCGTAAACATGAAAATCCTGACTCTGCCTTCGCCGTACATTAATGAGGTATCTGCTTTTATCTTAAGTAACACTTCTCTTTTTTTTTATAGCGAGGTAGGCAAATGACTACCCCACCTTTTTTTTTTATTACGCAGGTAAAAAATGCTATTTACAGACGACGGCGCCTTTAAGAGGCACACCGCCGAACGGACCTCACACCTGGCTTCCGCAAGTCTTACGGGCGCCCCAGTGGCTGTCCACCGAGGACCCCGCAACTCTTACGGGCGCTTTACGGCATAATATCCGCTAAAAAAGTCCTGCGAATACCCTCTAAGCTGCTTAGCGCGAAGCCGCGGGATCCCCGTTTAGGGATTCCTCCGCGTCTCCGCACCTAGCAGCCTCCCGGCCTAGCCGGGGCTCCACGGCTGGGGTCTCCCGGGGTATCACGGGGACCCCGCAGACGTGCGCAGGTAGGCCCGCGCGTGGAGGTTGAGTACGCGGCCTAATGCCCACCGTACCGCCCCCCGTCCGCTGCGGAGGGCTACTTGGGCGTGCCCGTGTAGCTCCCTCCGCCGCCCCCCTCTTTGCAGGACAGAACAACAAGGGGGGGCTGCCGTCACGAGGTCCGTCGGTGGCCGGCACAGCCAACGCCATGCCGGTCAGCGAGGGACCCCCCGGGTAGGGTCATGGGACGGGCGCAGCCAGGGCGCGTCGCCGTCCTCTCCTACCCGTCCTCCTTCGGCGGGAGGGAGCGGCCAGAGGATCATCCTCCCGCTCCCTCTCGGCCGCCTCCTTCTGCGAGATAACGTTCTCGCAGAAGGAGGCGGCCGCCTCCCATGCCCTGTCACTGCGGAGCATGGCCTCCACCATGCTCCGCAGCGAGAGGGCTCCGCATCCCAGCGCCGCAATCAGCTCACGGCGCTGGTGTCGCCAGGCCGGGCACTCCAATAAGGTGTGCTCGGCCGTGTCGTCCGGGGCGCCGCAATGATGACATTGCGGCGTCTCCTCCCGACGTGCGACACGGTGCAGATAGTGACCGAAGCATCCATGCCCGGTCAAGATCTGCACCATGCGGAACGTGAAATGACTACCCCACCTGAGGTTAAGTGGTGATAAAGTCCAAATCATAATCATAATCAATAATGCTTCTTCACGCCTCTCTTAAAGGACCCCAGATTATAGGAGGGAGGAAACAGGTACGCGCGTAAAGAATTCCACTTACGAATAGTACGATAAAGAAATGAGTCACCAATTTTTTTTATTCGTATAGGAATAGTGGCCACAGTAAGTCGGTGGCAACATAGGCGCGTGGTCCTCTGAAGAAAAGGTGATGGAGGCATAAGGGAGAATAACTCCTCAGAATACTCGCCGTCTAAGAAACTAAATATGTTTGTTTGAGTAAGCTAGTAAATTTTTATTTTTAAGCATGTAACAGGTATATGCTTAAAAATATAAATTATAACTATAATTGTTATCTCTTCATTCAAATGTTTAATACTTGTAAAAGTATTCATTTGACATTGTGGGTTACCTATAATGCGAAGAGATGGCGAATATTTTTCTAGTTATATTTTATTAAGCTAATAAAGTTTCTCTGGTAATCCAAATTCACGGTGTATATTATTATAGACGATTCCCAGTGGATTGGTGAGTCCGCAGTGACTGACAGTACAAAAAAAGTATAATACTTTATTATGATATTATAACCAACGATGATTAAGAATGATACTTCTCAGAAACGTGTTAGATAAGATTGAATTATGTGCGAAGAGACGTCCCATTCAATTATCCCATGGGAGTGTTATTAAATTATTTTCTTGTTATTCGGTATGTAACATGATACGTCGTCACATCAACATTGTTTTGCTAAACAGGTGTGAATGTTGCGAATGTTCTTAAATATAATATACACACAGAACACAAAAAGCGGTTAGAAGGGTGATCATAGACCGTTTGGACGGGAATTGGTGTCACTAAATTTCCACCTCAAAGTTATTAGCCAATCAAAGGACGCGACATCAAACAATTGGACCAATTAGCGCTCACACCCGAGAGCAACAACGCAATCAAAATCAAGTTTTGGTCAAGTTATGAGCATTTTTCTACGTTCTGTGCCTATACACCTACCGTAATTAAATAGGTATATGTATTTCAGTCCTTGCAGAGTTGAACCGGCTTCAAAGGTGCAGCTTAATGATAAATAATTATAAAACATAAATATCAATGCCATACCGTTACAATGAAATACATTGGTTAGGTAGGTCTAAGCTGTTTTTTGTTTGGAAATATAGACGATAAGTTACCAGCCCATTGCTTATAACATTTTCCAAGTATACGTTAGTTTAACTCCAAAAACTATGGAAGAACCTAAAAGCAAATGTGCTTCAAAACAAAAAAAAAACAACCAAGAATAGCCGCCATTCTTTGATGACCCTAATGCGATCAATCAGAATTTTTTAAAGGTGCCAGGAAGGGATTATGCGACCATATCTCAACTTTCGTACCTAGAGCATCACAGAGGCTGCAATGCAGTGTTCACACTGCACACTATCAGTAAGGATCAAGAGCTACAAGCAATAAAGAGGCTAAAATCTAATGCGCAAGGAGATGATGGTATACCACTCGAAATGCTGCAGCTGTTGCTACCGCAAGCGTTGGGCACTATTACCTCACTGATAGACAGATCGATAAAGGAAGGCATTTTTCCAGAGATATGGAAGACAGCTGTCATTAAGCCCCTTCCAAAGAACAGTCAGATATCTGACTGTTCTTTGGAATCTGGGTCCTGATAGCCTGCTCCCTTGCTTATCCAAAGTAATGGAGAGGATAATTTGCGATCAGCTTACTAAGTATCTTGAAGACCAATAAAACTAGTTTTTACGGGTTAATGCACGAAACTTTATTTATCTATTGACGTTTCGTAGTCTTTCGAAGGTAGCTCGACAAATTAAATAAAAGTTTAATTCTGACGACGTAGCCTGTAAAGACTACGAAACGTCAATAAATAAATAAAGTTTCGTGCATTAACCCGTAAAAACTAGTTTTATTTAATGAGTGATGTGCGTGAAAACCTAAGAAACAAGTATCTTGAAGATCACTAAATCCTACCTCAATATCAGTCTGGGTTTCGGGGGGGTGTAGTATGGCATCTGATCTTAGTGATGTAGTGGACAACATTCTCACAGCGCAAGATCAGGGCATGATTACAGCACTACTAGTCCTGGTCTTCTCGCACGCGTTCGACTCAATTAATACAAGCCTTTTGTTATCCAAATTATCATACTATGGAGTGGATGCTAAAAGTTTGAGATGGTTTGATAGCTACCTTACAAACAGAATGCAGTATGTGGAACTTACCAGAATGGATGGTTCCAAATCTAGGTCCAAGGGTAGGTTCCAAGGGAGAATGCCTGTGCTCGTTACTGCTTTCATGTACCACCACGTTCGCATATATCACCGTTTCTCAATGCTGCAAACTTGCTGAGAATGGAGTCACGGCGAAGGCTTCATCTGGCTACCTTATTATTTGGTGTCATAAATACTAACAAGCCACAATACCTGTTAGACAAGTTGGTCTGGTTGCAGGAGCACCTTAAGTACCAAAGACGTCTATGCGCCCATGTCTTTTTGATGCCCCAGCATCGCTCTGTAGCCTTCAGGAGTTCGTTTAAATTCGCTGCTTCGCGATGCTGGAATGTCCTTCCACCTCCAATACGTGACCTAAAAACAAAACATACTTTTAGGAAACATTTAAAAGCTTACCTAATATCAATGCAAGTAGGAATGCAGTGATACGTTTCCTCTCTATTAACAGAATGATTGATTTGATACTATATACCATTATTTTCCGTGTGGCCTTTTCACTTGAATCACACAGCTGGAGTAAATTTCTTTCCTATCACAATACGAGTTAATGAATACCTGTAAATAACACTACACTTACCTAGACCTGCGGCGTTTACGTTGCAGTAATGAATCAGTACAAGGCATAAACAACGGAGAAAGTGAGCCAAAAACCAGAACAAAGGTCACGATCATTATGTCACTCACAAAGATGCGCCAATCTTTTGTTGCATGCTCATTTTGGCGGCATGGGTCTTTTTCTAGTTATTATTAATCTCTTGATTCTCAAAACTTATATTTACAAAACTGGCACTTGTCCCGAACGCAGCCCTTTGCACTGTACTCTGTGCTGCAAAGTGACATAATGATCGTGACCTTTGTTCTGTGCGTGCCACGTAATGGCCTCGTGCGCATTACTTTTACAATATGCCTAACAATGTGGTGATTTATTGTGGAGTTTTGACTTTTAATTGTCTTGTGCTAGCGCTCCACACAGTCACTCTTACTTGCGATGCATCATTCGGGTTGGACAGCAGGCTGTTCTTATCGGCCGTATGAGGAGGAGGAGGAGGCCAGAGGAGCTCGATGGCGCAAGTGGTTAGCGCGTTCGGCTGCGATCGTTGAAGTTAAGCAACTTTCGCAGTGGTCGGTTATTGGATGGGTGACCAAAAATTTACTATCTCGAGTTCCTCCGTGTTTCGGAAGGCACGTTAAGCTGTTGGTCCCGGCTGCATCTGCAGTCGTTAGCACCCACCAATCCGCACTGGGCCCGCGTGGTGGGTCATGGCCCAAATCTCCCTATTCCATCCATAGGGAAGGCCTGTGCCCCAGCAGTGGGGATATTAATAGGCTGATGATGATGATGATGATGATTAATTAGAATGTATGTAATGTATGTGTTAGTCATTAATTAGAATTGTATACCGGTATATGTATAATTGTGTTGTTTGTTGTTATTGTCTAGATTTATTTCGGAATTCGCATATCTCCTTTGATATAAGGCGCTGGCTGAAAATCAGCGCTGCTGTGGTATCGCGAAAGCGTTTACTACACAGCATAGTTGAGGCAGCGCCCTATTGGCCTTACACGGCACGTTGTTTTTTTAATTATTTTTTATTCTTATATCTATACTAGCTGACCCAGCGAACTTCGTACCGCCATAAAAAAATTTAATTAAAAAAACGTTGTCCAGCGGACAAAATTGTGAATCTAAACCATTCTCAGATCCCCTTGAACACACACAAAAAATTTCATCAAAATCGGTCCAGTCGTTTAAGAGAAGTTCAGTGACATACACACTCACAGAAGAATTATATATATAAAGATTTTACTATCATATAACCATTTTGTTCTTCTAAATCAATGCTGTGACGGCTAATAAAATGTGTTTCTTTCTTTCTTTTACTTACTGCACAGGAAAACTTAGTTTTTTACTTCGCTTTTTAAATATTTAATTAATTAATATAATACTAATAGGTACATTAGTCTTCCATATCAAACAGCTAAAGTACTTGCGTATTGGAAATTAGATACAATACAAAAGTTTCACAAATACCCAGACCGAGACGATATATATAATTATAAGTTTCAAATCCCTAACTTCTAAACTTACACAAACCGAACTCTGATCTCTTTAATGTCTTTTTCACCGCTCGCCCACGGAGTACAAACCAAAAGATTTTTATTTTCAATCAGATTGTTCCGTCTATTGCTCTTATAAAACAAATAACACCCTTCCGGGAGATAAACAAGCACGGAATATTAATAAAAAGCTCACTCTTCTTCAAAAACAATTTTGCTGAGTAAACTCAATATATTTTTCAGTCAATTCAAACTGATAATGTAGATATTATTCCGCAAAAGCAAACTCGATAACACAGCCAATAAGGAGCGCAAACACAATCTATCTACTGAGAACAGATGACGTCACAGGATAATCGATTTGAAACTGGGACGTATTAATAAACGCTCATTATAAAAGCTGCTGTATGTATGCGTTGCAGAGACTTAATTGAAGCGACGTGGTCTGATTTTCCATGGGCGGTGTAGTAGACAACTCTAATTGAATATTAAGATAACTGTAGGAATTCGTTTCTTGTTGCGGCTGTGGGCGAGTTTGAAGCCAAGGAAAAAACCGGCCAAGTGCAAGTCGGACTCGCGCACCAAGAGTTCCGTACAAACCTGAATTTTTATAAATATTTTTTATTTTATGATGTAACTAAAAATTCGCAATTTTCCTTTATCTGTACTATAAGACGTTACTTCGTACCAAATTTCAAGATGCTAAGTTCACGGGAAGTAGTTACCCTGTAGTTTTTCATTTCCGTGCGAGTTTCGAATATTTGCGGAGCGGCATAAACGGCTGTATATTTTGATTGCTTTGGCTTAGAAGTTTGTTTTTTTCACAGCTCCAAGGGACAGTAGACCTGAATATTAGATAATATGAATTTCAGATACCTTCACGCGTTCCTGAGAAAAACGGTCTTGACAGACGGACGGACGGACGGACAACAAAGTGATCCTTTAAGGGTTCCGTTTTTTTCCTTTTGAGGTACGGAACCCTAAAAAACAAAGTTTGTGATGCAGTTTGATTTTGAATGGTCGCGTTCACACACACTGGTAAAAGAAAATCGAATAAAAAAATCACCAAAAAGGTTTACATACAATCAAAAAGGCTAAGAATTCATTTTCAAAAATTGGAATAAAACCTTTTTGCGAACCAATGTACTTATGCAACATAGAGATCTAAATTAAGATGAAAACGTTCTAACTATTGCAAGATTTCTTGGTGCCAATTCAATTTTTTTATGTGAATTTGTATGAGGCCGCGGTGTAACTTTGACGATGAGTTGCGATTCCGGACCTGTAAAAAAATATGCTTCGGTCTCTGAAAGTTTTCGCAATGGTCGGTCTTAAGATGGATGATCAAAAATATACTATTAAATTTTATCCGTACAACCCAATGCAGTTGTCAGCATCAATACACATGCGGCCCGCATCATGTGCTTTATTACGCGCTCCTCAATTAATTTTGACATTGACACTTCACAATTTTTTGTTAAAAAGCTATCTGTTGACGAATTGTCTATGCAAAATTACTACACTAGATCCGTTGTAGTTTTTTAGAGAAAAAAATGAGCAAGCCTTATGGCGCGGTTACACTAAGTCATTAGCCCGAATACGAGTGCCAATGGAATTCGGATAATCGACTCGGTGCAAATGAACGGAGTCGAGTACGCCCGAGTATTCGGGTAGATTTCCTTTTGTTTACCCGACACCATCTTCTAGCCCGTATTCCAGTGTAAATATTGCTTCGGGTGCCCGAATTCGAGTAATGTCTTTCGTGCACGAATACAGACTAACGACCAAATATGATTGTGGCATTACAGTAGTCACACTAGTATTATAAAGGCGAAAGTTTGTAAATGTGTATGTTTGTTACTTCTTCACGTCTAAACGGCTGGAGAGATTTTAATAAAATTTGGTATGAAGTAAGCTGACACCCAGGGTTAGCGCATATGCTATGTTTTATTGCGGGAAAAATATCTTATTTCAATAAACCGCGGGTAACAGCGCGGAGCACAGCTAGTTGTATATAATGATGTGTAACTCACCTTGATAAAAAAAGAAATGAAACCTGCTTCAAAATAAAAAAGCAATTTTAACATTATATTCTAAAATCAAATCAAAAAGTGCGCGCTTCCCTTACTTCCTCTTACACACTTCTGTCATATTTTTTTAAAATCGCTCCTATAATGGCAAGGAAGCGACAAAAGAGATCTTATACCTATACATCAAAAACATTGAAAATTGTTACTTTTCAACAAAAAATTGTGAAGTGTCATTTCTTGGGCCCAGAAAGTACAGTTCAGCCGATTGTGTCCCAGAAGTATGATATCGATAGGCCGTTGATGATGATGGAGCAGTGTTTACCTGTCCAGGTACCTAGTGGGCTTCAAGAACCTTCTGCGGAGCATCGAGTGCAAGGGCATAGGTTCGGTGCTCGGCATCAATTATTTCGCCCGTGGCTTTCTCCAGCCAAGGTCACATGAAAGGTGAGGACACATACGTTCATATTTTAATTAGTAATAAGGTAAATAATAAAAAAAAATTAGAAACAAATCAACGAGGACCAGGCAGCAGACGGGACACCCGCACCTTTCGCTATCCGCGAATGCACTGATCATCATGCTACAGCGGCCCCTGATGGCCGTGTCCAATACTTTCTAGCGTTTCTTAAGCTGCAAGGCAGCGCCATCCCTTCGCATTGTGTCCGCCCACAATACACATTACCATACACCACACAACACCCACAATGTCAAATGAAAACCTTTACAAGTATTAAACATTTTCAAGAAAAAATAGCAATTATACAGGGACCCGTCTACTGTAAAATTATCCGCGTGGATTTTTTTCTAGTAATGTTTTCTTTAGATTTAAACACCGAGCAGTTACATGCTTAAAAAAATATATGAGTTAAATAATAATAAAGTCTTGATAATAGCGCAATAACCAATTTATTTTTCATTAAAATAATAATAGGCTATTTGACAGTATGAAAAATAATGTACCAATTGTCGATGCAAACGTCTGTATTAAATATGAATATTAGAAGCGATTTTACTATTCTGAAAGAACAAGTTATTAAACACTTATAGAAATGATTTTTATACTCCATGGTCACGTGACCGAAAACGCCTAGAATTGGCCAAGACTACAATGACGTCACACGCTAGTAAACTTCCAGCCAAAGTGACATTACATTGTATCGTTTGACGTTCTAATAACAGCCATGTGACGTCACACGCTAGTGAGACGCCATATTTTCCAGAGAAACGTTTTTGCGGTAACTTGAAAATTAAATTTTTCTTTTAGTATTTTTTACTGAACTATACAATTAAAGATGTCAACTTTTTATGGACTCCATAAAAATTAGTATATAACGTGAGATCGTTTTCTAAAACTTATCAAATACGCTATTATTAAATCAGCAAAACATGTTTAGAAAACATTCTTTTTATACATAGAGCCACACGGAAAGGAGAAGCCATTGCGACATTATAGTATTTATTTATTTATTTATCTTTAACAAAGTTTCTACAGCGGTTTTTGTGAAAATCATATAATTCATTTACATAAAAAGTAAATTAAAATTAAGATTGATTAACATAAAAAAATAAAATAAAATTAAGATTTATTCAAATCATTTTGGCATTTTTGCGGGGATAAATATGCACACAATCACAGTTTCACTTCCATACATACAAAGCAAAAGTGTAACAGCGACACTCACAATAAACAATGACAAAATATATCGCAAAATCCTGCACACGTGTATCATTTGTATGCTCAATTTGTATGCCCATCTTGACAGAGGGGAAAGCAATGTCTGCCTACAAGGGATACCTGGTCGCGTTAGCCGTGTTGTTTTATGTTTCTACATCTATACGATTGAATGATAACGCTAAGTTTGATATTTAAAAATATGCAATAAATCAATTAACTTACACAGTAACGTAAATTTTATGTGTATCAAATATTGAATCATGTTACAAGCTTGCGACTTATAATTTCAAAGATTTGTTTCTTATTTTTATTGAAACTTTGAAGTTAAAATTGCTTGTTCTAATCTATCTATCTAAGCTCAGTGGACTACCAATGGTATTGACATCTTGTTTTCGTATTCAAATCAGGTACATAGCTCATATGGTACTCGGTCGAGACCTGTTGGACAGCACGTTGAACCTAGTGCCTTCTCTCATTCCTCTACACAAAGACATCAAGGAAGACAGTCCGGAGTACCAGGTATTGGAAAAGAAGTAAGTACTTGCGGTGTTAACATTAACATTATCTGATGTAGTACTCTATACATCTCATCTATACCTATAATAAATCTGTAGAGATGTCAATTCTGTACATGAAATATATTTTTAAAATAACTATCAGGGCATGATTAGTGATCGATACTGATGCCAAAAATGCAATCAGTAAATTTTTTGTCTGTCTGTCTGTCTGTCTGTGTGTATGTTCCTTATAGAAACAAAAACTACTCAACGGATTTTAACGAAACTTGGTACAGTTATTCTTCATACTCCTAGGCAGGTTATAGTATACTTTTCATCACGCTACAATCAATAGCAGCAGAGTAGTGAAGGGAAATGTTGGGAAAACGGGAGAAGTTACTCCATTTTTTAAGCTTCCGTCGCGGGTGCAGCCTTAATGGTTAAAGTTACATAGAAATCATGTATGACGGAAATATTCTACATAAAATTGTCTAAAAAATATCCCGCAACAGCATATATCTATCTTTAATGGTTGACTCACAATAACACGTGTAATTATATAAATAAAGTCATTCTTTATAGCACAAGCCTGAGAACAAAAACTATAGTTTACACTACAGCTCTACACCGAAGCGAAGCGAGGGCGGGCCACTAGTCTTTTATATAATGTTGAAAATTTACTAGATGCATGTTCTGCTGATTAATCTAATATAACATAGGAGAGGTAGGACACAGAGGATATTCTCCCCAATTTGTAGGTCTTGTCTCGGGAAGTAACTTACAGAAGACCACAGTAAAACAACACCTACCTTGTGGTGGTGTTGTGTTTCTGTCAGCCGAGTGGTCTAGAGGCTCCAGATGGAGAGGAAACTCCCGCCGTGGGAGATGCCATCCGCCTGGAATGCATCTAGAGGCACTAGCCAATTCTTGGCTTGAGGTACCTTAGGATCTCGACGTCCCCAATCCCCGTGATGCTGAGTGTAAAGGTCATCTGCGACCAACAACATGCACACTTAAAAAAACTGTCAACCAGCTTACATCGGGTGAGCCACGGATGAACGCCACGCCCGCCGAGCGAGCACGAGCGAGCTAGACAGAGCGAGTAGTTGTACTTTTCTGGTGTGCGGGCGAGACGAATCGGTGTAGTGAGCGCATCTTTGGCGCATCCCTATATAAATCCATACAAAGAATATCAACCGCCCGCGCCGAGGCGGTGCTGGGGACCATTCGCCTAACGGAAATGCTTTGGAAAACGCTAAAGCTTACGATTTCATTCTGTTATTTCTAGCCGCCTGAGGTTTTCAAATGCCTCGCTCGCTCTTTTTCTTTCTTTTGCATTGGTAATGACAATATTAAAAAAAATGAGCGTGAGGTATTTTAAAACCTTCGGCGGTCAGAAATAACAAAATAAAATGAAAAGCGTTAGCGTTTTCCATAGCATTTCAGTTAGGCGAATGGCCCACTGGTCGGGTGCCAGGTGGTTCAGGTGCGCTATGACCTTTAGGTTCCAGGGCTTTCCTCTAACCCCGTACAGCCCTGGAACCTGAGGATTAAAGCGCAAGTGATGGTTTTAGTATCGTAACCGTATATACGTTACGGTGGCCGCTTACCATCAGGCGGGCCATATACTTGTTTGCCACCCTTTTATTATAATATATATATATATATATATACATAAAAATACTATAATGATAATATTAATCTGTAGGTTTGGTACCTACGTAGCCAACGTAGGTAGTTGAAGAAATGACCAACGCATACTAGATGAATTTGTCATTTCTTCGACTTAGGCCCTTATTATGGAAATATTCTCAGTGATTAATCTAGTCTTGAGCATAGTAAGAAAGGGATGTCGCTATATATAGTACATAGCGACATCCCTTTCGTCCTGTACTCAAGTAAAGATCAACACTTAGTTGTCATTCTGTAATACGGACCTAAGAATAATAGTAGCTCCTAATTATTACGATGAAGAGTTCAATTTCCTTGTATTTCTTTCCCATATGAAGATTTCTGAGAAAACTTAAAAACATTACACATATAATCCATTTTTCCGGGAACCTTTTAGTTAGATAAGAGACTTTCAGATCTAAAGAAACATGAAAGAGGAAGTGCGTTTTCCTTGAGAACTAATTGTGCTAGTTCGAGGTCAACTGAGTAAACTAGATTTTTTCCTGTTTATATTTTTTCTCACAACAGCCGAGCCTGTAAATAAATGCTTGACTACAGTGAAAACAATTCAGTCAGACAAATTAGTTTTAGGTTATATATATATATATATATATATATATATATATATAATATTTAGTGACGAAATTGGCAAGAGCATGCGCCCACTTTTATCTAAAATGGGACATTCAATTATTACAAATCACTTTATGCCTGATGTTGCCTATAAGGACATTTTGCAATCAAACAAAATTACGTAAGTGCACTAATTTGTTATTTTTTGTGGGAAATATTGGCAACTTGAACAAAAAATAATTACTTGACTTGAGCTCTTGAAATGTTGAAAATTTGTATTATTTACATTACCCAGTTGTACCTAGTTGTCTAAAAAAGGAGGACAATATCTTAAGATACTAATTAAATATGCTCTTAACAGAGCTTAAGGATTTTTTTTATATCACGAAAAAGTAAGAAGCTGCTTTAAACCATATTAAAAGAACTTTTATTAATTAAAAATAATTACCTTATTGATGTTATTTTTGTTAATTAGATTATAAGAACAACTGTTATACTTCCCAATGGCTCAATTACATTTGGTTGGTAGCCCGTAGTCGTTTGCGCGAAATATTTTTTTGTTTACTATAAGTGTAATTATAATTTGTAAAGTATAATTTTGTTTTCAAATTAGGAATCAACAAATAGTTGACAACAAGCAGCAGGACGGCAGTGTAGCAGACGCCATAGAGTACTTTGACCAGACAGCTACACTACTCGACAAACTCCGAGCCGTGCAGAAACGACTACGCCAAAACATAAGGTAGGCGCACGCATACCATAGAACGTTAAGTCGCAATTATATTTGGTGATGATTGTAAAGACTTATATGACGCGTCGCTCAAATTGTGGTCTTTTAAAGCTGATACAGTAAGATTTTAAACTTCTCGTTCGCAATTTTTTTATCCTCTACTATTTTTTATTTCTTCCTCCCTAACAGATTCACCGGTAATGATATATCGTTTTCGCTATTTTTTATTATTTTTTCAATATGGGTTTGTGTTCATTTTCCTCTTCGACATGCTTCTTTGTATTATCAATTTTATTTCTTAGTAATATGATTACGCGTCACGTAGGCTCAAAATTTGGCAATTGTGATTCTATTTATAAAAGCACGTACCTGGAACTACATCAAAAACTCTTTTTAGTGTAAGAAAACTCCTTCATAAAGAAACAACTTATTTATTCAAGTCAAAATTAGCAGTTCTAATAATAAAAAATAGAGACGACACATTCGAACACTTCAACAGCTATCGACAGAATGATCTGTCAACTCTCCACGCCCCGCCATGATTCAGGCGGCCATAGTTTATTCGCGCCATCTGTCACTTCCGGTTTTAGTTAATTTTAATACAGTTTTTTGGACAAAATTAAATTGAACCTAATACTAGATATAGGTATTTAGCTTGTTATAAAGATTAGAATACACATAAAGGTTTTTAAAACGTGGACCGTTCTTACGCAACAATAATTTTATCACTAAATTGGTTTTTCCACAATTTGATGGAACACAAATGATACAACATATTGTATTTGACAATAAGTTACTATGCCGTTTTTGGAAGTTACTTTCTGCAGGACAAATGCATTTTAATCTTATTGATTCTTTTTGTTTTACAAATTTAATAAAAGTATATTAATTTGGCTGATGGCCGTTGGAGCTGGAAAGTTCTTGAGTGGAGATCACGACTAACTTAGTGTAGGACAACTGAGACAAGATAGGATGAGGATATTCGTAGGCTGGCTGTAGTGGGCTGGATGAGAGTAGCACAAAATCGGGAGCAGTGGCGTGCATTGGGGGAGACCTATGTCCAGCAGTAGACGAACAGTGGTTGATGATGATGATGATGATATTAATTTAACCGCCGCTGTATATCATGGGTGTCACAAAAATGACATTATGTTACGTTGTTAGGGTATATAAACATACTCCATCATCATCAAATCGAAATTTAAATAGAGTATTCTGAGACGTTGCAAGCTGTTAGTGCGTTCAGATTGGGCATTTCCAAAACACCGCAACGGGATCGAACGAACGAGTAACGACGAAGAGCCTGGAGTAAAATGTGTTTTGAAATGCCCATTAATCACCTGCCCTTACCAAAAAAGGTATTCGTAAGAATATATTTTCGTTGCCGGTTATTGAATCAAGTTTAGTAGAAGCCCACAGAGCAAATTGCAACACGATAATAACTTTCAAAAAATATATAAAGTAGTAAGTCAACTTTGTCCACTTCCAATAATTTCAGCATATTTTTAGTATTTTATGATTCAGCGTTGTGATTAATGTGACAAATAACCTTAAATTATTCACGTCGCGCCGGTTGGTTTGGATCGTTCCGGTTATCTTAGCTAGCACTATCGACGATTCACATAATGTTTGTTGGTGATTTGAAGCCATATCCTAATATAAAATCTCGCCATTCAGCTTGCTATCTATGTTTATATGGCTATGTTGTATATCTATGCCAAAAATCGTAATTGTATGTTATAGCATAAGGGTTAAGCTAAAGGGTTCCTGTGTATTTGCCGATTATTGTTGTTCTTTTTCTGTCTTGCATACTGCCTCTTGTTATTTGTTCTTTCTTGCTGTCAATCTCATAGTTGCGCACAGGCATGGATCGGCAGTAGAAATACTATAAAATTTGCAATTCATTTAATTATTAGTTTTTTAAAATAGTTTTCTTTCTTTTGTTTTTTTTTAGGTCTTCCAGTCTGAAGTCTGTCCTACCACAGATAAATAATTCTTTTTTTATTTTATCTTTTAATTTTTTTGTACTTTTTCTGTAAAGCTAAGGATTGTAAAAACATTCAGCCTAATTTGTTATTATCTTTTTTTTTTAAGTGTATATTGGTATGGTTGTATTATGATGTCTCATCTGTGTCATCAACCTTGGGCCCTGCCAGAATCACCAGCGCTGCAGCAGCCCTGGTGTTGCTGCAGTATCAAGCTGAGGCAGGGACCTAGTTGACCAAAAAATATTTTTTTTATTGTTTTTATTTAGGTTAACAATACTGTTAATATAAGTTTAGTTATGGTCAATAAAATTTCTTTCTTTCTTCTTCTTTCTTAAATGTCCTTGTAAGTACAATCTTTATTATTTGGTATTAAATGCTAAAAGTAAATAAAAGTCGTAAATGTGTGAGCTGTCAGATTGTTTAATTTCAACCAATGACATACACAATGATTTCAATGAATACTTTGTGTATTAAAAATGTTACCTTTTATTAGTTTAATAAGAAACTTAGTTAATTTCTTTCCTATCGACCGAAAAAAGAAATAAAAGTTTTAAGTTTATATATATTTAACTTTGTTAAATAACTACCTACAACTGCGGGTATGATCATTCGCCCGCCATGTCTGCAATTTTATTTAAAACAAGTGGCCCTACAAGTGGTAGTTTTTTAAACATATACTCATAGATGACATAAATAACGTGGCTTTGTTTTGGTAAAATAATTCTCAAATTTCAAAATCGGTTCAGTAGATCCATAAATTATCCCCTACAACCTCGCAAACCTACGTCTTTATAATATTAGTATAGATGATCCCAATATGTCGTCCTAATCCAGCAATCAGCATTATATTCTTGTCATATCTCACATAACCTATCCGATCTTTGTCATATTATATAAAGTTCCTTTTTACGCTATATATAAGAACTTTGTGTGCATTTTACGGCTGACGACAACCGCCGTGACCGAGCGGTTTATACGTCGGGTTTCAAGGTGTCACCTATTTAGAAGTCCCTGTTCCAAATCCCGATGGCTCAAATGTTAGTTTGATGAATACGAGCATTTGTACCTAAGTCATGGATGTTTATATATAATTCCAGATAAATATATTTATATAAGTATCATGAATCATTCACCATGAATTTTGAGTTACCTGAGAAACTTTACTAGCTTAAGCCGTATACAGAAAAAAGCTGGAAGCCGACCAGCGCTTCTCAGCGCTGGTCCTTACTGGTAACAGTTACACAAAGGAATCAAATTGAAGCGTAGTCCTTCATTAATTTCAAAATGCGGTGCCAGCGCTGACCAGTCGTGTCGAAGATTGTCGGAACTTGTCGGCGCTTATCAGCGCTGGTCCATAGAAATGCCTGCGCCGGTTACCTGCGCGAACCGGTTCCTATAAGCGCTGGTAGGCTAACAGCTTTCTTTCTGTATATGGCCTTATTCAGACAACGATTTGAGTAGGTTATATTTACGCAAAAAAACTTTTTTTTTTTCGAAATATGTTTTGATGTCACTATGAAATTATGAAACCTTAACAATTGGAATTGTTATAAATTGATAAAAATAAAACTACTTTTAGGCCTACGTACATTAAATGGATAATAATTCCATAATATTGAGCATTTTAGGAAATTTTGTAATCGATACAAATCAATATTTTTGTATGTAGGTATAGTACTGTTCATAACAGTCCAAACTATTTTTATTCATACAATTTTTAAGTTTCTCAGCTAACTCAAATTCACGGTGCCCTATTATCTCACAACACAAGCCTTACAGTGCTTACTTTGGGGCTAGGCTAATTGGTGTAAGTGTAAAAAATGTTGATATTCATTTATTATTTTATTCCGTGTTTATTAAAATTTTCAACCCAGGGACGGAGTGACGGACAGTTTGACAGAAGCGAGGCGAAGCGAGGTCGTCTGCGCCGGCATCCTGGTGCTCGTGTGCGTCGTATCACCCATCATAATAGCCCTGGTCACCAATGCAGTCAACACTATTCAGGTCAGTACACTTCGAGCGTAGTTATAATCATCATCAGCTTTTTAATGTCCCCACTGCTGGGGCACAGGCCTTCCCTATGGATGGAATAGGGAAATTGGGCCATGGCGCAGTGCGGATTGGTGGGTGCTAACGAGACCAACGGCTTAAAGTGCCTTCCGAAGCACGGAGGAGCTCGAGATAGTAAATTTTTGGCCACCCATCCAATGACCGACCACTGCGAAAGATGCTTAACTTCAACGATCGCAGCCGAACGCGCTAACCACTTGCGCTATCAAGCTCCTCCAAATAGTAATAATAAATAATAATAATATCTTTTTTTTCGGATAACTATGGACCCTATTACCGTGATAGTGGGTTTGTAATAAACTGATAATACTTAAAAACTAATGTTAGTCAACAAACACATATGGCTTAAATAAATAAATATTTGACACACCGATGTCACCCCACGATGCTCCCGCCTATATGAATCAAATGCAATCATTTGCATGCAGTCGTATCCTGCGAGCTAGCATCGGCGAGTCCCACCGTTCTGCCAGCGCCCTCAGGATGGTGATGTAGTTCCCATACACTTTCCATAATCAACCTTTAGTAAAATTTAAGGTTAGGCTTCTTAGTAATCTGGTTCCGATTCTTATACCGTGCCCCGAATATCTTAAATCTAATATAGATATTTTCAATTTCAATGTATATAAAAATGCGTATAATGCGATTCAACTAAGAATAGGACCGACTGGGCGCCATATTTTGACGTCATTGCTGTCAATTCGAACCAAATAGGTAGAGTGAGCAAAAAAAATTTCTATTTAATAAAACTTATTTACTAAGATTAAGTGAGAAAAAACATCAGATTTTTTAATAAAATTAATTTACTAAGATTGAGAAAAAAATACAATCGATTTTTAATAATATTTCTTTATTAAGACTGTGTGAGAAAAAACATTAATCAGAATCTAGCTCTTCAATTCCGCTCATCTCTGCATTACCGCTGGAGTAGTTATGAATAATCATGCAGGTCGCATACGAACATGCATCCTACATGTAAACGAAAGTTTTAAATCGAGTTTCTGAACGCAACATATAGTTACATTTGGTTGACGATTTAGGTTATCAACTATTATGGCCAAAGCTCAATAAATGAAAAAAAGTATCAACCAACATTAATTATCAATATTTGTAATTGTTTGTTTAAAAATGTTTGATTGTTATTCTACAATTAGCTGAGTGATAAAAAAGTGTTCCGAGATTTTTTGCAAACCGTACTTTTCATGCGACAGATGGAGGTCATTGGCTATCCTATTCTTATTTGAATCGCATTATATGCGTCTCGGGACGCACGACAGAAAAACTTCCAAACTGAAAAGTCTTAAAAAAGATCACCCTGTTGATCAGAGTCTTCGTCTCCTACTCGTCCATACTCACTATGTGAAAAATGCAAAATAAGTATCTCGATTTAACTTTAAAGTTTGCCTGCGTCCAATTCAACCGCCAATCAATTTGATGATTTTTTGGAAAGACACATTGGAGTCTCAAAACTTCAATGTGTCTTAGGACTTAGGATTCCTTTTGCCACGAAAACAAAAGTAAGAGAGCGAATGAAATTAGAGCGGAAAAATGTGGGAAGAACTATTTTATGAAGATGTAAAGCGCTAGATATGAATATAATCAAACCAAGAGCGATTTATATTTTTAAAATTTTCAGAACTGCTAGATGTTTAAATCTAAAGAAAATTTTGCTAGAAAAACAATCCACGCGGAACAGTCAGCAGACGTTACTCGAACCCGCACCCTACGCCATCTTATTACGCACTGACCATTATGCTACGGCAGCCTCGATAGCCGTGTCGAATTTTTCCTAGCCTTTCTTCGCAAGGCAGCGCCATTCTCAAGATTGATTTTTCAAATTTGAAGATGGTATGCTAATTCATATAGGTAGCTAAAATACGAACTCTTGTTTAAAAAAGCATATTATGGGACATATGCTTTCTGTTTTTTGCGCAGTGAAAAAAAGTGGCGGAAAAGCGAAAATTATTATGATTTCCGCTTGCAAGCTACTCGGGCAACAAAAATCCTGTGATAAATGAGATTTGTAATCATAATTGGACGTAAAAGTACAATTGAGGACGTGAAAGCGTTTTCATTTCACCCCCGATTCGTGGTTTCCGTTAAAATACAACCCTTGATAGAATTAAGTGACCCTTTCATCCTGTATGTTGATTCAGAACAGTCACACCCTTTTTTTCACTTTATTGCAATTAGTATAGCCGAATTTGTAATTAAGATTTTGCATAATCTATACTTATAATAAATCTGTAGAGATGTCAATTCTGTACATGAAATATATTTTTAAAATAACTATCAGGGGGTGATTAGTGATCGATACTGATGCCAAAAATGCAATCAGTAAAATTTTTGTCTGTCTGCCTGTCTGTCTGTGTGTATGTTCCTTATAGAAACTACTCAACGGATTTTAACGAAACTTGGTACAATTATTCTTCATACTCCTGGGCAGGTTATAGTATACTTTTCATCACGCTACAATCAATAGCAGCAGAATAGTGAAGGGAAATGTTGGGAAAACGGGAAACATTTTTTAAGCTTCCGTCGCGTGTGCAGCCTTAATGGTTAAAGTTACATAGAAATCATATATGACGGAAATATTCGACATAAAATTGTCTAAAAATATCCCGCAACAGCATATGTCTATCTTTTATGGTTGACTCACAATAACACGTGTAATTATATAAATTAAGTCATTCTTTATAGCACAAGCCTGAGAACAAAAACTATAGTTTACACTACAGCTCTACACCGAAGCGAAGCGAGGGCGGGCCACTAGTAATAACTAAATGTATTATTATGGAAACGAACTTCTTTTTCGATGGCGAAAACAACGTAAGATTTTTTCGTCACGGCGGAATTATTGCTAGATTGAGGAACATTTTGGCACGCATATAGTTTTTTACCTGGACAGAGACATAGTTTGGATACTTTTCATCAAGAAAGTGTTTCGTATAAGAAGCATTTTTGCAGGCCGGCAAGGTGAAGATGATTGGTGTAGCAGTTTATAACTGCTGTACCAGCTATCTTCGCGTTTGGACTTTATTACCACTTAACATCAGGTGGGGTAGAGTCATTTGCCTACCTTAATATATATAAAAAAAAGTGTTAGGTTTCTGAGGGATTTTCAAAAAAACTAAAGCTAACGCGGACGAAGTTGTAGGCGGTCGCTAGTTCTTAGTAAAACGTTTTGACCTTGTGGCACGACACGCACTTAGCCGGTTTTTGTTTTTTACATTGACGAATTGAATCCAAGTCTGAGAAACCACGCTGGTGTGCTTATCACTACTGCTTCTTTTAATTTCAAAGGAAATCATTGTAAATACAAGACTTTTTTTTCGGAATCTGTTGTTTTGTGAAATGGCGTTTCGCCATTTGCTTACTATGATATCAAAGTACGCACGTGTAATGAAGCCTTACCTAAAATTCGTATATCTTCTTTATGTTTACACTCTTTACAGTGGCTACATGAATGGTCACGAATTTAATCGAACTATGTTGTTTGTAAAGTTATTCAAATGGAGTTTAGAAAGGTCGTTTATTGATCGAACCAAGTTTGACGACCTCCGTGGCCGAGTGGTTTATACGCCGGGTTTCAAGATGTGGCCATCTCGAGAGATCCCGGGTTCGGATCCCGGTGGGGGCAGATGTTTGTGTGATGAATACGAGCATTTGTACTCCTGTCATGGATGTTTAATATGTATTTCTAAATAAATATACTTATACTATATGTATCAGTTTATGTATGCTATCCGTTACCCTAGTATCTCATAACACAAGCCTACAGTGCTTACTTTGGGGCTAGGCTAATTGGTGTGTGTTATTTAAAAAAAATCGCGGTGTAGATATTATATCTAATATATATATATCGAAACCATCGATATGTATCAACTGAACTGGCTTTTACTAAATATGACCATTTTGCCTTATTCTCACCATGACGCAATTAGATATTTATCTACGGAAAAGAAGTCGACATACATCGACTAAACATCGACTGGTAAAATGCCTTTGATATGTAAATATCTAGGGTCTCGGCTGTCAATCTTGTAATTTTCACTTTATTAATTACTTCCTATTATATCAGAAATTTCCATAGTGGATAACATGTATTACACTTTTCTGCTATGGTGAATCAAATTATATAGTAACAAACTGAAATTATTTATGGTCTGTTTATGTTTCAAAAATTTCCCACAAAATTTTTAACGTGACAATAAAATTATTAAAAGATATGCCATGTTTTCTTATTGACTTAACTATTGTACTTAACATTAAATTTAGTAATAGTTAAGGTAAAGTTGAGATTTCTTAAACTGAATAAATGTATACTCTAATTTAAAATGTATTGCATTCATAAACAGCATTTTTTGCTTGTAAAATACTGTTTTAATTTATTATAATTTTGTATGAACTATGATGTTGACATAATCGAGATAAACGGTACGCATATGTCAGTAAACGAATGTCTATGATAGATTTAATATCATTAGAATATCGAAAATCCACGGGAAACCATTTTTTGTCATCAATAGATAACCCCACTTCTGATATTATCTCGAAGACGGTATAATTTCGTCGCCGCGAGAATTGGGGCCCAGGCAAGTTTTCCTTTGTAGAGAATGCTTAATTGCTCTTAGGACCTTCTAATAACAAGGAAACTGTGAATAATATTATGTAATAATATAGTCGTCAACAGCCTACCCTCGGCAACTGCTGGACATAGACCTCTCCAATTGCACGCCACTCACATCATGTCTGATGCGATCCTTCAAAGAAACGCCGAGCATAGCCCTTTCCATAGCGCGCTGAGCGACTTTGAACTTGTGGACCAGCCGTACCGTCAGTGTCCACGTCTCTGCTCCGTATGTCATCACAGGTAGGACGCACTGATTGAAGACTTTTGTCTTTAGGCACTGTGGGATCGACGATGTCAGGACTTGACGTAGCTTCCCAAACACGGCCCAACCTAACTCAATTCTTCTATTCACCTCGTCCTCAAAGTTGTTTCTACCTAACTGCAATGCCTGCTCGAGGTTCACATATTTTTGAACAACTTCGAGAACGGCACCGTGTATCGCAATCGGTTCCAATAGAACATGTTCATTGAATATAACCTTGGTTTTATCCAAGTTCATCCGTAGGCCAATGCGTATAGAAGAGTCAGCTAGGTCATTCAGCATTTTTTGTAGGTCCTGCAGGGTTGCAAGTGAAAGTATGATGAATAATATAGTAATGTTGATCAAAGATATTTTAATTTGACCTTTCTTTTCAATTCAATAGATCATGTCATAAATAAATTTGGAATAGTAATTTGAATTTCGAAATAACTTTTAAAATCGTAAATGTTTTTTGAAGTGAATCTTCTTTACGCCCGCTTGACTTCGGGGGTAAGCTGGCGAATGCGTTACGCGTTACGAAAAGTGTGTTCTGATGAGGCGAACTGGAGTCGAGAGGGGGATATAAGGAACAAAAAGTAGTACGCGCGCACATTTTCTTTCTCTCTTTCGGTACGGTGTCTGCCTAATGCTAAACTGTGTAGTGTTGGTGTTTGTAGCCTTTGCGGGAGGAGTCGGGGGCGCGTTGGCGCGGGCGACCTACGATTGGAGGACGGAAGGGAGGAAGTGTGATAACTAGAGGGCTGGACATTATAAAAAAAACATTAGTAAAGTAATAGCTAAATCCTTAGTATTTGGGTAATTCTCCTAAATGTCAAAATTATGTCACAGGAAGGCAGCAAAATCAGTAGGTTAGTCACTTTAAATATGATTGCTCAGAAAATAACAAGTTTAATTCCAAGGATACGTACATTTAAGCAAAAATGTGCCTTATTGTTTTGAAATGATTGTCACAAAATAAGCTTATATGGGGTTTATTTAGTATATTAAGTAGTAATTAGTATGGGGTATTAAGGTGGGTCAGGAATGAAATTGGCTGATTGTGCATACGTAAATATTAAAATATTTTGCACTGGGTTAACCGTCGAGAAGTGAGAGTAACACCCATACGATATTAATTACGGTCTAATATGAAAACTATCTCTTATCTATTAGACAAGTCCGTCCGTCTGTGGTGCTGTTCCAGCGGCCAAACCGTAAGAGATAGATAAAGAGAATATTTAAGTTATAAGTTAAGAATAGTCTGATAAGACTACAAACCGGATTGGAGTAACGTAGCACTTCCGGTTTTCGAGAAGTCACGAATTTCAAACGAAACCACACAAAATCTCCGAAGTTCTCAATTAATTAAATACATTTTTTTTTAAATCAGGTTTTGGTGAACATTTGGTTCACTGGTTTGCTAGTTTTGTGGTAACTTATGAGAACTACTAGCCGACAGATTTAGGCCCTGCCAGAATATCACCGCCGCAGCGGCCTTCGTGTCGTTGTGGCATTGTGCTGAGGCAAGGACCTAGTTGACCTTATTTTGTGATTTATTAATGCTTTCTTTTGTATTTTTCAATGTTTTAGTCAATCAATTATTTCTTTCTTTCTTTAAAGATAGCATTGTCTCTCTCTCAATTTTCTGTCCGTTTATACTTTATACCTAAATAGGAATAGGACGTTAGTACTTAGTAACTTATAAGTATGAATTACTATCAATGGGTGAAGGCAAATCAATCCCAAGCACCATCTGTTTGCTGCTGGCGATTGACGGTAAAAGTAGAACTTTATACAAGAAACGAGTCGCTGATAAAAAAAATAGTGTGCACAGACCACACATCTGAGGTGAAACTTATTTTCTTAAATAACCTAACATTAGGCGGTGGATAAGGCATAAGAGGAATGGAGCAGCGCATGCATCACTCATATAACAATATATGTATACATATTATATTTATATATGTAATGTCGCGTGTGACGCTCGTAGCGTTTCAGCCTTCGCCGAGTTACCCTCCAACTTTCATGCTCGTTCGTTCGGGAAAAGCTTCGCACGCATCCCACACACACACACACTGATATATATATATATTGTTGGTGTTGTTATAAGTTTATTCTAGAAATCCTCACTGATATATGTGTATCTCTTGCTGTTACGTACTAATGAGGACAAGAAGCACTGGGTGGAAAATTCACCAATCTTATTAGAGACAATTGAGAAAGCTCTCTCTTCCTGAAGTAATAACATTAAAATAACGTATCTTCACATTAGTAACATAATACTAAACTGAAAACGTCCTTTAATCAGCACGTGGAATATGTGACATAATAATCTCACTATCTAATTTGTATAATGAGTTTGTAGCTGCTTCAAATATGTAATTTGAGAATGTCGAAAACTGGTACTGTCGAACTCGGAAGCGTGGCTTTGTCTAGGTAGTTTTACCTATACCTAGTCACGCATAATTTAACAGCCTTGATTTTGAAGGTTCCGTGCTACAAAAGGAAAAAACGGAACCCTTATAGGTTCACTTAGTTGTCCGTCCGTCCGTCCGTCTGCCAAGACCGTTTTTCTCAGGACAGCGTGGAGGTATTAAACTGATATTCATATCTAATACTCAGGTCTACTGCTGTCCTGTTTCCCCGGCGAGGCCGTGAAGCTGCTAGGTACGGAGTCGCGGAAGAATCCCTAAACGGGGACCCCGCGGCTTCGCATAAAGCAGTGTATAAGGTATTCGCAGGACTTTTTTAGCGGATATTATGCCGTAAAGCGCCCGTAAGAGTTGCGGGGTCCTCGGTAGTCAGCCACTGGGGGGTCCGTAAGACTTGCGGGAGCCAGATGTGAGGTCCGTTCGGCGGTGTGCCTCTTAAAGGCGCCGTCGTCTGTAAAAAGATTTTTTACCTGCGTTATAAAAAAAAAAGTCTACTGTCCTTTGGAGCCGAGTGGATTTTTAGTTACATCATATAATAAAAATTATTTTTGAAAATTCCGGTTTGCACGGAACCCTCGGTGCGCGAGTCCGACTCGCACTTGGTCTGTTTTTATATTTTTTTAAGCATGTAACTACTCGATTTTTGTTAGAAGCAATATTAACTATTATCTCAAACACTGTGATATAATTATTTTAATACAGTCAATATCGTTTGACGACCTCCGTGGCCGAGTGGTTTGTACGCCGAGTTTCATGGTGTCGCCGACTCGAGAGGTCTCGGGTTCGACGTCGTACTCCAGTCATGGATGGTTAATATGTATTTCTATATAAAAATATATTTATATATATACAGTATATGTATTCGATCCGTTACCCTAGTAAACCATAACACAAGCATTACAGTGCTTACTTTGGGGCTAGGCTAATTGGTGTGTGTTAAAAAAAAAAATATACAAGGAATAAAAATAAACTCAAGATATCAACTTACAGGTTACAGAAGGTTCATAAATCATTTGTGGGTCAAGGTATACATTTATATAATAAGATTCCTAATGATATTCTTGATTTGCCCTTTCATAAATTAAATACACATTAAGGATTGCTTACTTAAGAAAGGATATTATACTGTAAAACAATATATGAATGATAAAACGGCCTGGTTGTAATTGGACCTACAGTTAATTTTTCAAAATTTTTATTAATACTGGAGGTCTTAGAAAGATTTTTGAAGAGCACCTTGCACTTACTTCCTTTCATAAACTTCTTCAATTTGTTTTTAAGATTGTTTCTTGCTATTTTCGGACTTTTCTTTACGCTTTTTTGTAGTAAATTCGTTAATTGTCTATTGTTACCTATTTGACATTATGTGATGGAAGTTCACCTCAATAGATTTGCAAGTTTGATGTCAACTTTCAATTTGGCGACACTGTATGAAATAAAATAGGGAGAAAAAAGCAGCCGTTGCTGAGTTTCTTGCCGGTTCTTCTCAGTAAAAGGTCTCCCGCCGTAGTTTTGCGAACCGATGGCGTAGTTTTCGACTTTCGCATGTGCTTGTAAATGCCTAAACTGAATAAATGATTTTTGAATTGAGTTCATGTTTAAAACTGAGGAAAATATAACTAGAAAAATTTCCACGCGGATTATATAAAATTTTAACTATAATTTGTATTCCTTAGGTGTCAGGAGATTAACAATTTTCTTGTAAAGTTATCCATTTGACATTGTGGGTTACCTACAATGCGAAGTGATGGCACTGCCTTGCAGCTTAAGAAAGGCTAGAAAGAATTCAACACGGCCATCAAGGCCGCGGTAGCATAATGGTCAGTGCATTCGCCCGGATAGCGAAGGGTGCGGTTCGAATCCTGCCTGGTCCGCGTCTAATTTTTTCTTTTGATCCTTGGATTTTATTTCACAGAATCGATTTCCTCTTTTTTCAAATATAATAGTATCAATAACAATACAGAACATATTTTCTCAATATTATATTTCTTACACAACAATATTAAAAAATATATATATTTGTATTTACATGTCAATAAGAAGAAAAATTCTCAACCATAAAATGAAAGAAATGCTAGCGGAAAACAAAAAAGTGACAGATATATTAAACAATATCCTTGCACAATTATTATTCTAAGTATGCCCTTTTAAAACAAACTTAAACTGATTAAGAATTCAAAATGACGCTTCTACATTTTGTGGGATCTTTTCAGTGTAGAGTTACTGAGAAAATAACAAAAGACAACCGCTTCCTCGTTTGTGGGTTTAAGACACCCTCTAAAAGTAATATTCTACTATACAATAACCCTATTAGGGTTCCGTAGTCCTGACAAGGAACTGTTATAGTTTCGTCATGTCCGTCTGTCCGTCTCTAGTTCTGCTTGGAGACTATTAGCACTAGAGAGCTGTAAATTTGTGGAGATATGTATGTCGATCACGCAGACCAAATGGTAGAATAAAAATGTGAAAAAGAAAAAAATTAGCATCCCTACGTGGCGATGATTTTTTTTCATTATCTGCCCCATCGTGTGGGATATCGTTGAGTAGGTACTTTAAAATTACTTAGGGGTTTCTAAGACTTTTTTTCGATTAAGGGATCCGTTTGCGAAATAAAGAACTTTTAAGAGTAATAGTCATTTAACTGAGGTTAAAGAATTTTTTTCTTACCTAATGAAATTTCCTTAGAAGAAAACTTTGCACTGAAACAAAATCAAAAAAAAACTATTTAAAAACCACAATAAAATATAATTACTTCCACAAAGCAGCCGCTAGATGATGCTGTACCAACGGCTATTGAATCGCGCTGTACCAACGGCTTTTGAATCTCGTTATCCTTACGTTTTTATAAATAGTATAGGGATGTGCGATCCGGGTCGTCGATCCGATTTTTCGGATCGTAATGAATCGTAATGCTACGATCTGATCCACGGATCGGATCGCATGCCGTCGATCCGATCTTCAAGAAATCGGATCGGATTGGATACAATAAATAAGACAAATTATTTTAGATTTTTATTTGGTAAACCTATCAATAATCGTCACACCTAATCAGGTACAACTTTTGTTTATAATAATAGAATGTATAAGATTAACGGATCCACCTGCCGCCAAGTTAAAATGTAAACAAAGATAAAGTTCGTAACAGAAACCTTAGTAAGTACCTACCCAATTTATTGTAAACAAACCGCGTTGTAATTCATACGATCCAAGCGATCCGATCTTTCAAGTTTTGTAACGATCCGGCAAAAAATCGTATGGCCTCGATCCGATCCAAAAATCACCGGATCGTATGCCTTCCAATCCGATCTTTCAAAGGATCGGATCGGATCAGCGCATCCCTAAAATAGTATAGGTGCACTTGAAACGTACATATTCCTGATATTGAAGTTTTGTGGCAACAACGGGCAACTACGTGACCCTACACTGCGCGTGGCACGACACGCACTTGGCCGGTTTTTGCTTATAAGAGTATTTTTAGAACGAATTTACTTAGGAAACGGCCTTCTGCTTTTTATGTATCGCATAATTTGCAAAGGCACAACTTAATAGTATTTTATATATGCAAACATCCGAAACCATATTTCACATACCTGCTGTTTTAGTTTACGGCAAGAGGTACTGTCCCAACCCATACTAAAGGACATGGTAAAATTTTGTATGAGCGACTGCCTTAGCGACGTATAAATATTGTACTTAGTAATATATAATGCAGAATGGCTGAATATTTATAATTTCTATGAAAAAGGGCTCAGGAACTTTGATAGTCACAATCTTGAAAATTATGATATCACGACTACGACGAAGATTACGACGTAGGTGTACTTTACAATTATGAGATCATGACTACGACGAAGATTACAACGACTACGACGTATGAGATCACCTACGACGTAGGTGATCTCATAATTTTCAAGATTGTGATTGTTGATTCCTTCCTTGCTACATTTGATAAAAAATGTTGCCAATTATTTACAGAGTCATCAATTTCGCATTTTCTTAGAATATTTCTTCACATTTATCTAATTAAAACTTCACAAAAAGCATTTTTAAAAGTAAAAATAAACTCAAATAATTTGTTGTTGTCGGCCTGACATGAAATCTGTGCAGTTTTATTTTGTTCATTTGCAAAAATCAAAGCATTAATTATCATACAGCCTTTTATCAAGCCTGATCAGAAAAATAAATCTATTATTTTAGGCCTTCACTGATTTGTTATAATAAAAAAATGCCAAATATGTCATAGTTTTTGGGAGTTTTGAATTAATATTGTTTATTTCGATATACTGACAGAAATATTTTTTAGTATAAATTTATTTTTCATTTATTTTAGTAAAACGGAACATTTTCCTTTTGAAACAGACATGTAGTCAATTTTTATACTTTTAAATATTTGATTATTTCACGAAAGTTGTATGCGAATTATAAACACGTAATAATTAATGAAAAAATATTATAAAATTATAGGCTAGTGCAAAATAATTATACACGTTAAGGGCAGTTTCTTAGCCGTGTCCTTTATCAAAATATATATTGTTTTAAACTTTCATAGTCAGTAACAATAAAACCATAATTAAATTAAATTAATTAATTAAACAGCGTACTCCTTCCTTAAAGGCCGGCAATCGCATTTGTGATACTCCTGGTGTTGCAAGTGTCCATGGGTGACGGTGATCACTTACCATCAGGTGAGCCGTCTGCTCGTGTGCCCCCTATAACATAAAAATAAAACATAGCTATTATCAGGATTGTTACCATGTACCTTGTTTTGGACGTTGGCCAATCGAATCGAATGAAAATACACATCAAAATCAGTCAGAAATAATGATACGCAAAAATCAGCCATCGCGGAACATTTAATTGATTCGGCTCCTAATAACTGGATTGAGCTCCATAATCCACAAATCATTTCGACAGAACGCCACTACATACCAATATTGGTCAGGGATGCGGTTGAAATAACCAATCACAAGAATCTCAATAGTGAGGATGGGTTTAAATGGTCAAGTGTCTGGAATCCAGTGGTTCGTATGTGTAAAAACCGCAAAAATCAAAAAAGTCTCGTTCCGCGATCTGATACTGTGAGTATTGTGTGAACAAGTGCGAGTGAATTGTGAGAATGTGACCAGTTGTATCGAACGCAATAAAAGACGACGTCTGAGGGTAGACCGATATGTCTGCCAATAACATCTACCCGCAATTACTTCAGTTATTCCGTGATCATGGCGCTTGCAAAAGTGCCGTAATATCGGAGACTCATAAAAAACAAGGTACATGGTAACAATCCCATTAATAGCTATAATTTATCAAAATAACACAAATAAAATAATTTTATTTGTATTGTATTTCATGTCTTAGGTTTATCGTAAAACAGTCCTTAACAGTCGTAATCTAATAATCAAATGAATGTAATCCTTCCTTAAGTCACACATATGAAATGACCTCATCAACTTGGTCAAACTTAATGGTTAATAGTCTTCTCTGAGTGCGACCTTTACTATCTTAATTCATCTCGTCAACAGGTGTATGCTAGGAACCTATCCGAGAAAGCCAGAGAGTTGGAGCACGAGAAGGAATTGAGTGATTCCCTCCTCTACCAGATGCTACCTCCGAGCGTTGCCAAGCAACTGAAGCAGACGCAACAGGTAAAAATAATATAATAGATGCTTTGGTTCTTAGATTAAAACAAAAAGGAAACATACGGCACTCGCGGCTCAAAAGTGATCCGCTTAAATTGTGGTTCATGACCACAATTCGCTTTAGTCACAATTGGACATCCAAACACGATACATGTACACTGTAACTATATTGCGTATATCCTGTACGTAAAGATAAAACAAAAAAAAACGCGGACTCGCGCCGTTTCTCTCGCGCTGCTTTGAAGCGTACACTTCTGCCTCGCTTGCTCGATTGAATGTTTAGTTACAGAAGTGTGCGTGTGTGAGTTGCATAAGTAGTTGAGTCGGATCATATTTTATTTGATGCTAGTATGAGCGTACCGTATCATCCCTTTTTGTTTTAATCTAAGCTTTAGTTGTATAAAAATTACAGTGCTTGCTTTGGGGCTAGGCTATTTTGTGTGTGTTAGAAATATTAATTTTTAAATCTAAAGAATATTTGTCCAATGTAAGTTGTGTTGTAAAGTGTTTTATGTAAGCTGCAAGGCAGCGCCATCTCCGCGCATTTTAGGTCATGCGAAGAGATGGTGCTTGCCAAATTAATACCTTTTATTGCCTCCTATTCGCTGGGTGCGAAGTACTAGGTGGGGGTAACATAATCTATCGCAGCGCTCATGGTGTTCAAAAGTAGAAATAATGTAGGCTCTGTCATTAGATGTATCTGTCAATGGCAAAGCGATTCTACATAATATATTTTAATATCATTAATTAATTAACTACTCGTGCTGTATTCACCTACAATCAAATTAATATTTGAATAATACGTCTATCAAAACTCGATCAAACTAAGTATTAAGTTCCAACGGAAATAATTACTCAAGTTTAAAACCGTTTTGTAAGGTGGCAAAGTAATAGATGTTTGCCTTATGATGAGAGCGTGAATTATTGAACTCTGCCCTTGTTTTATTCTTAATTCTTCTACATTTCGGACATGTCCAGCCAATACCAACAATTTTCCTTTAAATACGGTTTGTGGTTGGAATTTGATATTGTGAGTAACACTCACAAACCCGGTCTTCAAGATAATACTCATTTTGATCTGAAAGCGATATTTAATTTATTACTAGCGATACAGGAACATTTCAATATATTTACTGTTATATAATGAAACCATTAAAATAGCTTTTTCTTTTTGTTTTACTGTAAAACTACAACTATAAATGAAGTAAACAAACCCTGACACAATCAAAATTAAACACACTTTTTGGACTTACCTCGTTTGATTTGATCGACCAAAAATGATTTCAAAACCTTCTTTCCATCCAAATCGTGGTATCATAACAATTTATTAGTCGAAAATATTTGTTATTTTTTCATTTCGATATTTTTTCACAAATATACGACCTAAATGTTAATGTGACAGAGCCTACAAAGTTGTGGACGCTAGTTGGCGCTGTAATCGTGCACAGAGCGAATACACGTCGACGGATCCGCGGTTATTGACAGATGCATCAGCAGATAGATATCCACGAGCAGACCACACGTCTGACAACGTATGTCGTTCATTCAGTCAGTGTTCATTCTTGACAGAAGCAACTCATACGCACTCAACATATAAAAATGTTGGGATAAAACGTAGCTGCCGCAGCTATTTATTTATTTAGAACTTTTAATTTAACTACTACTTAAGGTGCATCGCAGTAGAATTATAAAAAAGATGGAAAAGAAGTTGGTGGCTGCTGGCTATTTTTGGGATTCCACAGGTAGTTTTCTGCTTTCTGCGTTAGTGCTCATTATACACAGTCAGGTCATAAGTATTGTCACACAGTAAAAACTTTTCTTTTAGAATGCTGGCCACAAAAAAGTTGAATTCAAATTTAGAATTGTTCATGAAAATAATAATGTATACTTTTTAGAATTTTACTCATTTTTAAATATGTGTCGCCCTCGGTCTGTTAGGACTCCAGCAGTGATAAAAGCTGTGAAGATGCGAATTCAAAGAAATCCCAAACGAAAGCAGAAACTGTTGGCCCTTCAGATGGGGTTAAGCAGAACCTTAGGGCTTCGGGCATATCGAAGAAAAACAGAACATCGTTTGAATGCTCGTCTAATGGACCTGAGACTGAAGAGATGCCGCGCTTTGTTGAAGCGGTACGCGGGAAAACAATATCGGGGAATTCTTTTATCGGATGAAAAAAAAATTACCGTAGAAGAGAGCTACAACAAACAAAATGATAAGGTGTACGCACACAGTAGTGAAGAAGCGAGTAACCGTATTCCGCGTGTCCAACGAGGTCATTTTCCATCCTCGCTCATGGTATGGTTGGGAGTTTCTTATTGGGGCTTAACAGAGGTACATTTTTGTGAGAAAGGTGTAAAAACGAATGCAGTTGTGTATCAAAATACAGTCCCGACGAACCTTGTGGAACCTGTTTCTCATACCATGTTCAATAACAGGCACTGGACCGAAGATACTGGCAGCTTTCCCCCTTTGGAAAGACGTATCTGCGGACGTTAAATACCTACGTTCAAAGTAAATCTTTGAGGTATTGTGTTTTAATTAATTCTGATTGGTGTGCGCTAACGACTGCAGATGCAGCCATGACCAATGGCTTAACGTGCCTTCCGAAGTACGCAGGAGCTCAAGAAAATAAGTAGTTGCTCGCCTATTCACTGACTGACCATTACAAAAGTTTCTTAACTATATTCTAACTGCTTAACTTTAATAAATACGCGCGCCAACGAGTTCAATAACGAAACTTTTGTCATTAAACTGTAATCTTAGCTATAAAATTTTGCATGAGTAGTACAATCTGCAAAGCAGTTCAAGATAGGTAATATATGAAAGTCTGAACTGCCAAAAATTACCACTCTTTTATAAACTATTACTATTTACATTTTATTTTGCTGTTTTAACTGTTTTATTTTTCATCAAAGTTACCATTGTTAATAACTTCAAAGTTTTAGAATGTTCAGTGGACAAAGTTTACTAAATACGATCCGTCATATAATTGAAATTTCCAAGGTCATTCCTTCTAGCCACTTTGATGGATGGATAAATTTATTGTGATTTGATAAGTAATTAATTAGTTACGCTTGAAATGTTATTACACTTTTTTTTATTTAAAGAATCTGCGTTGAAATCAGCAAATATGGGCACTTAATATTAAAGGAAACGAGATGGCATCTAAGAAATTAATGGCGATGGTGCCAAACCTTTTTTTAATGATTAATAAAGGTTTACAACAAAGTTGTATTCGTGAACCAAAGATTTAAATCGTCGTGAATAACCACCAGCTCCAAATTGGGAGACCTTTCTCAGAAGAACTGACGAAACAAACTCACAGAGCCTTGTGTTACATATTTAGGATCAAATAAATAAAACACATTAATTAAGTAAGCCGTTTATTAATTGACAATTATTGATTAATACATTTGCATAAAATAACTAATGCAGTAAGTATTGTAGTATTAGTTATTTAATTCAACAACAAAAATCTGCAGCAATTTTTAATTATGATAGGTATATACATACATACATAGGACACTCAGAAAGTTTTGAGAAACTTAAAAAACTAACTTCTTTGAAATAATATTTTTACTAAAATTTTTCAAAGAACTCGCCACTAGCCTCTTCACAAAGTTTCATGCGACTGAACCAATTTAAAAAAAAACCAGTCCTCCGGAGACACCTCTTCCACGGCCTTCTCAAACGCTGCTAGCGCTTCTTCCGGCGATGAAAACTGTATCCCTTTGAGCTATTTTTTTATTTTAAGGAATAAAAATAAGTCACACGGAGCCAAATCAGGACTGTAAGAAGTGTGTCCCAAGACTCTGACTGGTGTGGAGTCAAGGAAGTCCTTCGTATTGATCACAGATTGCGCTGGCGCGTTGTCGTGGTGAAGAAGGACCCCTCGGAGCCCGGTGTTAGGTCGCTTGTTGCTCATTGCAGAAAAAACTTCTGGCAGGCATTTTGTGCTATACCATTCGGCTTCGGTGAGGTTGTGCGATACCCAGCGGGAAACTATCCTCCTTACGCAGAGGTGCTCGTGCAAAATCTTGTGAACACTTCCTGAACCAATCTGCAGAGTATGCTGAATCTCTTCGTATGTAATTCGTCTGTTTTCTTGAATTAATTTTTTTACTACCAGCACACTTTCGTCGGTGACAGTCGTCGTAGGACAACTACTCCTTTGTACATCCCCCAAAGGCAGACAACCGCGTTTAAACTCTCTAGACCAGCGGAAGATGGTTGCTTTTGAAGGTTCTTCATCCACAAAAGCAGTTCGAAATCGATCAAATGACTCATCAGGTTTCAAGCCACATTTAAAATCATAAAAAATCATAAACAGTTGTAATATATCAGTTATTATGAAATACATTACACCAGTCCCGTTGTTTGTCTGAACCTTTAATGATAATGAAACATGCAAAAGTTTTGTAATTCAGAAAACGAATCGCTTTGAGATAAATTGCAATGTCGAATATTTAGTAGTCCCACCGATTAGATTTGATTCGTAATTTTAAAAATAAAAATGCTTACTTTACAGGTGCCAGCGGAGTTCTTTGCATCCGTGACAGTATACTTCAGTGACATCGTTGGGTTCACCGCTATCGCTGCCGTCTCTACACCGTATCAGGTAATGGAATTTTTGCCGGCACTACACATGGCCATTCGTATTTGGTATCTGTTAACTTGTTAATAGAGGAGCGAGCGCCATCGAGCTCCTCCGCCATCGAGCTCCATATACAACTTGCAGGCAAGATATTCTTTTAGAGAAAATTTTAAAGAAATTAATATTTTAACACTAACATCGCAATACGTTAATGATAATATAATATTTGTAAAAAAACACTGCGATGCATTTGCAAAAAAAAGTCAAACCCATAAAGGACAATGGGCAAAAAGCACCCAACCCCGCCAACAATGTAAATAGTATGAATCGATAGATCTATGAAAAACTAGCCTTTTTTTTAAGACACCGAAAATAAATATCCTGTGAGTCAAAAGATATGACATCGTAAAAATATCCTGGTAGTCAATAGATATGACACATGGGCATATTTAAGTAGCTGAATAAATTCATTTTGTATTATAAGTAATCATAATAATATGCCATATAGTACTAAACAACCAGATATAATACGACAAAGCCAGTCTCTTACTGAGACATTTCAAAACGGTTTACGGATGCTGAAGGACTTGCATTTGCAAATAGTCGACTCGTCTTACTTCGTTATGATTGTGCGCTCCCTGCTACTTGATTGATTTTTATCTAACACGCTTTGGATATTAGAACACGATTATGATCATGATTTGATGAACTGGAATCATGTGTTCTCCGAAGCGTGGACAAGTTTGTGTAATCTGTGGTCGCTCCGTTTTACTTAGAAGACAATTTACTATAACGAACAGAATGTTTAAAAAAATCCCAACGCAAGCGGGGATTTTTGGATTTACTCTAGCGCGGCAGAATAACATAAGGGGGCACCCTTGCATCTTGTGAAGTACTCCCATAATTCCTGAGCACCTTGTAGAGTCGAACTAACTAACTAAATTAATTCCCTTGTTTCATAAATGTTCGTTCGTTATAGTACTTGTACCTATTTAACTTAAAATAACTAAAGACCCCCGGGATGGAATTTGATGCGCTTTGGCACAGATGATCTCGACTATAATACCTTTCAAACAAATGTAGTTTAAGCCGTGGCGGACGTGGGTGCAGCGTACATACATTTTTGCCCAATGTCCTTTAACACGATATTTAAGAACAATCTTCCCGTTCCATGTTTCAGACTCCAAAAATCAAGAGGTTCATTTCTGCGTTGTTATTGCACTGTTTAATAAAGTTCCCGAAGATCTGATTGAACTTTCACTGACCAAATTTTATTCTCGGATCAAGAATACTCTTCATAAAGTTGATGATAATCTTAATGACCGTAATGCGTGAACATATTGTTTCTTGAAATTTGTAATGTAATGGATATTAGTCATTTTTCATTACAGTAATTTGGTATCTGGCGCCGCTCTCAATGTACTCAAAATGTAAAGTTTACTATCAAACTTATTGTAACTATATTTCTATATTCTAAATGATGTAATGAAATGTGACTTTAGAAGTATCTCTGAAGTCATTTTTTAACTTGACGATTGTATATACAGGGAAAAAAAACACCCTTGCTGAATTCCTTACCGGTTCTTCTCAGTACAAGGTCTTCTGCCGTAGTTTTGGGAACCGATAGCGTAGCTCTTCGACCTTCAAGAGTGCTTGTAATAACCTAGACTGAATAAATTATATTTGAGTTTTAGTTTGAACCGTCGCCAATGGCATTACGTGTCTAGCGAAGTAAGATAGAGCTCAAAAATTTTAGAAATAATGTTTAAATACTTGCCTGGTTAATATATATAATCCTTGGATTATTGGGCACTTTAACTACCAAACCAGGTAGCAGTCTAACTGTTGGTAAGTTATCACTGCCGCCCATGGACACTTGTTTAAATTCCTATGAATGTCAAATTAAATCAAACTTAAACATTTCTCATTACTGGAATATTGGTTTTAAGGTGGTCATAATTCAGACTTTATGCGTTCATGACTCGACAGAGATACTCATGAATCTCTTTCCCAATGCAAGGAAAAGTTTGGGATACTGAGTTTGTTATTGTTATGAATGAGCACAGTAACTCAATGTTTAGCCATTTACTTATCGTGAAATTAAATGGAATCTTCATCTTTTCCAGGTTATAAGTTTCCTGAACTCCGTTTACAAATTGTTCGACGAGCGCATCGAATGTTACGATGTTTACAAGATAGAAACCATTGGCGATTCATATATGGTGGCATCGGGGTTGCCTGTAAGAAACGGTAAGAGAACTATTTGATTCACCACACACTACTAATATATATTCCGTGCAATGAAACATAGGATCCAGCAGGGTAAAGTCCTAATAAGAAAAGATGTAGGTACTTTTCATATTCAACGCAACACAAGTCTTTCAAACAAGGGTATTGAGCAGAGCATTTTTCGACAAATAGACAATTGTAGAATGCTTTTTTTTTGTTTGTAATTATTAAGTGTGCTTAAATAAGGTGTAGTGTGTTTTTATTGGTGAAGACCTGTAATTGGCTTTCTGTTGTTATTTAAGTTTTTATTATTTTTATAGAAATAAAAAGTGAATAAATAAAAAAAAACTGTTTTTTCTCTATTAAGTAAAACTTAAATAACATGTACTAGTGAATACGGTTTTAGGCCCCAAGGCAAACTCCAGACTTTCACAAAAGACTACCATTTTCAATCAAACCACTCTTGACATGTCCTGATTGAAGACTAGTTCATGATCACCGTCAGTCTATCAATGGCCTTCTCGCGCGGAATCAATACGGATTAGTTATTGCTAACAACTGCAGATCCAGCCGGGACTAATTTCTTGACGATCTTTCCGAATAAGGAGGTCGGTTTTAGATTTTTTGGCCCACCATCATATCCAGCCAAAGTAATAATGAAAATATATTATTATGAAATTATACCAGGAAATCAAACTTTACTTACAGGAAACAAACACGCGACAGAGATAGCAAGCATGGCCTTAGAGCTGCTAGAAGCAACCACCATGTGCAAACTGCCACACCGGCCAGATCAGGTATCTAGTTAGGTAATAATATTGAGTGTTGTAACCTTTAGCTTTAGACTGTTCAACCCAGAGTTTAAAAATATATTTTGTTAAATTTTTCTTTTAAGCAGAAGAAAAAATAAACTTCACTCAGGCATAGGCTACATTTGCCAATGCCTTTTTTTACCCGGGTGATACAATAACCGCTATGTTACCGAGACTTGAATGGGCAGATACCACTTCTAATATAGTATATCTAAACCCAACCCGACCCACTTGGCCTAGCGATTAGTGTTCACCGAGAATCTAGTGGCCTCGGGATCGAATCCCGGAGGAGGCAAATGATTTTGAGCATTAACAGAAACAGTGCAGAAACACGTGCCTTTTCCTATCAGTTGTGATGATGTGATGTTTATACGTTATTTAGCACCCATAGTATACCCAACTAGTTATGTTGAGTTTAGGGCCAGATTATTGCAATGTAGATATATAATGTTTATTTATTTATTTATAAAATGTTACCTACTGAGTAGAGCCCTGAAATTTCATAATAGTGGTCCTCTGAAATGTGGAATTTACTTTTCTTATAAAATCTTCTATGATCTTCCCCAAAAATTCGCTTTAATTTAAACAGAAAATCTTTCTGAGTTAATCCTGGATTTTTTTTACTGTGATCTTCTGGAAGATTGAATTTAGTTCCCAAGAAGGGTGCTCTAGTTATATCATGAAATCTGCTATGAACTTTAGATCGCTTTAAGTAGAAAATCTGCCTAATTATGTGCTGGAATTAATTACCTATGGTCTTCTCGCAGGCGAAATTTACTTCCCAAGAAGGGTGTCCTAGTACAGTTATATTATGAATTCTTCCCAAAGATTCAAAGATTCACTAAGTAGGATGGGTGAAATGTACCTTTAAGCTTTTCACGACTATTTTTCATTTGGTACTATGGAGGCTAGTCTCATTTCGAAATAGTTATAGCTAAATGAAATCTATATTAGAAATAAATTGTTGTTCATTGTTGTTTTCGTAGTTCAGGGAAGGTATAAATGGTCAGAAAATATGGAAAAATTGCGAGAAAGATAGTTAAAACAACAATTCTATTCACCCATTATTGGTTCTGATTGCTACGTTGGTCACGGGCGAGAACGCTGATGATGGGTTCGATTATTAGATGTTGCGTCGTTTGATTAGGTAGAAGTGTAGTGAGGGCGAGCCGACGACATCGGTTCCCGTACAAACGGTCTATGACCAGCCTTCTGACCACTTTCTGTGTTCTAGGGGCTGTTCAAGTATTACGTAAGCACTATAGGGGTGCAGGGGGGTCTTTGCTTTGCTTATTTTTGATGACATGGGGGGGTGAGGGGTAGAGATGGTGATTACGTCAGCATCGTCGATTAAGCCTTCTAAGTACTGCTGCTCATGAATCAATAAAAAAAACAAAATACATTAAAGGAAAAATGCATACATATAGGTACCAATGTTTACGTAAGGATGGGGGGGAGGGGTAAGAGCTTTGCTTACTTTTGCTGACGAGGGGGAGGAGGGGGTAAATAATTGTAATAAATCTGCTTACGTAATACTTGAACGGCCCCCTACCTACTGTCAAACATCTGACGTTCGTCCCTTCAGTACGGTAGACTAGGGTCCACTCGAATTGAAGCACGTATTTAAATCTAAAGAAAATATAACTAGAAAAAATTCCACGCGGACCAGGCAGCTGACGGGACTCGAACCCGCACCCTTCGCAATCCGGGCGAATGCACTGACCAATTATGCTACCGCGGCCCTCACGGACCGCGTCGAAATTCTTTCTAGCTATTCTTAAGCTGCAAGGCAGCGCCATCTCTTCGCATTATAGGTAAACCCACAATGTCAAATGAATACTTTTACAAGTATTAAACATTTGAAAGAAGAAATAGCAATTATAGTTATAATTTTTATTATTTTTAAAGCATGTAACTGCTTGATGTTTAAATCTAAAGAAAATATAACTAGAAAAAATTCCACGCGGACCAGGCAGCAGACGGGACTCGAACCCGCACCCTTCGCAATCCGGGCGAATGCACTGACCAATTATGCTACCGCGGCCCTCACGGACCGCGTCGAAATTCTTTCTAGCTATTCTTAAGCTGCAAGGCAGCGCCATCTCTTCGCATTATAGGTAAACCCACAATGTCAAATGAATGCTTTTACAAGTATTAAACATTTGAAAGAAGAAATAGCAATTATAGTTATAATTTTTATTATTTTTAAAGCATGTAACTGCTTCATGTTTAAATCTAAAGAAAATATAACTAGAAAAAATTCATTTGACATTGTGGGTTTACCTATAATGCGAAGAGATGGCGCTGCCTTGCAGCTTAAGAATAGCTAGAAAGAATTTCGACGCGGTCCGTGAGGGCCGCGGTAGCATAATTGGTCAGTGCATTCGCCCGGATTGCGAAGGGTGCGGGTTCGAGTCCCGTCTGCTGCCTGGTCCGCGTGGAATTTTTTCTAGTTATATTTTCTTTAGATTTAAACATCAAGCAGTTACATGCTTTAAAAATAATAAAAATTATAACTATAATTGCTATTTCTTCTTTCAAATGTTTAATACTTGTAAAAGTATTCATTTGACATTGTGGGTTTACCTATAATGCGAAGAGATGGCGCTGCCTTGCAGCTTAAGAATAGCTAGAAAGAATTTCGACGCGGTCCGTGAGGGCCGCGGTAGCATAATTGGTCAGTGCATTCGCCCGGATTGCGAAGGGTGCGGGTTCGAGTCCCGTCTGCTGCCTGGTCCGCGTGGAATTTTTTCTAGTTATATTTTCTTTAGATTTAAACATCAAGCAGTTACATGCTTTAAAAATAATAAAAATTATAACACGTATTTAAAGTTTAGAATCATCAATATGTATCCACATCACTCGGATTCGTATTTAAATGAGCTTTAATGTCGTTAGCATAGGTAATAGGAAGTTCACCGGGTCATCTGGTCTATAATGAAATCTTTTATTTTTTATTTTTGTTTACAACATTGAGCAGTAAATCCACCCGCTACTTCTGTACAGCAATCGTAATTTTCCATAGGAATTATCCCTGTTCCAGAGTCTCTGCATGCGCAGCGGCATCCACACCGGACCGTGCGTGGCCGGCATCGTCGGTAGTAAAATGCCCCGCTACTGCCTCTTCGGAGACACCATCAACACGGCCTCAAGGATGGAGAGTACGGGCGAACGTGAGTATATCATCATTTATATTCAACTAGCATCATCATCAGGATATTAATGTCCCTATTGCAGGTGCACATTTCTTCCCCATGGATGGAATAGGGAGTACAGGCCATGACCCAACCACGCGAGCCCAGTGCAGATTAGTGGGTGCTACCGACTCCAGAAGCAGCCGGGACTAACGACTCAACGTGCCTTCTGAAGCACGGAGGAGCTCGAGATAATAAATTGTTGGTCACATATCTAAAGACCGGCCATTGCGTAAGTGCTTGTCCACATCTTTACGTCACGTCGTAGTCAACAACGTGCAAACTTATGGCCAGATTTGCAGGTTAAGTCAACGCACCGTGTAAAGTCACCACGCCATTCCACGTTGATGACCTCGTGACTTGGAGATGTGGATAGGCACTTAGTTGCTTAAGTTCCACGACCTCAGACCGAATGCGTCATCTAGGTCCTCGCTACTGAACATAGCTCTCCCACAAGGATCTCCACGTTGATCATCGGCTTCCCGCGACTTTCAATAGATTGTCGGTGTACCTAATGATCATAATCATCCAGTGCGTGGTTTAATCAAGAGAACTTAACCGTCCCAACGGTGTTCAGTACCATTATACACGAACCAATATCGAATTCGAATAGTTGAATTCGATCTCGATACGCGTCAAATGTCAAGAAGTCTTGTATGGAAGATTTTTAACTCTCGTTATGTCCATTGTGGCGTTGTTCAAGTTTCCATACAAAATTTCTCTATGACGATTCGCACTCTCAAACGTAACGAATTTTATATTTGTTTGTGTCAAGGGTTTCCTTCTCCTAGCTTCACGTCATTCGAGCGATATCCGTTACTTTCGTTCTCCTGTCTGCTTTTCTGATTCTATCACGCTGAGAAATACTAAGCAACAAGCTCTCTCTATTTCCTGCTGTGCGACCTTGAGCCTTCTTATGAGAGTCTCAGTAAACGACGACGTTTTGCTTCCGTAAGTCATCACTGGCAGCACACACTAGTCCAAGATTTTTGTCTACGATGAGAGATCTCTTTCTTAATGTTTAATTTACCTAAGTGGGCTGTTTGTCCCAAGTAAACGTAACGTAAATGATCCACAATATCGAGTGTCGTATTGCCAATTTTAAGTAGAGTAGGTAAAACATTGGCGTTTGAAATGATGTTCTTCATATATAATGATCATCTATATACCCACTCTTTGGGAAACACTGCTGAGATATTTATTCGAACATTGCGTTCAAGTTTGCCAAGGTCTCAGTCATCTCATATATACTTCATTGGTAAAGCAGAGGTGTGTTAGGTGAGAATATCAGACTTTGGAAAGACTGCAGCACCGCCCTGTTCTCGATCGTATCAAAAGTTTCTTCGAATTCCACAAACGCCAAGCAAAGTGGCAAATTACACTCCTTGATTTTCTATGTAATTTGCCGCAGCGTATGAAAGTGGTGTTTGGTACTAAAGCATTTTCAGAAACCGACTTGTTGGAGAGATTGAAAGTCGTGAAATGTGCGAGCATGACAATTCGTAATAACTCTCAAAAACAATTTATAAACGTGAGTCAGAAGTGATATTGCTTAATAGTATTTAGTCAATTAACATTTTGTTCACAGCGATGAAGATTCAGATATCAGACGACGTAAAGAGAGCTTTAGATAGAACTGGTCAATTTATAACGAGTCCAAGAGGAGTAGTGGACGTGAAGGTATGATATTCTTCATGCGAAATATTATTTTACTAGCTTTTGAAAGCGACATCGAAATTCGAAACAATGTTATTTTGTATTCATTTTTATCATTTTCTACCCTATCCATTCCTTTCTTTTCTCTTCTTTTATTTTCTTTCATTACTTTTCTCTTCTCCTTTCTTTTTCTTGCTTTTGTTAACTCGTTCCTCATATTATTTTTATTATATTAGCCATATACACTTTTTCGATTTCTACCCGCACAGACAAAAGCTAATTCAAATCCATTGTAAATACCTATCTTAAGTACGTAAGTTTCAAAATATACATTCATTACAAATGTAAAACTCATAATACAGAAATAGAGTCAAATGTAACCAGGGGCACGGTGTACTACAACTGAACAAAGAATATTTCTGCCTTTTTCTCATTGGGCTATGGTCTTTCTTGAAGTGTTTTATTAGATTCATATGCCGCTATCCTAAACAGCTGTCATCAGACGTCAAATGGCCGGTTATAATACAAAGATATTCCTTATGTGACACTTTACCCCTTGTTACACTGTCCCTCAGTTGACCCTACGAAAGTAACAGTACTATAAATCATCAACTATATCCAATACATATAATTCTTGCCGATACTGTAATACAAATAATGTTCATCCTTGCAATATCTTATCTTACACTGCCCTGCTTTCCATATACAGAGGAAGTTATTAATAGATGGCAGCATTCCCAACCAATTACCAACTGTATTAAAACACACAAATACATACCCTATCTTATATAATTACATGATTTAACACCTTTATAAATATATCAATATTTGGAAACTAGAGATACTAATTAAAGGCCGAAATGGTGAAAGCTACGACAGTAAGACACGAACAAAAAAAAATGTAAAAAAATGGAGTTCTAAATGTAACAAATGACGTATTATATATACACGGTGTTTCAAAAATACAAATAAAGCGAAAAGGGTGTTGAAGGGTCCCTTATATAGAGCTCATTGCCAATATATGGCGACCGTAGCTTAATATTATTATTTGCCAAAACTTTAATTATTCTTCATAAAAAAATAAAATTATCGACATTGCAGCGCAACTCTTTTAAAAGTTCATTACCCTTACCCGGAGTAGTATTACCTCCTACTAACTTAAATAAATCTACTCCTGGTATCCAGTATCAGTACGTACCTCATCTAGCTAATTTTTAATCAACTAATAATAATATTCAAACCCAGTGTTTATTTTAGTAGGATAAAAGATGGGTTAGCTTACTTAATTCAATTAATAATTCAAAGTAAAAATCAAGTTTAGAGTCAACTTAGAAATCAAAAATAAATAATAAGAAACGACCTCAATTCGTACCTATCTAGGTAATTGCTTACATACATGAATAATCTAAGTATTATAAAAGAGTTTTCAGCATTAAACAAGTGTATTTATCATACTTTTAAAGCTTGGTTGGTATGTATGTACTATCTAGCACACACAAGATTTAAATTAATGATTTTAAGTGTTATTTCTAGGTAAAAGTAGGTATAACAGAAAATCAGCTCACCACTTATTCTTTCGTGAAAATAACCTGATATCATATCAGGTTCGGAACTCGAAACACTTGTGACACACTCACTTAACAACAACTTAGAGGAGCTAACACAACACAACACATAACTTCAGAGTCTTAGAGGATCGGTTCAAAATGAGCTCCCCCTTGCTGAATACACAGCGATGCCCGTCGGGACACGGCTTGGGTCGCATTTCTCAACATCGTTGGTGTAATTGACGCGAACACAGATCTAACTCGTTGCTCCATTTCTCCAAGTGTTGGACAATCAGTGAAGTACACCCTGTCCTTCACGTAACCCCACAAGAAAAAGTCCAACGGCGTGAGGTCTGGAGAACGAGCAGGCCATTGAACCGGTCCTCCCCTACCAATCCAACCTCGCGGGAATCTAGCATTGAGGTACTCTCTAACCTGGTGTGCAAAATGCGCCGGCGCCCCGTCATGTTGAAACACCATGTTGCTAAGATTTTCAAAATTCTCCCGGTCTACCACTGGAAAATCGTCTATAGCATCTTCGAGTACCGTTTGTAGAAATCTAAGGTAGTTGCCACCGTTCAGACGCGAGGGCAAAATCACGGGACCAATGACATGGCCGTCATAAATACCAGCCCACACATTCAGCCGCCACTGATGTTGGAATCTGCCCTGTCGTGAAACACGTGGATTTACCCGAGCCCAGACGTGACCGTTGTGAACGTTCGCAACTCCCGATCTTGTAAAAGTTGCCTCATCCGTCCAAAGAACACAGTTCCCGTAACTAGGGTTCGCTTCTAACTGCCTGAGGTACCACTCGCAGAAGTTTACCCTTGGCGTAAAATCAGCTGGTGTCAGCTCTTGCGTGCGGCGGTAATGGTACGGATGCTGACCATCGTCACGCAGAATTCGCCAAACAGCAACGTGTCTCATGCCGAATCTTGCCGCGGCTCTTCTCGTAGAAGCGGTTGGCTCCTCTTCAAAATGACGCAAGACCTCCTCGACCTGCCTGGGATCTACAGAAGTGGGACGTCCACTACCAGGAGAACGGTGAAATGAACCAGTAGAGTGCAAGCGTCTGGTCATATCTAAAAAACATTGGTAAGATGGTAACCGTCGTTGTTCAGCAGGTGGTCTACCATCGACAAAACGTTGTCGATACAGTTCACGAGCACGATTTAAATTTCCATCTTCATGACCTACGCATAACATCATTTCGTAATATTCTGAGTTGGAATAACGATTCATTTTTATTCACTTAATGCAAATTAAAAACTACGAAAACAAGAAAATGACAAATCACAACTATCGCACTGAAACACTTTCGATGGACTGAAACAACGATGTAATGAAATAACCACAAAGCGGGAAGCCGCTATACCTAAAATTTGAGCGCACGCGGCGCATCTTGTGCCTTTCATTATACCTAATATTTGAGCGCACACCTAACCTTGAACCTTTTTAACCCTTTAGCCAGTGCACTGAAATATGACGACAATGATGCAAGTAAATGATAATAATTAACAACTTAACGATGTATGTAGGTCGTATTTTCTCAGTATTAGTGTGACTTTTTCTGTTTTTGGGTGCTTCGATTAACAAAATAAATACATCACGGACTAAAACATAACTCAAAGAATATCGCTCCTATTCATAAAAATGAAAACAGTTTAATAAACCTGTTTTAGCTAAAACACTGTTTTGTCTCGTTCTTTCTTAGCACTGTCAAGGTTTGAGAGAAAGTAACAAAACAGTGCAATAGTTAAAATAGGTTTGTTAAACTGTTTTCATTTTTATGATTAAGAGCGTATGGCTATACCAAGATAAAGACGATCTTAAGCATTAATACTTACGATGTAAAGTAATTATGTCTTCTCGTAATTGATAATGATAAAGCAGTTTTGTAAAATAAGACCCCACTTTAAGTGCGGCCGTTTTTAAAGTTCTAAGTTTTTAAAAAATTAGAACGAGAAAGAGAAATAATTAAAGAACTAAAATATTTAAATACTTGTAGGAGCAACAAATAGGCTTTCTCAAAATAGGTTTTATTTTATTTTTGTAATGGAAGTAAGGACATATTCAGATTTAAGACTTTACAATTACACAAATATGCATTGAAATAAATAACAAAAACATAATTCAATGTAGATTAGTATTGAATCAATAGTGTAAGCCTTAATTAAAAAATAACACGCCCGTAACGTAACCGTTTTAGGGTTAAATCGGTGTACCTAGTACCTATGCAAGAAAGCGGCACGTGTAACGCACACACACGCACCTTGTAGTACTCGCGGCATTAATGAAAGGAATCGCAAATGACGACGTAACACATTCTGTCCCTCTCGCGCATCCAATCCTAAGTAACGTGCGAGAGAGACAGAGTGCCTCGCGTTGCATTTTCGGTTCCTTTAATGACACGAGTATACCTATATTCTTTTTTCCTGTGCCGATGGTGTCCTAGTACTGGGATTGTCAACCTTTGACTAAGTGGTTAAATTAATAATTGTCGTATTATTTCTAAACTAAAAAAGGAATAATAAAATGGTATGAATTGTGTAGGTAATTATGATCACTATTTATTTGTAGAGATAAATAAATAGTTTGTTTAATTTCGGCATTTTCTTTTTGTTATTCAATTAAGATTTAGATAAGTATTACTCAGTGTGACTTTTTGGGTTGATTTGTCTATCAATAATAACTTACTAGATAAACCATCACAATCTAAAACATAACTCTAATAGGTCTATTTTACTTTTGCCAGTAATGATAAAAAAACTGAAGCGGACCACGTGTGTTTCGCAATTTAAGGGGAATGTGAACAACATGTACGTGACTTTTTTTAGCTTCTGAAAAAAAAATTGAGATGTAAGCGATATTTGTAGCTATTTCGGTGGTTTAATTTATCGAAATAATTAATAAAATAACTAAAATTTCAATAACTTTCAGGAGCAAAATTCAACAAAAAGATAACATTTTCTCAGAATACCCTTTATGTTATTTTTGTAATGGAGGTACGGACATTCAAACTTAGCACTTTAAAATTAGACATACATTGAACATTAATAATTGAAAAAAATATAATTCATTATTGTACATTGAGGTACTTACTTACGAGGAGCTCGGTTGCGCAGAAGGTTAGCGCGTTGAAGTTAAGCAACTTTCGCAATGGTCGGTCATTGGATGGGTGACCAAAAATCTTCTATCTCGAGATCCTCCGTGCTTCGGAAGGCACGTTAAGCCGTTGGTCCCGGCTGCATCTGCAGTGGTTAGTACCCGCCAATCCGCACTGGGCTCGCGTGGTGGGTCATGGCCCAATCTCCCTATTCCATTGATAGGGAAGGCCTGTGCCCCAGTAGTGGGGACATTAATAGGCTGATGATGATGCACTTACCTAATCATAAAAATAACACCGTCCATGGTTAAAAGCGCAGAAATTGCGCACGGATAAAACAGTTCTGATACCTACCTACCTACCTACATACATATCAAACATCAATCAAAGCTAAATTTTGTTGTTTAATTTTGATTTATGAAACTAAGCCACGCTAAATAATAATCTTTGATATTTTTTTAGTAAGTTTTGTGAATTTGACAAAAAAAATGTTGCAAAATTAGCACCTAAAACTTAACCAAGTATTGGTTGTAAAAAAAACAACCTAATCAACAGTTAGGCGGATAGGTAGTCGTAGTATTCTGCGTTTTTTTAAATAGGCCAATAAAAAAATAAAATGTTGTTGACCAATGCCACGTAACTTTAAATTTTTACGTTTTAGGGTTTCGTCGGAAGAATTAAAGATCGAAATTTACTGAATCTCCTTTGAGCTCCTAGTACTTACATAAACTTTCACATTTATTTTTTACTAACAAATAATCAAAGCAGACTTTATAACTAGGTTCATGTGTAAGAAAATCCAAATGCGAAGACTTCCACCTGCTTTTCTTGGTAGGTGGACCCGTCGACCGTACGTTGAGAGTACGTGCGTCAACACTATCTTTGTAGTAAGGACAATTTAAGATCATTATTTACGCTTTACATTATGCTAAAAATTACTCTTATTCAACTTGAATGAATTCGGTACGGCGCCTAAGGATTTTTCCTTGACAAAAATGGTATTTATCTGCACATCATCATTATCATCACCAGCCTATTAATGTCCCCACTACTGGGATACAGGCCTTCCCTATGGACGGAGGAACTCGAGATAGAAGATTTTTGGTCACCCATCGAATGACCGACCACTGCGAAAGTTGCTTAACTTCAACGTTCGCAGCCGAACGTAATAACCACTTGCGCCATCGAGCTCCTCATCATTTATTTGCACTCCTTAAAAGAAATCGGTTACGCACTGCGTTATAATACTCAGGTTATGGTTTTAACTCCCTACTGTGAATTTCCTAAAAGACTACTACGAAGGCCCCTGCACGAATTTTGACAGTTCCGTAATCGTTTTGCATCGTCGAAGTTTCCATGAAAACTAAGTAGCGCCCCTGCCGGACGTAAGAACCAACTGGCTTTTTCCATTCAAAATTTAACCATGAAGATACGATTACGGAGCTGTCAAAATTCGCTCTTGGGCTTCGGTACTAAAACAATGAGTTCTTAGAGAAAGCTGTTATTTCTTTTCAATACATTTGCTCAAAAAATGCATTTACGGAGATTGTATACATTGGTCGAAAGTTCAAAATTAAGGGCCATACAACGAAGCGTACGGTAAAACATTTTACCGCACGTTCCCATACATGGCGCCGTGAGTATCCTTTACGTCTAACTTCGTCGAACCTCCTTGAAAGCGCTTTCATCATACCTTTGTCTCACTTTAACCCCAAAAAAGAAAAAGAGTGTCTACTCGTTTGTAATAACCAATTTACCGCACTAATATTATAAATAACTATTACAGAGTTAGCAACGACCTTATGCTTCATGTTATCCCAAGTATTACAAGTAAGGAAAATGATATTAAAACATTACATTAAATATCAAGTAGGTACACGGTTAGTGAATAAAAATTAAGTACGTAAGGTTATGTACATTTCAAGATTGTGTACAAAACCACCTAAACAATTTACTTCATCACGGCGCCTTGTCATTAAATTATGTACCGCCCCCCGCCACTGTATTTGAGACTCTATTTAGAAAAACAAAAAAAATGCATGCGGAACCCAAAGTGTATTTTTTCAAAAAGTGCTAAATTCGGCTGTTTGCCTGGTGTTTTCAAAGACTAAATGGTAGCAGATGTGTCTAATTAGACATAATCATGCAATTCGACGTTGAATACGATTAGTATGCCATTGATTTAAAGGTAGTTAGTTATGTAAGCTAACTTAATATTACTAACAATTAATTGGAATAAAAAAAAAAAAACATTATCAACAAGCAAAAAAAGTTTTAAATCTGTAACCCGACTACGGAAAAAAAGTAGAGAGAGTAATGAAATCGATTAAAATTGTGACTTACGACGACGAAGCCAAAAGGAAGGGATGTCATTTTACCATTCTATGTACATACATACAGGCGAAGGATCATACACACATAAATACATACATAACTGTATGTGTAAATTTACGTATTAAAACGTAGCGCTTAACGATTTCATCTTATTTTAATTAACAAGGTGTCTATTAATTCTTTACAATGACTTGGACAACACAAGCTTTTTAACAGACTTTAATAAATAGGAGGAGTCTTGTAATTGATCATTCCTTTCTTTTTTGATTTTTTTCCGTGGTGGGGTTCACTTTTATAAACTTTTTTTACTTGTTACACCTGATAGGGAAGCGAAGGTATAAATGTTTAGCAAATTCAACAAGTCTGAAAATTGATAATCTATGATTTAAATGACAATTTTGGGTTGAATGACATTAGCGGCAGATTACTAGAGATGGGACATTTTAAATATGATTTTTCGATAAATAATTTATTTTTTTTGGGTTATTTTGAAACACCGTGTATAGACAGGTTATACGCCAACAATAATGCATTTTAATATCGCACAAGCAGGAGCTCTACTCTCTTTCTCCGAAACGAAATTTCGGTAACGAACGAATTTCAAACGAAATTTCGCCAGTGTCTCTACTCTATTTCATTTTCGAACAGACACATTAACTTCGGAACCATAAACAGTTTTCGTGAACGAATGGAATGAGTCATGTTTGTGAGTTCTTTTTATCTCTACTTTTAAGAAAACTTTTTTTACTTGGAAACAATATAGGTAGTTTACGGCAAATTTTTTTATGACATTAAAAGAACCTTCTTTGACAGTGTTAGCCGACTAATTTGTAGAGTCGATACAATCTACTGTATGTCAACCTCAATTTGTCGTTTAATACTTTGAAGTATCGAAATTACAAAAAATAGTAAAAAAATGGTTTATTTGTTAATTTTACATGCTAAAAATGTTACTCGAGCTAAGCAGCAATTATTAAAAATACTCTTGCATGTATTTTAGGCTTAATTAAAACAAAAATCTCAAAACGAAAATGAAAAGGTAACACTTTTCATTTCGTCGATTTGAGGTTAAAATTTCGAACAATTATCTGTCAAATTCAACTTTTCCTTCGAAAGTTTTGTGAATTAGAGTAGGCTTGGAGAATTTAATTGTCAAAATATTTCGGACGAACGAATTTTCGAAATGAAAAGGAAACAGAGTAGGGAACGTGCGAAATTTCCATCGAAATTTCGTTTTTCGTTGAAATAGAGTAGGCCTCCAGGCCCCGCCCCAAACATCCCTTTCACTAAAGTAGTCTCTTTCTCTCTCATTCATAAAACAGCTTACATCTTGCTCTAAAGAGCGAGACGTAGGCTAAAACCTCTACGTGTCAATGATGTCAGCAACTCAAAATAAGTAATAACCTAATATATTTACATTGATCTCTTTAAGAATGTACATACGAATGTAATGATACGTTTGTCTTGTTTCTAATAGTACCCATGTAATTTGTGTACTATCGAAAAACACACAGGGTTTATTGTCTGGAAAAACGTAAAAAACCTGTTAACACGTTGTAGCGTAGTGTAGCTGCGGCGAGAGAGCGTGCTCTAATGAATGAAAGTTGGGCAATTACCTGAATTTCGTATTGCCAAATTAGAAGGGTGTATGACGGTATCTATAACTAAAAAACATCATAAAACTAATTATTTTTATCTGTCAATGCAGGGTAAAGGTGAGATGACGACCCACTGGCTGGAGGGGCGCACGGGCCCGTCCCCCGCGCGCCCCGCCGCCGCCCTCGACTGCACGCCCAGCTTCCTCGCGCGAATCCACTCCCACCCCCGCGCCTCGCCCAGATATCACGACAATAACAAGCATTGAACCCCCACTGATCACATCACACGCTACTGTACGATAATGATGCCATATAACCTAAGCATATACGGACGTCCCACTAGCTGAAAGGCCTTTCCCTCGACTGCATCCACTCCCGCCTCCGCGCCTCGCCCAGATATCACGACAATAACAAGCATTGAACCCCCACTGATCACATCACACGCTACTGTACGATAATGATGCCATATGACCTAAGCATATATAGTCTCACTATCTAGAAGTTGCTTCCTCGCGTGCATCCACTCCCACCCCCGCGCCTCGCCCAAATATCACGACAATAACAAGCATTGAACCCCCACTGATCACATCACACGCTACTGTACGATAATGATGCCATATAACCTAAGCATATACAGACGTCCCACTAGCTAAAAGGCCTTTCCCTCGACTGCATCCACTCCCACCTCCGCGCCTCGCCCAGATATCACGACAATAACAAGCATTGAACCCCAACTGATCACATCACACGCTACTGTACGATAATGATGCCACATAACCTAAGCATATACAGACGTCCCACTAGCTGAAAGGCCTTTCCCTCGACTGCATCCACTCCCGCCTCCGCGCCTCGCCCAGATATCACGACAATAACAAGCATTGAACCCCCACTGATCACATCACACGCTACTGTACGATAATGATGCCATATGACCTAAGCATATATAGTCTCACTATCTAGAAGTTGCTTCCTCGCGCGCATCCACTCCCACCCCCGCGCCTCGCCCAGATATCACGACAATAACAAGCATTGAACCCCCACTGATCACATCACACGCTACTGTATGATAATGATGCCATATGACCTAATCCTATATAGTCTCACTGTCTAGAAGTTGCTTCCTCGCGCGCATCCACTCCCACCCCCGCGCCTCGCCCAGATATCACGACAACAACAAGCATTGAACCCCCACTGATCACATCACACGCTACTATACGATAATGACGCCATATGACCTAAGCATATACAGATGTCCCACTAGCTAAAAGGCCTTTCCCTCAACCGCATCCACTCCCACCTCCGCGCCTCGCCCAGATATCACGACAATAACAAGCATTGAACCCCTACTGATCACATCACACGCTACTGTATGATAATGATGCCATATGACCTAGACATATATAGATGTCTCGCTGTCTAGAAGTTGCTTCCTCGCGCGCATCCACTCCCACCCCCGCGCCTCGCGTCATAGCATAGATAATCTATAGACTAAAATGGCCGACAGCGTTTTTGTATGTCCATGAAAAGTCTATTTTAAAATTAAAGATTTGTAGCTTTCTAGGTTTAAAAAAAATACAATACATTTTTTTTCGGTCTAATAGAACATTAATTAACCATTTAAAACCTTTTTCCAAAAAGGGTCAACTAGCCTATTATGCTACTAGAAAATAAATTATACCAGAGCATTTATAATTAAGCCATATGACATTTATTTATTAAGAACATAAAAATAATTGATACCAACCAACCATTCCAACTAATTTATGTTAAAAGTTATAATAAAAAGAATGAGGCTTTGAGAAAATTAAATATAAACCCCGTTATGTAACGAAGTCTTTATTGTATTGTACTTAAGAATTTTCTACTGTTGTTAGTTGTAAGTAGCATTGTTTTCTCCCATGTTGGTGTGAAAGCGATGGAAGAACATAAATTCCACCGACAGCCTTTTCAGAGAAAATAAAGGCTATCGATGGATGGAGTTATCAGTTGAGTAAAATGTTAAAGTATTCTAATTTATTTAAAAATTTTAGACTGCTTGATTTATAAATTTAATGAAAATTTTACTTGAGAAAGAACGAAGCAGCGCAATTTTTTTTTTCAAGTAATAATTTTCTTTAAATTTAATATTCATGCAGTTCAACGAATAATGTTCAATCTGGCAGTGGGTGATTAGGCATAAAATTGCTCGTATTCGAGCCCCGTACAACATCTATTAACCAGAAACATAAAATGCAAGTGATTAGCGACATTGCAGTTACTTTTCAAGTATTATTAAAGAATCAGTACATTTAGCGTTCTTTTGTAAGTGTTATTATTTATTAGATGACTATTTTATATTACTCTTTACACACATTTAATGTCAAGGAGAGAGATAAATTATGTATGTATGAGTAAGGTTTTTTACTAGGCCTATTACTGTATGTAAAACACTCGAAATAATTTAGATGAATGTTTAATTAATTTGTAATAAATGTTACTTGTGAATTTGTTGTTTTTCCTGACGCAAGGTCTGCGATACTATATTGCATTTTAACTAATCTTCCAAGAAACCAACATATACCGTATATATTATATATATATATATATATATATATATATAGATACTGTCGAGTCAAATACCTACCTAATACATAATATACTTTTTACACCCTTATCAAACAAAGAATAAGACTGGATTAGTTACTTCATGTTTTGTAATTGTTCACTGAATCACAATGACATTTGAGTGATATGGACAAAATACGGCGTCTTCTTCTTTGCCGATTCACCCTTGACAGAGCGGTCGTGGTCATCAGGTAGCGGTCAGGTTCCGGGCAGCCATAATCCTCTTCACGATGCGACGCCATCCTTCCCTGTCGGTTGTGCTACGTGTGCACTCGTGCAAGGGGCCGCCTACTGCCGATTTGATCTGGTCGGTCCAGCGCATGGGCGACCTGCCACGTGCCCTCATGCCTTCGACCTTCCCCTGTACTACAAGACGCTCTATGGACGTGTTGTCCCGTCGTGAAACGTGCCCAAAGAACTGTAGTATTCGAGTCTGGACTACGTTTGTTAGACGCTGTTTGACACTGAGTTCTTGGAGAATAGATGCATTGGTGCGAAACTCTGTCCACTTCACTCCAAGCATTTTTCTCCAGCACCACATCTCTAGTGCATCTATTTTCTTTTTCTCAATTTCTCTCAGCGTCCACGTCTCGGCAGCGTACAGAAAAATGGGGAATATCAGTACCCGGACAAGTCTCGTTTTTGTGGCTTTGGTAAGATTGCGATTGTTCCAGACTTTTTTCAGCTTATCCATAGCAGACCTAGTAATAGTCATTCGTCGCTTAATTTCGTCTACGCAGCCCCCTGGTTTGAGATCAGCGCTCCTAGGTAGACGTATGACTGACTGTACGACATCACAATTCGCAATTTGGGTGACTTCGGGCGAGTCGTTGGCACGGTCGATGATCATCATCGTCGTCTTACATCTGTTTATTCTCAAACCAAAAGTCATGCTGACATGTTCCAGCTTGGAATGCAACTGCTCCATGCGGCCGATACTAGTTGCGAATAGCGTAGTGTCATCCGCATAGCGTAAATTTGAAATCTTTACACCTCCTATTGATACACCGTCCGTCCAATCTTCGAGGGTAATCTGCATTATTAGTTCTGTGTAAATGTTGAACAGGAGTGGCGAGATTATACATCCTTGACGAACGCCTGCACTGGGGTGGAATTCATTCGATAGTACGCCATCTGTTTTGACTGCCGCTGTACCATTCTCATACAGACGCCTCAAAAGGTGCACAAGATGTTTGGGTGTGCCCATATCCAGAAGAGATCTCCACAGCACTGGCCATTTTACCGAGTCAAACGCTTTGGAAAAGTTAACGAAGCAAATGTAAGTCGGCTTGTTGAACTCTCGGGCTTTCTCAATTATCTGGCGCACTATAAAGATCTGTTCCCGAGTACCCTTCCCCTTTACAAATCCAGCCTGTTCAGGTGCAACTTCTTTGGATAAGTAGGTCTTTAGCCGCTCGTTTAACACATGCAGCAAAATTTTGCTAGCATGCGATAATAGTGCAATCAAGCGGTAGTTATTGCACTTTTTTGTGGAGCCTTTTTTGTGTAATGGAATGAAGACAGTATGAGCCCATTCTTTAGGCCAAGTTCCAGTTTGCCAGATTTTATTACAGAGAACATGGAATATCCGTATTCCCTCTACGCCTGCAGCTTTTATGGTCTCGATCGGAATATCGTCTTTACCGAGAGCCTTGCCATTCTTCAGGCGTTTGATGGCAGCCTCAATCTCTTCCTTCAATATATCTGGCTCCCTGTCTTCATTAAAGGGCTCTATAGGAGCAAAATCTTGCGAATGGAGGTCTTTGTATAATGACTGGCAGTATTCCTTCCATCTTTCGGCTATATCTTCCAGTTCAGTGACCACTTCGCCGTGACAATTCTCAATAGCCCAAGTTTTAGACGAGAGGGATTTCGTTATCAAGCGTATCTTGTGATGCAAGTCCCTGCACTCATTTTTGTTACTGTGAGCCTGGATTTCTTCGCATATTTTGCGTAAGTTAGCGTTTTGATCTCGCCTGCAAGCTGCTTGTATCAATGCAGAGTGTTGGTTTAAGGTTCTCACATCAGTGCCTGATGCTTTCATCCTACGTCTTTCCTCCACTAGTGCCGAAACACGGCGTACGTAACTAGTTTATGCTGAGAAAAACGTTTAAGAGAAAAGCACCAAGACTTTTTCTGCTATAATAGATAAAAAAACTGAAATAAAAAACATTTTTTCTGCTATAATAGATAAAAAAAAAACTGAAAAAAAACAATCAATGTAACATTGGAAAAATCTTATTAATATCTACCATAAATGCATTTTGTCCAATTTCTTTCGTATTTTCGGAGTCACTCGGACGACATTTTTATAGCAGAATATAATTGTAATAGTTTTAATCTTGCGTTATAAAACGGTACCTTCTTCTTCAGCAATCTCAATATGAATGCAAAGTTGGCTTTCTAAGAATTCTTGTAATAAAATGATGCTCACTTTTGATGGCATTTGTATTAACTACGCTATTTTTCTGAATTCTGCATATTATATAACTGTACTGTGTCCGGCGAAATGAGAATCCGTCCTTTTGCGAATCCGACGAATCATGATTCGTAAAATTATTAACAACTAGTGGGTTCTTGCGATTAAATCTGGTTTCAGTCGACTTTTTAGTAACTCCTGGTTACTAAATGTCGTCTGAAGTTTCTACTAGTATTGATATTAAATTGCTTTCAAAACATAAATACAGAATAGCTAATATTTTTTTTTTTTTTTTTATATAGTTAGGTCCGACAAATGACTCCACCCCACCTGATGTTAATATAGATCCCATGAGAGCTCTTTGAGGGATGAACATCTAAAAAACACTGCTCAAAATGATATTTTTATTTATTTTTAAGCATTTAACTGCTAGATGTTTAAATCTAAAGAAAAGTTTACTAGAAAAAAATCCACGCGGACCAGGCAGCGGATGGGACTCGAACCCGCACCCTTCGCAATCCGGGCGAATGCACTGACCATTATGCTACCACGGCCCTATTCGCCGCGTCGAAATTTTCCTAGCCTTAAGCTGCAAGGCAGCGCCATCCCTTCGCATTGTAGGTAACCCACAATGTCAAACGAATACTTTTTCAAGTATTAAACATTTGAAAGAAGAAATAGCAATTATAGTGATGTTTTTATTTATTTTTAAGCATTTAACTGCTAGATGTTTAAATCTAAAGAAAAGTTTACTATAAAAACGCTGCCTGGTCCGCGTGAATTTTTTTCTAGTAAACTTTTCTTTAGATTTAAACTGCTTAAAATGTTCAGTAGAAACTAGTACATCAAAATCTTTATTTGGAAGAGTAAAGAACGAAACTAACATTGATTTTAATATTTTATTTACCTAATATTAACATCTTAACATAAATTAACTTCTGATCAGAAGCTCGAGCAGATTGCTATCGTAGTCGTCCAGCTTTCGGCATTGGTTGTGGGGCTCCACATCACCAAGTTTGTTTACGAGCCAAAAGGTCTCCATGTTGCCTTTACCCTGATAAAAAACATTCAAGAATATTACGAAAAGTTGTGGATGCATTGTGATTAGATGCATTCATTCATATAACATGTTGTTATACAAATTTAAACAACAATTAATTTTGTTCATATAATATTTTACAATATTCATTAAAAAGAAGTTTTTCCCGGGAATTAGAAAATCATTCATATACTAAGTAACATCCCACGCTGTTGCATCGCGTGTAGCAAAATATTCTTGAGAGCCCAACTTCCTTTTTCACAAGTATTTTTTATTTATTTATCGAAATATTGTGCTGCTTATTGTGATCTATGTTTTTTTTTATTTACTCTTTTTTATAAAGTTGGCAACCTGTAACTATTATATACTGAAAACAGGCCCTAAGAGCTAAACGAGGCAAAAAAATAATAATATGTACATACTTATACAATTATATTCTCACTCAATTTTCATTAATATCTTACCGGTATCTCTATGAATCCTCTGGATTCTACTTCATAATTTCCAAACTCGTCTAATGCCTTCTTAGTAGTTTCAGAAATGTGTATTTTCATTGCTGAAACAATTAAAATTTTATCAACACAATCACAAAGTAGAGTTTTACTGGACACAATGCGACCAAGATCTATAATATGATATACGTAAATCAGAATCAACCGAAGCAATTTTCGTTCGCAATTTGGAATCTCTTAAGAAATCGATATAATGTTATTTGTCTTTAAATTATTAATATTTGAAAAGCGATTTCATTTTGCTAATTAATTTTCGCTAACCACTGTCTTGGCACAAAAGAAAATCCATAGAATTTTTAAAAGTAGGTATTATTATAAATAATTATGACGTTGTAGTTTTGTATGAAACTTGGCTTGATAATGAAAGAAATTCCGCATTGTTTGACGATCGGTATTTTGTCTTTAGTCGCGATCGAGAATCTAGCGATTTTCATACTGACAAATCAGGGGGGCGAGTTTTAATTGCAGTATCCAAAAGCTTAAATTCTTATAGACTACATAATAATTTGAAAGTAAGTGTGAGGATGTGTGGGTGGGAATAGATCTAAAACTAAATTATGAAATTAACTGAACGAAATATTTTCGCCACATTCATAAAGATCTTTGTTTTCTACACAATTTCACTTCGCTCAGCTCATTTAGCTGGGCATAACTCTCATTTGCAGACCCGTCTTTCCCATTGGGCACTTTGGGCAAGTGCCCAGATCAAATACAAAGTCCCTAGTTCCTGTTAAATCACCAAATGGAAGTCATGGGGAATCCATTATCCTAATATGTCCAGGGCCTCCAATAGGTCAAAGACGGCACTGCTCATTTGGGTAACATGACAAATCGAAATTTTTAGTGAACACGAAAGCGCGGAGAAGAGAAGCCATTTGTAGATATCTAAGCGGCATGCCCTAAGTGAAGGAAAACTGGATGAATAATAGTGAAAGAGACAAAACGATCATGAGGGCAACAGTTCACATAGGAATTGGCTGAACCATCAATATGAATAGTAACATATCTTTACGACTATTCCCATCAAAGAGCCTACCGCTTATCGGGATTGCTTGGGCTATTGCTATAGCTTATGTTTTCATAATATTATTTCTGACCGCCGAAGGTTTTCAAATGCCTCCCGCTCGTTTTACAATAGCCAAAGTAATCGCGATAGGCGACGGTAGGCCCCCAAGTTTCGTATTGCTAAAGCCATAAATGGTGAAATAATACCAATATCGTTCTGTTTCGCTTCGAATGTGCCAGATTGGTTCTGATGATATAATCTCATCCTTGCCCGTGCTCACCATCCTGAAGACCATGTTGATTTTATCCCCGAACAGGCAGTAGCGGAACATGGTGATGCCTACAAACCTGTTCACACCCACGAGGATCCGCAGCGGCTCCAGCTATAATGACATGACATCTTACCCTCGCCCATGCTCTCAATCCTAGAAGCCGTATTGATGCTGTCGCCAAACAGGCAGTAGCGGGACATGGTGGTGCCTACGAACCTGATCACACCCACGCGGATCCGCAGCGGCTCCAGCTATAATGACATGACATCTTACCCTCGCCCATGCTCTCAATCCTAGAAGCCGTATTGATGTTGTCGCCAAACAGGCAGTAGCGGGACATGGTGGTGCCTACGAACCTGATCACACCCACGCGGATCCGCAGCGGCTCCAGCTATAATGACATGACATCTTACCCTCGCCCATGCTCTCAATCCTAGAAGCCGTATTGATGCTGTCGCCAAACAGGCAGTAGCGGGACATGGTGATGCCTACGAACCTGATCACACCCACGCGGATCCGCAGCGGCTCCAGCTATAATGACATGACATCTTACCCTCGCCCATGCTCTCAATCCTAGAAGCCGTATTGATGCTGTCGCCAAACAGGCAGTAGCGGGACATGGTGGTGTCTACGAACCTGTTCACACCCACGCGTATCCGCAGTGGCTCCAGCTATAATGACATTGTCATGTGAGATGTCTCTCACCCTCGCCTGTGCTCTCCATTCTAGAAGCCGTGTTGATGCTGTCGCCAAACAGGCAGTAGCGGGGCATGGTGGTGCCTACGAACGTTTTTACACCCACGTGGATCCGCAGCGGCTCCAGCTATGATGACATGACATATCACCCCGCCCGTGCTCTCCATACTAGAAGCCGTGTTGATGGTGTCGCCGAACAGGCAGTAGCGAGGCATAATGGTTCCTACGAACGTGTTTACACCCACGCGGATCCGCAGCGGCTCCAGCTATAATGATATGAAATCTCACCCTCGCCCGTGCTCTCCATCCCAGAGACCGTGTTGATGTTGTCGCCGAACAGGCAGTAGCGGGACATAGTGGTGCCTACGAACCTGTTCACACCCACGCGGAACCGCAGCGGCTCCAGCTATAATGACATGACATCTCACCCTCGCCCGTGCTCTCTATCCTGGAGGCCATGTTGATGTTGTCGCCGAACAGGTAGTAGCGGGACATGGTGGTGCCTACGAAAATGTTCCTGTTCTTCCGGCGGAAGGTCTTGTGAATCTATACAGATGGCGATAAACTGGAGGGAAAGGTGGGAGCCGCCCTGACCTGTTGGAAAGGGCAAGCAGAAGTCCTTTCCCGAAAGTTTAAGCTGGAGCCATACTGTACAGTCTTCCAAGCCGAGCTGTATGCTATCCTCCAAGCCACGGAAAGTATATTAGGGAAGGGATGGAAGGAGGTCGCCGTGCTCAGCGATTTAAGGTCCTCTCTCCAGTCGCTAATTGATCCAGACTCCTCGCATCCGATCGCCAAGGCGATTTAGGGTAACCTGGCCCAACTTAGGGACAATGGCCAAGCCGTTTTCCTATTTTGGATCAGGGCCCACGTCGGGGTGATCGGAAACGAGAAAGCGGATCAATTGGCGAAGGAGGCGGCCCTCGGATTGAAGAGCAAATCGCACTATGACTGCTGTCCCATTTCTTTCGTCAAGCGACATGTACGCGCAATGACGAAAGTGAAATGGGACAGCAGGTATAGGAGCGAGGACACGGCGGCCACAACGAAGGCATTCTTCCCTTGCGGGGAGAGTGCCTTCGGTGTCGTGAGAAAGATAGAGATTGACAGAATAGCTGCACAAATCTTTACCGGGCATGGAGGTTTCTCCGCCTACCTCCATAGGTTTAAAAAGAAGGACACCCCGAGATGCGTTTGCGACCCAGACACCGAAGAGGACCTCTTTCATGTCCTCTTAGAATGCCCCCTCCACAACAGAGAAAGACACGATGCACAAACAGCACTAGACATACAACTTAGTAAGGATAACCTGAAGGAAATAATAACAAATACTAGAGATAGAGAGATTTTTCTCAAGTTTAGCAAGGGTATAGTAATGAAGGTAATTAACATAGAAATGTACATATTTATATTGTACAATTGTAAATATTAGATATAAGTCAAAGAGCCAAATGGGCATCAATATGTAAAAAAGCCAAACAGGGCAATAATGTAAAGAAGAAATAAGAATGTGTAAGTAAATGAAGTAAAAATGAGAAAATGTAAATATTTAGAAACAAGTGTGTGTAAATGAATGAAATATAAAAATGTAAATATAGACAATAAGAAAAATAAATTGTAGTAGAAATTAAGAATACAATTGTAAAGTAATGAAAAAGAAAAAGAAAGAAGTGCAATAGAAAGAGCACTAATATAATCATGCAAAAAAGCAGGCATGGCTAAAAAACAAAAAGTAAATAGAAACAAACAAACAACAAAAGATCAAACAAAGACCTGAAACAAATCGGGGATACCTTTAATAAAAAAAAAAAAAAACCTGTTCACACCCACGCGGAACCGCAGCGGCTCCAGCTAAAATGACATGACATCTCACCTTCGCCCGTGCTCTCCATCCCAGAGACCGTGTTGATGTTGTCGCCAAACAGGCAGTAGCGAGACATGGTGGTGCCTACGAACCTGTTCACACCCACGCGGAACCGCAGTGGCTCCAGCTATAATGGCATGACATCTCACCCTCGCCTGTGCTCTCCATCCTAGAAGCCAAGTTGATGGTGTCTCCGAACAGACAGTAGCGGGGCATGGTGGTGCCTACGAACCTGTTCACACCCACGCGGATCCGCAGCGGCTCCAGCTATAATGGCATGACATCTCACCCTCGCCTGTGCTCTCCATCCTAGAAGCCGAGTTGATGGTGTCTCCGAACAGACAGTAGCGGGGCATGGTGGTGCCTACGAACCTGTTCACACCCACGCGGATCCGCAGCGGCTCCAGCTATAATGGCATGACATCTCACCCTCGCCTGTGCTCTCCATCCTAGAAGCCGAGTTGATGGTGTCTCCGAACAGACAGTAGCGGGGCATGGTGGTGCCTACGAACCTGTTCACACCCACGCGGATCCGCAGCGGCTCCAGCTATAATGGCATGACATCTCACCCTCGCCTGTGCTCTCCATCCTAGAAGCCGAGTTGATGGTGTCTCCGAACAGACAGTAGCGGGGCATGGTGGTGCCTACGAACCTGTTCACACCCACGCGGATCCGCAGCGGCTCCAGCTATAATGGCATGACATCTCACCCTCGCCTGTGCTCTCCATCCTAGAAGCCGAGTTGATGGTGTCTCCGAACAGACAGTAGCGGGGCATGGCGGTGCCCACGACGCCGGCCACGCACGGTCCCGTGTTCACGCACGCGCGAATCCGCAGTGGCTCCAGCTATAATGGCATGACATCTCACCCTCGCCTGTGCTCTCCATCCTAGAAGCCGAGTTGATGGTGTCTCCGAACAGACAGTAGCGGGGCATGGCGGTGCCCACGACGCCGGCCACGCACGGTCCCGTGTTCACGCACGCGCGAATCCGCAGTGGCTCCAGCTATAATGGCATGACATCTCACCCTCGCCTGTGCTCTCCATCCTAGAAGCCGTGTTGATGGTGTCTCCGAACAGACAGTAGCGGGGCATGGTGGTGCCTACGACGCCGGCCACGCATGGTCCCGTGTTCACGCCGGCGCGGATCCGCAGCGGCTCGTTCGGCGAGTGCGGCACGCTCGCCCCCTCCAGACTGCGCATCAGTGATAACGACATGTCGGCTATCTCGGAAGCGTGACGATTACCTGAGGACGACGCAGTCACCATCATCAGCCTAATAAAGTCTCCACTGCTGGGGCACAGGCCTTCCCTATGGATGGAATAGAGGGATTGGGCCGTGATCCACCACGTAGGCCCAGTACAGATTGGGAGGTTCTTAAGACTGCAAATGCAGCCAGGACCAACGGCTTAACGTACCTTCCGAAGCACGACGTAGTTACTTGACTTATATCTAATACACACTTGTCAATTGAAATACGTACAAAATGCATTTAAACTTTATGATTCCTTTTTTTTAATATAGGTAGCAAGGTCCAAAAGATCGGAAACTACAAATTGGATTAGGTAATAAAGGGTGGTAGCGACTGCATCTGCAGACGGGACCAACAGCTAAACGTGCCTTCTGAAGTACAGAGGAGCTCGAGATAGAAATTATTGTCACCCATCCTATGAGCGGCTAATGCGAAAACTGCTTAATGGTCGTAGCAGACATATCGAATCGAAAAGGGGTCGGCACCGTATCACTGTAAAATCTCCTTTCTTTGATTAATATCATGCCAATTTTTAAATTTACAGTCTATTTAAATATACAAATGTTTAGCATCTCCCGCGCAACCAGTACGCGTTACGAGTTTGAGCTCACGAAAACTATCATAGTTTTCGTATTGTAAATTATGTTCTATGTCCATTTTGGTGCAAAGTAACCAAATATTCTTAAAATTTAAGAAGATGCAAATGATTTAATTAAAGAATTTAAACACTGTTTGTTTGTATTGAAATGAAAACAATAAAATCAGTACTCTTAGTACGAGTGCTCTAGAAAACTATCATAGTTTTCGTAATTCTAAACTCGTATTAAGGGTACAGACGCTAAAGATCGATGACCGAACGTACGCTCTACGTCACCGATATTATAAAAGTCCTATATTGAAGTAACAGGGTATTCTAATAAATAATTTGATATAATTACCGTTTCGTTGTGGCAGACCCGACACGGCCATGTACGCATCGCCTATCGTCTCAACTTTGTATACATTGTACTCTTGAATTTTCTCGTCGAACAATCTGTATAGAAATTTATATAAAAAAGATCAAAACTTTCGATTTAGTATTCAAGTTTTAGTATTTAAACAGTATCTGGGTAGATATGGTGATTTCGCGAAGTGCTCGAGTAAGATAGAAGAGCTTTGAGAAGAGCTTGTTACGCCGGTATCAACATAAATTATAGTTAGTTGTAGATTATACACATCAAATTTTAAGTTACCAGAGAAATCATTTTAATAAACATAGTGCGAACAGTTATAAACAGTAAACTTACTACATCCCCCCACCAAGATTTTGATTTATATCGTTCACAAAATATGCTAAATTGCAATGTGCAAATATGAAATTATTACCCATTTCAAGTGCATAGATTTTAAAATTAAAAATTTTAAGGTTTCATAATTACACAATAGTAAATGGTAATATATATTTTCCACAAAAACGTTCTCGACTGATTTCTCCTTGATATTTATCACTAAATAAATTATTCATACATAAAATAAAATTTTACTAATTCAATGCTCCTATGTCTTCACTTTTTTCGATAATCTGTGTTTCAAAGAATCTAGAAGCCCTCATAAATGCCAAAAATAATCATTTTTTTATCACCGGTACAGACGTTTAGTGTAGAGATCCAATAAGCAATTATAAAAGAAGCAATACATAGAGTATAACTACTTATTATTTTATGAGAAAAACTTCTCTTACATTATGTAGTTTTCTAGGAGGAAATCGTCAAGACCCAAACATGAATTTTGCAATTTTAATACGCAATTTTCAGCGCTACTTACTGTTTTGTCCCTATCGCACGGTATTTGCCAGTATGCGACAGTAATAGATTTTTCATATACCTATTTCTCAAATGTCTCTCTGCTCGCATCCGCTCTTAAGGTGGAGACATTTTTCGAAAAAAATAATTGCAGTTTTGTCTTTGCGGCAATATAACCTAATACTGTGTCTGAATTGAGTCAGTAAAGATTCTCGAAGACGGAAGAAGGTAACTTAAAATAAGACTTGCAACGAATATTCGGTTACTATTAGGTATTCGGCCTATTCGGCTCCTTTTATTATATTCGGCCGAAAACCGAATATCTACATATTATTCGGCCGAATAGCGAATACTTAAATAATATATTATGTCATAGAGAAATAATTGGTAAAATGAAAAATTAAAATCCATTGATTACGTATATATTCATATTTTCATTTCTGTTATATAAAACATTTAAGTAGTCATTGGTACATAACACAGGTACATAATCATCTTCTGAATTGGAAAAATGGAGGTATTTGAATAATTGTGGTAATCAAAATTTAGAAGGGTAAGGTTCTCATTTCTTTTATAATCATTTATTAAGTAGTTAAAGGAACATAAAACAGGTACATAATTTAATCATTTTCTGTATTATACAAGTTAACAGTTTTTAATTCATTCAGTCATGTGTTGAATGGTTACATAACAGCAATAATTTAAAGCTTACGCGTCGTTTCTGACCATATCTCAAAAGTTGGTTTTATCATTTAGCCGTATTTTAACTTGAGGACGGCAGATCGGCAGATTAGAACAAAACAAAGGAGCGCGAAACAATCACGTCTGTACAAGTTTTTGGCGCTAAAATCCAGCCGAATACTTTTGTCTAATATTCGGCTATTCGGTCAGGGGCCTCGCCGAATATTTGGTATTCGGTATACTGCCGAATATACTATTCGTTGCAAGTCTACTTAAAATACATCGTGTATAAAAAATGGTTGACCTGTACAGCATGTTGAGCATATTGATGACCTCCATTGGAGTGCTGTTGGCTGCTATGGTGGTGAACCCCACGATGTCACTGAAGAATATGGTGACCGCGTCGAACGCCTCCGCGGGCACGGTGCGTTGAGCTCTCAATCTGTCATTAAAATCATAGGTATCAATTATGAGCCCTTTCACATTTTTTACAAAAAATCGTAATTTTTGAGCGCCTTGTTTACTCCCTTAGAAAAGATTTTGACTATTTCCAATAGAAGTAAACAGTAGATTTATTCTTCCTATTGTAAGTTAAAGTAAAATATTTGCAAAATACTATTTTCCGTTTTTCGTACTGATCGTTCTAACGCAGCTAGTTTACGGAAAAAACGATAATATGCACGCACAACTCCAAACGCCGCAATCTCTCAATAATGTTCAATAAATTAGATCAAATTAATTACTACAACATCATAAATTATGTTTTTGTTGTAACATAATGTATTAGAATTTTGATTTTCCATCTCATTAATTATTAAAAAAAAACATTTGACCTCCGTGAGTTTTCCCAAAAAATAATGCAGGTTTACCTCGTATTTTGATATTGAATTAAATAGAATTGATATTAAAAACTTTCATAAAACTAATCTACCATCATTGAACTGAAATGTGTATATATGGCCCAATCTCCCTATTCCATCCATAGGGAAGGCCTGTGCCCCAGCAGTGGGGACATTAATAGGCTGAGGATGATGATGATGTGTATATATGTTTATAAGTAATTCATTAATAATTATTTTATAAGACTCGAAACATCACCCGTAAAATGCAATATATACTAGTGCAAATCTACCTACGCGCCTAGTACGGCAGCGGCGAAATTTTGTAAAAGGGCTCTTAACCGGATCCTTCTCATCTGTTTTTCATATTATTCTACCAATAGAACATAATACAAGTACATACAGTAAAAAAAAGCTACTAAAACATTTCACAATACCACAACATCAACCATTGTAAAGGTGCTGTCCGACGATCTTTATCCTCGCGGGCGATGCCGCGCCACGCAGGGTTGCCAAACGTATGAGAACTCTAACGTTCGAAATTTAGCAGTATCTATACACGATACGAGGTAAATAGAAATCCCGTATATTTTGATATGAGATTTGAACCATGTTGACTGTTTGTGTCATGTAGACAAACCAAAAATATTATCAGAAAGTAAATAAATGTCAAATCCACAGAAGATCGTCTCAACAAGTACAGATTCATTATACCATCACTAAACGCATCCTCATTCGTAACATCACCTCGTATCGTGCATATATACTGCTAAAACTCGAACTTTAGGTAACCCTGCGCGGTGCGGCCTCGCCCACGACAACACAGATCGTCGGACAGCACCTTAACATGCCACAATATTTGTAGGTAGTCAAGAGTCATTTTTGCTAGGTCCCAATCCCAAGCACCCGCTGCACATCCGATTCGGAGCGAAATCAATAGACGAGCGAGCCATTCGCCTGAAGTTCAAATATGCGGTCCCTCTTCGTCCAAGAATACCGCCAATGCCGCATCTTACACTCATCATGAAGTGGGGTTCAGGTTCATGGCATAAACCTAGTACAAGAGCTGTCTGTTATGACGGGTGAGTCACTCGTTGAGGAAAGTACAATGCGACCAAGTTCAACGTCATTGATTTTTTTTGTCTTTTTAGTTTTTAAAAATTAATTTTTGACATTGTGAAAATGCATTTTAAAAATTCAATAATTTTGGTGGCAATAAAAAATCTTCTTTTTTTAAAGAGAATAATCGAACTTTACTTCATAGAGCAAGTATTTAAAAAAGACCGGCCAAGTGCGAGTCGGATTCGCGCACCGAGGGTTCCGTACAAACCTGAATTTTCAAAAATATTTTTTATTATATGACGTAATTAAAAATTTACGGTTTTAGCAATTTTTCCTTTATCTGTACTATAAGATGTTACTTTGTACCAAATTTCAAGATTCTAAGTTCACGGGAAGTACCCTGTAGGTTTTGATTCCCGTTCGATTTCGAAATTTTGCGGAAATTTGCGGCATCAACGGCTTTATCTTTTGATTGCTTGTGCTTAGAAGTTTGATTTTTCACAGCTCCAAGGGACAGTAGAACTGATTATTAGATATGAATTTCAGTATGATACCTCCACGCGTTCCTGAGAAAAACGGTCTTGACAGACGGATGGACGGACGGACGGACAACTAAGTGACCCTATAAGGGCTCCGTTTTTTCCTTTTGAGGTACGGAACCCTAGAAAAAAAGAATAATTATGACCAATGCTTGCTCAGTTTTATTTCAGTAGGCAGACGCATGAACACCATGCGAATGGAAATTATTTTCATAAATTATTTAGTGCGACACCGAAACACTAGATATCAGCCACTTCGGTTAGTGATGTTTTCCTAATACTCATTAAGAAAATATCAGTAACCGAATGCGATGTATTAACAAATTGGTTGAAAGTAAGACCAAACATATTTTTCGTTATATCTAAATAAATAGACCTGTTAAACTAATGATGCATTATTAATACCAAAATATGTTAATCTTCTTTCAAAATATGTATATAGACAACTATGTAAAATCATAGCTTGTTTTGGAACTAAAAATTGTAATTCTGGTTAGTGGACAGTTAATCAGTTAATGGACAGCAAATTAAGAGAAATACTTAGACAAAACAATTGGATGTTGTTTAACAAAGTTAAGTGTACATACACACATCAAAAAAAGTATGCGATGACTTTAAAAAATAGATTGTTTTTTGTGTTACAGAAGACTTTTTTGTAATTTCTTTTTCTGAGAAGATTCTAAAGGAGATTGCTCAAATTGGCCCAAATGTACAAAAAATATTGACATATACGGTAATTCTTGGCGTAATTTATACTTTTTTTTTACAGTCATAAGATTTTAACGGACACCTTTGTATAAAATATTCATTTTAAAAAGAACTTTTAACTTTACCGGTTTGGAAAACATACGAATCATTTTTAATAGCTATGGGTGTAGTAACATTCAGCCAAAGATTGATCGAAGTTGTTTATATAACATCAAAACAAATCTATTTTGTAAAGATCGATAAAATAAAACATTTTTTTATTACACTATGGTATTAATATCCAAAACTATATTATCATTTTCACTACATGCAAAAGTGCTAAGACAATTATTATAGATGGTAGGTGACATTATAAAGTCTATTGCCATACATTTTTCGCCAATCACCTCCGAATAATCTCAAATATGGTTCTAATATAAACATAACAAAAATAATGAAGCTACTGAAGATCTGGTTGTATAAACTAAATCTCTTGGCTTTCTTTGGTTAACGAGAGTTTAAAAATTCTCTCTTCTTCTTCTTTTATTATGGCACGTATGTTTTTTATTATTTTAATACCTATGTACCTATTTGCAAACATAACCTCATAATCATTCAGTATATATGGTTTGTAGAAGTTCTCAGGGGTGTCCGTCAATAATATTCGTTTCTACAGTAATTTATATATAATTTCGAATCTAGGAAACAATTTTTCATGATTTTTGGTCTTTAGGCCAAACATGTATGGAAGCTGAGCAATCTCCTTTTAAAATTAGAATTATAACATAAAACAATAAAATAATTCAATTGTTTTTTCCATGTAAAAAGACATGCAATCCAAGCTGACACTCATTCAGAAATCTGACTGAGTCAATATCATCGAATTTAAAATATTTTTACACGGAAAGTTGTGATTTAAAAAATGCCACGAGGATTATCAGATGTTTTACGAGCCAGAATTTTAACTTTGAGGGAAGAAGGCTATTCTACGAGAGAAATAGCACGCAGAGTTGCCATATCGCAATCCTGTGCAGTAACCACGTTGCAGAGGTACCACGACATGGGTAATTTAGCTGATCAACATCGCAGCGGTCGCCCAACTGTTTTGACAGCTGCTCAGAAACGCTACATCAGGTTGCTGGTAGCCCGCGACCCAACAATAAACGCCACTAAATTAATAGGAGAAATACGGGCCGCCCCGGACTTGAATTTAGCACTCAGACCATTCGGAATTGCTTACACAAGGCTGGATTACGAGCACGAAGGTCTTGGCGAGTACCTTTGAATACACGGTAACGTCAGCGACGGAGATTACAGTGGGCTAGGCTCCGGCAAAACGAAGAAGACGAAGAGGAAAACATTTGGCAAAACTGCCTCTTCGTTGACGAATCGCGAATCAGTACTCATTCAGATAACCGACGTGTCCGTGTTTGGAGAAGACCTGGAGACTCTGAAAGGCAAAGAACGGCCACTGGAACGGTTCAGTAAGGCGGGCAATCAATGTCCTTTTGGGATGGTATTATGATTGGGACAAGTACGCCTTTAATCCCTTATCAAGGCTTCATGACGTCAGACAGATACAAAACAGTCGCTATTCATGGAGTCGTCAGACCTTTCCGAGTAAACCAAACCAATAACCACCACCACCAATGTACTGGTTGACGATAATGCGCCCGCACATCGAGCTCAACGAGTCAATGCTGCTCTCTGAGAATACGAAATCACAAGGTTAGACTGGCCTGCCCGCTCTCCTGACTTAAACCCAATAGAGCACGCGTGGGATGCTATTAAGCGAGCTGTTTGGAACCGGCAGCCTGCTCCTGTTGTTCAAGAATGGGACAGGTTACCACAAGAAATGCTGGATAACTTGATCCTCAGCATGCCCAGGTGGATCTCCGCATGTATTCGATATCATATTTATCATATTTATATTATCATGTTTATCTAATACAAAATTAATATAAATATATTTATTTTGTATTAGATAAACAACAATTTATTAATAAAAGGTTTTTAAGTTTGGTTAAACTATCTTTTTATCTTTTGCAAGTGATCTCAAACTTTTCTTGATGTGTGTAACTTTTCTTGTTAAATGATTTCTGGCATTTAACAGGCATCATTACATAAGTACATTGTGGTGCACACGAGCAGCTTCTTAGTTTTTTTCATTTTCCCAGTTGTTGAAGTGAAAAAACTTTTCGGACAAATCCTATGTAATCCGTATCTTTTCCATAGGATTTGTGTGTGTGTGTATGTGTGCGTGTGCGTTTTCGTGTGCGTGTGCGTGTGCGTATGTTTGTGTGTACCGCCTAATAGGTTAGGTTATTTAAAAAAAGAAATTTTACTTCAGATGAGTGGTCCGTGCACACAATTTTTTTTTCTAACTCTTCAGAGAGAGCTATAAGATATACATTATACATACACTAGAAGCAGCGGTACTTTTTCGCCACCAGAAACTTTCCACAAGCTCCGCAGCACGTTTTGATCATCAAATTGCACACTATTTAAACGTCGTTGTTTATGCTTCTCGTTAGATGGCGGGATGAAATTATTTATTTTAGTATTGCCACTACCAAACAGATGGCGTTGCTGTTATTTCAGTGTCGTCACCATAGAGCAAATAGGTACGCTTTCACGCTTATCTTTTTTTCAGTTGGTTCAGTACTTTAGTATCTATAAGGTATTGAATGTATTTTGATATACAAACAAATCAAATTTATGGAAACAAACCTGCGCAATACCGGTAGAGGGAGCATCCTGGATAGAAGCAGGTCGCTCTTCTGCTTCTCAGCCATCAACTTCTGCGAGCTTATCTCGATGGAGTGCGTGAATGCCTAGAAACAGTTTTTTCTTTCTTAATTATATTATCTTATCATAGGTTCAATTATAAAGGTGTCACAGCAGTGAAGCACTGTCCCCCGCGCCGAGTTGGGGAAAGGGCAAATTATAATCCTCAACATTTATTTCAAATGACCTTTAATATTTTCACTAAATAGTAAAAATTAACAAGACAAATTTTGGCAAGTCTATCTTAATTCTTCCTTTTTTTAATACATTTAATACTTTATTCATTCTTTTTACTTTATGCCACAAACAAATACGTGAGACCGTATTAGAATAACGTGAGGAAAAAATTGCGGTTGAAATAGAATGCTACACTACTGACTATGTATAAGGTACAGGCACCCATGAAGGCCCACTTAATTTCTATTGTAAAATCTTGCAGATAATTAAAGTAAAGAAACAACATAATGGAAGTTGTAATATATTTATTTGAGAAACCGGATATCAAAAAAAGTAGTACAGCTATTGGCATTTTAACACAAATGTAAACACTTTTTAAAAACTTGGTATTCGGCTATTTTGGGAAGCTGGTTGCTGAAGATGGCCCGAAAAATATTAATGATAATATACGCATTATAAGGACTTAAACACTTTTAACATAAAATATCATAATAAAAACTCATCCTTCTCATAAAAAGGCAAAAATCAACTAAAGATTTAAGTGTGGTCTATGTATTGGCTATGTATTATGTCCCAAAATAAAAATCAACTATAAAATAAAAAAAAACTACTGAATTATATTAAATTTAACCTTTAGATCAACTTTGAAAGTAACTTATCAAAATTAAAAATAAATAAGTTAATTTTTTCTTAAATGTTTTTTTAATGTCCTTCATAGGTGGGTTATCTAAGGAATACTGAAAATTAACTTTGAGATCAATCAAAATATACTTAAATAGTTAAAACAAATTAGACGTTACTATTTTTAACCGTGTGTGTAAATTCCTAACAAAAATCTCAGAAAAGAATCTCAAAAGATGCGCAGACAAACGTAAAAAACAAACATAAAAATATACTAACACTACATTTCAATAGTCTTAGCTTTCTAAGACTATTGAATTAACTTATTTATTTTTAATTTTGATAAGTTACTTTCAAAGTTGATCTAAAGGTTAAATTTAATATAATTCAGTAGTTTTTTTTTATTTTATAGTTGATTTTTATTTTGGGACATAATAAATTAATAAACAATAAAGGTATCGGGTCTTTACCCGGCCTAAGTTTGGGAGTATATTATGGGCCTTGTTTGAAAATTACACCCGGGTTAAGTAATAATAACACTCACTTATAATTCGCTGATAGTTTAAATATGAAATTTCACGGTTTTTAGTATTTGCTCAAATTTAAAGCTTTGCTTAAAATTTGTTAATTTTCAAAAGGATTTAGATAATGGTGGTTGTAAAACACGTCATAACATGACCAAGCAAACTGTCATCTGTCTTCAAAATGGCGACGCGCCGGTAATGAAACACACTTGCACTGTTGTCTACGGTACTAGTAGTATAAACCCGCGACATTTCAAATTTTTCGAATAATCAAACTATATTTCTTTTTAAAGTGGGCTATCCTAGGAGCCGAGCCATCTTCGGCGACACTACCTTATGTCGCAGGCAATTTGTATGATTCCGCGTTTTACAAACGGTGTTGTCCGTTTAGAAACGCTCGCTGTTTTAAAAATTGGGATAATATTAGATTAGACTCATTTGTTTAGGTAAACAATAAAGGTTATAATCAAATGTGCTGCATGTTTATCAGATACATATACCAGACAGAAGAAATTTATCATATTCAAAATGCTTTGAAAGTTATGACCTGGATTGTGTTAATATTACCGAAAAGAGATTCTACAACAGAATGACAACCGAAGACAAAAATAGTTGGACTTGTCCTCGATGCAAATATAAGCAAACGGAACTAGATAACAGTTACACTCCAGTCCGTCACAATAAACAAGTTTCATGTAACATCGCAAATATGTTTTTTGTGATAAAATTTTAATTAAATATAAAGAACGATTAGTGGAGTCGGTGGCGTAGCGTGCCTTGGCGGGGCCCCGTATAAAAATTGTTTGGGGGCTCTTAGGAAGGGTAAAGATTTCTCACAAAAGAAAAAAAAAGTTTGCATAAAATTAAAAGAAATATTTATTCAACATAATTATCTATCTGTCACTTTTTCCAAATTTTTTACAAACAATTTAAATTGAATATACACTTTCCTTGCCTTTTTTCGCCAAAGTAATTATTATCATTTTTATTAGCTGATGATGACTTTAGTTTTTCTAAAGTTTCTGCCTCTATGGACAATAGTGATTAGTCTGACGGGCGTTCATATCCCATCGAAGTTCTTAGGTAATTTTTTATCAGTTTTAATTTTGAAAAACTTCTTTCAGCAGTTGCGGTTGTGACTAGAAATAAAAAGCTTACTGTTATTACCTCCGGAAAACTGGATGCAAGACTATTGAATTTTATCAGCAATAATTCAATGAATTCCACAATGGAATGAATTTTCAGTTTTTAAGCATGTTTTTAGGGCCTTTAATTAAAGAGATCTCAGTTAACCCTTATGACCAATTGGTCTTGAGGGTTAACTGAGATCTCTTTACTGTATTTAATCGTCAATTTTCCGAAAACGTTTAATATCTCTTCGCTTGAAGAAGGCAGGAGTTTCTCTGGTTGTATCTTAGATTAAAAAGAAATGAATGATACGGTGCGCTCATACTAGCATCAAATAAAATATGATCCGACTCTGTTAGTAGGTTGTATAGGCAGTTTGAAATTTGTCTTTGATTTTAATTTGTTTTGTCTTTTTTCTATGACTTTGTCACTCTGTCGAAATAAACTGAATTGAAAGTTTTCTGAATTTTATTTTTTATTTATTTATTGAATTTCACAATCTAAAGAATATATTATTATTTATTATTTCAGGTTATGGTGTTAAATTGTATCAAAATATTGTTTACTAGTGCTGCCATCTGTTGTGAATGATGTAAGGAATGTTTTTTTTTAATAAAACCACACGGTGCTTCGTGTCATTGAAAACGTTGTTTCATTTTAGGCTATGGGCCCAGACCATAAGTATTTCTTTATATAATAGTCTCTTTCGTAGTAGAAGTAGTTAAAGTGTGATTAATAACGTGTTATTCAGTATCTGCAATAAAGATTTGCAAGAATGGCAGCGAACTATTTAGTAAATGTGCCCAAACTAAGAGGCCGGGAAAACTACAACGAGTGGATTTTCGCCGCGGAGAATTTTCTAATCCTAGAGGATATGGTGCACTGCATCAAGCCAGTAGCTGGGAAAGTAATAGAAGCCGCAGATGACGCGAGAACCAAAGCAAAATTAATCATGACTATAGACTACGTTATATGTACATATCAAGGACGTGAGGACCACGTTGGAGCTATGGAACAAATTAAAGGCATTATTCGACGATTCGGGATTTACAAGAAGAATATCTCTTTTACGTAATTTGATCTCGATACGCCTGGAAAATTGTGTTTCTATGCAGTCGTACATAACGCAAATAGTCGAAACGGGACAAAAGCTAAGTGGCGCGGGTTTCAAAATCAGTGACGAGTGGATTGGTTGTTTACTATTGGCAGGATCATCGGAAAAATTCATGCCGATGATCATGGCAATTGAGCATTCAGGCATTCAAGTCACGACGGACGCCATTGGAACAAAATTAATGGACATGGGAGCGGATGCGGAAGTGTGCAATAATCAATCAGATGAAGTTAGCGGTGCATTTGCGAGTAGCATGCAGAAATGGCAACCTAAGAAAAATAAATTGTCTGTGGTGAATACACATAGGAAACAAACGCAACCAAATGTCAATGTCAAAAGTCAAATCAAATGCTACCGGTGTAAACAAACTGGTCATTACAAGAATCAATGCACAAACACTTTAAATAATAATAATACCAATCAACGTAAACAAAGTAATGCATTCAGTGCGGTGTTTTTGAGTGGCAAATTTAATAAATACGACTGGTACATAGACTCTGGGGCGAGCGTACACCTAACCGCTAATGAACAGTGGATTGAGAATGCTACATATCACAAAATGAAAAATATATTTGTTGCTAATAGTGAAAGATTGCAAGTATTATGTTCCGGCGATGTGACCATTGTGACTAAAACTGATCAATGTGAATATAAAATACTAGTCAAGGATGTATTATGTGCTCCAGGATTGATAACTAACTTGTGAGCCAGTTAATAAGATCCGGTAATAAAGTTCAGTTTACGCCAAATGGTTGTGATGTATATAACAGAAATGGTGAACTAGTGGCCACAGCTGTATTAAACAATGGAGTATATAAGTTAATAGTACCTGAAAATGTAGTAGCTAATTTGGCTATATCAGGCAACACCTGGCATCGCCGACTAGGTCATGTCAACAGCAAATACCTTCATAAAATGAAGAGTGCTGTTCAAGGTATGTACCTTGAAGAAAAGGTTGATATAGACAAGTCATCATGTACAGTTTGCTGTGAAGGTATGTTTACCTTCACAGCAAACTGTAACTGTAACTGGCAATCGACATTGTTATACGACATTCACAAATGTGGGTTCAAGAAGCAAAGAACTACTTCATTTAGTTCACACAGATATTTGTGGGCCTATGGAACAAGTATCATTGGCAGATTCTAGATATTTTATATTATTTATTGACGACTTCCGTCGAATAATGTTTGTTTATTTTATTAAACATAAAAGTGAAGCACTCAGATGTTTTACAGAATTTAAAGCAAAAGTTGAGAAACAAACTAATATGAAAATAAAGATATTGAGAAGTGATAATGGGGGCGAATATTGCATTAAAGAATTCGACTCATATCTCAAAAGTGAAATCATTCACCAAAAAAGTAACCCATACAGGGTGAAATTGAATGTTTCTATGAAACTTCGTGAGATTATTGCGTTACGTGTATAGAGTATACCTAATTTTTTTCAAATTTTTTAAAATTATTTTTTTCGTTTTTTATTTTTTTTTATTTTGCATTTTTATGTCCTTTCCTCCTTTTGAGTGATAATTATTTTTAAAAAAGGAATTAATAGTAAGTGAAATATAACAAATAAATAAGCACTACTAAAATAAACGAAAAATAGTTGATGTGGCCAGGCGAGGCCGACGCCGGGGGGAACGACCGCGCGCGCACAGCTGACGCGGCGCGTACCTATCTACAGTACAGTGAGACTACGACCTTGAGATACTGTGTTCATACTAAACAGCATCTCAAGATCGCTCTCAGAGTTGAGATCGTTCTATTCATACGGGCCTTAGATGTCATATTACAATGACAAAATTTAAATAAAGAACAAGTGTTATGTTCTCATTAGCAGAGAAAAATACCTAAAAAGTTAATAATAATTTTGTTACAAAAACAAATACTTATTGCAGTTTAATACTTGGGTCAGAAAGAAATTTATAACTAGGTATTAGACAGTACTTACGAGACCGGCGATGTAGGTAGGTACAACGAGGAACGAGGAACATATTCATTTTTTTCACTAGAACTTTTTATCAAATCAATCACACTGGTAGTACACTAATTAGTTGTTTCGAATCAAAAAGTATTAACGCTAGCAAAAAAAAAGAGACTAAAATTATTATTTGCAAAGTTATTGCACTATACTTGCCTAAAGCAAGCCTTGCGGCTCTACTGAGCACTTCGTCACACTCGCGATAGCAGTACACCATTTCTAAATATTCTTGGTTCGTATACCCAGGCATAATGAAATTATCACAGTGTTTGTCACTAAGTCAAAAGATGCGCACGCGCGATTGATATACTTGCGACTGCCCTTTGCATGCATTGCAATCAAAGCAAAGCACCGCGCGCGGGGAAGAGGGGAGGTGGGCGGGCGAGCGTCGGCGTACATAAAAGGCAGGACTTTTTAAGGTGCTTTCACATAATCATGCCGAAATAGCCCGCGCCGTACTACTTACTAAGACTAAGACTAAAGTAAAGCCTTGTATTTCTATAGTCAAACATTTACAAAAAAAAACTGCCGTTGATATTTGTTACTGCCTCACTAAGGCACCTCGCGCACTAGACGATAATGACCACGACCAGGAGCCGCGAGGACCAGATTAACTAAGGCACGTCGTGCACTAGGCCACGACCATGAACAGTCGTGGCCGTGGCCGTCACCACAACCTTGATCGCAGAAGCTACGGTTGGGCTGCGGACAAGTTTGTGGCAACGACCACGACTGGTCGTAAAGCGACCATATTACTGGTCGTTTCTTTATTTCATTAATAAATAACTCTTTCAAAGCTCTTTGCAGAAAAATATCGTCGTCCTATAGAGTTGCGGAACGATACGAAGCGTGCTCTTTCACGAACTATCAGCATGACACTGAGAATGGCTGAAGCGACCAGGCCGCATTTGCGATCGCAGATCTAGAGCGCGAGCGCTCATAGCCAGCTATACGGAAGATAGTCGCAACGACTAGTGGTACTGGCCCGCAGTAGATCTGCGACAGCGAATGCGGTCAATCTCAGTGTCAAGGTCATGCGGACAGTTCGTGAATGAACATGTTTCATACCGTTCTTCGACTGAATATGACGACGTTTTTTGTCTACAATAAGTTTTGATACAGAGTTATTAATTAATGAAATAAACGACCAGCAATATGGTAGCGTCACGACCAGTCGTGGTCGTGGCCGCAGACCGCAGCCGCAGCCCAACCGCCTCTGCGACCAAGGTTGCGGCCACGTCCACAACTGATCGTGGCCGCGGTCGTCTAGTGCGCGAAGTGCCTTAATTGAACAACATGATAAACATTTAACATTTCAAAATTATAAAGTTGTTGTATCCACAACAATTCATTCATTTGTTGATAAAAATGTTGGAGAACTAGCGTCAGATTGTTCAATACATCACTATTGCTGATTTAGTGTATTCGCACCTTTAGCGAAACTTTGGCGAATCGTGCTGTTTCTTTCTTCTCTGAAAGGAAAACGCGCACTATAAGCGAAAACGGATTCACATCATCAAAGACGCCGCGACCGGCGCCAGCGCTGCACTTGTC